>LR812532.1:56869831-57034831 GCA_903798195.1 Danio kyathit | reverse complement strand
ACACAGCCTCATGGCCAAAGCTATAGGTATATTTAAAAGCGGAAATTATGTTGCGTCTCCAAAGCTTGTGAATATAAAAAACGTAGCATACGCTAATTCTTTTATTTGATAGTAGGTTATTTATTAAGTATCTCTACTGTATATGACATGGGTCTGTTGGTTAGAACTTTCTACTGTGGTTTGCATGTGTCAAATTGTAATTATTTTTTTTAAATAAATAAACAATATCCTAAATAATAATCATCATCATCATCATCATCATTAATATTATTATTAAAGTAAATATATTTATAATAAATAGCCTCATTATTTATTTATTTATTATATGATTTATATATGATATTAGATTAGTGTTAGCTTTTGTAAGTGATTTTATGTTTTAGAATAGAATATGTAATGTTCAACTTCTCAATAATATTAGTAAAGCAAACACAGGCCCTATATGTGCCATTTACATATATTTCAATGAATATGTAAAGCGAGTGCATGTCTTTACCAAAACTAATATTGGATTTTATTTTAAATGCTTGTGCGTGTAAAACAAAATAATTTGCACAAAGAAATGATGGGGTTGTTCTCTAAAGAAGTTACTCCACCTCGTTTAGAGCATCATTATGGCCGTTTTACGTTATAACTAACGTGGTTCAAGTGATGGATCTGCAACAGAGAAACTACGGGTTTTGGGAAACACTCGTCACTACATCGTTCTTTTCCCAAACGATGCATCCCACTATGATAGTTCAGCCGCGAGTTACGTCGTTGTTTGGGAAACGCACCCCAGAATAGCTGATTCGTTTAGAAACTAAACAAGTGATTCTCTTTATGAATGTATTATTACATTCATTACATTATTACATCCATACAGAATAGCTGATTCGTTTAGGAACTAAACAAATGATTTCCTTTCTGAATGAATAATTGACTTAATTGATCTGTTCATAAACCAATTCATTCAGAAAGGAGACAGCATAATATTGCTCTGAGATGCTCAATGATTTCTGTTGGTAAAACAGAAAAAAATGACTGGTCCTGATAATATAGCACACCCCATATAAATGTGTATATCTGTCAGTGTAGTGTTGGTACCATGGCTTTATTGAACTCTTTAAGGCCCTGCCAAGCCTGAGCTCTCCTGAACAGCGCTTTAGTGTTTGTCTGGTTCAGCTCCAGCACCTGAGGAAAAAAACAAATTTTTTTTTTTACATATATATATATATATATATATATATACACATATACATATATATATATATATATATATATATATACATACACACAGTTGAAGTCAGAATTATTAGCCCCCATGTTTCCCCCATTTTCTGTTTAACGAAGAGAAGATTTTTTCAACACATTTCTAAACATAATAGTTTTAATAACTCATCTCTAAGAACTGATTTATTTTATCTTTGCCATGATGACAGTAAATAATATTTGACTAGATATTTTTCAAGACACTTCTATACAGCTTAAAGTGACATTTAAAGGCTTAACTAGGTTAGTTTAACTAGGCAGGTTAGGGTAATTAGGCAAGTTATTGTATAATGATGGTTTGTTCTGCAGACTATCGGAAAAAAAAAATAGCTTAAAGGTGCTAATAATTTTGACCTGAAAATGGTTTAAAAAAAATAAAAACTGCTTTTATTCTAGCCAAAATAAAACAAATAAGACTTTCTCCAGAAGAAAAAATATTATCAGACATACTGTGTAAATTGTCTTGCTCTGTTAAACATCATTTGGGAAATATGTAAAAAAAAAAAAAAAAAAAAAAAAAAATCAAGGAGGGCTAATAATTCTGACTTCAACTATATATATATATATATATATATATATATATATATATATATATATATATATATATATATATATATATATATATATATATATATATATATAAAATAAAGACGTGGACACAATTGTTGGTACCCTTCAGTGTTGTTAAGGCCAGTTTCATTAGTTTGCCTTTTTTAATGTTTTTGTTGAATCACAATACAAAAGCAGTATCTTATTTTCATCAGATTATTTTTGATTAATCATTACTTTTTTCAGTATTTTTCAGTCACCAACAATTTGTATAAATCAATAGAGTTGAAGTCATAATTAGCACTCCTGTTATATTTTAATTCTTTTATATGTTTTCCCCAATTTGTGTTTAACGGAGAGAAGATTTTTTTTCAACATTTAAAAAAAATAAAAGCTTTTTAAAGGCTTAATTAGGTTAACTGGGCAAGTTAGGGTAATTAGGCAAGTCATTGTACACTACCTGATAAAAGTCTTGTCGTCTATCTAAGTTTTAGAAACTTAATAATAACTTGACTTCCAGTTGATCATTTGGTATCAGAAGTGGCTTATATGAAAGGCAAAGGCCTCTAGATGACGCTTATTTTACCAAAATAAAATATGATCATGTATTGATTTTTAATTATTTCATTAGGACAGTAAGGTCTGACTTTGCTTAAACAAAAGTCTTGTCACTTAACAGAAATAATGTCCAGTATAGAATATAAAGTCATGCTGCAGTGGAGAAAGAATGAATATTGTGTCTGACTCCATCATGAGCTTGGAGGACTGCATCCATACATCTCTGCAATGACTCAAATAACTTATTAATAAAGTCATCTGGAACGGCAAAGAAAGCGTTCTTGCAGGACTCCCAGAGTTCATCAAGATTCTCTGGATTCATCTTCAATGCTCAATAATGTTCATGTCTAGTGACTGGGCTGGCCAATCCTGGAGGACCATGACCTTCTTTTCTTTCAGGAACTTTGATGTGGAGGCTGAAGTATGAGGAGCGCTATCCTGCTGAAGAATTTGCCCTCTCCTGTGGTTTGTAATGTAATGGGCAGCACAAATGTCTTGATATCTCAGGCTGTTGATGTTGCCATCCACTCTGCAGATCTCTCGCAGGCCAATGATGGCCATGATTTTTCCTTCAGCAAACTTGACTGATTTCTGTGAGAATCTTGGGTCCATGCGGGTTCCAGTAGGTCTTCTGCAGTATTTGTGATGCTTGGGATGCAGTTCAACAGATGATTCATCAGAAAAATCGACCTTTAGCCACTTTTCCAAATGATCAACTAGAAGTCATTATTTGTTGCTTAAGGGGGCTAATAATGTTGACCTTAAAATGGTTTTAAAAATTAAAAACTGCTTTTATTCTAGCTGAAATAAAACAAATAAGACTTTCTCCAGAAAAAGATATAATAGGAAATACTGCGAAAAATTCTTAATCTGTTAAATATCACTTGAGAAATATTTGAAAAATGATAAATATAGCATAGAAGGGTGAATAAGTTTGTCCTCAACTGTATATATATATCACAATACCCCACAAACCAGCAGAAATCATTCTTTTGCAATCCCCTTTACGAAATCAGTCAACCGATTCCAATTCAACTGTTGCCTAAATACAAAACCAGTGTGTCTGCTGATCTAAAAGCAGCCTGGTTATTTCAAGAGCACTGAATAAGCTGAGATATGTTGATATAAAACATCAAGGCCCTTTGCTTCTTCTATCCTCTGACCCCAATGCAACTGGACACTGTTCAGCAGCTTGACGCTCCCCTGTTACCTCATCACAGCTCTCGATGGCTTCTTGCCAGAGATTGAGTTTGAGTTTGCAGGCGGCCGTGTTCAGAATGCAGCTCAGCGCTGTGGGCTCCAGCTTCTTCTGTGAGCTGTCGTCATCTACGATGTTGCCACACATTTCTAGATACCTGAGGAAGACAAAAAAGAGCTTTGATAATGTTGTGCTTTAATAACTGTCCAACTGTTTCCTGCACATGATGACTGCATTTCAAATTATGAGTTGCACTTGTTTGGAGAATCTTTCTCACTGAGGCGCCACGTCATGTGTAGTTATGACACCGTGTAAAACAACATCTGATGGCATAATTGAATTTGCTCAATGGCATCATCTGCTGAGCCAGAGTCACATTTTATTGCTTTTATTTTGACAATTTAATGTTCTATAAAATATAATTTTGAACCAAAAATTTCAATCAAAATGAAAGAAAAGCTTGCAAATGAGGCACAGAGAGATGTCACAGTGGCAGATGTTTATAGCAGTGTTCACTGTTGATTAAACGGTGAGAGATCCTGCATATCAAACAGGTGCTCGCAGGAAAGTCATCATGACGAGTCGTTTTAATAAAAAAAGAAAACTCCATTTAAAACCGTCTGACAAATTGAAGTGTGAAAGGCTGTCTCTTTAATGTCATGGAGGAAGTGTAACGTAATAATAGCTATAATGCAAACTCGTCAAGCGTTCACCTGAGAGCTTTGGAGTATTTCTTGATGGCCGACTGCCAGTTTTGAGCCTTGAAGAAGTTATTCCCGATGTTTTTCAAATCCTCGGCCACAGACAAGACTTTGTCTACCTAGAAGGATGAGAACAAAGTTTTTTATTGCCATGTAAATAATTTTTTAGCTGTCAAATTATATGATATTGTGTTATGTTTTTATATAGTGAGAGACTAATGTCTTTTAATGAATAGCAGCTAGCAATAGATAGAACAATAGGTAGAAAGATATATTGAACAATAGACAGAGACAGACAGACAGACGAGATGTACAAACAAACAAACGAACGGACGGACAGATAGATGTATGGACGGACGGATAGATAGATGTACAGACGGATAGATAGATGTACAGATAGATGTACTAACGGACAGATAGATAGATGTACGAACGAAAGGACGGACAGATAGATAGATGTACGTACGGACGGATAGATAGATGTACGGACAGATAGATAGATGCACGAACGAACAGACGGACAGACAGATAGATAGATGTACGTACGGATAGACAGACAGATAGATAGATAGATGTACGTACGGACGGACAGATAGATAGATGTATGGACGGACAGATAGATAGATGTACGGACGGGCGGATAGATAGATGTACGGACAGATAGATAGATGTACAGATAGATGTACGTACGGACAGGTAGATAGATGTACGGACAGATAGATAGATAGATGTACGGACAGGCGGACGAACGGACAGATAGATAGATGTACGGACGGATAGATAGATGTACAAACAAACAAACGAACGGACGGACAGATAGATGTATGGACGGACAGATAGATAGATGTACGGACGGGCGGATAGATAGATAGATGTACGGACAGATAGATAGATGTACAGATAGATGTACGGACGGACAGGTAGATAGATGTACGGACAGATAGATAGATAGATGTACGGACGGGCGGATAGATAGATGTACGGACAGATAGATAGATGTACAGATAGATGTATGGACGGACAGATAGATAGATGTACGGACGGGCGGATAGATAGATGTACGGACAGATAGATAGATGTACAGATAGATGTACGGACGGACAGGTAGATAGATGTACGGACAGATAGATAGATAGATGTACGGACGGGCGGATAGATAGATGTACGGACAGATAAATAGATGTACAGATAGATGTACGGATGGACAGGTAGATAGATGTACGGACAGATAGATAGATAGATAGATGTACGGACAGGCGGACGAACGGACAGATAGATAGATGTACGGACGGATAGATAGATGTACAAACAAACAAACGAACGGACGGACAGATAGATGTATGGACGGATGGATAGATAGATGTACAGACGGATAGATAGATGTACAGATAGATGTACTAACGGACAGATAGATAGATGTACGAACGAAAGACGGACAGATAGATAGATGTACGTACGGACGGACAGATAGATGTACGGAAAGATAGATGGATGGATTGATAGACAGATGTGTGCAAGTTTAATACCGTAATAAACTAAAGCAAATCATTAATTGTAATCTAATATAAAGTCAGAATTGTGCGATATACATTTTCAAAACATGTCTTTACGTCAGAATTAGATTTTATACAGTTATGAGAAGCTGGAACTATGGGTTTATATCTGCCAATTCTGTCTTCGTAGCTAGCAAAAACGAGAGTCTCACAATTCTGAGGAAAAAAGTCAATGGTGAGATAAAAGGTCAATTAGCTTTTTATTTTTCTTAATCAGTGCTAGAAATAATATCCGTAATAGGTCACACTTTACAACAAGGTTTCATTGGTTACTGTATTTACTAACATGAACTAATAATGAACAATACTTGTTCAGCATTTATTAATAATAGTTGACCATTTACTAATGCAATATTAACATCCAAACTCAAGCCTGTTAACATTAATGCAGTGTGTTAACACGAGCTCACAATGCATGACTGTATTTTCATTAACTAACATGAACTAATACTGTAATAAATGCATTGTTCATTATTTGTTCATGTTATTAAATGGATTAGCTAACATTAACTAATACAACCTTATTGTAAAGTATTACCCTATAATATACGGTTTCATGATATACTTTATAATACATGAACTCAAACTGTGTTTCTGGGTTAAAGTGATTTCAATGATGTTTATGCAGGTGTAGATGCAGAAATATAATAATGACATCTTTAAAGTCGACTTCGGAGTCCTCAGGGAAGTCAGGGTACGCGTCTCCTGAACCGTCGTTCAGTGCGATGCTCCAGTCATCTCCTGCTTTATGCTCTCCACATTCAGCAATGACGCAGGGCTGAAAGAGACAGGTAATACCACAGTTACAATCAATCGAAATATTCAGCTCACCGGAAAATGGAAAGTTCTCTTTCCGTTTCCTTAAAAGGGACATATTATGCAAAAGTCACTTTTATAAGGAGTTTAAACACAGTTGTGTGGCAATATAACCAGCTTCCAATGGTAAACATTTATTAATTTTATTTTTTATAATCACAACAGTCTGCAGAAACACTTTGATTGACATTCTGCCTTTGTACGTGTAATCAGAGGGGGAAAGCCCCGCCCACTAGTGATGATCTCTCCCTCATTAGCATAGGACATGTCTTGTTTTTGAATCTGCCACTATGCTGATACACAGGCATTTTTCAGCTCCGCCCTCTTTTGAAAACATCTCAATCTGATTTGAATTTAAAGCGACAGTCACCAATATGGCACAATTAGGATCAAAGCCTAAAAGGGTCAGTTTCAAAATGTTATAAACATTAATTGTGGGCTATTTTGAGCTGAAACTTCACATACACACACTCTAGGGACATGAGAGACTTATTTTACATCTTATAAAAAGGGGCATAATTAAATAAATCCACTTTAACGCAAAAAAAAATGTCTTCTCCTTTCAAAACTCGGATTTATCAAGCTAAGACAGTTCAGTTGCGCAGAACAGGTGACAAATTTCATGACTATTAAATCTTGATTAGGTGGACTAAATGCCTGTGAAAGAAAGATCTCAGACGCACCTGTCCTTCAGGACCTGTTAAGATCTCTGTCGATTTATATTTCCAAGCGTAAAAACAGATGTCACAACGTCATTATGTATTTATGCCCTTTTTTATAAGATGTAATGTGAGTCTCAGGTGTCCTCAGAATGTGTCTTGTTATTTTTACTTGCTGTACTAAATGTTTTGTGGTTGAAGCAAAAATGCAGTTTTGTAAGTGTTTCTTTAAACCCAAATAAGTTGCTTTTTTCTAGAAGAAGGTGGGGCTTGTGGCTTGGTTAATCTGACAAAGCTATTTGTATGTCAGTTGAGTGTTTTATATATATATTTGGGTAAAATATAATTACTTAAAGGTGCTGTATGTAAGTTTTTTACTCTTCTAAAGCATAAAAATACCATAATATGTTGACAGATATTTATGAAACATGCCAAGTGAACATACTTGTTTATTTGAAAAACAATGCTGAAGTCAGATATTCTGCTTTGAACATGTGTTTTCCGTGCTGAAACGCTGTAATTTTAACCCACCCACTGCCAGTTTAGCCAATTATATCTCAGCACCCCGGGTTGTCTTGTTGGAAAAACGCATATTCCATTCATTCATTCATTCATTCATTAAGAAAGGCTCTGAAAGCTTACATCCATGACTGAAATGTGACTTCCAGTGGACAGTAGCAGAAAATATTCCTTCTATCGGGTGCCATTGCTTTTATTTAAAACACGGTTTAAATGACTCGCTCCTGTCCTCAATCTGCCAACCTGCGCTTGCGTTTGTTTTGATCCAGGAATGCAATACCTAGTTCAACCACTGGGTGTTATACTTACATACTCCACCTTTAAAGTTTTAACCTCTTCTTCAATAGCTGGGTTTCCATCACCCTGAGTTAATACACATTTTTAGTATCGCATGGGAAAGAGTGATGGAAAGACCAAATTTCAAATAAAAATCCCATAACCTCTTAAGGCCCAAGGTGTTTTTTTACATGCATTTTTTTTTCTCTTTGCTATTTGGGCTTATTGGAACCTAATTAGAATAAAAATCTAAGTATCATTGTTACGGTCCGTGGGAGTTTGTATTTTGTATTTCGTTCTCCCTCTCTCTGTTTTTTTTCTTGTCTCCCCTCGCTCTCTCTCTCCTTGCCTGTCATTCGCTCTTTGTCTCGCCCTATCATCTTTTGTTCCGCTATTTTTTTCTTTCCCAGGTACCCGCTGATTGGATCCCGAGCCTGTCACTCCTTATTAGGGCGTTTCCTCGTGGACCAATCGGGCTTCGTTCCGCGGACTTTAAATTTGACCGCCACGCCTTGTTTGACAGAGTGCTGTGTGTGTGTGTTGGTTTGTGTTGTGTCCGCTCGTTTTGTTTTGTTCCGTGTCTCTGAACTGTTTTACATCAATGTGATTTGATTCGATCTGGTTAAAGAGTATCATTCCTGTTTGGGGAAAAAGGAATAGGTTACTAAGTCGCGCGACATACATTTTTGCCCGTAGGTATTCATATTGTTCAGAAACACTAGGTAAGTGGGTGAGCGCCGCATTTTGTATTTTTGGTTTATTATTTCAGGGAGTTTATGTTAGGCGTCGTGTACGCTGAAGATTTCGGTTTCTTTTTCACATTTTGATTTTCATTAGTAAGTTTAGAGGGGTTCTTGTGTTCTAGTTTAGGTGGCTTTTGGTTTTGGTTCAGTTCTTTGCTTTGGCGCCACTCTAGTTCCTTTTCCCCTAGAATATTGGTTTGATTATAATATTTATGTTTATTTTTGTTTAATTCTATGCATTGTACATAGCGCATACATGCCTCTCTTTTTGTTGGCTATATCTCTTTTCCTCATAGAGGAATAAACGAATTAATTGTAACCTCGTCTCTTTGTGTATTTTCCATCCATCCACTCTAGTAATGGTTTTATATTATAAATGTTGCGTTTATTCTCCCTAGACAAAATATTAAATCGTAACAATCATCTTTTGATATGATGTACTTTTAGAGAAAAATTATGTCCATATATGTGGACTCGTGGTCCGAATTTAATTCAATTCAATTCACCTTTATTTTTATAGCGCTTTTACAATGTAGATCGTGTCAAAGCAGCTTCACATAGAAGATTATAGTAAATTGAAAAAGTGTCAGTTCAGAGTTCAGTTCAGTTCAGTTTAGCTCAGTTCAGTGTGGTCTAATAATCACTACTGAGAGTCCAAACACTGAAGAGCAATTCCATCGATGCGCATAATTGATATAAAACACTTTTTCCTGAATTTTATTTTATGCATATTTAACATAGAATTTTTTTTTTTACTTGCTTTCACTATCAGAGAGTAAAAACAACATTTTTTCCCTTTTTGGACAGTTAAAAATAGGGTTTGGGACATTTCATATGCTGCAAAACAGTTGCAGGATGACACTGTATGTCTGTAACAAAATATAAAACATTCAAAGTATTTTAAATAGCCACTTAAGAGCTAAAAATGTCCTCACCACATATGTGGACACTCGGGCCCTAGGAGGTTAACTTGCAAAAATACACCTATTCTTTTTGGACCATGTCCCAAAAATGGGAGATGAAAATGCATTTGCCCAATAAACTCCATTATGTCTCTATTATGCTTGCATTGTTTACTGCTGGTTCCTAGGTAACTAGCTGGTTCTTGTCTGGTTTCTAGTCCAAATTTCTAAAAACTGTTAAATCAAAAATCATTTTCTAGACAAGCAAAATATATTGTATGGTTTTCAGAAATCATTGAGGAATAAGGTTTTTCCTTAAAACAAGCTAATTAATCTGCCAATGGACTAAGCTATTCTGCTTACACCATTGGCAGATTATTGTGTTTGTTTTCAGGAAAAAACTCACTTATTTTTTTAAATTATGATTTCTGAAAACAAGACAAGATTTGTTCAGCGCCATGTCTGAGTCCACTAGATCGTGATTTCAGAGGTGCACCAGCTCTGTGAGTTCATCAACTCCTCCAGAAAATATACCTGGTTGATGGAGGCTTTCAGCAGTGCTTCAGACTGAGCTGAGCCCAGTTTGATGAACTGTTGTCCGGTGTTGGCAAGAGGATTTCCCCTCGGGACACCAACAGCAGGCACTACTTCATAATCACAACCCTACTAGAGCATGACTGGTTAACGCGACGCAAATGTCTGCTGAAGTTCAGATTTTCCAACTCGAACGATTCATGAATTAAGCGCATCAAACACGCAAAATACTCGACTTGCGCCGCAGGATGTCTATTTGCGCCTTTGCATTGACTTAACATGTAAATCACTCGCGCTTGATGCTTCATCCACGTCTGGTGTGAACACACCATCAGAATAGCATATAAAGGCTCCACCCCCTTTTGGAATTCTGCAGCTTGTTTGCATTTAAAGGGACATGCACAATAACAACGTGTTTTTGTTTACACCCAAATGGGGTAAATTCGACAAGCTATAATGAATGATCTGCACATTATTGGATTTGCTCTTCAGTGTTTTGGCTTTCAGCAGTGACATTTACTGTACATTACACTGAACTAATCTGAACTTGAACTTAAGCCATTTGCTAGAACTTCATCTACTGTATGTTAAGCTGCTTTGACAAAATCTACATTGTAAAAGTAAAAGAAATTGATATCTGTGTGGTATTTGGAACTGAAACTTCACAAACAATTTCTGTGGACACCAGAGACATACTTAACATGTTATGAAATGGGAAATAATATGTCCTCTTTTTAATAGTAAGGGATGATTGTGTAGTCACCTTCACGGGATTGTCTTCCTTGGTTTCCATCGCCTCCAGCATCTTCACCACCCCCATTCCTTTCAGCACCTGCCCGAAGACCACATGTTTTTCATCCAGGTGTGGTGTAGGAACTGTGGTTATGAAAAACTGTGACCCGTTGGTGTTTGGACCAGCGTTGGCCATGCTGAGGAGCCCCTCTCTGTCATGCTAAAGAGGGAAAAAGCAGAGCAGATTAATAAAATACCACTTCATTTGACAAGAACACAACACAAGGTATGTCTGTGTCTCATTCGTTACTTAACGCAGGCACCAGAAAATTAGCAGAGGCCTCAGAGAGATCGATCAAGTATTACGTTTGGTTTATGTAATCTCGAAGCAATTTCTGAGTAATTACGCAGATTGATGCCTTTGATTAAATTAAAGGAAAAGTTCATTGAAAATAGTAATTCTGTCACAGAATGTGTGTATCGAGAATATTTTGACATCCATTAAAAATAATGCTGTGAACAGAATCTTACATCACGATTTCTAGTTTCTAGAGCAGTGTGAACATTCTGCTAAACTACAGCTGCATATATGGAGGTATGAATGCAAGAACACGCATACAAATCCAGCGATTGTGTGCGTCACATCTGGGCCCTGTTACAGAAAGGAGGTTAAGTGAAAACTCAGAGTATGTTAACCCTGAAATGAGAGATCCTCTGGGTTTTCCGTTTCAAAATGGCAGGTTTGTCAACCTGGAGAAAGCAGGGTAAGTCAACCCTGTTTCTGAAAGAGAGGTAACTTTAACTCAGAGTTTTATTCTCTAAACTCTGAGTTTCTGTCGGTCTCCTCCCCTTTTTTAAAAGACGAAGTGGTATTTCTCGTCTTAGCTTTATGTTTCCACACACCTATTTTATGTGCATTTTGGATACGCGCATAAAAAAACGATTGATGGAAACACCAAGATGTGCATAACTTTTGAAAATAGGCATAAAAAACACATGCGCATAATAACTGAGTAGGAGAAACTTTTTATTCGATAAGAAAAGATGTGCATAAACTACGATGGAAACACTTTTACTGAACAAATTTCAGTATACGCATTAAAAAAAGCTTTGTTATAAGAGATGATGATGAAAATGTCTTTGAATGGACAAACCAGCAGGCTGAGCACGTTGTAAAACATCTGAAATGTTGTTTTGGTCGTTCTAAAACGCCTAAACCGTTTCAGTATTAATGTATTATTAATTACCTCCAGAGAGTCTGCAGCGTGTCAAGAGCGTCTGTTCTCCGCGTCTCAAACGCCACCACGCATTCATTGTGTGTCGGCATTGTCTTCTGAGGCGCAAGTCATTTATTAAATAAAGAACAGGTTTGCGCAGCTTCTTCTACTGCAGTAAATTGTGTTTTTACTGTTGATATTTGGTGACAGTTAATGAAGTGACAATTTTGTTCTCTATGACTCGCTGGATGGAAACGCTGCTTTATTTGCACGTCTTTTATGCGATATTCCAGTTTTGCACATAAATTTTATTCGCATTTTTGGATGGAGACATAGCTAATACATTTCAGTCACACAAAGAACAAAGTCACGTACGAGAATAGCTTGTCCTTTTTTAATAATTAATTAGCTTAAATTTACTGTTACACATGTAACGTTACTAACTAGATTAATGGGATTATTACTCCTTCTAAAAACTATGTATTTTAGTTCTGCTTACATTATAAATGTCATCTCATCCTCTACCACTCAAACAATAAAAAAGGCAAACACACAAGTGCACTTAAATCTATTAAAACTTATCAACCTGTGTAAAAGTGGGAACCTTAAATTAAACTTTCCACTGAACATTAAGCTAAGGTTATCTGCATTCTTGTTTTGTCAGATTTGTTGTAGAAATGCACTAGTCTATTTTATGTAATTTAATGCATCTATATCTGAAATAACTTCAAAATTATGGCCAATTCCCCACTTTTTCAAGTAAAAATTTAATAAACGTCACGGATTACAATACATTTTTTATTATACTTAATTATTTAAATACTTTAAATGTAAACTTGCGCATTAACTTGAGCAGCTATGTTTTCCCACGCTAACTGTCTCTGTTTCACTGATGCAGTGGTGTTGCTTTTTTAAATATATGCTCATATTTGCTATAACTTTGCATGAGCACATCAAGTTCAGCTGGAGAACTAATAATTAAGTAATATCTGCGCTCCATTGATAATGCCTTTTTATAGTCGTGGTGTGCGCGCTTAACTCTGAGTTGGTCTACTCAAAGTTGATTGACCCAACCCATATCAGCTATTCTGAAACCGAAAACTCTGAGTTTTTAATGTCTCAGTAAATCAACTCAGAGTTCAAGTTTAAACTCTGAGTTGGTTGAACCTCCTTACTGAAACAGGACCCATGTCTACTGAGATATTGCTTACATTAGTGCATTTTTAGTTTTAAAACAGCAATTTAAAAATGAAAATGTATGTTCAGACTGGTGTTTTTACTGTGTTTCAGAAAATGTATCTCCATCCATCTCAACAGGTATGCACATGTTTTGTCCGTATTTATACTTGCCATCTAAACTGCAAAAAAAAAAGCTTTTCTTTTGTCTTGTTTCTAGTATTTCTAAAAGTTCTTAAATCAAAAAGCATTTTCAAGACAAGCAAAAAATATTGTTTTGCTTTCAGAAATAATGAGTAAAATAAGTTTTTTTTCCTTTAAAACAAGCTAAATAATCTAGCAATAATAGGGTAAGAAAAATAATCTTATTTCAAAGCGAAAACAAAATTATTTAGCTTTTTCCCCAAGGAAAAACTCACCTAATTTGGACTTATTTCTGAAAACAAAACAACATTTTTTGCTTGTCTAGAAAATGCCTTTTGATTTAAGAATTTAATCTCCAGCTGCTGGAGTAGTGTGCATTTTAACTTAAGCGTTTTTTACAACAAAAATAAACTAGTGCAAACGGCACCCGAGACACCTTCATCTGATCAATGTAGGGCTGCACGATATTGAAAAATGGCATTGCATGATTTCGTTTTTCTGCGATTATATACTGTGAAATGAATATAATTTCAAAAGATAACTAAAGAAGTGATCATTTAACATTGATTGGGATGATTTGTAGGGGAGTGCATCTGCATAAAAGTTACAAAATTTATAAATAAATAAATTAAATAGTAAACAAATAAATGAATGCACACATGAAAATAGAACAGCGCTTTGTATCAAGGAAGAGAAATTCAATAATCAAATGTAAAATAACATGGTATAGTCTTCACTGTATAAATAATTAAACAATTCATCTTTGGTAAAGTGGAAAACTGTATAATTTCTTGCGGTTTAAATGGTTTAAATTCACTTGAAATCGCTTGAGACCCTGCGATGTGACTATTGCAGATTCACACAGTGCACTATCAATACTGAAACTATATATTGTGCAGCCCTAGTACATAGTTCTTTCTCTACCTATGATATCCCACAATACATGGCATTTGATTCTATCTTTAAAGTTAGTAAATTTGAATAATAGTAGTTTTTTCTGAATAAAAGTATCATTTACTCACATTTCACTTGTTCCGAACCTGAGTTTTTTAAACACAATGGAAGATATTCTGAAGAATGTTGGACACTAGTCATCATTGACTTGACCCACCATGGATGTCAATGGCCACCAGAATATGTTATTTTGTGCTCAACAGAAATAAGAAACTCAATAAAATTTTGAAACCTCCTGAGGGTGAGTAAACTGACTAACTTTTGTGCCTTTCTCTTGTATTGCAGATCACTGTCTAGCAAGTCTAGCAGAAATCAGATTTGTGAGGATTTTTGCAGAGAGGCTACATGTCTCTGCCTTTGCTTTTGACACAGCCTACTTTTTGTTTAACAGAATTGGAACAGCCTGTCGGTAAGTGGCTCTTTTTACCATGTGTTGAGCTATCCTACACTGTTAAAGCATCTCTGTGGTACCTTGTAGTGAAAGTTTTCATCCTCAAACTTGTCCCCATAGATGCTCTCTCCTCCAGTTCCATTCTGATTAGAAAAATCTCCACCCTGGATCATAAAACTCTTGATGACTGAGAGATAAAACAAAATATTTTCATGATTATTAGGAGACAAGGTTTTGATTATTTGTTTTATGGAGAGTTAATTTACGGTTGTGTGTCAGATGGCATTTTTTATGGTTTTAAATGATGATAATATGCTTTAATATTTGCAATAAAAGTCAAACTATTGGTGAAATAATGTTCCGCCATCAGTCAGCAAAGCAGATAGTGTACATTTATGTAAAAATTAAGCAACATACTTATTCTGATATGTACATATTAAACCATATAAAATAATAACTTGCGTCATCATGCTAATTTTGATTATAATTTAAATCATTACAAGTTTATGAGAACAACTATTGTCAAACTGAGTGACATTTTAGAAGGTGAATCAAGGTAAAAAAAAAAAAAAGTAGTAAATTTATTATAATTGCCCTTAAAAAAAACTTGCAGGATACATTTTAATGTATAGTAAAAGCTCTATTACACACACAAAATAATGCGACCCTATATATAGGTATGGTAACGTAACATTTCTTCCAAATTAGATAAATATATATGTAAATACTGTAGATATATATTCATATATAACCCCACCCCCCCCCCTCCCTCAAAAAAAAAAAAGTTTTCATATGTTAAAATGGTGGATTAGTAATGATTGTACATTTATTACACGCGTATACATTCACCGGCCACTTTATTAGGTACACCTTACTAGTACCAGGCTGGACCCCTGTTTGCCTTCAGAACTGCCTTAATCATTTGTGTCATAGATTCAACAAGCTACTGGAAATATTCCTCAGAGAATTCGCTCCATATTGACCTGATAGCATCACACAGTTGCTGCAGATTTGTCAGCTGCACATCCATGATGTGAATCTCCCGTTCCACCACATCCCAAAAGTGCTCTATTGGATTGAGATCTGGTGACTGTGGAGGCCATTTGAGTACCGTAAACTCATTGTCATCTTCAAGAAACCAGTCTGAGATGATTCACGCTTTATGACATGGTGCGTCATCCTGCTGGAAGTAGCCATCAGAAGATGGCTACACTGTGGTCATAAAGGGATGGACATGGTCAGCAACAATACTCAGGTAGGCTGTGGCTTTGACATGATGCTCAATTGGTATTAATGAGCCCAAAGCATGCCAAGAAAGTATCCCCCACACCATTACACCACCACCACCAGCCTGAACCGTTGATACAAGGCAGGATGGATCCATGCTTTCATGTTGTTGAAACCAATTTCTGACCCTACCATCCGAATGTCACAGCAGAAATCGAGACTCATCAGACCAGGCAACGTTTTCCAATCATCTATTGTACAATTTTGGTGAGCCTGTGTGAATTGTAACCTCAGTTTCCTGTTCTTAGCTGACTTGAGTGGCACCCGATGTGGTCTTCTGCTGGTGTAGCCCATCCGCCTCAAGGTTGAACGTGTTGTGCATTCAAAGATGCTCTTCTGCAGACCTCGATTGTAACGAGTGGTTATTTGAGTTACTGTTGCCTTTCTATCAGGTGGAACCAGTCTGGCCATTCTCCTCTGACCTCTGACATCAACAAGGCATTTGCGCCAACAGAACTGCCGCTCACTGGATATTTTCTCTTTTTCTGACTAATCTCTGTAAACCCTAGAGATGGTTGTGCATGAAAATCCCAGTAGATCAGCAGTTTCTGAAATACTCAGACCAGCCCGTCTGGCACCAACAACCATGCCACATTCAAAGTGACTTTAATCACCTTTCTTCCTCATTCTGATGCTCGGTTAGAACTGCAGCAGATTATCTTGACCATGTCTACATGCCTAAGTGCATTGAGTTGCTGCCATGTGATTGGCTAATTAGAAATTTGCAGGTGTACCTATTAAAGTGGCCGGTGAGTGTATATTTTGTATATATTTCAGAGCTTGTAGTAAAAACATCACTACAGTAATTTCCCTGATTTCTTGAAGACTAAAAACTAAAATTCTTTAACATTTCCAGGTTTTTCAGGATCTGAAGCTTGTGCATTAGATGAAGACTCACTGCGGTGGAACGGACAGCCCTTGAAGTGCAGCGCTTTTCCGGTGCTTTTACCGACTCCTTTCTCACCAGTACAAAGAGCCCGAAAGTTCTCTGCTGTTTTAGGGACCACATCAGCAAACAGCTCAAACACTACACGGCCAACTGCAGAGTGGAGTAAAAAAAACAAAGAAATCTTTATTAGTCATTGATTATTATTATTTAATCTCTGGTTATGCAGGAGAAATGTAAAATAAATTTAGATATTCTGATAAGTTCTTATTATGGCGACACGGTGGCTCAGTGGTTAGAACTCTCGCTTCACTGCAAGAAGGTCGCTGGTTCGAGTCCCGGCTGGGCCAGTTGGCATTTCTGTGTGGAGTTTGCATGTTCTCCCCGCGTTGGCGTGGTTTTCCTCCGGGTGCTTCGGTTTCCCCGACAGTCCAAACACATGCGCTATAGGTGAATTGAATAAACTAAATTGGCTGTAGTGTATGTGTGTGCATGTGAGAGTGTATGGGTGTTTCCCCGTACTGGGTTGCAGCTGGATAGGCATTTGCTGTGTAAAACATATGCTGGATAAGTAGGCGGTTCATTCCACTGTGGTGACCCCTGATGAATAAAGGGACTATGCCGAAGGCAAATGAATGTTTCTTATTATAATATGTAAAAGAATAAATGCTCCATAATTTGCGGCTGCACGTGATCCTTAAATAGAGTCAATGGCTATGTCCAAAACTGCATACTTCCATACTATATAGTACGCTAAAATCAGTATGCGAGCCGAGTAGTGTTCCGAATTCATAGAATTAAAAAATCAGTATGCGAGAAGTACCCGGATGACTTATTACTTCCGGCGAGATTCTGAAGTGCGCATCCCATGCACGCTGCGCTATCCCATGATGCCCCGCGATAGAATTCATGAATGGGAGTGAAGCGACGCAACTGACGCAGGTAGGTCACGTGACCATGACAAAATGGCGGATGTAGTACGTCCGAATTCCATTCATACTTCTCACATTCATACTGTATAGAACTTACTTTTCTAACGGCCGAGTAGCACGTTTAAATTCAAATGCAGTACCTACTGAGTAGTAGGCGGTTTTGGACGCAGCCAATATGTAATCAAGTTGTCATTGTGTAATTACATATGTCATCAAATAATCTAAATCTAACAATATTTTCTGATGTAGAATAGGCATGGTACGATAACCGTTTTCAAGGTTTACCGCGGTTTGGAAAAAGACAAGTTTTTAGTCCACCAAAATTTTTTGTTATACTGTTCCTACGGTATGTGTACCTTTTCTTTTCATTTACTTGTTTTTTACAACTATTTTATAATTTTTTGGGGGGTAACAGTATCTCCAGCTAAAAAGGACCCTCCACATCAAAAGCTACTGTTCCAAAATATTTTAAATGTTTCCTAAAATAAAATATATTGTGTTCAGTGGGGAAAAAGGTTGTTGTTTTATACCCAGACATTTAAAAATAACATATGTCATTCATTCATTCATTCATTTTCTTTTCGGCTTAGTTCCTTTATTCATCAGGGGTCGCCACAGCGGAATAAACCGCCAACTTATCCAGCATATGTTTTACACAGCGGATGCCCTTCCAGCTGCAACCGAACACTGGGAAACACCCATACACTCTTGCATTCACACACATACACTACGGACGATTTAGCTTATTCAATTCACCTATAGCGCATGTGTTTGGACTTGTGGGGGAAACCGGAGCACCCTTGTGCCCTAGTACTACCCACTGCGCCACTGTGATGGCCAAAACAACATATTTTAGAGCAGTAATTACAATACCGTGAAACCGTGATATATTTATCCAAGGTTATCCTACCGAATCTTATATCGGCCCATCCCTAGTATAGAAATTATTCTAACACTTGATGGCTTTTCAGTGGATGTCTTTGGATAAATCATGGTTAAAATGAAAAACAGAAATAAAGCGAAGCAAATGTTAATTTATGAAAGCTGAATTAGATTTTTAATGTTTTGATACTTTAAAACATGTTTCTTTGACCCATATTTAGAATAAAAAAATATTTTGCTTTACATTTACCAACAATTAAAAATGCTAAATATACTGTTAAATTTATTTAAAGGTTCAATAATTCTGTCAGCTACTTCTGATGGGAGCGTAATGAAACATGTTGGTTAATAATATTAGGAAATAACTCAAGAAACATCTCAATTCACCCCTACATATACATAATTGTAAAATCATGACAAAACTCGATATGTAAATCAAGGTAAAAATGAAAAACAGAAATAAATCAAAGCAAATGTTAATGTAAGAAAGCTGAATTAGATTTTTAATGTGTTGATGCTTTAAAACTTGTCTGTTTGACCCAGATTTAGAATAAAATCTGTATTTTTTATTTGCTTTACATTTAACAATTATTAAAAATTAATAATGTATTGTTTAATTTATTTAAAAGTTCAATAATTCTATGTCAACTACTTCTGATGGGAGCGTAATGAAACATGTTGGTTAAAACATTAGGAAATAACTCAAGAAACATCTCAATTCACCCCTACATACACATAATTGTTAAATCATGACAAAACTCGATATGTAAATCATGGTAAAAATTAAAAACAGAAATCTAAATAAATTCTAATGTACTGTATGATTGCTAAATTAAATGTGTAATGTGTTGATGCTTTAAAACTTGTCTGTTTGACCCAGATTAACAGTAAAATAAAATCTGTATTTGTTATTTGCTTTACATTTAACAATTATTAAAAATGAATAATGTATTGTTTAATTTATTTAAAAGTTCAATAATTCTGTCAACTACTTCTGATGGGAGCATGTTGGTTAAAACTAGGGATGCTCCGATCGATCGGCCAGAGATCGGTATTGGCAGATAATCACATTTTCTGACTCGATCGGTACTCGCCAATCTGGCCGATCTCATGAACTGATAACAGGTGTCCGTTTACTAGTTTATATGCAGAGGAACCAGACATGCTAGTTGGAGAGCAAAATATTGGAATGGTCATAGACCTTTTTACATAAATAAGAACTGAGAGTTCTGTGTTTTCGACATTTTTACAAGCTCCCTAAAACCTGGCTGAAATGCAATTAAAAACGTAAAAAAAAATGTTTTAATTGAATATTTCATAATATACCTTTTTGTAATATACTTACTGCAATAAAAAAATATATATATATATTTATAGATGTGCATTTTAACATCTTATGCATCAAATATGTACTTTTTCTTGATTGAGACATGTCGAATTCTTCTTCCATCATTTGCAATGTTTCCAAATTGCTTTGTTAGTTGTTTTTCTTACCATTTTTTTGTATCTGTTTTATCTATTATTTTCTGTAAAGTTGCTTCTGACCATGACATGTCCACACTAAATGGTTATAAGAGACATGTTTGAGGGATTATATGCAACATTCTTCATTTATTCTCTGAGGTGTAAGGCAAGATCTCCACTTAATTATCATACTTAGGGGGAAAATGTGCTCCATGTATTATAAAGCTTGAAGCATCAGAATCGGTACTCAGTATTGGCCGATCCCCATCACAAAGAATCGGTACTTGGTATCGGCTGCAAAAATCCTGATCGGAGCATCTCTAGTTAAAACATTAGGAAATAACTCAAGAAACATCTCAATTCACCCCTACATACACATAATTGTTAAATCATGACAAAACTTGATATGTAAATCATGGTCAAAATGAACAACAGAAATCTAAATAAATTCTAATGTACTGTATGATTGCTAAATTAGATTTGTAATGTTTTGATGCTTTAAATCTTGTCGTTTTTGACCCATATTTAGAATAAACCCCATTTTATTTGTTTGCTTCACATATAACAACAATTAGAAATGCTCAAATGTATTGTTTACCTTATTTAAAAGTTCAATAATTCTATTTCAACTACTTCTGATGGGAGCGTAATGAAACATGTTTGTTAAAAACATTAGGAAATAACTCAAGAAACATCTCAATTCATCCCTACATACATGTAATTGTATGTATATCATAATAAAAAAAGTTAATTTAAAAAATGTATATCTTAATAAGTCAATTTGCGACCAGAATGAAATGAAAATTCGGTCTTCATTTTAATCACCCGTCACAAAGGGTAACCATTGACTACGTTAGTGTTTGTTTTACCTACTATGGATGTCAATGGTTACCGGTTTACAACATTCTTCAAAACATCTTCTTTTGTGTTCGACAGAATAAAGTAACTCGTAAAGGCTTTGTAATCACTTGGAGGTGAGTAAATGATGAGCGAATTTTTATTTTTGATGTGATCTGTCCCTTTAATAGCACAACGCAATGGCTCGTACCACAGAAAACGCTTAATAACACCGTTCACTGCCTAAATATGAAACGTAACCCTTTTTTTCTACCCAGTGGTGTCTCTGTTTGAGTTTAGCATATTGTATTTCTCTCTGTATGTGTGTGTTTGAGCAGCTCCAGCATGTGGCAGCAGCAGCATGCAGTCATTCAGCTTCTGTCTGAAGAAAAACAACACATCCTGACCTCGTTCAGCACCGATTTCTACGTCAAAGAACACCCGGGGGTTTTCTGCGTTTCCAGGCTTGGCTTCGGGAGTTGGGTTTGACATTTTCTTGGATTTTGATGGGGGAAAGAGTCCTGCACTGAATGGACGGCTGACTGGAATATTCTGAAAGAAAGAATATTTCTTGTTGTAACTGAAACATACGTGAGCGTGTAGCGCCTCCTACTGCTGTGGAGACTAAGACTTTTCGGGGAGCTTAAAGAACAACATATAATATTTTACAATAAAAATATACATGCCAGGGGCTAAGTATAAACAAACATACAAATATACAACATTTACAAATTTAATAATAATTAGAGAAATACTTTATAGAGTTCACAAATGTTTAACGTGGGTAGGGCTTTCTTGTTTAAAGAGTATCTCTAATATTGGTAGATCAAGCATATTTCAGTCACCAATACGCTAAAATTAGGCTTTTTATTAGTAAATTTAAATTAATGAATTTAAAATTTAGTTAATGATATAAGTAAATTAGCAGGCGGCATGGTGGCTTTGTGGTTAGCACTGTCGCCTCACAGCAAGAAGATCGCTGGTTCGATTCCCAGCTGGACCAGTTGGCATTTCTGTGTGGAGTTTGCATGTTCTCCCTGTGTTGGCGTGGGTTTCCTCCGGGTGCTCCGGTTTCCCCCACAGCCCAAAGACATGCGGTACAGGTGAATTGGATCAACTAAATCTGGCCGTTGTGTGTGTGTGTGTGTGTGCGTGTGCATGTGTGTGGATGAGTGTGTATGGGTGTTTCCTAGTACTAGGTTGCAGCTGGAAAGGCATCCGCTGCGTAAAACATATGCCGGAATAGTTGGCGGTTCATTATGCTGTGGTGACCCCTGATAAATGAGGGACTAAGCCAAAGGAAAATTAATGCATGCATGCTATTATTTCTCTCTCTCTCTCTCTCTCTCTCTCTCTCTCTCTCTCTCTCTCTCTCTCTCTCTCTCTCTCTCTCTCTCTCTCTCTCTCTCTCTCTCTCTCTGTGTGTGTGTGTGTGTGTGTGTGTGTGTGTGGGTAGAGCCTGGATGGATGGATAGATAGATAGATAGATAGATAGATGGATGGATGGATGGATGGATGGATGGATGGATGGGGCGGGCGGGCGGGTTTGATGGGTGGGTTTATAGATAGATGCAATATAAATGTACAGTATAGACCTTTTTCTTGGAACGCAAAATTACCCATTATGCTTTGCATGTATGCGCAAGGAGAATGCTAAGAACTTCCGGTCGGCCGCTGATGCGTGTAAACGGTCACATTTGGACAGCTTTGAAACGATAGTTTTAATCTATTTTACCTGCTTTTATCATCTTGGAACTAATACTGTTGTCGATCACCTCCTGGACTGATCATTTGTGATCTAATAGGATGGAAAACAGCCGCTGTGAGGCATTTTCCACTCGTTGTCAGATGGCATCTTGTGCCGTTTAAATGAAGCCTCGTCATCGCTAAAGTCAACAGTTTCTCTTTCTTTCAAATATATAACCGACACAAACAAATATATAGTTCACCAAAATGTTAGACACACACTGCTGTACTGTCCCACTAACACACTGATTTAACAACTGGGACAGAGTGAAAATAGTGACGATTTGAAATGACAGAAAAACACAAACCCTGGTAAATACAACACACAAAATGAAACACAAACGGCTCGCGATTAGAATGAACAGCAAATCAACCAGCAGAGCATCAGTAACAGACTTTTATTGGTCATTTTTGTAAATTGCATGTCTTACACACCTGTTAAGTTTCATGCTAGTAATCTGGTTTGCTCTATGATGCAGTGAAGTATCGTGTGTGTGTGTGTGTGCTGAAGAGCCGCTGAGCTAACAGCATAGACTGTAAAAGGCTAACAGCTGAGAGGCCGGGGAAACACAGACACACACTGTAACTGACGGCAGACACGTGAATTAGGAGAACGTTTTTCTCTCGCACTTGAACCACACCTTACAGATTATAATGGCATTAACACACACATTTCAAAGTTGTGCGTCACATAAACACTCCGTAATCCACTCAAAATGCTATTGAAACTCATTTTCGGAGCGCAAATTACCAGTTGTAAACACTGTAAACGGAAGTTCTAACCATTGAAAGACGCTGGTCGCTATGGCGCCCTCCATGCAGCAGCCAAGAAAAAGGTCTATACAACAGATATAAGGTAAACACCAACACAAATAGACAACCTCTTTCTTTCTTTCTTTCTTTCTTTCTTTCTTTCTTTCTTTCTTTCTTTCTTTCTTTCTTTCTTTCTTTCTTTCTTTGTATCGGTTCCATTCATTTGGGAATACATCTAGTAATCTACAAGTATTCACAAATAATACAGGGGTATTTAATTAAAATAATAATATTTTAATAATTTAATTAAAATAATCTGATATCTACAGTATGTTTATCGTGAAAAAGGAAATACACTCTTACAAGAAAAAAAATGTTGATGGTTCAGTAAACATCCCACAAAGGGTTTTTTGTAGGAAAAATAGATTAGATTAGATTATTAGATTAAAATAAAATCTTTTTATGGTGAAGAACTACACGGGGGCCCAGTGTTTACTACTGTCACCTCTCAGCAAGAAGCTCGCTGGTTTGAGTCCCGGCTAGGTCAGTTGGCATTTCTATGTGGAGTTTGCATGTTCTTCTTGTGTTTGCTTGGTTTTCCTCCAGGTGCTCCGGTTTCCCCCGCAGTCCAAACACATGCGCTATAGGTGAATTGAATAAGCTAAATTGGCTGTAGTGTACAGTATGTGTGTGAATAAGTGTGTATGGATTAATGTTTCCCGTTACTGGGTTGCAGCTGGAAAGGCATCCACAGTGTAAAACATATGCTGAATAAGTTGGCGGTTCATACTGCTGTGGCAACCTCTGATGAATAAAGGGACTAAGCCGAATTATCTATCTATCTGAATTATCTATTTATCGATCGGTCCGTCCGTCCGTCCATGTATCTATCCATCTAAAATGAATGAATGTTCTTCCCACTATAATATATATACAGAGGTGTAAAGAGTACCTGAAAACCATACTTGAGTAAAAGTACAGATACCTTACTGTAGAAATTACTCCATTACAAGTTACAAGTCACCAATTCATATAAGACTTGAGTAAAAGTATTAAAGTATCCGATTTTAAAAGAACTTAAGTATTTTACTCATACTGAATGTAATAAAACACAAACTCACAGCTAAATGCACTTGATGCAAAATGTATAATTTTAGTGATACATTTAATCACATTGCACAAAAAAAAAAAGCTAAAATATAGTCATGTCGCAGTGGGTTTTGCCATATCAGTAACTGTATTCATTTTTGGTAACATTATACTTACAATACCATTGTATAGTCAGATATAATTTGACTAAATTCACATTAAATAGACTCTTACCTCAATGTGTTTTTTTAAATTTGAAGATAAATTCTTAAAAGCACTTATTTTCGTGGCAAACAAAGTAGACACTGCATCCTGTAAGAGCCATTCTGTATATCGGCAAATGAAAACATTTCTTTCAGATAAGGCCATGGATGATCATCATCAGTGCTGGCACTGCTTGATGTGTCGGCTTCAGCTTCATCACTGGCTGCAGCCATGTCGCTAATTAAACACCTGGTATTAGGCAAGCAGCTAATTCACATTTACGTGATTTAACCATAGACTGTAAAACCCATAAATAGCATACAGTACCTTCAGCACCCTGCAGATGGTGATATCGCCTCATCCGCCTAACAAATTAGCTGTGGTAGATAAAGATGCCGACTTGTCGTGCACAATCACAATGTAATGTGTAACGGTAAGCATCCGTTCAAATGTAGTGGAGTAAAGAGTACATATATTCAATCAAAAATGTAGTCAAGTAGAGAGTAAAAGTTGCTTATATTTTTGATACTCAGTACAAGTTCAAAGTAGCCAAAAGATACTTAAGTAAAGTAATGAAGTCCATTTACTCAAGTACTTTACACCACTGTATATATATAATTTGAAGAAGCTTTCACTAAAATGTTCTTTGGGGAACTAAAAATGTTCTTTAATCTATGGCATCACTGGCATCTTTCTGGCACCTTTATTTTTAACATTCATTATTTCTCAACAGCACATCGAACCAAAAAAAAAAAATCATGCATTAATGTGATTTTTATTAATTGTATTTTATAGACATAACAATATATTTAATGAGCACAAAGAAGCAGCACTGAAGAAACTTTTGACTTGTGTCATGTGAAAAAAGTATACTGGTGTCCGGTTGTGCTTTTCTGCAGAAAGAAGAGAACAATGACAAACATGAGACATTCATGAATAATCCGACAGTTTTTTTCTCCATATAATCAAGTGTGGATCCAGCCGTGAGGATGTTTATGGAGCATCTCATTTGTTTATCTCTCACCTTGTTAAGCTGGAAGTGTTTGTTGTGCTTCTCGCTGTAGGGATCATGTGTGCTGTGGTTCCTCTTGACGCTCTGCTGCTTGTCCTGGATCTGGGCCTGAGCGAACCTGTGTGCAAGCAATGAATTATTGATCAGTAGAGGAGAAAAGCTTCCTCTCCATGCACTCGAGCTGTTTCCTGAAACCCATCAGCAGTAATGGGGGACTGGAGGAAACACAAGCCTGGTCTCTGTGGTTACTGACAGTGTGTGTTAAGCTCAACACTTCGTCCACGGCTGACACAAATCTGTCAAGCTGAGAAGAACAGTTTTTAACAATCCCAATATTGAGTACAATTTTTCACAATAACGGTGGCTCAGTGGTTAGCACTGTCACCTCACAGCAAGAAGGTCGCTGGTTCGAGTCCCAAAGTTGGCATTTCTATGTGGAGTTTGCATGTTCTCCCCGTGTTGGCGTGGGTTTCCTCCGGGTGCTCCGGTTTCCCTCACAGTATAAGTAATTTGGATAAACTAAATTGGGCGTAGTGTGTGTGTGTAAATGCGAATGTGTATGGATGTTTCCCAGTACTGGGTTGCAGCTGGAAGGGCATCCGCTTTGTAAAACATATGCTGAATAAGTTGGCGGTTCATTCCGTTGTGGAAACCTGATTAATAAAGGGACTAAGGTGAAGGAAAATAAATGAATGAATGAATGAATGACACTTTTTAACACAGTGGATGCGTTTGTCCATATTTGACCCAATGTTGGCTTAAAAAAAACGACCCAGCATTTTTTTTACAGTGTATGCTAACCATGTATATAGCCTAAGTTGTATCAAAGAGCTTACGCCCGATTCACACGGGGCTTCAGCGTCAACGCTTGACAGAGGGCGTGTCTGAAGTTGGGGCTGACGCGATCGTCATAGCAGCGTCAGCCAATGAAATTAGTCAGCAATAGGCCACTGTCTGAGCTGCTGTATTTGCATACAGCGATCGGATTGGCTGACGCTTCCACAATGCAGTTCGGCAACGCCTGACGTCTAGTGTTGCCAGATTGGGCGGTTTCCCGCCCAATTGGGCGGTTTTGAATCCAAGTTTGCGGGTAAAAAATATCATAGGCGGGTAGTGGATATTTGGGCGGTATTGTAAAGGTACGCCCGCCTGCCAGCGATCTCCCGTAACCCCCCAATTTTCGTCAATTTTGGGACCGTTCCCCCTACTTTTCGTGAAATACAGGACTATCCAACCACCCCTCATACGTATTGTAGCGCCCCATATATCTAACTTTTCGTAAAATTTGGGACCACCAATCCCCCCAACAAGTGAATGGGAAGCGTTGAAGCTGACGCCCCGTGTGAATGGGGCGTTAGAATCACCAAGAGGCGACACTCAATAGAACGTTCCATTGCAACAGCAGCGCCCAGCAACAGCCCCGGATTCCGCCATTTTGGAGTGAAAGCGATCGGCCGTCCATTGGATCTTATTGCTGTCGCGATGGCAAGCAGCTGCTTTGTTTTTTAATTATGTATTTAAAAAGCGCATTAAAGCTGAGATACAACCTGAAAGACGACAATACAACACTTACTATCACAATCATCAGCACTTTTAATAGTTTATTTTACAGACTTATAATATGCTGTTGTTCTATTGGAATTTTCATTCCAAAATGGCCGCCGCGCCATCTAGTGGCTGTTTCCCAAATCCCACTAGAGTGTCGCCTCTTGGTGATTCTATGCTCTTTGGTTGTATCAAAGACTACAGAATACACAAGACATGTCACTCATATAGTTTTGAATGGGGAAAAGTATAACGGTCAATATGGCGAATGAAGCCCCGCCTACTAGTACAGGAGCCAATCATTGATCGCTATAGACTGACAATTCTCTGGGGAAGAAGCTTAGACCAGACGTGTGCTTTTACGACAGTTTTTTTGGTCAACATACACTGTTATCTCAGCGAATACTTGCTTCACAGACATATGAAATATATCCACATAAAGCTTGAAATCTCTACTTTTAAATTAACCAACAATACTTTGAAATTAAAGTTTTCTGGTTTTGTAATCTGTATGAAACAAACGCGAGGTACAGTCTGTTCTGTCAAGCGCACATCACATAATAGCAGCTACTCAAACGCCCACAAACTTTTAAACAAAGAGTCGCTGTCATTTCTGGAGATTTTCCCTCATGACCAAGTTGTGAATTAATTCAGAAGACCAGCGTGATCATTATTCAGAGGATGATTATGTGCAGAATGGCCATAAATGAGGTTGGTGTCGTGATCTTGTTCTTTCGAGTGTGCACTAGCTTTGACAGCCTGAAAATATGACAGTTTTGTTTGATTCAGATGTTTAGAAACTAAACTTATGAGAAAATAGTTGTTTAAGTTTATTGGTGATTCTAAATATGTAATGCAATTGTAAACTTGGCAAACAGTTTTGAAGAATTTGATGTGTCCCCATTCAGACAGAGGCTGTGTCCGAAACCGCCTGCTACTCAGTAGGTACTGCATTTGAATTTAAACGTGCTACTCGGCCATTAGAAAAGTACGTTCTATACAGTATGAATGTGAGAAGTATGAATGGAATTCGGACGTACTACATCCGCCATTTTGTCATGGTCTCGTGATCTACCTGCGTCAGCTGCGTCGCTTCACTCCCATTCATGAATTCGCTCACGAGGCATCATGGGATAGCGCAGCGTGCATGGGATGCGCACTTCAGAATCTCGCCGGAAGTAGTAAGTCATCCGGGCACTTCTCGCATACTGATTTTCAAATTCTATGAATTCGGAACACTACTCGGCTCGCATACTGATTTTAGCGTACTAAATAGTATGGAAGTATGCGGTTTCGGACGCAACCAGAATGTCTGAGCATACTGCCTGAGAGGCGTTTCAAAGAAGGCTGCCGAATGAAATTACTTGCCTTAAAAGGGTTGTTGCTAGATCAGATACGGTTGAGACTGGAAGTTAATGAGAATTATTTATATTGTTTATTCAATTTTCCATTTATTGTATTTTATTAACATCTTCCCCTACCCCAACCCTAAACCCAACTCTCACAGTAATGTAAAAACAGTAGTTGTACAGAGTATGATTTATGTTATTTAATAACCCAATAATTTTTTTTAACATCTACCCCCAACCCTAAACCCAACCCTCACAGTACTGTAAAAATATTCATTAATGTTATACTTTGTCACAAAAATGATGCTATATTGACGTGCGTATCCGCAACTGTATCCTATCTAGACTTTACCCCTTGAAGGGACTTTGGTTGTATATAGCTATATATATTTAAGTTTCATATGTAAACCATGGAAAGCAACTTTGACATGTAGTCATTGGCAGATGCTTTTGTCCAAAGCAACTTACAATTGAGGAGGCATTCAGTGATTCAATAAGAAGAGGCAATACTCACAACAAGTGCTAGTTATACAAAGGAACTGTTTGTGCTCTGGGAATTAAGTGCTAGAGTAAGGAGGTGGAGTGTGCTCTATATATACAGTTGAAGTCAGAATTATTAGCCCCCTTTGAATTTTTTCTTCTTTTTTAAATATTTCCCAAATGATGTTTAACAGAGCAAGGAAATTGTCACAGTATGTCTGAAAATATTTTTTCTTCTGGAAAAAGTCTTATTTGTTTTATTTCACCTAGAATAAAAGCAGTTTTAATTTTTTAATAACCCTTTTAAGGACAACATGATTAGCCCCTTTAAGCTATAATTTTTTTCGATAGTCTGCAGATTAAACCATCATTATACAATAACTTGCCTAATTACCCTCACCTGCCTAGTTAACGTAATTAACCTAGTTAAGCCTTTAAATGTCACTGTAAACTGTATAGAAGTGTCTTAAAAATATCTAGTCAAATATCATTTACTGTCATCATGACAAAAATAAAATAAATCAGTTATTAGAAATGTGTTGGAAAAAATCATTTCTTCGTTAAACAGAAATTGTGAAAAAAATAAACAAGCGGTCTAATAATTCAGGGGGGCTAATAATTCTGACTTCAGCTGTTGGCACCCCATAAAAACAAATAATCCCCAAAACTATGCCAGTCGTTTGTGCTACGTTTGTGCTGATTTGTGCCACAAAAACGAACGTTTGTGCTGGTTTGGGGTCTGAGATATTAAGCATTATTTTTTTTGACCGTGTGACGTCACTTTCCACCCCATGTTGCTCAAATGACTTCAAATCAGCACAGATACAGTGTTTATTTTAATGACACAAACCAGCACAAATCGAGCACAAATGAATGACACCAGTTTGGTGTGATTTAGACAACCTGGGGTGGAGAGTGACATCACGACTCCCGAAATATTTTAATTGTATCTAAACAACGAAAATAGATAAAATGTTTGTTTTAACGGCACAAACCAGCACAAATCCAGCACAAACGAACAACAACAGTTTGGCGCGATTTAGAGGAAATGGAGTGGAGAGTGACGTCACGGCTCCCGAAATATTTTGCTTATATCTAAAGGAGGAAAACAGATACAGTGTTTGTTTTAACCGCACAAATCGAGCACAAACGACCTGTGCTGATTTAAAGTCAAGGTCAAGGTCAAGCCGACTCACCTGTGTGATACACACTTCATAAATTATTCTATTTTAATTCAATTATTCATTTAGTTTTTTTGAGATATGGGGTGATTGTAAGAAGGTGTCTGGTGCAAATGTGCAAAACTGGTGCAAGTGTCAGTTATGGACCGTTTCCACTGAGTGGTACGGTATGGGTCGGTATGCTTTTATGGCCGTTTCCACTGTCAAAAGGTACCAAAATGCGAACTGTACCATACCACTTTTTGGGTACCCTTTCCAAAGGGTACCTACCACAACAAAAGGGTACCAAAAGCGAAAGGCTATTGGTTTACAGAGAAGCGTCACTAGTGTGTGCACAAGCAGAAGAATGAAAGCAAAGGAAGCGACATTTTTAAATACACAGCCGAGACAATACACCGTACTAATATATACATCAGTGGCGGCTGGTCAATAGAGAGCGCTGGGGCGCCGCCCCCTTCAAGTTAGAGCCCTTTAATATGTTAATGTTTATTATCATAAATATTAACAAAATAAATTGATTTAATTATATCATTCTAACATTTATTGTAGTCATACTAACATTTATTGAAAAAAAATGTATGAACAATATTTTTTCATATGTGTGCGGGGCGCCGGACTAATGGGTGTCTATTTGGTACACGAACTTTTGCAATGCACGTGACATGACGATAAGCTCTAATTGGCTGGTTTTAAATTGTCTTTGGGGCGCAGCGCTCTGCGTCCCGAACCCTCCCATTTTTGTTGTTAGAACGAATCATATTTGTTTTTATATGATTGGCCTTATGTGATTGGACCATTCTCACCAAAGAGCTTAGAATGTAATTTCTCGGGATGAAGGAAAATTCAGTTGCATCTTTGCAAAGATATCGGTTCACAAGGCGTTTGGATGAAGAAAAAAAAAAGAATAAAAGAGCTTGGACCAGATTGACCTTCCTTGCAAATTCACCAGTAGTCAAGTGATGGCGAGCGCGCTTATATTCGGGGCTTTTCCAGCACTTGTTATGACAAACGGAGTTGGCTGGCAGGTTGTTATGTAAGTCATGCCTTTTACTGTTTTTCCGTGTTTGCTGTTTCAAACAGCATGACGCAAGAGAGGCTGAATGCATTGGCCATGCTGTCAATAGAGAAGAGACTGGTGACTGAGATGACTGATGTTAACCAAAAGGTGAAATATGAGGACATTGGTGACGTCCTCACTTCTCAAAAAGCTTCTAAATCACACAGGATGAGTTTATTCAGGGAGTAAAGCTGTACACTGTCTCCTGTGATGGTTGGGTTTAGGGGTAGGGTGGGGTGAGGGCAATATAATATACGGTTTGATCTGTATAAAATGAATGGAAGCCTATGTAATGTATCCACTTTTCACAAAAACAAACATGTGTGTGTGTGTGTGTGTGTGTGTGTGTGTGTGTGTGTTTACTGATTATCTTGATTACTTCATTACTGATAATAAACCCAAATTAAATGAAATTGAACTGATTTGTGATGCATTTATTGTATGCTTTAGTCATATTTTAGTTTTTTGATACATCACCTGAAAAATGGCTTTTACACTCTTACTTTACCAACAGTTAGATTTTTTTCTGGTGTTTGCCCCCCCCCACATTTTTTTAACACCAGCCGCCACTGATATACATATAATAACGAGCCATGGTCGACCCGAGCTTAAACAAACCTTGTTGTCTTCTTGATGAACAGCCACAAAGCCAAGAAGAAGAGCAGAATCTACCCTGTGTCTTGTTTTTTACGAGGTCATCTAAAAGCATGAGTGGTTGCACTTTCTCGAGAGAGAGAGAGAGAGAGAGAGAGAGAGAGTTTGCATGCGCTCGCCGCTTGTCTATATTTGAATAAATATATATATAATTATTTTTCTTTCTTACAATTTAAAAAAAAAATCAAAAATCAAATAATATTTTAAGTATTTTTTCTGCAATCACTAGCCCAGACAGACAGTATAACAACGGAGTTAACTTGTTAACAAAGTTTCGGTGGCGGAACCACGCCTCACTTTGTCTCCTTAACCAATCACCTACTCCCTAAAACTTATTTAAGGCAGACCAGCCCTCTAGCACTGTTCTTCTCGTTCTTTCAAACCCACCCTCCCTTTATTTCGTTACTTCCTATTCACAATCCTATAACCCTCTCTTCACTCCTAGGTTGAATCAGGCAGTCCAATCACTCTACAAAAATATTACAGAGATGGTACCCCCATAGGATGCCCGATCAACCTACCTACCTGTCCACTGTTTATCCTTTTACTTCCCTTCCCCTTCATCACACTGTTGTCTTACCATCCCCTTCATCCCTACATCCCTACAATAAAGTCGAGCTCAAAGTGTGGCGTGGTCCATGCTGGTGAATGTATCTGTAAGTGCAATAACCTCATATTGTCTGCAGTAGATGTCAGTAGGTCTGTTGAGTAGAGTGGAGAACTGCAGGCCCCAGCCCAGCTCTCCGGTGTGCCTGTGTTTGGGTAACGGTGGTGGCGCGTGCGGTGCAGCCCGGAAGAGGAAACCCAGATCACTTGTGGCATCCGGAGATAAAGAGCCAATCCCGATGCTGCGGGGGAAAAAGTCCAGTCTGGGACGGTAATCTCCAATGCCATCTGGACCTTGATGACACCAAAACAGATCACAATGAAGAAAGAGGCTGTATCTGAAATCACCCCCTATAGCCAACAGCCATTTAGAGTGCTGTCCGAAGCCATAGTGGACGTGCACTCAATCAATCCCACAATTTGGCTGTTTGCACCAGATGAAACACGACAGAAATTTAAATACAGCCATTCAGTAGCACAGAATAGTGCACTCACTCACGAAATGATAAGGTTTACACTCACATTATTAGCATTTAACACTAAATAAAGCACATGAGGCGTACCTGAGGAGCTCAAAGTCAGTTTATCCTTTGGTTCAGCTGTGAGAAATAGAAGCCGTTTCTAATATATTAATTCGAGGTGTTGGTTAGAACAAAAACTCCTTTTAATATGGAAAACATTCCTTCTATTGCGTGCCACTGCTTTTATATAAAACATGACTTAAATCAGCCTTTAGACTCGATCGTCAGACCAGAGCCAGATTCACTTCTGTTGGTCATCAATCTGGCAACATGGGCTTGCGTTTGTTTTGATCAAAGAGTGTGTCAAACTTACATACTGCACCTTTAAATAACTATCACAGGGTCTGACCAAGAAGTTGAAAATAATCAAGCATTTGTGTGTGTGTGTGTGTGTGTGTGTGTGTGTGTGTGTGTGTGTGTGTGTGTGTGTGTTTAAAGCAAATCTAACTGACGTCTAATATACATCTAAACATAGATGACTTGTCTAAAACCTGGCTACATTTGGGTTGTCAGTGAAAATCTAATAGATGTCTAAGAACAGCCCAGTCCGCAAATACACAGGAATAAATAGCTACATGTCAAGTCTGTCAAATCTGTGTATTTCATAGTCTAGTTTTGGGCTATTTAACATTTACCAGACACTTTTATCCAAACTGACATACAAGTGAAGATAAAAAAGCACTTCAAATCATCAGAGAATAGCAGTATAGAAATAAAAGTCAAAGTTACTAAATCTGCAAGTGTAATTTTGTCAGAATTTTAATTTAAATTGTAAGATGTCGTTTCACTGACAGTCCAAATTTAGCTTTGTTTTAGCCAAGCTGTTTAGATATTTATTAGATGTCTTTTAAACGCAAAATTAATTAATGGGTTTGTTCGGAAACACTCACCTGTGAAGAGGACTCTCTGTCCAGTTTCTCGGTCCGCTTCAGAAGGTGTGCTGTCCGGTTTAACCCTTTTCATCACGCTCATTTTTTTAAAACTTATTGTACTTATGTTTTAAAACAGTTGATGTTCGTATACAGTACATCTCAGTGGAATGTAATACAAGCTCTGGGCAGGAGGTCATCTCTCTCTCTCTCTCTCTCTCTCTCTCTCTCTCTCTCTCTCTCTCTCTCTCTCTCTCTTTCTCTCTCTCTCTCTTTCTCTCTCTCTCTCTCTCTCTCTTTCTCTCTCTCTCTCATGAACCGCCATGAGTGTTTTGTCTCCATGGAATCAGTGTTTAGTTGGGATGCATTACATTTATAGGCTTATGGATTATTTATTAAAAGGTATAAGCACAGCTAAAATCAGCCCACATTATTTATTCAGTGCATAATTGAAAACGCATTAAACGAAGCATACCTCGACTGGGAAAGTTGGCATTTCTGTGTGGAGTTTGCATGTTCTCCCTGTGTTAGTGTGGGTTTTCTCCGGGTGCTCCGGTTTCCCCCACAAGTCCAAACACATGCGGTACAGGTGAATTGGGTAGGCTAAATTGCCCGTAGTGTATGTGTGTGAATGAGTGTGTATGGATGTTTCCCAGAGATGGGTTGCAGCTGCAAGGGCATCCGCTGCGTAAAACAAATGCTGGATAAGTTGGCGGTTCATTCCGCTGTGGCGACCCCGGATTAATAAAGGGACTAAGCCGAAAAGAAAAGAGGAAATAAATAAATGAACCATAGCTATAAATCATAAACCAATATAATAAAATAACTATTTGCATAGTAAAACTAAATAAAAAAAAACATATAAACGCATCGCATACATTAATTACAGTATACGTTATATATTAACTATCTATATTAAATATATATAAATCTATATTGAAAAAAAATACACAAATTTGTTCTTATGAGCATTGTGCCATCAATACAAGTCCCCGGTTTGTGTGTGTGTTGGGCATGTGTGTGTGCGTGTGCATGAGAGTGTGAGTGCTTGTTAGTGAAGAAACAAGATTGCAAAAATAAAAATGATATGTTTACACATGCAAAGATAGTTTGTAGCAGGAAAACTAGGCCTACTTTCCAGTGTCCCAGTCACATTCAAGTAATATAATATAATGTAACAGGCTTATGGCAGTATCAAATTGTCTTGTGATTAATTGATGAAGCTTTTATCACGATACTGAGCTTAACTGCAAAAAAAGGTTTAACAGGTAAAATAACAAAACAATATGTAGTATACTGCTTTATTGTCTATACATGTTCAAAGTAAACAAAAACAATAAGTAAATCTTTACAATAGAGTATCATTAGTAAAAGTAAGTTAATGCATTAAAATCAACAGTGAGAAAAAGCCACATTCAGTATACGTAGTTATTATGTTTAAGTTAATAAAAAAATATAGGCAACGCAGTGGCGCAGTAGGTAGTGCTGTTGCCTCAGAGCAAGAACGTCGCTGGGTCGCAGGTTCGAACCTCGGCTGGGCTGGGTCAGTTGGCGTTTCTGTGTGGAGTTTGCATGTTCTCCCTGCGTTCGCGTGGGTTTCCTCCGGGTCCTCCGGTTTCCCCCACAGTCCAAAGACATGCAGTACAGGTGAATTGGGTAAGCTAAATTGTTCGTAGTGTATGAGTGTGAATGTGTGTGTGTGGAAATTCCCAGAGATGGGTTGCGGCTGGAAGGGCATCCACTGCGTAAAATCGTGCTGGATAAGTTGGTGGTTCATTCCACTGTGGCGACCCCGCAAGGGACAAAGCCGACAAGAAAATGAATGAATAATAAAAAAATATATATTTTATTAGTCTTTAACTTGACTTAATAAAACGGCATGCAATTGTAATACATTAGGTATTAACCAAGAAACAAACCTCATAAAATTAATAAAAGCTTTAGTTATTGTTAGTTTAAAGTCATTCATTCATTTTCTTTTCGGCCTAGTCCCTTTATTAATCAGGGGTCACCACAGAGGAATGAACCGCCAACTTATCCAGCATACGTTTTTATGCAGCGGATGCCCTTCCAGCCGCAACCCAGCACTAGGAAAACACCTATACACTCACATTCACACACATACACTACAGCCAATTTAGTTTATCCAATTCACCTATAGCGCATTTGTTTGGACTGTGGGGGAAACCAGCACCCGGAGGAAATCCACTCAAACACGGGGAGAACATGCATACTTCACACAGAAATGCCAACTGACCCAGCCGAGGCTTGAACCAGCGACCTTCTTGCTGTGAGGCGACAGTGCTACTGAGTCACCGTGACACCCTTAGTTAACTTATTAACTTAAAAATTAACTCATGTTAACAAACGGAGCTTTAATAAACAATAGGCCTGTAAATAGTATTTTATATAATATTTTATATATTATCTTCAGTCAATATTTTAGCAGATAATAGACCATGTGAAAATGTACGTTCTTGATTATTCTTAAAAATAAACTTCAATCATTTGGTGCTGTGATAAAAGACACTGCAAATACTGTGTATGCGTTATTAAAAAGCACTGTAAAAGTAAATAATAATAATAAATAATATAAATTAAACAATGAGTTGAGTTGAATTGACTTTATTAGCACCCGTAGGTAGATTCTTTTTGCAGCAAAGTTTGGCATTTGATACAAACAATTAAATCACACATTTACAGTTGAAACCAGAAGTTTACATACACTCTATAAAAAGGCACATAACCATTTTTAAAAAACTCAGATGTTAATGTGACTAAACTTTTTCTCTTTTAGGTAAGTTAGGATTATCACGTGTTTCTGTTCTGCTTAATAGCAGAATAATGAGAGAGATATTTTTGAGAAATTGTTATAACTTTTCTTGAAAGTCAAGTTTACATACAATAAGATTATTATGCCTCTGAAAAAGCTCATATGATGGTGTCAAGGTTTTGGAAATCTCTGATTGGCTAATTGACATCATTTGAGTTAATTGGAGGCACAACTGTAGAATAGTATTTAAGGAAAACCTCAAACACACTGCTTCCTTGTGTGACAACATGGGAAAATCAACAAGCCAGAATCAACAAAAAAGCCAGATTACAATTTGCTAAATTACACTGGGAAAAAGAACAACTTTTGGAGACATGTCCTGTGGTCTGACGGAACTAAGATTGAGCTGTTTGGCCATAATGACAAAGGGGAAAGCTTACAAGCCTAGGTACACCATCCCAACTGTGAAGTATGGGGGCGGCAGCATCATGTTGTGGGGCTGTTTTGCTGCAGTAGGGACTGGTCCACTTCACAGCATAGATGGCATCATGAAGAAAGTACATTATGTAGAAATACTGAAGCAACATCTCAAGACATCAGCCAGGAAATTAAAACTTGGCCACAAATGGGTGTTCCTGACCCTAAGCATACTGCCAAATTAGTTAAAATGTGCTTTAAGGACAACAGAGTGAATGTTTTGGAGTGGCCATCACAAAGCCCTGAGCTCAATCCTATAGAAAATTTGTGGGCAGAGTTGAAAAAGCTTGTGCGAGCAAGACCGCCTACAAATCTGATTCAGTTACACCAATTCTGTCAGGAGGAATGGGCCAAAATTCCTGCAAACTATTGTGAGAAGCTTGTGGAAGGATACCCAAAACATTTGACCAAAGTTATACAGTTTAAAAGCAAAGCTAAAAAAATACCAAGGAAATGTGTGTAAACTTTTGACTGTCTAGAAATAAATAAAAAAATTCTCAAAAAAATAATTCTCTCATTATTCTGGCATTTAGCAAATGTAAATGATTTAGGTAATCCTAACAGACCTAAAATAGTAAACGTTTAGTATGATTTACCATCAGACATTTTATAAAAAATGGTTATGTTCCTTTTTTTAGTGTATGTAAACTTCTGGTTTCAACTGTACATACCCACATATACACATACAAAGTACCTTATAAAAGATTACAATTTATTTAGAGCGACAACTGATGATGGGACAAAGCTATTCCTGAACCATTTTGTCCTACTAAAAAACATCTGAAACCTTCGACCCGAAGGGAGCAGGATAAACTCATCAGACAGAGGATGAGAACTACAGCTACTAATGTTCTGGGAAATCCGTAAAAGCTGCCTACTATACAGGGATTCAATACTCAGCTGTGATTCACCAATCAACCTGCTAGACCACCTAATAACCTGGCTCAGTCTATTCCTGTTTTTGAGAGACAGACCTTCAAACCATGCCACCAGAGCGAAGGATAGAATAGACTCAATAAAAGCACGATAGAAAAGAGTAAGCATATTGGGGCCAATGTGAAAACATGATAGTTTCCTGAGACATTATAGGCGCTGATGCCCCTGCTTGCACACAGCATCACAGTTTGCCTCAAAGTTTAATGACCGATCTTTGATCTTTGATAATGGTACCCAAATACTTGTAGTTCTCCACACATTTTTGACCTCTAGTCACCTCAGCTGCTGTATGATTCCTTCTAAAATCAATAATCATGTCCTTAGTTTTTGTTGCATTAAGTTTTAAATTAGACTCCTCACACCACTGAACAAAATGATCTACTATGGGACCATGACTATTTTCATCTCCTTGGAGGAGGCTTACAATCACAGTGTCGTCTGCATATTTTAAAATAAAATGATTTTCAAATATGCTCTGACACATGCTTGTGTACAGAATAAATAAAGGTGGCATTTCGGCATATGTTAAATAATATTTATATTTTTATAATAGTGATCTGTTCAGCACGACTGTAAACAACATTCATCCAATCATTTATGTTTTCTTGGGCTTAGTCCCTTTATTCATCAGGGGAATGAACCACCAACTTATCCAGCATATGTTTTACACAGCCTGAAAACCCCTTCCAGCTGCAACCGAGTACTGGGAAACATTCATAAACACTCATTCACACACATACACTACGGCCAATTTAGTTTAAATTCCCCTAAAGCGCGTGTGTTTGGACTGTGGGGGAAACCGGAGGAAACCCACACAGAAATGCCAACTGGCCCACCTGGGACTCGAACCAGCGACCTTCTTGCTGTGAGGCGACAGTGCTAACCACTGAGCAACATAATACAGTATAACCTTTTCTTCAAAGCTGCAATTCCACTGTCGTCCAGCGGATGTCGCCAAAACTCCACGTGTTGTGAGTAAAGCGCACTGTGGGCGCATTATTCTAACATTGTGCTGAATGGACTCGCCCATGAACCTCTTGAGGCGCTCGGTCGGTCACCATGGTGGTGGCGGCGGCTTTTACAACAGCAAGCCCAGACAGCAGACCATCCGTCGCTTCTAGACACTAAAACACTCCGTATAAATGCTGCTTTCCAACTCTCCGCTGCTTTGGAAATCACTTAAAATGGACACTCGCCAAAGCGCGTGCAATGAACATTGTTTTAGGATGGAAAACTGAAGATGGAATAGCGAACAGGGGACAAACGGAATGCTGAAAAATGCACTCGTCTGCGTAAAACACAGCTAAAACTCACAGCTAAAAATCTCCTGTCAGCGTCCGGTTGGAGAAGCTCCAGCGGCTGGAAGAGGAAAAAGCAGCCGGACTAGTGCCTGTGGGATTGGGGTCGAGGGACAGTAAGAAAGCTCCTGGCTCGGGCTGTGGCCTGGGGGACAAGACTGGCTCTCTCCTCTGCAGCTTCCGAGAATTTAAAACTGGGTTTGTGCCCTCTTCATAAACAAACCACTTGTTTGAGAGATCGGCCGTGGATTATCCCGGAGCCATGGCGTCCTATGTGGATAACAGTTTTCGGCAGGCGGTGATGGTGAATCCGTCAGACAGGACGCAACAGGTCAGTCTTTAAATCATTTATTATGTGGCTGTTAACTGTTACAGTATACGCTGGGTTTCTGCTGTGTGTCCTGTGGAGGAAATTAATTTAGCTTTACAATGTTGACAGTGCTGTAGTTATGCTACTTTACACGCGTATCTGAATTCAATTGTCCTAATAAGCTTATAAGATATTCGCGTTAATGTTATCTTCAATGCTTTAGGAGTCCATTAACGTCAACATATGTAAACTTAGCATCGTTCACAACTAAACAAGCTTTGTTTTCACGGGAAATAGTTTAACATGACTTAAATGTTGGATATAGAAAGGTTTATATGTTTAGCACAGCATTTTTGCGCTGTTAGCCTATGATTTGGAAGACGTTGCTATGACATTTGCTGTAACGTTATAGTCTCCACCCTTATCTGGGCTCAGCCGGCGAGAGAAGAACATTACCTAATTATTACTTTGCAGTAAGAATATTAATATATGTAAAAGTCGACATGTATTTGCATTTTAGTTTGTGTTAGTTTGTGTTTGTGGTCATTTGGAGAAACTAAGATAAAGATTCGATCCTAGCGAGTCGGTTTCTTAAAGTGACAGGCTGCTTTTGTCAGACATAAAGGAAGACAAATGATTCTTCTATTGTACATCGCAATGATTTGATTTTACCTCCTGCTTCATATCAGCTGTTGATTATTTTAAAGCACATTCTGTGCTTTTTACCTAAAATAACCGAAGAGGGTCTTTATTTAAAGTGCATTTGAGGTCATTGTTCTCATATAATGGAATCATTGTTTATTGTGTGTGAACGAGTCGGTGTTTGAATGAATCGTTTAAGGGGACGATTCTGAATGAACTGGTGCAGATTGTGCTATTTTAAACCCAAATTTAATAATTTAAGTTATATTTCAGTTATAATAGTTGATTCAGTTACTTCTCAATTAAGCAGAGCAATGCATTTTGTGATTATTTTGGGGATTTATTCTCTCAGTTATTAACATCGATGCAGTTGGAGTTGGGGCTGCAGAATATATTGTTTCAGCATTGATATCACAATGTCTATCTACAATAGTCACATTGCAAGATTAATATGCAATGTTGAGTTTGGATTGTAATTGACCAGAAGAGATTTTTGGAGTCACTGCAGAATTAAACCATAATATATTTAAAGTTGGCGATGCAGTGGCGCTGTAGGTAGTGCTGTCGCCTCACAGCAAGAACGTCGCTGGGTCGCAGGTTCGAACCTCGGCTGGGCTGGGTCAGTTGGCGTTTTTGTGTGGAGTTTTCTCCAGGTGCTCCGGTTACCCCCACAGTCCAAACACATGCGGTACAGGTGAATTGTAGGCTAAATTGTCCGTAGTGTATGAGTGTGAATGAGTGTGTGGATGTTCCCAGAGATGGGTTGCGGGTGGAAGGGCATCCGCTGCGTAAAATCGCGCTGGATAAGTTGGCGGTTCATTCCGCTGTGGCGACCCCGGATTAATAAAGGGACTAAGCCAACAAGAAAATGAATGAATATTTAAAGTTTGTCATTTGTGTGCATCTTTATTAATTCCTGTAACTGTGTGAGCATTTTAAGATCGTTTAAAGCATTCAGGCACAATAAATTGTACGGTTTGTATAACTAATAAAGATTATTTTTATTGGATTATTTAAATGATGAAGACCTATTCACTGTTATTTTACATTTAATTATTCAATTAATTTACCTGAATACTGTTAGACTCCCCAGAAAACCACAAATTATGTCACTTAATCTTTGCTCCATTGTGTTTATTTATGACTGTAGCTTGTTTATTGTATGTGTATAATAAATAATATAAAATATATATTTCTATAAAATAATAAATAGACCTATACATGATTATTTTTAAAACCTAATTTAATAGTTCTCATTTATAATGACGACCTGGCCAAGAGGCACAATACAATAACAACTTCACAAATGCAGATAATAACATATAAAACCAAGGAAAAACTAAAAACAAGCACAGTGATCTTGTACTATTAACTGGATTGAATTTTTAAAAGATGATAGTGGAATGAAAGTGTTGAGTGTTGAGATGTATTCACTGTTATTTTACATTTAATTATTCAATTAATTTACCTGAATACTGTTATACTCCCTAGAAAACCACAAATTATGTCACTTAATCTTTGCTCCATTGTGTTTGTTTATGACTGTAGTTTGTTTATTATATGTATGTAATAAATAATATAAAATATATGTTTATATAAAATAATAAACAGACCTATACATGATTCACTCCTCTCCAAAATCATCCTGATAAATCTAAATGAATGACTTTCCAAATAGAGTTAAGTCGACTCGTCTGGTAAAATTGTCGCAATATAAATCACAGAGAAAAACAAATATCAATGTCAGATTTTTTTCAATATTGTGCAGCCCTAGTTGGAGTAATGTCTTTACAATAATAGACTGATCATTTTATGCATGCTTTCTCATTAATGATCTTGTGGTTTTTTTTTTTTTTTTTTTGTTCCTAAGATGCCCAAATCCATTCTGTAATTTATTTCGACAACCAACATTATAGTGAAAAATGAATCATTGAAGGGAACTGAACAAGAATGATTTGTTCGCTTTAAAGATTCGTTCACAAACTAACCACCACCTAGTCAATACTAATTAAATATGTCTGGCATTTGATGTAAAAGGATCTCAGACAAAAATAATAAGTGATACAATCCTTCTGTTCCCCTTCTGGTTAATTTAATTTAACCCCCTATTTTGTCCCACTTTCATGCATTACCCACTTTCTCACACAGATAATGTGTTTTGCTGAAAAATATCAGAAGCTGATCATTTGTCTGCACTTGTCTTGCAGCGAATATGAATATTATCACATGCTCATACTTCTAATCACACAAGTTTTGTTGTGTACAAATAAAAACGTTCACTCATTAAGCCTTTTACATCAGATTGAGTCTCCGGACGTAACAATCTGATTATGAAAGAGCTAATTTTGTAATCACATCTGTTCTCGCACTGAGTTGTTTGTACCTGGCTTTAAGCATTACAGACAATAGAGACACTTGAGGGTCAGTATGGTATTCATTATCAAATACAAGTACAGCTGTGTTTCCTTTAGATTACGTTATATTCCTGCCTCCATTGAATGGAGCCTTTAAATCATCCTGAGTCGCTCTTAGAGTTATTCAGGAATCACAGTATTTTGGCTATGAGTGTGGGTTGGATTGTACTGACCCCTGACATCAGAAGACGCCACACCTTAAGATCACTATTGAAATTGTCTCTAGACGCAAGTGTGCATGTTTATAAAGGAAAATCTGTTCTCTTTGTGGCCATATTTGCAATGCAGCTATTCATGTTAATGGGAAAATCCTGTAATCTTAAACTGCTTTCAAAAATAAAGTGAAAATAAAATGCTGGGTTGTCATAGCCCAACATTGAGTTTAAATATTGACAAACCCTTTTTGTTTATTAAATAAAATTAAAATGACATTTTTTAACCTAACATTTGGATTTGTCCATATTTGACCCAATGTTGGCTTATGACTTTGGCATGAAATATGGCATGAACAATCCCAAAGATGTTATTTCTAATACTCCAATTGCACTAAATATGTTTTTTTCAAGATTGAAGTAAAAATTTTATAGGTAATTGATTTTTAGCAATAACTGATTACTTGTAAATAAAAGTCTGTTGTGAGCTCTTAAATAAATATATTGCATATGCTTTCACTGAACCAATCTGTTCACATGAACCAACTTCTTCTAAAACAATTGTTTATTAGACCCTTTTCATATTTCCAAGTTTCTCAGCAGCAGAACTCCTCATAGTTGGGTAAACACAAGTGCTGCATCCATTAGAAAACCTCACATAGCTTAAACCTTTTTTATATAATTTGATGCAAGGATGATATAATACAAGTTTAGCTTTATATGCTTCAAATCAAAATATTAAAAAACTTTAGATTTAAGATGCTGATGACTGTTAAACAATGTTATCATCATCTTGTGAAAAAGCGAGAATTCATGCAGAACAATTGTATTATCGATGATGCTCAGATCAAAGAGCGCAAGCAAAGTGAGACACAAGGTCTTTAGCTTCGTCCACTCTCATGAAGCTCTACAAATTACACTATCAGAATATTTAAATATTTGTATATATGCTAGGCATGGGACGATAACCGTTTTCAAGGTATACCGCGGTTTCGAAAAAATGTCAAGGTTTTAAAACCGTCAAAATTTTCTGCAATACCGTTCCTACGGTATGTGCATGATTTTTTAATTTAGGTTTTTTTTTTGTCTTGTTTTTTAGAACAACAGTATCTTCAGCAGAAAATATATCTAAAGATGCCTTTTTAAATTGCAAAAAATCTGTTTTTGAAACAAATGACAACAGCAGAATTCAATAATTAATTTAGCCTGACATGTTTACTATTCCAAAATATTTTAAAATGTTTCTCAAAATAAAATATATTGTTAAAGTTTTTGTTTTTAACCCAGACATTTAAAAAGAATATATTTTAGAGCAGTAATCACAATACCGTGATGCAGTGAAACCGTTATATTTTTTTTCAAGGTTATCATACCGTCAAAATCTCATAACGGCCCATGCCTAATATATGCACACATTTCGAAATAAACGTGAAATATGCCGTTTCTGTAAATCCAAAAAGAAATCTCTACTAGAAAAATACTTTTTAAAGTATTATTTTTAAATGTATAGAGTCGGGCATATTCTGATTTATTATTCTGGATTGGAATACTTGATTCTGATTAGTCAGTCGCGACATTGCAAGGTATGTTATTATTCCAAAAGAACAGCTGCTGAATAACTTTGAATCAACTTGACTGTCACACTGTTCGAATCTAAATACTTAAATTCACATTCATTGTCTGTCATGTCATGGTTTTTAACTGTTTGTTGACGCCATCCTATGAATGAATAATACATAGGTTAGTAAATCTTCATTAAAATGGTTTAGTTTCTGTCAGCTTTGTGTTTTTGACTATTTACCGCCATTTTGTGACTGAATAATACACAGGTTAGTGTATACTCCATCAGGTTCACTCGTTTCTGTCAGCTTTGCGTTTATGACTGTTTGCAACCGTCCTGTGACTGAATAATGCGCAGGTTAGTGTGTACTCCATCAGCTTCACTCTCGTTTGTCAGTTTGCGTTTTGCTGCCATCTTGTGACTGAATAATACACAGGTTCGTGTATACTCCATCAGCTGCACTCTAGTTTCTTTAAGCTTTGCATTTTTGACTGTTTGCTGCCATCTTATGACTGAATAATGCACAGGTTAGTGTATACTCCATCAGCTTTACTTTCGTTTTAGTCAGCTTTACGTTTTTGACTGTTTGCTGCCATCTTGTGAGTGAATATTTTTAATTTCCATTGCTTCTGAGAATCCAAAAAGGTCCACATATTGATAAATAGTGTTATGACGACTGATTTAAAATCAAGTTATGATTGAATTGCCTCTTGTTACAGTTAGGAAATAGTTTAAAGTCAAGCAGGAAATGTTCATGGGCCAATGACATGACCACATATTGAAATGGTCTATAGCAATAAACAAATATAAAGATCCCGCTCGCTTTCTGCCTTGTCTACCAAGTTCTTTCTTACACCCCTTTGATTGGTCACGCGCTCAATAGAAAGGGCTGCGATTGGCTCTTCACGCTGGCGCTCTTCACAGAGGCACTCATGGGCCACAGTAAGACAGAGAGAGAGAAATGGAGATTACTTTCATTCTCTTAATCGCCGTGAAATAGGGGCTTTTGCCGTAAGTTTCAGTGAAACAGTGTTCAGCAAACACACACGCAGTGAATTTGTGCACATTGTGTGTTTTTCGTAGTTAGAGCGTTGTAAATAATCGCGCTCGCGGCTCGCCTCCCTCGCCATAGTAGGCTACGGCGACATAGCGCATATGAGATAAATGACGTCAGTAATAACCGGTTATGAATATTACTGAACCGATACCGAATTGTCCGAGTCTGCATCGCGGTGCACAGAAGAAACGATTAATTTTGACACCCCTATTATTTATTTATGATTTGGTTATGGGTAAAACAAAGACCAGGTAGTTGAAACGGTAGGCTACAAAAAATTAATTTGTTATGAATGAATTAATTATTCATAAATAATTAATTCACCTCCGCCTATGAAGACGATTCCATCGTCTATCGCAATGTTTCACATTAGACATCGTACAATCCTAAATTTGTCAACATCGCCCAACCCTAGTGTACACTCCATCAGCTTTACTTTTGTTTCTGTCAGTTTTGCATTTAAATAAAGAACCAATAAACTATTACAGCTTAGAACAAAGTTTTGTGTTTAATTTGTTTCAAGTAGTTATGTTAATGCTGTGTAGGATGGTTGTTTTCACAGAAAAACCCCCTTTAGTCTTACACAACAAGCTGCCGATATGCCTGTCAGGCTTTATTCTGCAATAACAACCTCCTGGATCTGCTTCATCCCTAACTTGTTTCATGCTGCACTTTCTCCCTTTCATAATATGCGCTCACTCTCTTTGTGTATCTAAGTCCTTGATAGGATGTAGAATAAGGTAATCTTGCTCATGTGGGCTAAAAGAAGCTGTTCCATGAAATGGGTTTTAAGACAGCCTTAATGTGTAAAGACTCCTTTTTAGGGAATGACGCAGGCCATTCTAATGGAGCTTGAAGCTCATTATGGCTTAACAGCAAAAACCTCAGCACTTCACATTAACATGCTGATTGATGGGGTAGATGTTAATGGGGTAAAATATTCCCCAGTTGGTGTAAGCCATATGGGGGACTAGTGGAAGGAACAGTGACCTCTGCAGCTTTCAAGAGACTATTTTTTTGCTGGCAGGCGGCTATGCAGGGGTCAAAGAGACTATAAACAGGCTGAAGGTGCTTTGCGCATTGACCTCTATGAGTCGGCAGAGCAGAGTGCAAGAGGGCAATACTCTTATTGTTCCTATGAGCCACAGCTCATGAGTAACAGCTAAATGAACAAGCTAAATATATCAGTCTGGCGTCAGGAGACAGTATTTGCTTTTTGATGCCCACAAACACATGAGGCTGGTCATCCTGAGCTGATGGTTTCCTTCCAGGCAGCTTCCTTCCTTTCTTTCACAGTGAGAGGAAGTGCATCAGAGAGCTGCCAGAATGTATGAAATGCTTTTTCTTGTTTGTTTGGGGGGGAAAAAAAGTCTTCCCACTCCTGTTCCTTTTTTTGTTCTTCACTAATGAAGCTTTGTTTATGCCAGTCAGTGAGCTGCTGGTGTCTTCTGATTTTTTTTTTTAAGAGTGGTGACTCATGGGTAAAACTTTAAAGAGATTGTGTGTACCTTCTCCCCAAAATAAATATTAAGGTTATTAGAATTGAAATTAGGAAAATAATGATTGTAAGAAAAGTAAAACCTCTCTTATTATTCATCCATTCATTTTCTTTTCAGCTTAGTCTCTTTATTAATCAGGGGTCACCACAGAGGAATGAACCGCCAACTTATTCAGGATATGTTTTACGCAGCGGATGCCCTTCCAGCCACGACCCAACACTGGGAAACACCCATACACTCTGGCATTCACACACATACAATGTTGACAATTTAGTTTATTCAATTCATCTGTAGGGGAAACCGGAGCACCCAGAGGAAACCCACGCCAACACGGGGAGAACATGCAAACTCCACACAGAAATGCCAACTGACCCAGCCGTGGCTTGATCCAGCGACCTTCTTGCTGTGAGGTGATCGTGCTACCCACAGCGCCACAGTGTTGCCCCCTCTTATTAATGTAATATAAAAGATGTGATGCATATTTTAAAATGTATTATGTATTATTGTATTAATTTTTGTTAATATTGGAAAAAAATAAGATTCTGAGAATCATTACAACAATTTTGAACACACAACAAACAGCCCACACACACACACACACACACACACACATACACACACACACACACAGACACACACACACACACACACACACACACACACACACACACACACACACACACACACACACACACAGCCACAGACACACACACTGTCATGCGCTTGTCTGAGCTCCAGAGAACAGTGTACGTCGGACAGTTTATCAAGGATGATAGTGGATCGCGTCTCACTATAGTTGGTAAACGTGATATTTAATTAATCTTGTCTCTATCCAGGGCTTAATTTGTGCCGGAACACCTCATTTACTGATCTCCCTCCTCAACCGCCCTCCTCCCCTGTCCATTGTTCATTTTCACTTTGTTCCGTGAATCCCCAACCCTCTTCACTTTCGTCCGAGACACCTCAGCGCCGCTCACTTTTGTCCGTGAGCCACCCCCGCGCCGCTCACTTTCGTCTGCGACACCCCTCCGCCATCCACCGCACCAAACAAATGACTGAAAAAGTGATTAACAGGTGGTAATTTGTGTGTAACTTATCTTTATTTATTTATGATTTGGTTATGGGAAAAACAAAGACCAGGTAGTTGAAATGGTAGGCTACAAATAATGAATTCTTTATGAATTCATTAATTATTGAAGACGATGTCATCGTCCATCGTGATGTTACAAATTAGACATCGTACGATGCTAGATTAGTCAACATCGCCCAACTCTAATAGCATAGGTCTCAAACTTGATTCCTGAAGGGCTGCAGCTCTGCACAGTTTTGCTCCAAACCTGATCAAGCACAGCTGATCCACCTAACTTACTAGGAGACATGTCCTGTGGTCTGATGGAACTAAGATTGAACTGTTTGGCCATAATGACCAGTGTTATATTTGGAGGACAAAGGGGAAAGCTTACAAGCCTAGGAACACCATCCCAACTGTAAGTATGGGGGCGGCAGCATCATGTTGTGGGGCTGTTTTGCAGCAGTAGGGACTGGTCCACTTCACAGCATAGATGGCATCATGAAGAAAGAATATTATGTAGAAATACTGAAGCAACATCTCAAGATATCAGCCAGGAAATGGGTCACAAATGGGTCTTCCAAACAGACCATGACCCTAAGCATACTGCCAAATTAGTTCAAATGTGATTTAAGGACAACAGAGTGAATGTTTTGGAGTGGCCATCACAAAGCCCTGAGCTCAATCTTATAGAAAATTTGTGGGCAGAGTTGAAAAAGCTTGTGCGAGCAAGACAGCCTACAAATCTGACTCCGTTACACCAATTCTGTCAGGGGGAATGGGCCAAAATTCATGCAAACTATTGTGAGAAGCTTGTGGAAGGATACACAAAACATTTGACCAAAGTTATACAGTTTAAAAGCAAAGCTAAAAAATACCAGGGAAATGTGTGTAAACTTTTGACTGTCTAAAAATAAATAAAAAAATTCTCAAAATTAAATTTCTCTCATTATTCTGGCAATTAGCAAATGTAAATGATTTAGGTAATCCCAACGGACCTAAAATAGTAAACGTTTAGTATGATTTACCATCAGACATTTGTTCCTTTTTTTAGTGTATGTAAACTTCTGGTTTCAACTGTATTACAAATAATACAAAATTGCTAAGGATGTCTTTATTGTATTAAATTCATAGAAAAATAACATTTGTATTTATTTTGCTGTGTTGCAGTTTTATTGACAGACGCTAATAGGGCAAAAAAACCTAAGATAATAATTAATCACAATTGCACTAAAATGGGTTATTGATGCAAAATTGAAGCACATTTCTTTTTCTTCTGTTTTACTGCACACCCATGAATCTTGCAAAATGGTTTACACCATTAAAAATGAGTTAAACATGACTCGACACATCTGAAATCTGTAGCTTGTTGTCTGACCATCCTCACTGTCTAAACATGTTTTTCCCTCAGAACTATTATTTTTAATATCCGATTCTTTTGCATAGCTGCATTGCTCTCAAGTGAAGTCACATGTTATGAATGGCGGTCATTGCCTTGACAGAAGCTGTCGGACACATTCTGCACATACACAAGCGCGCATGAACAAAGAGTGGTTTCAATGACATCTCCCTTCTCAGTTTACACGGGAAGAATAGACGGAGCGGCTGTAGAACATAAACAAATGATGACAACTGCCGCGTTGATACCAGAGCATGTGCGCACGTCTTTATTCTTTATTCTCAAGCCGTTGATTTGTGAGATGCTGTTCATGTTGACGCTTGGCTTGTAATAGCCCATCAAATGCTGCTTGTCAGAATTATTTTTTACAGTTACATTGATCTTCAGATCTTGATGAAGTCATTTGTACTTTTTTGGTTTTATGCCAGATCGTGCTTTGCGTATGTTAAAGTTGGCAAGCCGCAGGTTGTATTTGTTTATTTAAATGCAAAATAAGTCTAATGGGAGAAGCGGGAATGCCAATAGGATTTGGAAAGCAAATGTTTTTAGGGTATTTCAATCCAGTTATTGGTAAAACAACAGTATTTGACTTTGTGTTTGTGTGTGCCCATTTTCTTTTTGGTAGGAGAGTCTGATCCAATGAAGTGGAATGCAATATTTGAATGCACCAGTGGTCATCACATGCTTAATTTACTAACAAACTTAAACGATTCTCATCACAAGCTACAGTTAGTCCCATTCCTGTGTTTTTAGCTGCTGTGCACTAGTTTTCTGCTTATGAGAAGCACAGTTATAGTATTCTGAATTATTGCTGCTGTTCAAAGGTAAGAGAAATGTTTGCTTATATATATATATATATATATATATGTGTGTGTGTGTATGTATGTACATATATAAATTGTAGAACTCCGATTCTACTTCTTTGCTTTCAGTTTCTTAACTGTTTTGGTTTGTTTCGAACTGGAATTGAAGTGAAGGACAGTTCTAGCATAGATATGTATTTACTAGATGAATTTCAAACAAGTTATGCATTTAAGAATTGCTTATTAAATAAAAAGAATCATTAGAAGGCATTTGTATGCAAATCTTTCAGTATGTGCTCTGTATTTATTGCTTTTTTTCCCTTCTCTTATTACATCTAATTCAGACTCCAAAATAGGCTATGTCTTTGGGGTTATACACTGGTAACACATTTGAACTATACATTAATGTTCAGATTTAATGCATTAATAGTAGAATGCTGGTGTTTAAAATCTGTACGTTTCCTAGCACACATCGATAGTCTTACAGGGATATTCACCATTACCCTAAACCTTAACGGATTTCCAACGTTATTCAACATATCTTCCTTTGTGTTCAATATGATGTGATTGTGAGTAGATGATGACAGAATGGCCATTTTTGGGTGAACTATCCCTTTCAATGTGATCTATTATTCTAATGCAAAGCGGCTTTCGGGTCCAAGTGCTTTATCAAACTCTATGGGGAGGCTCAACAAATTGTAATAATAAACATTTACAAAGTAATGTAATACGTTTGAAAATCACGATTGCAAAATATATAACTATGCCTAGGGATGGGTATCGTTAAGGTTTTAATGGTATTACTACTTTTATCGATACCACTTATCGGTTCGGTACTTTAACGGTTCTCCTATCGGACTTTTTGTAGTGTTTTTTTAATGAAAAAAAGCAAACAAATTGAACAGAATTACAACACTTTATTTAATTATTACGTTTTTAATGTAAAATAAAATGAAACCAATAATTGTAAAACAAATAAATCAGAAGTCGGGATCTTTCTTGGTTTATTGTGCTCCCTGCAGTTGAAAATACCCTCTTTGAGTTGCAAAATGCAGTTAAATGAGATAATGTTTATGATTTTTCATTAACCCATTCACATAAATAAGTTAACAGTGTTTTGTAGGGATGGGCGATATGGCCTAAAATCCATATTGCGATATACATTGCAGCCTCTTGCGATAACGATATATATTGCGATATATAAATTATAATAGAACCATTTCAGAACAGGTTACATAGACCCTTTAGGAAAGCCAAACTGCTATTTTTTTTAAGAAATAAAGAAACGTTGCATGTCATTTTGAGAACATTTATTGTGCAAAAGCAAAACTGTAATTAAACAACACAATGTTGCAGATAAATAAACTAAATGTAGTGCCTTTTAGAAAGAAAGACTTTTCTTTTAAGTCCTTGGTTCCTAAATGCCAAGTTGCAGAGAACAAAAAAACTGGTGTCTTTTTAGTTAAGGAACTTACACTGTACTGAAATTACTTTCAGTATTAAATTAGTCAAATAAAATTGTGTATTGCAGATACTTTAAATAAAAACAAATTTCAAACCTGCAGCCTAAGGTAACACATTTGGTTTTTAAAAATTTTGATCTCCTAATGAAATTAAAACTGGTGTCAATTAATAAAGGAACGGACACTGTGAATTAGGGCTATACTTCCAGTATTAGGCATGGCTTTTTTAAATAAAGAAAATTCCTTCATTCTTTCCTTCTGCCCCAAAGTAACACCATCTTTTCTATATAACTTTAATGACCTTCAGCAACAGAATAATTTCTTATTGATTTCTTATTCTTATTTAACAAACAAATAAAAAAAAAAAGTTTGTTTCTTTTCAGTGAGCACCACTGACAGGTCAAATCTGCTTTCTTTCTCTCTCTCCCTCTCTCTCTGTCTGCTGCAGTGTTGATGCTGCTGAGAGATTGAGATGCACCAGCCAAAGTTTGCGTATAAAGTAATGCAAAAATGAATACAATTAATATCCAAAGCAAAAGCATAATCTCGGACATGTCCGGTTGGTAAAGTCTAGATTGGATACGCGGCCGGCCGGAAATGCGATATGCACATTAATATATCGGCATTTTTATTTACTTTCATGTCAAGCGGTCTTTACATTGTTTTGTATACGTTGCTAAGCAATGCATGGCACCGAATGGGGTAAAGTCTAGATTGGATACGCGGCCGGCTTTGCTCTTAATTTCGCGGGTAGATTACGTCATCAAACATGCATTATCGCGATAGTGCAATAGAATTAAAATCTCTATCGTAGGCCAATTTTGTATCGTTTATATCGCATATCGTTTATATCGCCCATTACTAGTGTTTTGTTAGATAACTGTGTTTTTAATATAGTTTTGGAGCATCTTTCAAAGTAAAAATAAGCTTTCTTAATAAGCATAGTTTATTATTAGGCTATTCATATGCTATATTTGTAAATACAGCTGATGTAAAAACATTTTTAATGTTTAAGATTTATTTAGGCTACTGGAGAAAAAAAATACTGTTTTCATTGTTACCGAATGTGTGTGTTTATTTAACTATTAATATTAGACCAATTTAGGTGATTGACTGCTGGCATAATGGTGTGGATGATGTAACGGTACCGCTAGTAGCTAGGCAGTCAAAATTTTTCATTACTTTTCATTGCAGTTAATGCACTTTTGAAAGATACTTTCACTTAGCCAGATTGCTTGTGTTTCCGCTTATACAAGAAAACAACTTGTTGCGTTTGTTGCAACAGACATTGTCGCTGTCCACTCGGGAAATACAACCTGTTTGGTTCACCCCGCAAGCTTACGAGCTGTGTGTGCGCAAGTCTGTGTCGCAAGCTATGTGTGTGCGCTTAGCGCGAGCCTTCACTCAGTGCGTGCGCACAGCTGTGAACTGTGAAGGCTTTAATGCTTGATGCGCTCGCCGGAAACAAGACCATTTCTCATGTGAGATTGCGAACTGTGCAGACGAATATCAAATATCGTAAATTAGAAAAGGTTGGTCAGTTAGATTATGCTACTGTAAGTAATGTTTATTCAGCAATAATTCTCCAGTACCGATAGCAGAACCGTTAACGTCAGAGCTTATCGATACTTCTGTCTTTCATAATGTAACACCGATACTGATAAAGTACAGAGTTTCGGTACCCATCCCTACCCATGCCTAATATCAGATGGCCAAAAAGTGGTAATTTTTTTTTTTAATAAAATTGTTAAAATATTGGTGTCTGTTCAATCAGTTCCACAGAAAAGAACTGTTTGTTCTGATAATCTTTAATCAAAATCTGACCTTCACTGTTGATCAGTTGGATGGCTTTGGGTAAAAGGTTTAGCCACGGTCCTTCAAACGTTAATTTGCTGTGATTAAAAGATGAGATGAGGAGCACAAAAAAAGACCCTGCCCCCTACTTAATATTTTGTTAAGCTGTGGTCACACCCCAGCTTAACACACCCCAAAGACTTCCATTCATACACATGCGAATATGGCAGACGGGAAAGTTTTACATGTCGCTGCATTGTAAAGTTCAAGCTTGATGAACTCTGACCTGCGATATCGCATTACGTGGTTGTGTGAGACCAATAGAAGATCAAAACATGACCTCTCAGTAGAGAAATGTAAAATATGGAGCAATTGCTCACTTTTTTAACGTCTACTCATCTTGTTTAATCCCGCCCCTTTTTGCAGCGCCGTACGACAGAATTTCGCAAGCTCAAACTCTAGTGTGACCGCAGCTTTAGTTGTTAATATGTCAACATACTGGAATAGTAAAGCACTTCCGGTTCATGAAGATTTAAAAAAAACATTATTGAAACCAAATGTTCAGTAATTTTGAATAAGTACTATGTCTTGATACAAGTCAAAACAGGAGTGAAGTGGGTCGTCATCATCATCGCTGCATATGAATGGGTGTCCTGGTGAAAGGGGCTGATTTGAATACGCTGCTTATGCATCAATAGTGATGGGTTGGTGGCCCTCGTCTCTTCCGGTGCTCTTTTGATCCTCGCGTTTGGGCTGCTTATGTCATTCGAGACTCATCCTCATCTTCATCCTCCTTTTGATCTGCTGCTCTGTTTCTCTGTTCCGACCCATTTGTTAGCATCTCTCTCTGTGATCTCTGCGAAAGAAACTCTCGCTCTGAAGCTGTAGACAAAATGCACAGGGAGCTCTGAAGAAGAAGCTTTTAGCAATGCATAATATATGGGAGGCGTGTGTGATATTTATCATTTACAATAATTTGCAGCCTGACATTAAATATGTCACTACAAAAACACATCCCTCCAGTCAAAAAGTGTAAAACCAGTTAGAATGATCCTACAGCTGAAGTTATGAAAATTTAATCAATGTTCTGAAGAAAACTAGAGCAGAATATTTGTGTTTTGTTACTGATTGATTCATTTGTTTTAAAGTGAATCAGTCATTTTGACTGAATCGTAAGGATTAAACTGTGTTAATGTCAGATTTAATACATTTGGTGCACTCTGCTACACTGTGCAACATTTATAAAGCAATCTTTTGCGAAATGTTCTAACAAACATGTAGAGGTGTGAACCTACACTGGTCTCACGGTTCAGTTACGATTATCATGCCATCGATTCGGTTCAATTCGATATCTCGGTGCATCACGATGCATTGACGATGCTTTCCATACACAGTTTTATATTTTTTTCACAGCACAGCAATTCTTGTATTAAAATGTATAAATATATTTATATTTACTATTTGTAAAACAAATTTGTCCTTTAATACAAACAGTCAGATATATAAACTGTACCTTTAAACAACACAAGCATTTATAGCAAATAAACAAATATAAATATCCCGCTCGCTTTTTGAGCCTTGTCTACCAATTTCTTTCTTACACCCTTTTGATTGGTCACGCGCTCAACAGAAAGCTCTGTGATTGGCTCTTACATGCTAGCGCTCTTCACATGCACTCATGGGCCACAGTGAGAGAGAGAGAAATGGAGTTTACTTTCATTCTCTTAATCCCCGTGAAGGGGCTTCTGCTGTAAATGTCATTGAAACACAATCCAGCAAACACACACGCAGTGAAATTGTGCACAGTTTCTGAGTTTTTAAGTAGTTGGAGCCTTGTAAATACTCGCCTCCCTCGCTACAGTATGTTACGGCGACATAGCGCATATGAGATAAATGACGTCAGTACACAATAACCGGTTATGATTATTACTGAACCGATACCGAATTGTCCGCATCTGCATCACGGTGCACCGAAGAAACAATTAATTTTGACACCCCTACAAACATGTAACGCTTCGACATAAACGCCATTTAAAGGTGCAGTATGTAAGTTTGACATCCAGTGGTTGAACTAAGTATTGCATTCTCGGCTCAAAACGCACACAAGAGCAGGTTGCCAGATTGAGGACCAACAGTAGTGTGCTTGGCTATTGAGCCTAAAGACTGATTTAAGTCGTGTTCTAAATAAAAGCAACTGTACGCAATAGACTGAATATTTTCCATATTAAAAGGAGTTTTTGTCCTAACCAACACCACGAATTGATATATTAGAAACGGCTTATTTCTTGCAGCTGAACAATAGAAAACTGACAATGGTCACCTCAGATACACCTCATGTGCTTTATTCGGTGTTAAATGCTAATAATGTGAGTTTGAATGCCATTTTACATGACATTTATTGCCATACTACTGAAAGCAGCAGCAGATAGTTCAGCTCAGATCTTGAAAATAAAATAAACCATTTAAAATTGAACTTTAGAACTGCGACTCAGTGCAAGCTAGCACATATCAGTGATTCAGCGTGTATATGTAATAATGTTGAAGAGGTTTAATATGTATTAATTAGATTATAAACCTTACTATTTCATGAGTGAGTGCATATTCTGTACTTCTAAATGTCTGTATTTAAATTTCTGTTGTGTTTCGTCTGGTGCAAACAAGATTGCTTATCACTGCAAATCTCTTCACGTAGCGTGTTGTTAGGACACAGGGTTACAATGTAACTTGCTCACCTAATGTTTACATTCGTTGTAATATTTATATTATTTGCTAATTAATAACCACCTTATGTGGAACTCTGTTCTCGGTCGTGGATGCATGCAGAGCCTTTCAGACTGAATGAATGAAATATGCGGTTTTCCAACAAGGCAACCCGGGGGGCTGAAATATAATTGGCTAAAGTGGCATTGGGCGGGTTAAAAGAACCAAAACAAAGCCAGACGTTCCAGCACATATCTGACTTCAGCATTGTTTTTCAGATGAACAAGTATGTTCACTTAGCATGTTTCTAAAATATCTGCAAACATATTATGGTGTTTTTATGCTTTAGAAGAGTCAAAAACTTGCATACAGCACCTATAATGGATTAATGAATTAGCAGAATGACAGTTAAAATTCCCTATTATATATAATAACTATTCATTGATATCTGTTCTAGAGGCAGTCATATGCAAGGTTTCCGCTACATTCATTCGTGGCGGGCCGCCACGCCAAAATCCATCCTGCCACAGCTACATTACAGCTTCTTATTTAAAACATTTAGTCATGTTTTTTATAGCGGATTATAATCGCACCAAAATAGAGGTAAACAGCGCAAACTTTTCTGTAACCGTAGTGCTGTGCGCTATTTGTTCAAGGTGACATGCTGACTGACTCTCTGACAGACTGACTGACAGGTGCGTGAGTCCAGCAAACACCGCGTAGCTTTCAGTTAAGATGAACACAGTTTCCATAAGTATACTTTATTTATAAAGGTCAATGGCTTTGCATACAATGACTTTATCTTGCTGGAGTTTATAGCTGTTTCATTTTACTTCAGGACGCGTTAATGTCGGAAAACGGACGAAAACACACTAAATTGCGCTTCAGCAGCGCTTACTGGAGAGCGCACGAGAAGATCTGCACTTGAACGTGTAAATTTGAGTGCGTACAAGAAGTTCTGTGCTCGAACAGAGGAAATCGGCGCACAAGCAAAGAGATTCGCATGCTCGTATTACATGAATGCTATCTCGACTTGTTATCCTACATGTAATATTTGTCTTTGAAATAGTTGGCAGATCTGTGTAAAAAAAAGTCCTGCCGCCACTGCTGGAAAAAATCCTAGAGGAAACACTGCATATGTATAAAAAAAACTGTGACATCATAAATTCAACAAAATCCAAACCAACCATATTTGATGTTTGTTTTTAAGCAAACAACTTTTACTACGAACTTGAATGATGTTTAAATACTTTGAAGACCTTTTATATGTCAGAGTTAAATAAGTGATATCAAAGAAAATATAATTTATCTTACATGTTAAAACAATTACGCTGCGGCACGGTGGCTCAGTGGTTAGCACTGTTGCCTTACAGCAAGGAGGTCGCTGGTTGGACTACCAGCCGGGCCAGTTGGCATTTCTGTGTGGAGTTTGCATGTTCTCCCCGTGTTGGCATGGGTTTCCTCCGGGTGCTCCGGTTTCCCCCACAGTCCAAAGACATGCAGAGTAGGTGAACTGGGTAAACAAAATTGGCCATAGTGTATGAGTGCATGTGTGAATGTGAGAGTGTATGGGTGTTTCCTAGTACTGGGTTGCGGCTGGCAGGGCATTCGCTGTGTAAAACATATGCTGGAATAGTTGGCGGTTCATTCCGCTGTGGCGAGCACTGGTTAATAAGGGATTAAGCTGAAGGAAAATGAATGAATGAATTTCAACCTACATCAATTAAACTTACTTGAAACATTACCCAAAAATACATCTGAAACCTGATAAGCTTTTAAAAAATGACTTTTTAATCATATACATTTTTTACAATGTAGGTGTTAAACTTATCTCTGGTCCATTGACACTTGCGTTATGATTTTAGTTCATTATAAGCTGATTGTAATGTAAAATCTTGTGCCTTGTTGCTTCCTGCGGCCTCCTTCTCTGAGGTACAGCAGTATAGAATGCTCTTTATGGTGGCGGTCATGTGTTGTGTTTTTCCATTGCTTTTATTACCCACAGCGTTCTGACGAGACAAACCTTCTGCTGCATTAGAGAAATGTCAAGGCTGTAGAAACGTAATCTGAATTCATCTCTCTCGGATACACAGCAGCAGAAGAGCCAGAGACATTCTTTCTAATGGAAAGAAAGAAAGAAGAAAAGCACGCAGACAGATTTCTTCAATGGTACAATGCCACCATTTGTTGAAATCTCTGGGTAGAAGAAGCCTGATCGCAACTAATCTCCTAGTATTAGGAGAGAAGCCAGAAAACTGGTCTGAGATCAGTGTTGAAAGGTAGATTTAACCGTAGTAATCCTGCCTGTGCATGACAGTGTTTGCATCTGTGAACGTAGACCAACGCTTTAGCTAATTACCTGATTATCTGTGTTGTGATAAGGATTTTTTTTACAAGTGCTTCCTTCATTCAATTGTATAGGCCAATATCCATAGCATATTATGAATAGTATTGATATGTTAACACGTATATTCTCATGGCTTTTTCTATTGTGAAATATACATTTTTTTTTAGTATTATTCATGTAAACATAAGCTTTTTTATGTTTATACATAATGTAAAACATATGGAATTCTTATAGATTGTGTATATAAAACTGTATATATTAGTGGTGGGCCATTATTGGCGTTACCGCAAGACTCTTATCAGGCTATTAAAAAAAAATATCGCCGTTAATCTATTCTCAAAGTTAGGTTGGGAGCTGGGTCTATTCTACGCAAGCTATGATGACTTTCACCTTGATATTTTAGTTCGGATGTATACCTGACTGAATTGCACTGTAGGGGGCGAGAACGAGTCTTCGAACCTGTGTGTATTCCTATTGGGAAATTACCACATCAAACGTGACGTGCTAACATGGAAGCAGTTCACTAGAGTGAATCTGATTAATGTTAGCTCTACATCTAACTATCAGGCACCAGTAGAGTTTATGCGTTCGAGTAAAACATATACAAATAAAATGGAGTGGGTGCTTTTTAAAATGAATGACTGTGAATGAAAGTCAAACCGGTGAGCCATCTGACAAAAAAAGTCCTACATGATGATAATAGTTTGATTGCGGTGTTTACTTCAATAATGCCACTAATATATGCATACTCCACGTCTTAATTCCAATTCTGTTTAGTTCAGTTATGACTTTAGTTGGATTAAGGTAATCAAAAATCGCTGTTTGGAGCTTATGTAGGCCTACAGTTCAAAATTTATGTTTACAGTTAGTAAACACAAGTACATCTTATTGAACATCATTTATTTTCATCACCAATTATCATAGTAGAACAGTTTCTCAAGCAGTTTGTGATGCATTTTGGAAACCGGAGATAAGCCCCTGGTCTAATGCGCCACCTGGCTTGAGAAACCCGTTCTCAAAAACGGACTTTTAGTCATTATTTGGGTAGCACACATATTCTGGATGCCTTCGGCAGAATTCAAATGAGCCATTTTAATCTAGATTAATTCCAAGATTACAGTGAGATTAATCTAGATAAAAAATATCAATCTATGCCCACCTATAGTATATATATATATATATATACATATATATATATATATATATATATATATATATATACATATATATATATATATATATATATATATATATATATATATATATATATATATATATATATATATACTTTGTTTTTAAATGCATTGAAATAATGACAATTGTAAAGTAAAATTGTAGGAAAATTTGGAACATATTTAATTGCTATAAAGCAAAATAATATTAAAGGCATCATAAGTATAATATATTTTTAAGGAAAATATGACCTGGGATTTTCTAGACAGATTTGTATTTACCACTGTGGCGTCTCTCTTTTTCAATTCATCATTCTAATAAAGTCAGCAGACATTTTCTTGCGAAAGTAAATCTAGTGGCACACATTTTGTTATTACACCTCCTTAAATGATTTCCCCTGCGTATGTTCTGTGTTTGTGGTGAACAGACTGGGCTGTGTGCAGGAGCAGCTCAGACACCTGAGCCGGGGATTGTATTCCTCCTTGATCAGAACAATGGCTCGACTCCAGATTGAGCGCTCTAGTCATGAGCTCATATTCCCTTCTGCTCTTTATAGCTCTATATACCTGTACATTACCATGTTTATGAGAGTTCAGCACAGGTTTTATGATGAGGAATTAGGCCAGGTTATGCCCTGGTCTAAAAAGCTCCTCTCTCAGCCCAGACTGACACCTCGCTCTCTATACCTTATTGTTTGGAAAATAAGGCCCCGTTTACACTAATGCGTTTTCGTTTTAAAACGGCGTTTTTTATCAAAAACGATCCGCGTCCACACTAGCGTTTCATCTAGCATTTCTAAACTTATCTCCGTCCACACCACTCCACCAAAAACGTATATCACGTGACCATTCGCGCATTCTGGGCATGCGCGTTCAAGTATAAACAGGAAGCATGTGTCTCGCTCGGCATTTGGTTACTGTTAGTCAACAAACGCTGGTTGAACGATGAACACGAGCGATTAGCGAGTGCTCGAACAATAGCTTGCCTCTTGCGAATATATGCAGCTGCTGTAGTAAAAAAGGCAGAGTTTAACTGCACAATGGCGCCTGAAACAGACAATAGTGCAAACAACGCTCCCATTTCTGTGTCAATGTTGTTGTTTACAGTGAAGGCTGGTCTGCCGTCTTCCGGTAGTGTTATAGTCATGTGATAGGGGCTTGACGAATAAGGGAAGGATACGCAATGACCCAAAAGCCCCAATCAGGTAGCGAATCTCAGCAGCCACGCCTCCGTTTTCAGACGTCTCCGTTTTTCCCCATCTACACTGAGACGGAGCAGCAGCGTATCAGAATTAAAACAGGCTCTTCAGCGTTTTAAAAACGCTCCGTTTTCGGGGCTCGAAAACTCCGGCATAGTGTGGACGGATGGCGTAACCGTAGCAAAACTTATGCGTTTTAAAACGAAAACGCATTAGTGTAAACGGGGCCTAAGACAGTAGTAAAAGGCAAATTCAAATAGCACGATTTATAAGCACAATTGTGTGCTTGTTTGTGCTTATGTAGAATTGTTGAGACCTAAATATCAATTTATTCCAGAAGTTCTCAGCTGATATTAAGTGTTGTTAGGGATGGGCATTTCTGACCATTCTTCATTTCGATTAATCCACAGGATTGACAAACTAGTACTCTATTAATCGGGGGTGTGGCTTAAGCAAGAGGCGGGGGCATGTGTGCGTCATAGCGACAATTAAATAACATTTAATAAAAAAAAAAAAAAAGGGGGAGACGGTGTAAAAAAAAAAAAAACGATCCCCAGTAAAAGCTTTAAGTTACGATTTACTTTATGCAAGTGTATTAATTTAAAGTAATCCTAGAATAAAGACGTTAGAGGCCATTCACATTTGGCGTATTTTGCATGTGCAAGTTTGTTATTGTCTAAGTGCAACCGAAACAATAGTGGTGAAAGCAAACTGACGCATGCATGCGCTCAGAAAACCATTCCCGCGCGCCTCACGCGCTGCTCTGCTCCCGGTGTGAATACCGGTTGTTTACATGCAAGCTGATGAAATACACGCCGCTTGTGTACTGTGAAACCGGAGTAACTTTTATGCAGAGGTGTCGGCACGCAGCGAGCTTTGCAAGTCGACAAAACTAAAGTTATTATATGATGATTATCTTATTTTGACTATATGGCTATGAAGCAGAAAGGAGAGATGATGAATCAGGGAGGCAAGACTTAATAACATTAATTCTCAGCCATGAGTCGGGTCTAAGACAACAGATAATTACATAAAATATATTTGTTTGTGTTCTATAGAATTGTCTTTAATATTCAAGCAAAAGATTTCTTAAGAGATCTTAGCTTATCACTCCAGTTGTGTCTACATTTTTTCCAGTTACGTTTAGGATTGATTTCTGTTATTTATTTAGAATAATATTTGTATAATATTAATAATAATAATAATAATAATAATAATTTTATTTATTTTTAAGTACATTTCTAAAAGCAGGTGTTCGCCCAGGGTACCAGAACTAGAACTGCCACTGACGTGAGGCATGTACATATTCTACATGACGCATTGTAAATAAAATTAATCATAAAGCCTAGAGACACAATATGAAAATGTTATATTACAAATTGTGTTTATCTACACAAAATGCATGTGACCTTGAACTACATGCCAACCAGAAAGTAGTGGATGCGGTTCTCCCGTTACAGGGAGCTTTAAAACAACGGCAACTGAAGCCCCGCAGAAAAAAAGAAACCAAAGTTATTTTACAGTATTTCAATATGTGTCTTATTATTTCAACAAATATTTTGGATCCGTTTTTAAAACTATAACCAACCTTTTTCTATATTGTTGACAACAACAATAAAAACACACACGATACTCTGCATTTCAGTTATTTTATTCAACTGATATTTTTACCAAAACAATATTTTACTTCAGCAGCATCACAACAGATGTGGATCAAAAAAGTTTTTTTTTTTTTTTTTGTAAAAGGTTCACAAAAATAAAGTGTTACCAAAACTTAACCAAACAACTGTTAAGTAGCACATAGCCTAACTAAAATTAGAAGCTAGCATAATTTGGCTGCGTAAACTTAAAATAAAAATAGCCTGAATATATTTTACCACAGCTATAAAACTTAAAGATTAGGTAAAATAACATTTCTTTCAAAATGATCAGTCGGTGGAGGTAAATAAAATAAAGCCGGCCTAATTTAACTATGCTGCTTAAACTTAAAACAAAAACAGCCTGAATTGTTTATTCATTAATAATATGTCCATGTAAATTAGGGATGCTCGGATCAGGATTTTTGCAGCCAATACAGAGTACCAATACTGATGCTTCAAGATTTATAATGCATAAAGCACATTTTCCCTCTAAGTATGATACTTAAGTGGAGATCTCTCCTTACCTAAGAGAATAAATGAAGGATGTTGCATATAATCCCGTTAAACATCTCTCCTATAACCATTTAGTGTGGACATGTCATGGTCAGAACCAGCTTTACAGAAAAAATAGATAAAACAGATTAAAATTTGGTAAGAAAAATGACTAACAAAGCAATTTAGAAACATTGCAAATGATAGAAGAAGAATTCAACATGTCTCCATGAAGAAAATGTTTGGAGCGCATATTTGATGCATAAGAAGTAAAAATGCACACCTATGAATGCGTATTTGTTTACTGCAATAAGTATATTACAAAACGGTATATTATCAAATATTCAAGTTTAATATTCACGCTTTTTTATTTCATTGAAGTTTTAGTGAACTTGCAATGTTGAATGCATCTTCCTTTGCGTGTAAAGCTGTAAACAAACACCTGATATCGGTGCATGAGATTGGCCAGATCAGCGAGTACCGATCGAGTCATATAAAATGTGATTATCGGCTGATACCGATCTCCGGCCGATCGATCGGAGCATCCCTACTGTAAATATCATTAGCGTGAAAAGGAACGAAAGTTGTTGGTGTTATATTGCCCTGTAGCATTCATTTTACCTAGAAACTGTGGTCAAATGTACAGTTGAAGTCAGAATGATTAGCCCCCCTGAATTATTAGACCCCCTGTTTAGTTTTTTTTTCCCAATTTCTGTTTAACGAAGAGAAGATTTTTTCAACAAATTTCTAAACATAATAGTTTAATAACTTATTTCTAATAACTGATTTATTTTATCTTTGCCATGATGACAGTAAATAATATTTTACTAGATATTTTTCAAGACACTTCTATGCAGCTTAAAGTGACATTTAAAGGCTTAACTAAGTTAATTAGGTTAACTAGGCAGGTTAGGGTAATTAGGCAAGTTATTGTATAATGATGGTTTGTTCTGTAGACTATCGAAAAAATTAGCTTAAAGGGGCTAATAATTTTTTCCTTGCTCTGTTAAACATAATTTGGGAAATATTTAAAAAAGAAAAAAAAAATTCAAAGGGGGGCAAATAAATCTGACTTCAGCTGTATGTTGAAGTGCGTTTTTGCAGTTTCACAAAAATATAGGCTGAAGCATGTATTTCCAAAGAGCCTGTGTTGACACACACAAACACTTTCTTTATGTTCTTTAGCTTACTGTCCTGCTTTTCTGTTTAACAAGTGAATCAAAAAATGCATAACTGTTGAAAACAAGTGTCTAATAGAGGTTGCTTGTTGCTAGTGAAGTGATTTCTCTAATAAGCATGTGAAAGAGCCATAGACAACATACTACACACAGTTTTCCAAGCCATGATTATTTAAATCTCAGCTCAAAAGAGAGAAAAAAAATCAAGGCAAGTTCTAGGAACTTGTGATTATTCATATAAGTGTTTTCTCTATAATGGTTTTCTATGCGAATACTTAAAATTCAGTTTTTCATGTTGTGTTCATATTATTGCCACATCTGTTTGCTTATATGTAGCTTGCATCATTAATGAGGTGTGCACCAATTTTGGTATTTAAATATCACTGTCTTAGTATATTAATACATGGTGCTACAAATTAAGGATGGTCCATGTGGGCATTCTTATAATGCTGTGGTGCCATGTCATTTTTTCTATTCACTTAACATTCAGATCATTAGAAATGTTATTATGAGCTTTTATTAAGTTTGATATCTTTATTGGCGATATTTGTTAACCCCCTCTTAATATCCGTTCTCTCAAGTGAATGTCTGTGAGCTTGACTGAAATGCAGCTAGTCAGAATTTTGGTGTTTTTACAAGTGCCAAGAACTAACAATAACACCCCAGTGGTGCTTACTAATCCAGACTAATCTAATTCTCGTTGGAATTTCTGACGATTTGACTTTTGTTCCGCTGCTGCTGCACGGGGATGGAGGAGCTTTGCTGGCTCGTGAGTGAGTGTTAACCTGGACTGAACCTGTGGCTGGATTCCCAATGCCAGGCTGTTCGGATCCAGATTACTTCTCTGTTGAATCTGTACGATTGGAGAAATGACACTTCACCTCAGCTCACCAGGTTTAGCTTTCTCTCAGGCCTGCGCTCTCCATTTCTGTGAGCTGAGGTAATGTGTACTTTTGTCCGCCTCATGGACACCGATGGCAGAAACTCTTACAGATGGGTTTCGAAGTGTTTGAGGTGGAACTTAGTGACTTGAATCTTTGTGAAATACAGCACAGTGTTTAACTCTGACCTTTACTCATTGGAAACAATTGCTTGATCTCATCATCAGGGCAAGAGTTTGCTGTTGCATTAGCAGGATTTTATTTAGAGCTACTTTTTTTTTTTACAGTCTCTTTCCCAGTACCTTCATTCTGTAGTATTTGGCTCTGGCTTGTATTAGAGGTGGGCGGTGTGTCCAAAAAACATACCTAGAAATTACGTAACTGTGTGGTAATGTTTATATTATGACTTTTCTAGTGAATTGCATGATTTTAAATATAAATCCATTTTTATTTTCTGTTTATTAAATCAATTTAATGGATGCTGACCAAAATATATATATAATCATAGTAAACAAAAGCCAAATAAATATTTATAAATAAAAAATATATAAATAAATAAATATCAGAGCTGCACAGTATATATCGTTTTAGCATCGATATCACAATGTGTGAATCTGCAATAGTCACATTGCAGGACACACAAATGTGGAGTCCGGATTGTAGTTGATCAGGTACAACGGTTCAGAACACATGAGCATTATGGAGTAATTTCATTTTAACCATAATAAAGTAAAAGTTGATCAATTGCTTGTGTTTTTAAGGCCTGTGTAATTATTTTAAGCGAGTTTAAAGCATTCGCCCACAAGGAATTATCAGAAATCATCATTAGGATCATTAGAAATGTTATTATGAGCTTTTATTAAGTTTGATATCTTTATTGGCGATATTTGTTAACCCCCTCTTAATATCCGTTCTCTCAAGTGTTTATACACTCAAAAAATGAATTTTGCTGCTTGTTCAAACTACTTATTTAAAATTAGCTGAAACAACACAATTCTAAAGGTTTTTTTAGGGACAATTTAATTGTTTTATGTTCAATCCACTTAAATATAGTTGAAGTCAGAATTATTAGCCCCCTTTTGAATTTTTTTCTTTTTCAAATATTTCCCAAATGATGTTTAACAGATCAAGGGAATTTTCACAGTATGTCTGATAATATTTTGTCTTCGCGAGAAAGTCTTATTTGTTTTATTTCGGCTAGAATAGAAGCAGTTATTAATTTTTTAAAAGCCATTTTAAGGACAAAATTATTAGCCCCTTTAAGATATATATTTTTCGATAGTCTGCAGAACAAACCATAGTAATACAATAACTTGCCTAATTACCCTAACCTGCCTAGTTAACCTAATTAACCTAGTTAAGCCTTTAAATGTCACTTTAAGCTGTATAGAAGTGTGAAAAATATCTAGTAGAATATTATTTACTGTCATCATAACAAATATAAAATAAATCAGTTATTAGAAATGAGTTATTAAAACTATTATGTTTAGAAATGTGTTGAAAAAATCTTTTCTCCGTTAAACAGAAATTGGGAAAAAAATAAATAAGGGTGCTAATAATTCAAGGGGGCTAATAATTCTGACCTCAACTGTATGTAAAAAAGATTACGTTAACTAAAGCCCTGCTCACACTGTAAGATTTCAGCCACGATTTTGTCATCTGCGACAAATTTAGAAAATCCTAAAAGATTCCTGAAATCCTAGGCTAAAATCGGTGATCTTTGATCGTTGGTTGGACATGTTCACAGACAGCCGCTTAGTGCTCGTTGCGATCAGATTTTTCCTCCGATGAAGTTCTGGCAGTGTCCGAAGATTTCAGACACTTACCTGCAGTGTGACAACAGCTGCTATGAGCGTCATTTTTCAAAGAGCCAATAGGAGCGGCAAATCTGATGACGCAATCCATGCGACATGTCAAATGACAGCGGGGAAATGTCAAAACAGTTTTTTTATTTTTTTATTTTACTATTGAGACACGCTGTGTGCAAAATTGCCGCTTCAGATAGTTCATGTTTGCTGTGAGGAATCATTTTAGAAAGCGGGATAGTGAAAGTGTGGATGACGTCAAACTCCGGGGGTGTTTTCTTTCGTGTTTGGGCGCGTCTTCATTGTCGTTCAGTCTGACTTTATGACAGCTGAGATCCTACAGTGTGACATGGGAGCCATGTTCATGCAGTCTGACATGCTACAATCATTCAGGATTATAAAAAATCACACAGCGTGACCGGCCTTAATCGATTTGTGTTGGGACAACATTAATGAATTGTGTGGTGCACAGTACTTTTTACAGTGTAGCTTTAACAAAGATTAATTGCATTCATTATTTACACAATGAAGAATATACAGCTTTATTGTACATTTGATTATTTTATTTCTGTACCTGTATATTGTTAGACTCCTTTATTTCTATTTTTGCTCTACTTTTATCTCTGCTTGGAGTTTGTTGATTATATTTAACGCACTCCCCTACAACATCATCTCAATCAATCTGAAATTATTAATAAGGTTGTCTGCCTCAAGGTTCGACATATTGTGCGTTCAGAGATGCTCTTCTGCAGACCTCGGTTGTAACAAGTGGTTATTTGAGTTACTGTTGCCTTTCTATCAGGTGGAACCAGTCTGGCCATTCTCCTCTGACCTCTGGCATCAACAAGGCATTGTGCCCACAAAACTGCCTCTCACTGGATAATTTTTCTTTTTCGGACCATTCTGTAAACCCTAGAGATGGTTGTGCATGAAAATCGCAGTAGATCAGCAGTTTCTGAAATACTCAGACCATCCCTTCTGGCACCAACAACCATGCCACATTCAAAGTCACTTTAATCACCTTTCTTCCCCATTCTTAAGCCTGGTTTCTACTTCTGCGTCAAGGGATCGCCGTAACCCACGGCGCAAGCCTCACGCGTAGCCGTGCATTTATACTTCTGTTTCTGTTTCTCTGCAATACACTTCCGAAACGCTAGCTGGCAGTAGGTGTTTATGTTTCTCTGTGTCGAGTTTCTTCGCTGTTTTTTTTGTTTTTCCTGAACACTTCCTTAATGTACAAGTGGCTCAAACTTGCTCATTTTGAGGCGGGAACCGTCGGACGTGGAACAACTTTAATCATGAGGTAAACACAAAACAACAGTCTCCATCCGGAGCTCCTTCACGGGACTCCACACTTGTAAACACTCGCTGCATCGGGCGCGCGGCTCTCACCTCCGCCCACACTCGTCATCACTACCAAGCCGACCAATCACAGAGCTTGCGCTACGCGTACACGTTACATTTTTTGAGAGGTGCACGTCAACGACGCCGACGGCCACGGCGAGGGGCTATGCGTCCACGCGTAGGCTGTGCCGTAGCATACGCGTGCGCTTGACGCAGAAGTATAAATCGGCCTTTATGCTCTGTTTGAACTGCAGCAGATCGTCTTGACCATGTCTACAAGTCTAAATGCATTGAGTTGCTGCCATTTGATTGGCTAATTAGATATTAGATATAACTAAAGTTAAACATGTAAACATCTAAAAAAGGAAATTAAATATAAATGATCGATATTAAATAAAATTAGCTTAAATATAAAAAAGGTATTTATTTGTATGATAATTTCATTATTATTTGTAAAAATGGGTTAATACTTTAAGTAACGATGCATTAAATGCATCGATTCTGAAAAATAATCAGGGTTTTCACTGCTATATTAATAAATGTTTCATCATCAAGTCAGCATATTAGAATCATTTCTGAAGGATTGTGTTTTAGAAGAGGTGTTTTAGTGATTGTGACATTCATGTATCTGAGATGGATGAAGTCGGGGAGTTTTTATAAGTGTGGGTTACAAAAGGAGAATATTAGATGGTGATGAACTAATGCTTTGTCTGAATTTGTTTTGGTTATTTGAATTGGTGGTAATTAATTAGTGATTTTTCTCTCCACAGTACAGTGTGTACTTTATTAAGATAAAGCTTTATAATTCACATAATATACAAGTGGTTGAACTAGGCATGGGGAGATAACCGGTTTAAAGGTTTACTGTGGTTTGGAAAAGTCAAGTCGCAAATATTTTCTGCTGTTATACTGTTCCTAAAGTACGTACAGTTAAAAATCAAAATTATTAGCCCCCCTGTTTTTTTTTTCTCCCTAATTTCTGTTTAACGGAGAGAAGATTTTTTTCAACACATTTCTAAACATAATAGTTTTAATAACTCATCTCTAATAACTGATTTATATTATCTTTGGTATAAAGATAATATAATAATATGAAAATAATCAGGGTTTTCACTGCTAATATTAATAAATGTTTCATCATCAAGTCAGCATATTAGAATCATTTCTGAAGGATCCTGTCACACTTAAGACTAAATAATAATAATGATTATGCTACTAATAATTCATATTTGCAATACAGTAATACATTTTTAAACATATTAGAAACTGGTTACCATAATACTTATATTTTTTAATCAAATAAATCAAACCTCGGTGAGCTAAAGAAACTTACAGACCCCAAACTACATTTAAAGCTGATGGTTTAAAGCTGTTTTTGTATTTAAAGAGAATCAGGATGTTTTTGTCCACAAATCAGCCTCTATAAGAGAACAGAAAGGTGGTCTGCACAGATAGTAGACGCCTCTTTATCCATTATAGCTGCATCTTGACTAAAGTTATTGTGACACTAAATGTGTGCTCTCAGATCTTGTTTGGTAAGCTTTGCCCTGTCACACTAAGCACTATTGTGTGACTATTTTAGTCCTAATCCCCAACATCTAATAAAACCAATTAGCGTAAGCCCGTCTTCACTGGCCTGTTTGTGTTCGATCAGTCAAAGGCTTTGAACTAGGTTACAGAAAGCCCTCGTGTTGGCCCCATCACACACACACACACACACACACAATCACACACAACCCAGATTTTCTCCACAATAGCGCCTCATAATTATCTGTACAATGACAAGGTCCACTGGAAACACTTGTATGCAGCAAAGCCCTTCAGTAGCAGCCGATAAACCTCTGATATGAGTGTTTATGGCGTGTGGTTAAGCAGTAAAAGCTCCCTGATTGTTTAGTCAGCTGTTTAATTCATACTTCTTCACTACTATATTACACATCATGATTATGAATCGTGATATGTGGGAGGTTGAGCGCAGTTGTGCATGTGTCCACCTCAAGCTGCGCTTTGGTGCATTAGCATAATCAGCAGTGATGTCTAATGGATGGCTTTTATGATCTGCGTCAGTGTCCGTTTAGCATTATGCTAATCAGAGCTGCATGTGATTTGTAGTAAGAGTGAAGGAGGGCAGGCGTTAATGTGTTGCCGGTGCACAGGCTCTGTGGAAATCAACCAGCGCTTGTCACCGATAATCAGCGTCACTGTAATTATTCTGTCATGTAAGATGGGTTACTTACTTCACTCGGACTCGTTCAGTAGGATGTATTTAAATTGAAGAGGTGTTTTAGTGATTGTGACATTCATGTATCTGAGATGGATGAAGTCAGGGGGAGTTTTTATAAGCGTGGGTTACATAAGGAGAATATTAGATGAACTAATGCTTTGTCTGTATTTGTTTTGGTTATTAGAAATGGTGGTAATTAATTAGTGATTTTTCTCTCCACAGTACAGTGTGTACTTTATTAAGATAAAGCTTTATAATTCACATAATATACAAGTTGTTGAACTAGGCATGGGGCGATAACCCGTTTCAAGGTTTACTGTGGTTTGGAAAAATCAAGTCGCAGATATTTTCTGCTGTTATACTGTTCCTAAGGTATGTACAGTTGAAATCAGAATTATTAGCCCCCCTGTTTATTTTTTTCCCCCTAATTTCTGTTTAACGGAGAGAAGATTTTTTTCAATACATTTCTAAACATAATAGTTTTAATAACTAATTTCTAATAACTGATTTATTTTATCTTTGCCATGATGAGAGTAAATAATATTCTACTAGATATTTTTCAAGATACTTTTATACAGCTTAAAATGACATTTAAAGGCTTAACTAGGTTTATTAGGTTAACTAGGCAGGTTAGGGTAATTAGGCAAGTTATTGTATAACGATGGTTTGTTCTGTAGACTATCGAAAAAAAATATAGCTTAAAGGGGCTAATAATTTTGACCTCAATGTTTTTTAAAAACAAATTTAAACTGCTTTTATTCTAGCCGAAATTAAACAAATAAGACTTTCTCCAGAAGAAAAAATATTATCAGACATACTGTGAAAATTTCCTTTCTCTGTTAAACATCATTTGGGAAATATTAAAAAAATAAAATAAAATAAAAGGGGGGCTAATAATTCTGACTTCAACTGTAAATGTTTTTTTTTAAACTTATTTTTTACAACATTTTTTAGAGTATTATTTTAGGGTTTTTAGAGTTTAGCAGTATCTCCAGCAGAAAGGTCAGCCCATTTTTCAGGAAACATCTGAAAAACAAATTGCTTATACACCAATATCCAAGCATGCTATAGGCCAGAACAGTGCAGTGGCTTTACTTCATATACAAAAAAGAAAGATATCCAAAGAACATATTTTAGAGCAGTAATGCTGTTACTGTACTGTCATACCGTGAAACCGTGATATTTTTATCCAAGGTTTTCATACCATCAGAATCTTATACCGGCCCATGCTTATGTTAAACAGTACATTTGAATGCTTTTTAAAGTTTAAAGTTTTAAAACTTTTATTGTTTAGAAGTTGATTTTATTGGCTTAGTTTATTTTAATTTACGTTTATTTAAATGTTTCATTTAACCCCTTAATGGTCACCCCCACTTTTTGAACATAGCCATAAAAATGGCATGTTCAACTTAAATGATGGCCAATCTTCAATGCTTTGCTGCACAGATTTAAGCTTGGTCTCACTTTAAAGAAGACAGATATATAATTTTAACTGGATTTAAAAAGTAAAATAAAACAAAAGTTATGTGCTATTATGTTTTGGTAAATAATAAATCGTGACTAAATGAGGGCAGGGTGTGGTACTGTTTGGTACGCTTTTATGGTTTCCACTGTCAAAAGGTACCTAAAAGCGAACCGTACCGTACCACTTTTTGGGTACCCTTTCCAAAGGGTACCTAGCACAACAAAAGAGTACCAAAATGTGGAGCTAGACTTGCAGCTGAACGCTGTTGGTTTACAGAGAAGCGTCACTAGCGTGTACACAAGTCAAGACAATGAAAACAAAGTAAGCGCCATTTTTAAATACGCCGCCGAGACAATACATCGTAATACTATATACATATAATAACGAGCCATGGTCGACCCGAGCGCAAACAAACCTTGTCGTTTTCTTGATGAACAGCCACAAAGTTAAGAAGAACAAAATCTGCCGTGTCCTGTTGTTGTTTTACGAGGCCGTCTAAAAGTGCGAGCGGTTTCACTTCTCCAGAGAGCTCGCTGCACATCTATATTTGAACAAACTTGAGCTGATGACAATAATGTGCGTGTGATTATTGAATTGGTTCTGACATCCTTTCAGAAACGGACAAAAGGGAGAGTGAAGCGTGAAAAAATAAAGGAGCAAATGATTCCTTCAGCAACCTTCATGAACAAACTGCCGTGTTTATCTATCATCATCACCTTTTGGATTATTACGAACTCGGAATGACGGAATTACTTTCTAACAAGAGGTTACATGTGCTAGTGAAGATTAAAGACACAGATGAGAGGTGTGCACTGACTGGGCTATATGCTGCGTGTTGTTTTTCAACCCAAATAAGGATGTATGCTGTGTGTAGTTTTCTGTAATTAGTAATAGGGGTGTGAACCTACACTGGTCTCACGGTTCAGTTCGATTACAATTATCATGCCATCGATTCGGTTCAATTCGATATCACGGTGCATTGACGATGCTTTCCATACATAATTAGATTTTTTCTTCACAACACAAGAATTTTTGTTTATTAAAATCTAGAAATATATTATTATTTATATATTATTTGTAATACAATTTTGTCCTTTAATACAAGCAGTCAGAGATATAAACTGTACCTTTAATTTGACCTGCTCAAAGAAAACACTTTTTGAATGTATCAAACAAAACTCCAATACATGCACAGAACAACATGAGCATTTATAGCAAATAAACTAATGTAAATATTATCCCGCTTGTTTTTTGAGCGCTGTCAAACGAAGTCTTACACCCCTATGACTAGTCATTGTCTTCACCCACTCAACAGAAAGGGCTGCGATTGGCTTTAGAAATGAAAGCGCTGTTCACCAGTGAGTGACGCGGGAGGAACAGCCGCGGTTACAGTCTATATGTGCATAATACGCGATTATCACAGGTAATCCATAATAGACACAGTGGAGAAAATTCACACCACAGGCATGCTCATGTCTGGATCCACGTCAAATGTCCAAAGTGAGCGAGAGAGAGGCAGAGATGGATTTTTACAGCATTTCTCCGTAGTAGTGAATTAGCGGCTCGTGTGCTGTACCTTCTTCAGTGTCAATGAAAGACTTTCCAGCAAACTCGCAAGCAGTTGAACTGTGCATAATTTTTTACCTTTTAAGTAGTAGGAGCGTTTTATTTACTCGCCCTCTCCTCCTTCGCCATAGTATTCTACTGCGACATCGCACATAGGAGATAAATGACGTCAGTACGTAATAGCCAGTTATGCTCTATTACTGAACCGATATCGAATTGTCCCCGTCTGCATCGCGGTGCACCGAAGAAACAATTAATTTTGACACCCCTAATTAGTAACATATCGGAGACTGTAAGGGTCTGTATGTGTTCATATATGTTGCATTTATTTATTTTATATAATGGTAGGTATGGCTATTTCGCACTTAGTTATAATCAAATCATGTTCATAGAAAGCTTAGTAATGAACATTTATACATAAGTATTTATGTGTTTAAAGCATATGTTTTGTGAGAAGTGCTTCTCATATGATATGTAAATGACCCGTACAGCTTTGCTTTGACATTTCCTTGAGCAAGAATGACGTCGTCATACGTCAACTTCCTGTCATACACCATGCCCACCAAAAGGGTACCATTGGTCCTTTTTGGCAGTGAAAACACAAGCCTGATAAAGGTGACCTGTACTGACCCATACTATACCATACCATACCATACCATACCATACCATACCATACCATACCATACCATACCAATCAGTGGAAACGGGCCATAAGCTAACAAACAAGCGATCCACTGATGAATTGACTGGTCTTCATGGCTTTAAAATGCTCCAGTGTCCATATATCTGTGGTTACGCTCAGTAAACAGCGGTGAGTTTGGTGAACTGATGACCTTCACGGCCAATCACAGTCATTTCTGTCATTTAAAATGAACCATGGCCATGAGTTTACAAATGGTGACTTGATGAAAAGGAGTTGAATGCCATAATAAACTTTACCGTTTTATTTTAGGTTCAAATGAGTGCATTTCCGGTGCAGACAATGAATAGTCAGAATATTGCATATAGATGAATTAATGGATTTTGAGAATCAGTATCATCAGACACTGTAACAGACGGTGTAAATGTCCCTCAGAATTTCTCTATTTTTGTGTTTCATTGAAGTGAAAGTCATGCACATTTGGAAGAATGCGAGTTAATTGGTGAGTGAAGTTTTCCTTTAAATGTTAATGATTGATTAATTAGCATATTGATTAACAGTCAGGATTGTTTTTTTTACCCTGATTGTTCCCATGAGCTAGTCAGATCTTTAAAAAAAGTTCCAGCGAAATTGACATCAGTTTCCCTTTTTTAATTCAATTGTAGTTCAACATCCTGAGGATACAGCCAGAAATAGCCTGATGTTTTCTTCAGACGCCTTCACTACAGGCTTCAGGGTGGTATCATATGATTACTACGTAAACAGGAAAATGAGCACTATGTTGACCAATTAGATGAACAATTGGAAATGCAGGAAACAACGAAAATATGGTCACAGCGAACTGTGGTCAATGTCTTTGTTTTGGTCAATTCCTCGAAGCTGTTTTACGTGCATGGATTTTTAGGACAGGATTACAAAGTACATGACAAAGCTGATACATGAAAATCAACGTGTGTCTAAATTATTTGTCAGACTGACTAAACTTTCCCAATATGGAAAATATAGTCTGTTTTTGATTACATGATGATAATGAAGATGTTCTTGATTACAGTCTAGATTGGAGTATAAAGCTGATTCACCTGTCAGTTAACCACTACTTTTTATTCAGACATTTTGACAATGGGTTAATTTGAATGATCAAAATGAATAACATGAGAATAAAAATTAGTTTTTTGAATTGTTTATTGCTATAGTAGTATGCAGTATTATTGAATCTCAATAGCTTTGGGCATTTTTATCTTGAAGTTTATCAAACATTGGTTGGTTTTTGCCTATAAAACCTGTAAATAAATGACATTAAAACTGCCTGTGGTAAGTTAACTTGTCTTAATGAGTGATTCATTAAAATGATTCATTCAAAACAAATCTTTATGGATGGATTTTTTTTTAAATCACTTACTCAAATGATTTGTTAACATCAACAAAACTCTGAAGTGGTTGCTTGGCTCTGGCTTTGTTTGGAACTATTTTTGTTGTTGAAAAAGGACAAAAAGGACTATATTGTCTCTGAAATGAAAATAAATATTATTGTTTTGTTGAACTGCTGTATAAAATCAATATTTAATTTGTAGGAAAACTTCAGTGTTAATTGTGTAATATTACTGAACTATATCATTTCTTTTGAATATGAAAAGCAAAAGCATACAGGGATATTTTTTGATAACTTGAATTATAAGGTCATTCTAACAGCATTCTGATCATGCAGTGAATGCATTTGGTCTTTCTCTTTCTCTTTCTTTTCTCTTTCTTTCTCTGTCTCTATTTCTATATGCATGGATAGATGGATTGATTGAGGGATGGATTGGATGGATTGATGGGTGGATTGATGGATGGATGGATAGATGGATGGATGGATTGATTGAATAGATGGATGGAGGAATGGATTGATTGATTGATTGTTTGAATGGATGGATTGAATGCATGGATTGATTGAGGGATGGATGGATTGATGATTGATTGGATGGATGGATGGATTAATTGATGGATGGATGAATGGATGGATTGATTGGATGAATTGATTGGATGTATGTATGGATGGGTGGATTGATTGATTGGATAGATAGATGGAGGAATGGATTGATTGATTGATGAATGAATGAATGGATGGATTGATGAAAGGTTAATGGATGGATGGATGGATGGATTAGATGGATTGATTCATTGGTAGATGGATGGATGGATTGAATGGATGGAAGGATTGAGGATTGGATGGATGGGTGGATTGATTGATTGATTGATTGATTGATTGATTGATTGATGAATGGATGGATTGATTGATTCATTGATGGATGAATAGATGGATGGATGGATGGATGGATGGATGGATGGATGGATGGATGGATTGATTCATTGGTGGATGGATGGATGGATGGATTGAATGGATGGATGGGTTGATAGATTGGATGGATGGATGCATTGATTGATTCATGGATGGATGGATGGATGCATGGATTAATGGATGAATAGATGGATTGATGGATTAATGGATGGATGGCTTGATGGACGTATTAATGGGTGGATGGATGAATTGGATGGATTGATTTATTGGTGGATGGATGGATTGATTTATTGGTGGATGGATGGATGGATTGATGGATGGATTGATTCATTGGTGGATGGATTGATTGATGGGTTGATTGATGGATTGATTTTTGCAAATTGTTTGACATAGTCAATAATATCAGCCCACAAGTCATTTAAACAGCAATTATCAGATTATCTGACATGATAAATAGCCACACCACTGCTTCACCAGTAATACTACACATACGCAGAGGTGAACGCATGCAAATGTGTGTTTGCGCCATAATATTCCTTTCTCTTTCTAGAACAATGTCCCATTGAAAACAACATCTGGTAGTGTCACCGCAGGCTGCTTTTACAGAAACAATACCTCATAAGCAAATGTCTCTCAGACTCTGACTTGAACTGAATGTATTATCACCAGGAACCGTGATCTGTGTGAATTCAGGGTTTCCTCCCAGTGTCTGCGCTTCTAGTCAGTCCAGGGTTTTTCATTCGCAAGCATTTCTTCTCCAATTTATATTCCGTGCCTCACATTGTCTTCAAAGGAGAAACGCTATGGACCCCACAGGCCTAAAATATGCAGCCAAATACTCTGAATGCTCAGAAAAGAAGCTCTTTGTCTCGGAGTTCCTTAGCAACCGAGTGCACTAGAAAGCTGGAATAGAATTGCCCTACAGAGGGAGAGACTTCGGTTGATCTGCTATTGTCAGTTGCCTAAATGCCGGCCAGTAGCGGTAGATGTGTTTTCTTTTTCGAGATGTTGATGGAGTAGGATGGTTAGAAAAAAGAGCTCCACTGAAAATGCTGGCTTGGAAATACGGTGATCTCCACTGATATTGACACTATATAAAAGTAAATACGAGCAAAGAAGGCTGTCAAACAAATAGTTTTCATCCAATATCACATAATGGCGCTCAGAACGGAGTAGGATAAAAAAAATGAAGAAACACATTTAGCGAATCAATTCTAGCATGCACATCAAAGAAGTCATGCAATTATTATTATTTTTTTAACAGATCATCAAAAACATTTACCATCAAAAACTAGAGCTGCACGATATTGGAAAAATAAGACATTGCGATATTTTGTTATCCACAATATACATTCACCGTCCACTTTATTAGGTACAGCCCTTTTTTTAAGTACCCTCTTTTGCTTTCAGAACTGCCTTAATCCTTTGTGGCATAGATTCAACAAGGTATTGAAAATATTCCTCAGAGATTTTGGTCCATATTTACATGATGGCATCACTGCACATCCATGATGTTAATCTTCCATTTCAACAGATCCCAAAAGTGCTCTTTTGGATTGAGATCTGGTGTCTGTGGAGGCCATTTAAGTACAGTGAGATGATTCATGCTTTGACATGGCGCATTATACTGCTGGAAGTAGCCATCAGTAGATGGTGACACTGTGGTCATAAAGGGATGAACATGGTCATCAACAATACTCGGGTAGGCTGTGGCGTTTACACGATGCTCAATTGGTACTAATGGGCCCAAAGTGTGCCAAGAAATTATCCCCCACACCATTACACCACCACCACCAGCCTGAACCGTTAATACAAGGCAGGATGGATCCATGCTTTTATGTTGTTGACGCCAAGTTCTGACCCTACCATCCGAATGTCACAGCAGAAATCAAGACTCATCAGACCAGGCAATGTTCACCAATCTTCTATTGTCTAATTTTGGTGAGCCTGTGTGAATTGTCGCCTCAGTTTCCTGTTCTTAGCTGACAGGAGTGGCACCCGGTGTGGTCTTCTACTGCTGTTGCCCATCCGCCTCAAGGTTGGACGTGTTGTGCATTCAGAGATGCTCTTATGGCAACTCTGGTTGTATCAAGTGGTTATTTGAGTTACTGTTGCCTTTCTATTAGCTGAAACCAGTCTAGCCATTCTCCTCTGACCTCTGGCATAGGGGTGTCAGAATTAATAATTTCTTCGGTGCACCGCGATGCAGATGGGGACACACACACACTGGACATTTGAACCATTGGCATGTTCATGAGGTAAATTTTCCTCTCCTCTCGGCTGTTAAAGCGATACTTGTGGATCCAGACGCAAGCGTGTCTGTAGTGCGAGTTTATTGTATTGTATTTATTCTATTATGGATTACCTGATAACCGCGTATGATGTGCATAATACCCGCGGCTGTTTTTCCCGCGTCACTCATGGGTGAACAGCGCTTTCGTTTCTAAAGCCAATCGCAGCCCTTTCTGTTCAGTGGGTGAAAACAATGACCAGTCATAGGGGTGTAAGAACTTGCCAGCGCTCAAAAAGCAAGCGAGATAATATTTACATTAGTTTATTTGTTATGAATGCTCGTGCTGTCTTCTGTGCATGTATTGGAGTTTTGTCTAAAACATTCACAAAGAGTGTTTTTTTTTTTGAGCAGGTCAAATTAAAGGTACAGTTCTTATATCTTACTGCTTGTATTAAAGGACAAAATTGTATTACAAGTAATATATAAATATAAACATATCTATAGATTTTAATAAAAAAAAATTTCTTGTGTTGTAAAGAAAAAAATCTAATTATGTATGGAAAGCATCGTCAATGCACTGTGATGCACCGAGATATCGAATAGAATCGAATCGATGGCATGATAATCGTAACCGAACCGTGAGACCAGTGTAGGTTCACACCCCTACTCTGGCATCAGCAAGGCATTTATGCTCACAGAACTGCCGCTCACTGGATATTTTCCCTAGAGATGGTTTTGTGTGTGAAAATCCCAGTAGATCAGCAGTTTCTGAAACACTCAGACCAGCCCGTCTGGCAGCCACAACCATGCCATGTTCATCTGGGGCTCGAACCAGCAACCTTCTTGCTTTGAGGCGACTGTGCTACCCACTCTCACCCCTCTTACAACTTTTCCAATTAATTTCCATTGAAAACAACAGATAAACATAAAATAGCTTAGTTTTCGATTGTCGCGTCACGCATGCACAAATTATTTAAATATCAACATTCCTGTTCAACACAAAAATGTTTGTCCAGCAAACTCTGTTAAACATGTAGACATAACATTTTAGCGAATATTGTTGTCATATATTTTTATGTAGATCAATAGTTATTCACAATTCTTAGCATATATGACAGAAAAAGTAGTGTGCTGAACAAATGGTGATTTTATTTTTTACAGTGTACTGTACTGTTGGCTTTAAGTAAGTCTGTCTTTCCTCGGCTGGCTGCGATATGCTTCATCATCAGAACGGAGCCATGTGACACTGTTTGCCTGTGTCAGCATCAGGGCTCATTCATTTAATTTTCGAAGGAGTAAGGACTGTGTGCCCTTCCCTATCTCAAGCCTATTTTTATCCAGTTAGCCCATCTGCTATTTGATAATGAAGTTTATGAGTCAAAAGAGCACGGCAATGATGGCGTCTGAAAACAAGGACTTACAATGGCCTTCCACTTTATTCAGTGCACTATATTGTTCCATAGGGTCATGTTGATCTTGTTTTGCTGAGGTCTAAGAGCTGAGAACTGTTCCATGGTGGTGGCTGAGCAAACTCAGGAGGATTGGGAACTTAAAACAGGTTTGGTTGATGTTGATAAAAATGAAGCAGTGCAATCAGGCTTTGTTGGTACCATGACTCTGATCATTAACTTTCACTGTTAACCCAGGATTTCATACTGAGTTTATTCTCTATATCAGCAGCAAACAGCCAATTTCATTGATCCTGAGTTCATAAGCAAGTGCAGATGAAGGCAGGATATCAGCAGCAAACAGCCAATCATATGCATTAAAACATAAGTATACTGTGATTGACTTTCCATGCACAATTCATAGGCAAATATTAAACTGTTTATTAATACAATGAATTTAAAAAAAAAAAACATTTATACATTAACATGCAAAGTCAATTCAAGAACTAAAAGGAAACATTTGACTTTATTAGTGAAGTAAGTTTGTATAGCTTATGTTGACACAGAAATCTAAACACACAGTGCATCCGGAAAGTATTCATAGCGCTTCACTTTTTCCACATTTTTTTATGTTACAGCCTTATTCCAAAATGGATTAAATTCATTTATTTCCTCAAAATTCCACACACAATCCCCCATAATGACAATGTGAAAAAAGATTTTTTGAAATTGTTGCAAATTTATTAAAAATAAAAAACCTGAAAAATCACATGTACATCAGTATTCACAGCCTTTGCTCAATACTTTGTTGATGCACCTTTAGCAGCAATTACAGCCTCAAGTCTTTTTGAATATGATGCCACAAGCTCGGCACACCTGTCTTTGGGAGTCTTTGCCCATTCCTCTTTGCAGTACCTCTCAAGCTCTATCAGGTTGGATGGGAAGCGACGGTGTACAGCCATTTTCAGATGCCTCCAGAGATGTTCAATAGGATTTACGTCTGGGCTCTGGCTGGACCACTCAAGGACATTCACCGAGTTGTTGTGAAGCCACTCCATTGATATTTTGGCGGTGTGCTTTGGGTCATTGTCCTGCTGGAAGATGAACCGTCGCCCCAGTCTAAGGTCAAGAGCCCTCTGAAGCAGGTTTGCATTCAGGATGTCTCTGTACATTGCTGCATTCATATTTCCCTCTATCCTGACTAGTCTTCCAGTTCCTGCTGCTGAAAAACATCCCCACAGCACGATGCTGCCACCACCATGGTTCACTGTAGGGATGCTATTAGCCTGGTGATGAGCGGTGCCTGGTTTACTGCAAACTAATGCCTGGCATTCACTCTAAATAGTTCAATTTTAGTCTTATCAGACCAGAGAATTTAGTTTCTTATGGTCTGAGAGTCCTTCAGATGACTTTTGGAAAATCCAGGCGGGGAGTGGCTTTTGTCTGGCCACTCTACAATACAGGCCTGATTGGTGGATTGCTGCACAGATGGTTGTCCTTTTGTTAAGTTCTCCTCTCTCCACAGAAGAACACTGGAGCTCAGACGGAGTGACCATCGGGTTATTGATCACCTCCCTGACTCAGGCCCTTCTCCCCGATCACTCAGCTTAGATGGCCAACCAGCTCTAGGAAGAGTCCTGGTGGTTCCAAACATCTTCCACTTATGGATGATGGAGGCCACTGTGGTCATTGAAACTTTCAGAGCAGCAGAAATGTTTCTGTAACCTTCCCCAGCCTTGTGCCTAGAGACAATCCTGTATTGGAGGTCTACAGACAATTCCTTTGTCTTCATGCTTGGTTTGTGCTTTGACATGCACTGTCAACCCTGGGACCTTATATAGACAGGTGTATGCCTTTTCAAATCATGTCCAATCAACTGAATTTACCACAGGTGAACTCCAATTAAACTGCTGAAACATCTCAAGAATGATCAGTGGAAACAGAATGTAGCTGAGCTCAATGAAGAGCTTCACAGGAAGGCTGCACTGTATATGTAGTCTTTTTAAAAGGCTTTTTCTATTGATTAAAATGATAATAAAAACATATTTATATCGCAGCTGTCTGTATATATACATTTAAAAAAATTTTTTAATAAATTAAAATAGCATGTATGGAATACAAGGTTCCTGCGGGGTCTTAAAGTCTTAATGTCTTAAATTTAAATATTGTCTCAGAAAATAGTCTTGTAGGTCTTTAATCTTTTTAAACCGGTCTTAATTTTCCTTGTTTATTTAAAGCTACCCAATCAATCCAAAACACGTCCATTCAACAACAATACATTTCAATAAAACTTTTAGCAAAACTCCATTTATAACTAATTTATAACTATAACTAACTCTGTTATAAATCTATTCTATAACTAAACTAATATTATAAAAGTCTCTTATGCAGACATTTAGTTTATTAAAGTTGTAAGTTTTGTTTTTGTTATGTTGAAAAAATAGGTGACACGGTGGCGCAGTGGGTGGCGCTGTTGCCTCATAGCAAGAAGATCGCTGATTCGAGCCTCGGCTGGGTCAGTTGGCATTTCTGTGTGGAGTTTGCTTGTTCTCCCTGTGTTGGCGTGGGTTTTCTCCGGGTGCTCCGGTTTCCCGCACAGTCCAAACACATGTGCTATAGGTGAATTGAATAAGCTGAATTGTCCTTATTGAATGTGTTTGAATGAGTGTGTATGGGTGTTTCCGAGTGATGGGTTACAGCTGGAAGGGCATCCAATGCGTAAAACATATGCTGGATAAGTTGGCAGTTCATTCCACTGTGCCGACCCTCTGATTAATAAAGGGACTAAGCCGAAAATGAATGAATGAATGAATGTTGAAAAAATGTGCATGTAGGATCTGCTTGATTTGACACATTATTTAAAATATATGGCTAAGAAATAACTAATTAGAATTTGTTTCTTGATGGGGCAAGTAATTTTTTTTGTGCTGGCCCATTAAAAAAATCCTTAGTGTTTAACCCTATACAAGTCTGAAATTTCATTCTTTATGGTCTGAAAAAGGTCTTAAAGTCTTACATTTGACTAGGTGAAACCTGCAGAAACCTTGGAATAGATTACAGATATAATAATTGCATGAATCATTTTAAACATTTATAGTTTATGTTCTCTAAAATCAGAGGATTTTATCTTTAAAAGTGATTTACTATATAGTGACTTTTTATTGTTTTATTGTCAGATTTTATTGAACTGGTTGAATCTGAGTTTGTGATCTCTGGTTAGCCGTGCAGTATAAGATAACATGCTGACAAAGAACAATTCATTTTTAATTCCTCTGTTTACGTTTTACATCTGCAGTTTTACCTTTTAATAATTGAAGCAAGGGTGGCTCAGTGGTTAACATCACAGCAAGAAGGTCTCTGGTTCGAGTCCCGGCTAGACCAGTTGGAATTCTTTGTGTGGAGTTTGCATGTTCTCCCCATGTTAGCGTGGGGGATATGCGCTATAGGTAAACAAAATTGGCCATAGTGTATTAGTGTGTGTGTGAATGTGTGTATGAGTGTTTCCCAGTACTGGGTTGCGGCTGGAAGGCATAAAACATATGCTGGAATAATTGGTGGTTCATACCGATGTGGCAACCCCTGATAAATAAGGGACTAAGGCAAAGGAAAATGAATGAATAAATGAATGATTGAAGTAGATGTTTATTATTATTATTATTATTATTATTATTATTATTATTATTATTATTATTATTATTATATTTATGTTGTTGTTTGCTTTTTATGGCTTTTATTATTTTATTATTATGTTTTTAATTATATTTAAATTTTTGTATTATAGCTGCTGTCACACTGGACTTTTCTCCCCATAGACTTTCATTCACATGCACGCGAATGCGTCAGACCGGAAACCAAGCTCATTGCGTCCGAGCCGGAGCACGCTTGCGTCATCGATGATGCGCTGTTCAGTTTAACAGAATAGAAGCGCTCTCGCTCAGCACAGTGGTTGCTTAAGTTATATCATTTTAGTCGTTTGATATGCAGTGACACTCAAATATTTCACCGAACAGATCAGCCACCTTTGACGCTCATAAATTATCATGAAGTCTTTGTGCTGCAGGTATTAGGAGGTTTGCTGAAGGTGCAGCGAGGGGTTTGCATCTTTAATAAACTACGACAGTTTGCTTTCATTGAAAATTAAGAATGATTAATAAATCCATATGAACAGTCCCCTAAAAATGACGACTCACATTACAAGTGTACCGCACCAAAGCCCAAGTGGCTCACCTCTGGCACACCTCTTCCAACCAGGCCAGGGTCGGCCAACTGAACTGCGCCTGAGCCCGATTCAGAGCACTCACACTTCTCAAACAAACCAGGAAATGTGCCTGGGCACGGTTCGGACAGCATAGTGTGAGTGCGCCCTTAGAAAGAAAGCTTGTACTGTAATGCCATGATTGATTCATATTGACAATTTTATGGTACATTTAAATCATTGTCATTTGAATCCTTCAAGGGTGAACTGTCCCTCTTTATGAAGTATGAACAACTTGGAGTTCAGAAATTATCTTTTATTTCTCCTCTTATAGATCTTGCCAAGATGAATCTTTGAACATCATTATATAATACGGCAGGGATGAAGGCAGAAACATTTGTGTTTGACTCTGTGCAATTTTGCCTTGATGTTTGGCGTGAATCCCAGTCCAGAGAGCTGTGATGTGGTCAAGTGCTGGTTTTTAGAGGCATGGCTATTTAAACTGTTATGCAGGACCATCGATCACTGTGGTTTGAAGGTGATTTGTGGTTTCAGGCCTTTGAGAAAGATCTCACTTGTGTTACAGTGCCTTATCACTGAAGAAAGGCCACAGATAAAGTCTGTGTTGTGTTATCTGGTCACAAGCTTTCCAGCATCAATTCAATCCTTGTATTGCAGCAGAAAAATAGTGGACACAAATGTGACCGCATGACGTTTTTATTGTCGTAACATTTTAACGACGATTGCACAAACACAACACTGATGACTGGAGTTTTCTAACATGTTGTGGTATATGACAGCATCAGATATTCTTGTTTTAATAATCCAATCAATAGGTATCATTTTATTTTTATGCATTATTTTCTTATAGAGGAATTACCAACCTACGTCACACGGGTTCCCGGTTGCAAAAAGAGGCCGGTTGCAATGGGAAACATGTCATGTTGTGCGGTAGGATGCCAAATTTCGACCAAAAATAAAAAACTTAACTTTTACCGTACACCACACTGCTTTTAATGCCAACCGCAGACGTCTTTGGCTAAAAGGGAGCTGAATGGAGTGAGGACCTAATTAAAAATGCTGGACTCTGCAGTTCTCATGTTATATCAGGTAAGTTGAGGCTATGCTGAATCATACACATTACTCATTTTTGTTTGCAGCAAAGATTTCAGCAAAAACAGTTAAATATGGTGAATTAAACTGCGTGTGCCTGTGTGAACAGCGCTGTTTTGAATTTTTCCGGATATTTACCGGTATCACTGTGCGAAAGGGTCTATATTAATCATCCACGATCAAAAATCGTCCAATCGCACACCCCATTTTTATTTCATGATGTATTGTATTAGCGAGTTTTGCCTCATCCCCTTTTTAAAATTATTTTACCTAAAAAAACTTTCTACTTTAAGCTCAGCTTCTGCGTGACGTTTATTAAAACTCCTGATTTGAATTCTCTCTTCATCTTCATGCCATCCAGCAAAGCTCCTGCAAACGGTGAAATAATAATGAAGGCTTGAGTCATTGAAGTGGTTGAGAGAAATGCTGGGAGCAGGAAGTCTTGTTTTTGGAAGGAAGTGTTTTAACAGCACATCTCCTCATCGTCGTCCTCTTCTTCTGCATTATTTAGCGCTCGTGTTCGGCTGTGTGATGGTGGAGACACTCACAGATGTCGAGCCTGTTAATGAGACACTTTCTCGGCTCTTCTGGGTAAGTTTGAGATGCTGGTGTCGATAGTTTGATGACAGAGGAACAATTTAATTATGTTTTCAGCTAATGCGTTATATTTTAATAACCATATGCTACTATTTAAATGATCCAGTAAATTAATTATCCAGTGAATGCTTTTTAGTGTAAAATACTTCTAATTTTCTCTCTCATTTGAAACTTTGTCGCTGCATGGCAAAAGATGTGATTATTGATAGTAGGGTTGGGTGATGTCGACCAATTTGGCATCATACAATGTGTAATGTGAAACATTGCGATGGTCGATGGCATCGTTGTAGGCGGTGGTGAATACATTTTTTATGAATAATTAATTAATTCATAACGAATTAATTATTTGTAGCGAACCATTTCAACTACCTGACCCGCATGGTCTATGTTTTACCCATAACCAAATCATCAATAAGTAAAGATAAGTTACACACAAATTACTACCTGTCAATCACCTTTTCCGCAGGACTCTGGCATGAATGGGTAGAGTGATTTATGTCGTTATAATGGCGTCGACAAACTTGGTTGGTAAAAAATGTGCACAACCAACAGGAACCAGCCAACAGTATCTAAGGTTTTCGCTAAAATGACTTGATACAAGCGTGAAAGCGAAAGATTGAAGCAGTGTACTGACGCTGTGACACGTTACCTGATAGATTCAAAAGACCGAAGAGTTGTTAGATAGAGACAAGATTAATTAAATATCATGTTTAAACCGATCCAGCTTTACATCCTTGATAAATTGTCACACGTGCGCTGCTCTCTGGGGTTTTGTGCTCAAAGCACCCTCTGACTGCCTGGAGCTCAGACGTGCGCATACGCTGCAGCGCATGACAGTGTGTGCGTGTGGTCACGTGATGTGCGTTTTCAGCAGTATAGTGTGGACGGAGGGCTGTTCAGAAATGCTAGATGAAACACCAATGTGGACGTGGATCGTTAAAACTAAGATGTTAGTGTAAATGGGGCTTAAGTGTGTATTTTCCGCAAGTTGGTTGCTGCTGAGACGGGGCGGGGCGGAGGATCGCGATTCCGGCTCAGCATCGTGATGTCTATCGCCCATCGGCAATCAACGATAGCATCGTCTATCGACCCAACCCTAATTGATGGATTGTTTCACTGTCAGGGAGTAATGGTATGCTTATGCGACAGTGTTTTTAGAAAAGCTATTATGAAGCATTTTAAATCATATGCATGGATCCATGTGAACATTGACATCTGTAATGCAAATGCAAAGCCTACAGGCTATGTTTCCATCCAAAGATGCTAATTACATTTATTTGCAAAACCGGAATATCGCACAGAAGATTTGCGATCAAAGTAGCGTTTCTATCCATTGAGTCAAAGCGAAACAAACTGTTACTATATGATAAACTGGTGCCAAATATTTAAAAAAATAACATTTAAATGGCTCTGGTAAGATGAGCTGGATGAGGTTTATTCTTATAATAAATGACTTGCACCTCAGAATAGGGCTGAAAAAATTTAACATTGCAATATTTTTTTATTTTGCGATATATATATATATATATATATATATATATATATATATATATATAAATATATATATATATATAAATATTGCGATATTAATACAATTTCATCAGATGAAACGTGTGTGGCATGACATCATTTTGTTGCAGAGACGCTATTGGTTAAATGCCAGCAAAGTAGAACACGGACGCAGCTTGAAGCGGAAAACGCAAGTATGTCTGCGTATTATAAAGATGATGACGACAACATTGCCATAGCAAACTGTGAGAAGTAAACTTGGGATTGCCTACTGGGTGTTTTAAGTTGAGGTGCTCTTTGTTTTTATATTAGATTTTTTTTATATTTATTGTTGCACTAAAGTCCAAAAGTGAAGAACTGATGTTATTTATTACTTGATTGTTCAAGCTACCTCACAGAAGTGCTCTGTTCGTTAACAGAGTTGTTGAATGTTAAAATAAGGTGAATTAAATAAAAAATAAGGAACATCATGGATTTTTTTCTTTGTTCTTTTTTATTCTTTATTTATTATAGAAGTAGCGGATCGAGTTTCGGTATAGGTAGATACTCAAAATTAAATGACTCCGACTAGAGGACAAGAAAACCTGATCGGGACATCCCTACTATTTACATCTCCATAAAATCTAAACAATCTATAAACTTTTTGGGGTGACCTTACACATTTTCATTGTGGTCTGTGCTATTTGCAGTGCATTTCTGTATTTGCATGTGTTGTGAGTATTTTCATGCATAACAATCTATAAATACAATCACGAAAAAGATACAACTGAAATAAAGTGTTTTATCATTTCGCAAGTCTGGCAGTATTCAAGTAAATGAATGATAAAAATAAAAACTATTCAATAAAATTAATCGTAGTTAAGGTCACAAATGGTACAATTTCTTATACCTGAATGCCTTTATGGGGCAACGCAGTGGCGCAGTAGGTAGTGCTGTTGCCTCACAGCAAGATCGTCGCTGGGTCGCAGGTTCGAACCTCGGCTGGGCTGGGTCAGTTTGCGTTTCTCTGTGGAGTTTGCATGTTCTCCCTGCGTTCGCGTGGGTTTCCTCCGGGTGCTCTGGTTTCCCCCACAGTCCAAAGACATGCAGTACAGGTGAATTGGGTAAGCTAAATTGTCCGTAGTGTATGAGTGTGAATGTGTGTGTGTGTGGAAATTACCAGAGATCGGTTGCGGCTGGAAGGGCATCCGCTGCGTAAAATCGTGCTGGATAAGTTGGTGGTTCATTCCACTGTGGCGACCCCGCAAGGGACAAAAAGCCGACAAGAAAATGAATGAATGAATGAATGAATGCCTTTATAATCATTATACAATTATACAATTATATAAAAACACATGCAAATGATGAATTATAATACAAACTCAACATTGCATATCCTGCGATGTGACTATTGCGAATGTTCACATTGCGATATCGATACTAAAACGATATATTGTGCAGCCCTACCTCAGAAGACAATGCCAAAACGCAATGAATGCGCGGTGATGTTTGAAGGCATAAAATGCTTTTTGGGAGCGCTGATGCTTAAGACAGTTCTGGAGGTAATAATAATATAATAAAATACTGAACCACTGTGTCTGAGGGATTTTAGACATGCAAAACTGCATTTCAGATGTTTTACAATGTGCGTGAAATGCTGGTTTGTTCATTAATGCTGTCCATCGCACCCATTTTAATCATCAAATGATCTCTTATAACAAAATCACATGACTTTTGTTTAAATGGGCATACTGAAATTTTATGGTTAAAAGTGTCGTATCGTCAGCTCTTAAACAGTATTAATGGTGCCAATTACTTTTACTTTATTAATTTTCATCCTTTGGAAGTGCAGTAAATTTGCTTTTGTAGCAAGGAAAATGGTGTGATTTCGAAACCCCCACTCCCAAAAAACTAAATTTATCAGTACTTTGATAAAAAAAAAACTACATTTATCAGGACTTTGATAAAATAAACTACATTTATCAGGACTTTGATTAAATAAACTACATTTATCGGGACTTTGATCATTGAAATACTGCAAACCTTTTGCATAAAACCCACATTACACACTACATGATTGGATCAGCATCAAAATCTCAGTCCTCAACAGCTGTGCATAGAGTAGCGGAGACTCTGAGAAAAGTGTTTTTTTTTTTTTAGCAGACATTGAGACGGCAGCTGTTTCAGCTCTGTTTCAGACTGACTGCTGGACCGTCTCCGTTAATTATTCACACTTATTTGCAGCATGAATAATGCAGCCTCTGGCAGGACCAGCAGCTCCAGTCGCAAACGCTGCACTAACAGCGCGAACAAACAGCCCGAAAGGTGTCGAGTCGACAGCAGGAGCACTGAGACCACCATCGTCATCACTTCCTGTTTTTCTCTCTCTAATTGGTCACCGCAAGTGATTCAATTGGAGTTTTTTCCATTTCCATTCAGGCGTTAGGGGTTGTTTGTAGAAGGGATACAGCTGCGGGCCGAAGTTAATGAGAATTACTTATATTATTCATTCAGTTAACCATTCATTGTATTTTATTAACCCAAACCCTAAACCCAACCATCACAGTAATGTAAAAACAGTAATTATACCAATATTAGTCATTAAATTATCCAATAATTATATTTTTAGAACAACTACCCCCACCCCATCCCTAAACCCAACCATCACAGTAATGTAAAAACAGTAATTATACCAATATTAGTCATTAAATTATCCAATAATTATATTTTTAGAACAACTACCCCACCCCGTCCCTAAACCCAACCATCACAGTAATGTAAAAACAGTTATTATACCAAGTATTATTTATTAAATTACCCATTAAAGGGCACCTAGGTTACCCCTTTTTCCAGATTTAATATAAGTCTTTTGTGTCCCCAGAATGTGTCTGTAAAGTTTTAGCTTAAAACACCCATCAGATTATTTATTATAGCTTTCACTAGTTTGTATTTTGTAGCTCTCAACAGCTTTTTGCTGTTTTTGTGTACTGCGCCTTTAAGGCTAGTCCTCCCCGCCCACCGTTCCCACGTGCCTGTCAGCGTGCCTCAGTCTCCACCCTCGGCTGGCTCAGACAACTGACAGACATAAAAGAAGCAGATCTCACATAACGTTTGTGAGGAAAAACTACAGTAAGAACTTTACCAATGATTATTTGATGCATTTGTTGTGGAGCTGCAACGACGAGTCACACACAATGTCGTTACAAAGTTCACACACATACACACAGCGCGGACAAACACACAGCGCGGACACACACACAGCGCGGGCACACACACACATACAGCGCGCGCATTTAGCTTTGCACTGTCTTTGCACGCAAATGTGACAGGATACAGTTTAATATCCACTGCTGTATGGATGTCTGTTACGTTAATGTACAAAATAAACCTGATTTAACGTCCACAAACCGGGATTGAAGTGTCTTATTTTATAATTGTTCTGACATGCGGCTGTGTTGATGAAGTAAATCTGAAGTAAATCGCTGTAATTCATTACAAAAATGCACTGTTTTAAAAGATTTTTTACTTGTAAAACTCACTCTTGATCACATTTGATGATGATTGATGATCCTAGCAAACTGAACAGACCTTTTTATTCATGGTTGCTTTGCGCACGTCCTGTCTTGTTGATAGGATTCTAAACGTTACTACGGAGACATGTTAATACGCAGCTGTCAATCAATTCGGTGGGCGGGGGGACCGCACTCCTACGTCAAGTTGCGGTCGGTCTCAAAACCGCTCCAATTGGTCCACCGTTTTTTTGTTGTTAAATTGAAAAAAAAGGACTGGGTGTGTTTATATCACCCCAATATGACGGTCTATACACTATACCTACACACATGTCTGTCCAAACAGCTTAAAAAGTAGATTTATCACCATAGGTGCCCTTTAAATGGTATTTTTTATGCCTACCCCCACCCCATCCCTAAATCTAACCATCACAGTAATTTAAAAACAGTAATTATATTAAGTATTATTCATATTAGTCATTAAATCACCCAATAATTGTATTTTATTAACACTGACCCTAACCCCTACCCTAAACCCAACCACCACAGTAATGTAAAAACAATAATTATACCAAATATTATTCATATTAGTTATTAAATTATCCATTAAACTGTATTTTAATGCCTACCCCCACCCCATCCCTAAATCCAACCATCACAGTAATTTAAAAACAGTAATTATATTAAGTATTATTCATATTAGTCATTAAATCACCCAATAATTGTATTTTATTAACACTGACCCTAACCCCTACCCTAAACCCAACCACCACAGTAATGTAAAAACAATAATTATACCAAGTATTATTCATTCATTCATTCATTCATTCATTTTTTTTTCGGCTTAGTCCCTTTATTAATTTGGTGTCGCCACAGCGGAATGAACTGCCAACTTATCCAGCATATGTTTTACGCAGCGGATGCCCTTCCAGCTGCAACCCATCACTGGGAAACATCCATACACAGTCGTTCACTCACATACACTAAGGACAATTTTAGCTTACCCAATTCACTTGTACCGCATGTCTTTGGACTGTGGGGGAAACCGGAGCACTCGGAGGAAATCTACGCAAACACGGGGAGAACATGCAAACTTCACACAGAAATGCCAACTGTGCCTAGAACCAACGACCTTCTTGCCGTGAGGCGATTGCTATCCACTGCACCACCATGCTGCCCAAGTATCATTCATATTAAATTCCTATTCAATTCCCAATTGAATTGTCTTTTATTAATGCCTACTCTAAAACCTACCCCTCACAGTAATGTAAACACATTAATTATTGTTGTACAGTCACAAAAATGATGCTATATTGGTGTGAGTATCCGCAGCTGTATCCCATCTAGGCATTAGGAAAAACACTTCCTATTGTTTGGGTTTGCGTGGTTTACAAGAGTCTGGATGAAGCGGAGGTTTGTTTCGGCATGTGATGCGTCAGTTTTCCAGCTGTTCAGCTGTCAGGATAAATGCAGCCGAAACACCTGCAGTTTAATCACACATACTGCACAGAAAAGCCGCTCTCCTGCTGATTTACTTTTACACAGACTGACAGGGCTGCTGGCTTTGTGAATCACACATTGTGACAGTGTTGGTATGAGGGTATTTCTACATGAAAATGGATACAGTGTATTCTGATTTCTTATTTTGGACTCCCATTCAATTTGTCATGATTTTTCTTTCAGAAAAAATTCCTTGGCCAATGACCTGAAAATGTGAAGTATAAACTAGTGGTTCACAAACCTGGGGCATTAAAACATATTTATGTACATTTACTGTTTATTATTAGTCTTAAAATTAAATAGAATTACTGTTTATATAGTCTTAAAGACACAATATGTATGTACTCACATTATCCTAAAATGTATGAAGAATGTTCAAGTTCAGAGAAATAAGCTATTTTAACTAGTGAGATGGAGTATTTGCTGTGTTTTTATGCTAATAAAGTCACACACCCTCGATTTTCATTTTGGTTTAATAGAAAACGTGGAAAATCAAAGACACTTTAATATGTTGTGTACTTTATTCGACTTCACAGAGCAGCATTATAACTGAACCCTGAAGTGTTTTTAGTATGATAAAAGCTCTGTTTCTTATCAGTAATTGCTTCAGCAGCTCTCTCGTTGCACTTCTACTTTCAGCCTTACTCCGCTTTATAATAGCTCATCCATCAACATGATTTCTGCAGGAGTCCCATAGGATGTAATTAAGACCTCAACTCCCATGATTCCACAGTCACAGCGTTATCAAAATGTGCCTTTGTTTGTTGTGAATATGTGTTTTCTAGTGGCAAAAATTACATTCATTCATTCTTTCATTCATTTTCCTTGTGCCTTTAATTGAAATAAATAAATAAATAAATAAATAAATAAATAAATAAAGGTTTAAAACATTAAATTGACTATTTCTGAGCTAGTTTTTATGACACGTAGTCAGAAGACAGAACTTATCTTGGATAGTAGGTACCTGGAATCAAAAAATCAAAAAAAATAAGGCAATAGCCATTATTAAACTATCACCATTATCTTTTTATTTTTTATTTTATTTTTTATCTATATGTTTATATTTGACTTTTATCATTTTTTTAAAGATTTATTTTTGGCATTTTGGCTTTATTTGACAAGACCGTAGGATGACGGGAAATTAAGTGGGAGAGAGAGGGGAATATGATCAGGAAAGGTTCACCAGCCAGGATTCGAACTCAGGACGCCCAAAGTGCTGTTGCACTATATTTCAGCGCTCTAACCACTGGGCTATTGCGCCATTATCAATGTGCTCTTAGCTTAAAGGGGTGGTCCACAGTGTGTTTTTAAGGCTTGATTGTGATTATAAGATGCAAAGCAATGTGTGCTCATGCTTCACTTGTAGAAAATCACGTTATTTTTTTATATATCTTACTTTGATTATATACAGCTACAGTAACATGAAAACGACTCACATGTTTCCTAGTTCCTCTGAAAGGCCCGCCCTCAAGAGGCTCTGATTGGTCAGCTAACATGATGTACTGTGATTCGCAGATTGGCTCCACATCATCACGTCACGCCCCTGCATGCTTTTGCGCGGTGTAAACAGTAGCTGTTAGCTGTATCAGTTTGTCTGAATCAGACAGAAAATGAAGAGCACACAGCTGAACCTCACGCCTGCTCTCTAAAATAAAATCTGACAAGTGTCTTTTACACACAGTTGAAGTCAGAATTATTAGCCCCCTTTTGTTTTTTCTTTTCTTTTTTAAATATTTTTCCAAATGATGTTTAACAGAGCAGGGAAATTTTCACAGTATGTCTGATAATGTTTTTTCTTCTGAAGAAAGTCCTATTTGTTTTGTTTCGGCTAGAATAAAAGCAGTTTTTAATTTTTTAAAAGCCATTTTGAGGTCAAAATTATTAGCCCCTTTACTCAAATTTTTTTATTCAATAGTCTACAGACCAAACCATCATCATACAATAACTTGCCTAATTACCCTAACCTGCCTAGTTAATTTATTTAATCTAGTTAAGCCTTTAAATGTCACTTTAAGCTGTAAAGAAGTGTCTTGAAAAATACCTAGTAAAATATTATTTACAAAGATAAAATAAATCCGTTATTAGAGAAGTTATTAAAACTATTATGCTTAGATTTGTGTTGAGAAAATCTTCTCTCTGTTAAACAGAAATTGGGGAAAAAAAAATTTACAGGGGGGCTAATAATTGAGGGGGCTAATAATTCTGACTTCAACTGTATATTCGGAATAAGCATCAGTAATATGAAGCGTTCACATATCTTTTGGGAGTTATTTGAAATGTAGATCGCAGGGAAAGTGGCCACATAGAGAGACACTGAAGCGCTGCTGAAATTGTAGGTGTTTACAGCTTTTTGACAGATAAATATGAATTTGTAGCTAAATTGTTAGAGGTGCCAAACATTTCCTGTTGTTTACATCCTTGTTTACATCCTTGCTACAACATACCTTTAATGCTAGAAACTGTGCATGTAATTGATCAATTTTAACAAATAAAAACACTTAGAGGTTGTGGCTCACGATCTACAGCTTTGTCTGAGTTTTTAGCCGAATCCAGCACTAAACTGGGAGAGATTCTGGAAGCTGTCCTTTGTCAAATGCTAGAGCTATATATATTTTTTATAATTCTCTGGAACATAAATAAAATTAAACTGTAAGCACTTCTTTCTTTGTGTCGTGTCCTTTGGAAGCCCAAATACAGAAACAGAAGAAGCTCTGTAGAAATAGCAGTGTTTGAACGGCATTTTAGCCTTCTCTGCTGTAATATTACAGAGCCTCTGGCCACGGCCCATTGCTGCGTATGGTGAATGCACGTAACCTGAAGAATTTATGATCTCATTAGCCCGGATGTATTTTTCTGTAGTCCCCAAACTTCGTTCTCTGCAGGCTTTGCTAATCTAACTCTGTAAAAGCCAATGTCTCCCTTTGCATTGAACTTTAAGAACTTTATTACATGCAGAGATGTTGTTTATGTTTACACAGCTACATTACACATGCAGCTACAGTTTAAAATATGGTATTATAGTGGACCACCCCTTTAATAGGAGTAATAATGCCTCCTCCTCATGTCAGTTTTTAAAATCTTATCAATGAATTTTGTAAACATTTATATTTAACCATTTTTAATGGTATAATTATGCTTCTGTTGTAATTCATTGTTGAATTATAAACAATTAAACGGGTAGTGGTCATAAATAAATGTTATTTTAAATAAAATCGAGTAATTAAAAAGTAATTATGTGCAAAACATTGTGATTATTGGGTGAAACAAAGTTATAAATGTTATAATTGATGTTTTTATTAATGCATTCAGCTGAAAACCAAATCAATATTGGGTTATAAATATGAAGATCATTCGTGCATCTTTGCAAACATTAAGTGAGCGAGGCATAAACATGACTTCAGTTTAATCGAAAACCAATGCGTTTATTGATTGAATGCTGGAGAATTGTAATCGCATCGTAGCAAAGTGCTTTAAGTTCAGGTTTTGTGCACTTTAATTTCACTTCAATGAATAGATTCACTTTCTACAGCTATTATATCGATTTGCTGTTCATTTCACAGAGCAGGTTTGATCTATTCAGTTAGACAGACCTCTTCAAACTGAGCATTCCAGTTTAAAGCTGCAGTCACTTTTGACAGTCTTTCTTCAGGGCATCAGTAAAGTCGGTAGTGTGTTTGTCTCTTGTTTTTAGTGTGCTTGATGTGACTCTCTGTGCTCTTGTTCTTATAGGATTAGAGCTGCCAGTTAAAGACACCATCTTAAGCCCATTCACATGCTCTGAGGGTTCCTCTCTCTGAGCTGCGTTTTACTACATGTCCGTTATTACAATGACAATTTAATCTGTTTAGCATTGGATACGTGCACTGGGGACTGTATTGAGGAAATATTAAATGTCACTGGATCGATAAGCGGTTCAGATGTAGCCACATCAACCGTTCCTGCATACTAAATACAGTACAGTAGATCTGTTCAAGTGCGTCATACGGATTTATGTGGATGGATGTACTTTGGGAATTTGACTGACAGTGAGATACAACTTTAAAAAATGAATTGATTTGCTTTTAGATTAATTACTTATTTGGTTATCGGAAATTGCTAATTTGGTAAAAAATAATTTATAAATAAATAAATAACAACAAATATGTACTCTACAACGTTCTAATAATATTTATTCGAAACTTCAAATAATAAAATGTATTTAAGATGTTTTCTTTTCCTCAGTAAATAAGAATTGGAGAGAAGGTATTTATTTGTTGTAAAATAAAAATAAGGGTTATATGTAGGGCTGGCCGATTGTTTTTATCGATTAACTCGAATGTGAAGTTTACAACAATTTGTTTGATTGAAAATCGGTTTTCCACCTAGGCAAGGCAAGTTTATTTATGTAGCACATTTCATACACAGTGGCAATTCAAAGTGCTTTACATAAACAGGAATAAAAAGACAAGTGTAAGAAAAAAAATAATAAAAACAGATAATAAAAAACAGATTAGAACAGATAAAAATATGTTAAAACAGGTTGTAAAAGAATGAAAAAGAAGAGAAAAACATAATAGTGCGATCTGTCGGACGTAGCACAGTGCTCATTCAGTAAAGGCACAGCTAAACAAATGTGTTTTCAGTCTGGATTTGAATGTGCCTAATGTTGGAGCACATCTGATCATTTCTGGGAGTTGATTCCAGCAGCGAGGAGCGTAGTAGCTGAAAGCCGATTCACCCTGCTTTGACTGAACTCTTGGAATTTCTAGTTTATATGATCCTAGAGATCTGAGTGTTCTTCTAGGTTTGTATTCAGTGAGCATATCTGTAATGTATTGAGGTCCTAGGCCATTTAGTGATTTATAGACAAGTAATAATACTTTAAAAACTATTCTGAATGTAGCTGGGAGCCAGTGTAAAGACCTGAGGACAGGTGTGATGTGCTCTGATTTCCTGGTTCTGGTCAGGATCCTGGCCGCAGCGTTCTGGATGAGTTGCAACTCTTTGACTGTCTTTTTGGGAAGGCCCGTGAGGAGGCCGTTACAGTAATCCACGCTGCTGCTGATAAAAGCATGAACAAGTTGCTCTAAGTCTTCACTGGAAACAAAGCATCTAATTCTTGCAATGTGCATCTAACCTAGCACGTGACGCTCCCCTCTGGTCTCCCATAGCCCCTTTTTCTGCACATTTGACTGATTGCTTGCATTTATTTTCTATATTGTATAAACTTATTGTACATTATCCTTTAGTAATGGCCATTATTAATTATTAAAACTGATATTCAGCAAAAGAGAGGGCATGTTTTGTATTTTCAATGAAAATAAAAGAAGGCAGTAATGTTATAGGCTCCATTTAGTTATAAATATGCATACATTGAAGATGACGGTCGTATAAATATGCAGCTACACCACACCTCAACATTTTTGGTGTCTGTTAAGTTGCTAATATCAAAAAGAAAATAGGCAGTTCCTTATCATGTTTTCATTTTCTTTTTAAGAAAGTTCACCTGCAGACACTCATTTGAAACTGCGCACTACAAAGTGTATTTCGTACGGTAAGAAGGAATCGATATGACAATTAATGGAGAAGACACGCATATAAAAAGGAACTGTTACCGATCTAATTTTGGAATTCAACGTTGCTGTTTCCCGATAAATTACGTGAACTGGCCGCAAAGATGTTCATTAGTGTAAATATCAACACTGACAATACTTGCTCAGTGTGCTAGACTAATCTAGATGCAGTAGCTTGATGCAAATAAAAGCAATAAAATGCAACCATCTAGCCTAATGTGAGTCATTTATATGAACTGATATAACAAACCTCTCAATGCATGTTCATTTAAAAAAAAAAAAAAAAAAAAAAAAATATATATATATATATATATATATATATATATATATATATATATATATATATATATATATATATATATATATATATATATAAATATATAAAAATAAATAAATCATGTTGAAAAAAGTCCCCTTTTTAACAATCATGTGAGTTTAATTTCACTGTAGTGTGCTTTCACTGTAATTGTATAAAATAGTTTAATTTATATTATCATTATTATAAAAGTCGTATATGCAATTATGAATAGAACTTAAGTTTGATCTTTAAATGACAGCTTTTTTTCTTTAGCGTATTTATATCCTTTAATAAATTATAATTATGATAAGGTTACATAGGTTAATATCCTTCAACTCCAAGCATTTTTGTGGGGGGGAAACAATCGATTTATTTTTTAAAAGGCTATATCACACAGCCCTACACTGTAAAAAAAAAAAAAAAAAAAAAAAAAAAAGATATTGAATCAGTTATTTAAAGAGCCCCTATTATGGGTTTTTGAAAATGACCATCCATGTAGTGTGTAACACAGCTCTAAGTGAAGTGAAATATCCAGCTAAGGCTTAAATCTGAAAGAGCGCTGTGTTTAAATTGATTGATTCATCTATAAAAGAGTCCACTCCGAGTGGTTCAAATTAATCATCTGGGTAACAAATCTTTAGCAGCGTCAGCAAGACGACCATACGGAACTCAAGCCCAGCCCATTTGTTGCACGCGCAGACCTGGGAAAATTGAAGCCCCGCCCACAAACACTGTAGCAACAAAAAGAAGACAAACACTGTAGCAGATCCCGGTTGAATCAAGTCGCGAAAACGCTCTGAAGTGTGAGGGAAAGTTAGTGTTATTTTCTCTACCCAAAGATGAGGCTGTGAAGAGTCAGTGGTTAAAGTTTATTTCTTGCAAAAATACCTCAGCATTATAGCCCCAGCCTTGTACTGTGTTCCCGTCATTTTTCTGATGTTAAATGCGTTTGTGAGTTTGCGATCCTCTGCCATTTGTCATTGCTATGACCACAGTCAGCTGTTCCTACACACGTGGATTAATACTGAATGTATGTCATGGTTAAGAGTAGAGCTATATGCTGGTGATTAACTACATTGCTTTAATGCACTCCTGCACTCCTGCACTCTGCATTCTGACTACTTCAAAATTGTTGATAAGCCATGCTAGGCATTTCTCTCTGTCTCGCACTGAACGCAGTTGACCAATCACAACAGACTGGGTCATCGGACCAATCAGCACAGAGTAGCATCTGCATATTATAAGACAATGAAAGTATTTTTTGACCTGGCACGCATATCAGCCTGTTGTTAGAGACCCCCAAAATCAAAATATGTCATTTTTAATGCACAATAGGGGCTCTTTATTTAGATATTTTTGGCAGTTTAGATGCATTATTGACATAAATGGTGCAAATCTAAAATCTAAATAGTACATTTATTCTATGACAAGCATATGAATATTTGCATATTTAACTGACCCAATAATAAATCTCCTATAAAAGCAGAGCTATTAATGCAAATTTAATTAAATCAAAATAAAGGGTGAAGATGCGTGAAGTTTTGTAAAGTATAATTTAAAACGTAAATAAATAAACAAATAAACAAATGTATATCACAAGTAACTTTCTAGTGGCTCATCTGACCCCAATGATTAATCTTTTTTTCTTCAAAATAAAAGATATTACTTTTCTACCGCAAGTAGATAAACAAACAAACAAACAAACAAAAATGTATAACGCAAGTAATATTCTAGTGGCTCATATTACCCCAAGGATGTAATTTAATGCTTTTTTTTTTCTTCAAAATGAAATGTATTACTTTTCTAACATGCATAGATAAACAAACAAACAAAAAGCATAACACAAGTAACAGTCTAGTGGCTCATCTCATCTAGTGGCTCACCCAAATGGTCTAATTTGAGCTCTTCTCTTTAAAATAAATGCCTAATTACATTATTTATTTCGTACATTAACAATGAGACACAACTATTATTTCCCAGTGACACAAAATTAATCAGTTACCCTTAAATCATTATCAAATGACAACCTCACAAATTCTGAAAATCCAATGAAAAGACCCAACTAAAAGAGTTGCTCTGCCGTCTGTAATCATCTCGCCCCCCGTCTGATCCCACTGTTGGGACTTTACCGGCTGTCGGCGACTGTATATTCAGTTGCTAACACAAGTGACCTTGTTTTTGTTTGCAAAGACTCCACCTGGTGCTATGAGCTGTTCTGCGGATAAAAATACCCTTAAGGGCTGCGCTGTCAATAGGGTCTCAAGGACAGTGCGGTGCGGACACAGTTGGCATGAGGAGCGCAGAGACACACGCACTTAAATGCCACACTGAGTGATCTATAGGTTGGCACGTGTCTCTGTGGTAGTTACACTGCTGACCCGGCTTAACAACCGATGCTGGAGACTCACATTAACATAACTGTCTGATTCCCATTATCATTTGTTCATGGTTTGCAGAATATAGGCAAAAAAATGACTTTGTGATATTTTCATCTTCTACGTTTATTACGATATGAATACAATTCCACCAGATGACTAGACTAGCTCCGTTTTATTTATTTTTGTTTATTTGATTATTTTTTATTTTATTTTATTTTATATTTTTTTATTATTTATTTTATTTTATTTTATTTTACAACAAGGGACAGTGTACATAATCAACATTCCCGAAGAACGTAAATGTACCTAAATTAGCTCGTTTTTTTTTATTTTACTTTTAGTTTAGTTTACTTTACTTTTTACTTTACTTTACTTTACTTTACTTTACTTTACTTTACAACAAGGGACAGTGTACATTAATCAACATTCCCCAAGAATGTAAATGTATGCAAATTTGCCCAAAGACTAGTTTTCATTGGTGGTCCCTTTGCCAGCTGTTAAAGGCCATACCAATAAAAATACAAATTCAAACTATAAACAATACTCGTAATGTACCCGTATTACAACATAATACGTAATTACAACGTAATTACAACATAAATGTACTAAAATTAGCTCTGTTTTATTTTAATTAACTAATTAATTAAATAAATTTATTTCACAACAAGGGACAGAGTACATAACTCAACATAAATTAGCTCTGTTTTGTTTACTTATTTATTTTATTTTAGTTTTTTTATTTATTTCACAGCAAGGGACAGAGTACATTAATCAACATTCTCCAACAATGTAAATGTACCCAAATTAGCTCTATTTTGTTTTGTTTTATTATTTATTTTATTTCTTTATTTTTATTTCTTTATTATTTCATTTATTTATTTTGATATATTGTTTTATTTATTTATTTCACAGCAAGAGACAGAGTACATTAATCAACATTTCCCAAGACCTTAAATGTACCCAAATTATCTCTGTTTTGTTTTGTTTTAATTTATTTTAATTTAATTAATTAATTAACTTATTAACTTTATTTATTTATTTATTTATTCGTTCATTCATTCATTCTATTTCATTTTATTTCATTTTATTTCACAACAAGGCACAGTGTATAAAAATCAACATTCCCCAAGAATATAAATGGACCTAAATTAGCTGTTTATTTTATTTTATTTTTTATTTATTTATTTATTAATTTTATTTCACTTCAAGGGACAGTGTACTGTACATAATTAACATTCCCCAAGAACGTAAATATACCCAAATTAGCTCTGTTTTTTATTTTATTTTACTTTTTCTTTACTCTACTTTACTTTACAACAAGGGACAGTGTACATGAATGAACATTTTCCTAGAACGTAAATGTACACAAATTAGCCCAAAGACTAGTTTTCATTGGTGGTCCCTTTGCCAGCTGTTAAAGGCCATACCAATAAAAATACAAATTCAAACTATAAACAATACTCAAATGAGCGACAAAAACAACATTAAAAACCCGTGTTCACAATGTTGATTATTGTTTTGTAAATAATATTATAATAATTTTATTAATATCTGGGGCAATTTTTTAGGGAAAAGCATCGGGATAAAATAAGGCTGCACAATGTATTTTTTCAGCATGGATATTGCAATATGTGCATCTGCATTAGTCACATCACATGATCCGCAATGTCTAACCGGTATTATAATTGACCAGGAGCCACATTTGAAAACACTTGTGATTTGAGTCATTGCAACATTTAACCATACATTTACCAAAATATTTATAATTTATTGTTTTTATTGTTTAAGTCAGTTAAAAGTATTCAGGCATAATAATTTCCAAGATACTATTCAGCTTAAAGTGACACTTAAAGGCTTAACTAGGTTAATTAGGTTAACTAGACAGGTTAGGGTAATTAGGCAAGTTATGGTATAATGATGGTTTGTTCTGTAGACTATTGGAAAAAAAATAGCTTAAAGGGGCTAATAATTTTGACCTTAAAATGGTGTTTAAAAAATTTAAAACTGCTTTTATTCTAGCCGAAATAAAACAATTAAGACTTTCTCCAGAAAAAATATTATCAGACATACTGTCAACATTTCCTTGCTCTGTTAAACATAATTTAGAAAATATTTTAAAAAGAAAAGAAAATCAAATGGGGGCTAATAAGTCTGACTTCAACTGTATATACTGTATTGTGCCCCTGCTTTGTTCATATTGTATGCAGTGTATTTTTGCAGTGATTTGCTTTTGGATGTTCTTGAGATGATAAAAGTGCAGTTTCCCCCTCTTCAGAGAGTCTGACCTCACAGCTCACCCTGACTGTCTGCTTGACGAATCACTTGAGGCTAATTAAAATGTGCAGACACCTTTATTTCCCCTGCTCAGCCAGAATCTGTTTGCTTCCCTTGCTAATTGCTTGGCATTTTGTCTCAGTTGCTTCAGTACACATAAGCTTTTTTCTTTTTTTTTTTTGGGTTGGTTGGTTGGTTGTACACAATTTTTATATGCTAATATAATTGTCTTAACATGTAAAGGTTAAAATAATGCAATAATAATAATACTCATTTATTTGAATAATAATAATAAATAAATGCTTATTTATTTATTATTATTATTATTATTATAAATACAATAAATTATTTTTATAAATTATTTATACATAAAAATATATATTTATGATTATATATATATATTATATATTTATTATATTTATTTATTAATAATATAGGCGAAATCTGGTTGACATCATAGCTTTTACATTACAGTGATGCACGTTTTTTTTACTTAATTATTTTAATATAGAGTCTAACACAGTAAAAAAAAGCTGTTTGTGTTTGTTTACTGGCTGTTATTTTATTTGTTGTTTATGCATAACACAGTCTAATGTTTAATCATAATAAAAATGATATAAATAAGCAACATTGCAATTTCATGGCCAGTTAAAGCATGAATAAAAATCATTTAAAATATTTAAGTTTAATAATTTCAATAATACAATTTATTAATATTAAATAAAATAATCAAATTTATAAGATATGCATTTTATTTAAACAAATAAATATAATATAACAAATCTATCAATTTTATATAATGTAATATTATATAATGTAATATAATTTAATATAATGTAATAATCAATATAACAAAGCTATCAATTTTTAATTTGTATATAATAAATAAATAAATAAATCAATTTTAATTTAAAATAAAAATAAATTTTCTTTTATGACTGTGTTATTCTTATCTGTGTGTCCCATGAAGCGGTGTTGATAAGCAGTGCTGAAAGCTGTTCTTTTATCTCTCCTGCTTTTCTAAGGCAGACTTCATCATGTGTTTATCATCTTGGGAATCTCTCTGCTTCCCCACGGCACAAACAGCACAGCCTCTGCTCTGTCATGAGATCTGTGTCCAATGGGCCTCTATTTAGCAGACCCGTGACAGAAAGAGGTCAGTTTTGGGGCTCGGTGAGGGTCATTCATCCTGACCTTCAGAAATGCGTGTTCTCCTCCAATGAGTCTGAAACACCTTAATATACAGGTGAATTCATAATTAGTCGCCCTGCTGTGAATTTTATTTTCTTTTTCAAATATTTCCCAAATTATGTTTAACGGAGCAAGGAAATTTTCACAGTATTTCCTATAATATTTTTTCTTCTGTGAAAAGTCTTATTTGTCTTATTTTGGCTAGAGTAAAAGCAGTTTTTAATTTAAAAAAAAAAAACATTTAAGGTCAATATTATTAACCCCCTTAAGCAATATTTTTTTCAGTTGTCTATAGAACAAACAATCATTATACAATGACTTGCCTAGTTAACCTAATTAACCTAGTTAAGCCTTTAAATGTCACTTTAAGTTGTACAGAAGTGTCTTGAAAAATATCTAGTAAAATATTATGTACTGTCATCATGACAAAGATAAAATAAATCATTTAGAAATGAGTCATTAAAGCTATTATGTTTAGAAATGTGTTGAAAAAAATAATCTCTCCGTTAAACAAATTAGGGGGGAAACATATAGGGGGGCTAATAATTCAGGAGGGCTAAAAATTCTGACTTCAACTGTATACCAGAGCTGATCTGCTTTAAGAGCTGATAACCAAACAGCAGCATGAAGAGCAAACAAGACAGTTGTGCGGACAGAAATAACTTTTTTTTTTTTTCACAATATGTTGGCATGCTTACAGTGTTACAGGGAAGAACACAGCTATTTATACTAGAAGTTATATGTGTAATTTGCTGAAATAAGCTTGTTTGTGACCTGATTTTTACCTGCAACTCTTAATGCTGTTTAACATTTTAGGGTCAAAAAGATTTCTTACTGCCGTTTTACAGAAGTGCTATTTTTATTTTCATATAAAAGCTGTTCTTTTGAAATTCATGAGAGTTCTGGAAAAATAATCATGGTTTCAACCAAAGATGTTATGCAATATAACTAGAGCTGCACTTTATCAGAAAAATCCAACCTGATCTCACGAGAAAACAAAAGTATTTTAATATTCGTATGAATAATTCGTTTAGGGGTGGGTTGAGTGCCACGCCTCCTTTTTAAAAATTTTCAAGACACTTCTATATATATTATGCAATATAACTAGAGCTGCTCTTTATCAGAAAAATCCAACCTGATCTCACGAGAAAACAAAAGTATTTTAATATTCGTATGAATAATTCGTATGAATTCGTACGTGAGTTCAGTCAAACAAAAATGTACAATTTTAAAAAGGAGGCGTGGCACTCAACCCCACCCCTAAACCCAATTATTCATACGAATATTAAAATACTTACGTTTTCTCGTGAGATCAGGTTGGATTTTTCTGATAAAGAAATATAACTAGATATATAATATATAATGCAATATAACTAGATTTATAAATATAATGCAATATAACTAGAGCTGCGCTTTATCAAAAAAATCCAACCTGATCTCACGAGAAAACGTAAGTATTTTAATATTCGTATGAATAATTCGTTTAGGGGTGGGTTGAGTGCCACGCCTCCTTTTTAAAAATTTTCAAGACACTTCTATATATATTATGCAATATAACTAGAGCTGCTCTTTATCAGAAAAATCCAACCTGATCTCACGAGAAAACGTAAGTATTTTAATATTCGTATGAATAATTCGTATGAATTCGTACGTGAGTTCAGTCGTACAAAAATGTACGATTTTAAAAAGGAGGCGTGGCACTCAACCCCACCCCTAAACCCAACCGTCATTGGGGGATGAGCAAATCCTACTAAACTGTACAAATTAAATCATACATATTCATACAAATTAGCAACTAAAACAAAAAAATATAAATTGCCATGCAGATTACTTTGGAAAAATCTACTATTGCGATATTTAGCTGTTTTGCGATATGCGACAATGAAGTACAATTTCACCAGATGACTTTAATATCTGCATTTGGAAATAATTTATCATTTTAGATTGCATAATATATGATAAAAATCTACAAGCATGGATAAATACAATAAATAAAAAGTTTTTTTTTTATTGTTTTCCGATGAGTTTAATGGCATTCAGGAAGAGTAATTGAATAATGTTCAAAATAAAATGTTAAATAATACTGCGTAGTCTTCTTTTTAAAAATAATTCAATAAAATCAATCGTTAAAGTTAAAAATGGTACAATTTTAACATTGCATATTCTGCGATGTGACTATTGCGAATGATCACGTTGTGATATCGATGTTAAAACTATTTATTGTGCAGCCCTAATTATAACCCATTTTTTTTTTTACAAAAATCTTACTTTTTTTTGTGAGCAGCAAAACAGCCAATTACAATCATTTCTGAATGATCATGTGACTCTGAAAGAGCTGAAACTGCAGCTTTGAATCACAGAAATAAATTGCGATTTTAAAATGTTAAAACAAAAAACAGTTATTTTAAATTGTAATAATATTTCGCATTATTAATAACATTTTTTGCTTCGTTTTTGATCAAGTAAGTAACATTAGTGAGCAGCAGAGACTTTTTTGCCAGTTATATTAATTAACATTTTATGCTGATACATCATATACATACAAAAATAGATAATAACATTTCCCCATTTCTACCACCTCTATCAGCCCAACCATACAACACAACCAAGTACGATTTGAAATTTGTAAATAAATATATAAATAAATAAATAATGCAGTCATTAAATAATACAGTAAATGTACAAAAAAGGGTTATTCCTCTTCTGCTTCAAGATCAATAGTATCATTCATTCATTCATTCATTCATTTAATTTCCTTCGGCTTAGTCCCTTTATTCATCAGGGGTCACCACAGCGGAATGAACCACCAACTTATCCAGCATATGTTTTACACAGCGGATGGCCTTCCAGCTGCAACCCAGTACTGGGAAACACCTATACACGCTCATCCACACCCATACACTACGGCCAATTTACTTTATTCAATTTCCCTAAATGTGTTTGGATTGTGGTGAAAACCGGAGCACCCGGAGGAAACCCACGCCAACACGGGGAGACCATGCAAACTCCACACAGAAATGCCAACTGACCCAGCCAGGACTCGAACCAGTGACCTTCTTGCTGTGAGGTAACCACTGAGCCAGTGTATCGGCCTTCAATAGTATCAGTATAATTCATTTTCCATGTTTTATCAAAGGTTTTTGAAGACCCTCTTATTTTAATAATTTATTCAAGTTCCAAAGTCTTTCTGCTGAAGGATGCATTGGAAACTCAAATATTGGTCATTTGGTTTACTTTCAAGCGTCAGTTTCATTTCAGCATCTTCTAACCTCTGAATGTTGTGAATTTATGATCCATCTCGATTCGTCAGCCAACTTTAATGGGCTTTTTTCACAGACTTTGCCAGAGTGTATTCTAATATTGCCTCTGCTTTCGTTTTTTGGGATCTAAGCCGCCTACATTTTGAAGGCTTCGTGTCAGGACGCCTACGATGTCTTCAGATTGTTTCTATGTAGGCAGCACTATGTTCTGGATCAGAGCCAGTGTGTTTGGTTGTTTCCTCCGTGAATGTAAAAGATGCCTAAAAAGTACAAGAAATAAGAAAGCAGCTTGATCAGAGAGAGATCAAGATTCAGAAGTTCTGCAGTTTGGGGGTGGAATGATTTTTATGTCTTTTAAAGAAGCCAAGGCTGCATTTATTTGATCAAAAACACAGTAAAATAGTGTGCGATATTAATTCATGTGCGTAATTTAAACAAGCTGTTTTATTTTTGAATATATTTTAAATATTTTTATTGCTTCCTGTGTCAAAGCTTGCATATTTGCACCAGACACTTTTTTGCAATCACTCCATATCTCTATAAAAACATGTGCATTTCCGTGTGGGCTTGACAAACCGCCAGTAGAAACACACTCGTTCATCTCTGACACTTGCAGCAGTTTGCACATTTGCCAAGGATAATTCATTCAAATTCATTAATGTAAATATAAACATACATCATTTATATTAGTGGGCGGAGCTAACAGTCTTTTTCCCCTGCTCAGAATCTCTGATTAGTGTAATTTTGTTTGTACAGCATCATGGGTAATGTAGTTTTTTCTGTACAAATTCCACTATTAAACATGATTGTTTTAAAAATGTTCCAATTAAGTATGATTGCATTAGAAGTACAAAAACTCATTAACATAGAAAATATTCCCTTTGTCTTGTGTCATTGTGTGTAGTCACAGTGTAGTCTCAATAGTCAGGTCATAGCGCGTGTGTTGGTTTTGTCAATCTGACAATCTGCGATTGTGTGGATTCGTCAAGGGCCAGGCGGAAAAGTTTAGTTTAAGTTTTACCACTTTATTAATCCTGCCAGGGGCAATTAAATTAGGGCAGTAGCATCATGACATAACAAACATACAAATAAAAATCACTCAAAAATAATGTAAAAAACACAATCCAGCATGCTTTATAATAACTTCAGAAATATAATAATACACTACCGGTCAAAAGTTTGGGGTCAGTAGGATTTTGAAATGTTTTAAAATAAGCTTCTCCTGCTCACCATGGTGCATTTATTTCATCAAAATTACAGTACAAACTGTAAAATTGTGAAATGTTATTGCACTATAAAATAACTGTTCAAACGAAGTTTATAATTTAATTTAATCATTTATTCCAGTCATTTTAAATATGAATTTTCAGCTTCATTACTACAGTCTTCAGAGTCACATGATTCTTCAGAAATCACTCTATTATTAATTATTATTATTATTATTATTAATGGTAATACTAATAAAAGCAATAATGACTGGAGTAATAATTTCATTTGAAACTACATACAGTAAGAAAGCAGTTATTGAAAATTGTAATAAATATTTAACACATTTTTTTTTAATTTTTAATAAATCAATAAAAAACATGGAAAAAAAAAAAACAACTGACCAAAAAACTTTTGACCGGTGGTGTACTACTAAAAAATAAAATAATAAAAAATAAAATAAAAAATGCATTAAAATACATTAAGAATTTCAAATTTTTAAAGTGTTTTGAATTTGACCTGAAATACCTAGTTCAACCACTGGAGGTGTCAATCGTGCATAAGGGTTACTTAAGGGTTTATCTGTTTATGTTTGCAGTTTTTTCTTCTGGACCCTTAAGCCTGGTTTATACTTCTGCGTCGAGTGATCGGTGTGACCCACGGCGCATGCCTTGCGTGCAATCGTGCATTTATACTTGCTGTTTGTGTTGCTCTGCAATAACACTTCTGAAACTCTAGGTGTTTATGTTCCTCTGTGTCGAGTTTCTTCGCTGGTGTTTTGTTTTTTCTAAACGCTACTTTAATGTACAAGTGGCTCAAACTCGCTCATTTTAAGTCTGGAACCGGCGAACGTGCAACAACTTTAATCATAAGGTAAACCCAAAACAACAGTTTCCATCTGGAGCGCCTTCACAGGACTCGACACTTGTAAACACTCGCTTTAACGAGCTCGCGCTCCTCTCGGTCCCACCCACACTCATCAGCGCTACCAAGCCGACCAATCACAGAACTTGCACTACGCGTCGTTGCGACGTGTAGTTACATTTTTTGAGAGGTGCGTGTCAGCAGTTGCAATTTTTTATCAGTGTAGACAAGAAACAAAAAAAAAAAACAAGCACAAACATGTTGCTTAATACTTTTGTTGAAATCCATTATCATTCTGTTGATGAATAGAAAGAAAACCAAAGGAAAAAATTTGTTTTACCATTGCTTGTAATCAATTTAAAGCATCTGTGCTCGATAAAAGAGTTTAGAGTATGTAGCTTAACATATCACTAAAACCAATAATAACTCGATGCCATTTTTAGACCAATATCATGCTTTTTGAAAGATTGCCTATGCCTTTATATTGATATATCTTTTTTTGCATTGTTGGATCACCGTGTAATCAAAGTCCATTTAAATCTCCATAATTATTCTCATTATATATAAAGGACATTGAGAACATGTTGATTATGTGTTGTCTAGCTATAAAGGCACTCTTCTGCTCTGCTTACTGATTAGTTAAGGCTAGTTACCCTGCCAATGGTACCATGATTATCCTCTTGAGTCTGGTGGGTTTTAGATGCCACCTGCTCCGGCAGCTGATTCCTGCACTGGTTATGATTGCTGTAGAGCGAGTTATTGACACTGATCATCATGCAGATCGTCAGACTGCAGGTTGCCATGGCGACAGCGATGCCTTGAGTGAATGTGAAGAGTCTCTTGACCCATTCAAGTTGCACCGTAGTGGGTTGCTTTTAAGATGTTGGGGCTACAAAGCCAAGAAGAGGCATTTTAAGTAGCAAAACAGCGTCTCAGACTGTCAACAGACATCTTATGGCGGAATATGTGACCGTGTGAGCAAAATGGCATCAGACGGTACACTGTTAAATATTACCATGTTGAAGTGAAACTGTGCTATTTTACAGGCAATTGTTAATATACAGTTGAATTCAAAGTGATTTTAAAATATTTCCCAAATGATGTTTAACAGAGCAAGGAATTTTTCACAGTATTTCCTACAATATTTTTTCTTCTTGAGAAAGTCTTATCTGTTTTATTTCGGCTAGAATAAAAACAGTTTTATTTTTTTAACATTTTAAGGTCAATATTATTAACCCCCTTAAGCAATATTTTTTATGGATTGTCTTCAGAACAAAACCACTGATATACAATGAGTTGCCTAATTAACCAAGTCTTTAAATGTCACTTTCCATTAAACTGAAATTGGGAAAAAATATACAGGGGGGGCTAATAATTTAGGAGGGCTAAAACATCAACTTTTTGTTGTGTTAAACGGATTTTGTTGATCTCCTCATTCGCAATTTGTAAGTTTTAAATGAGTAGTTTGCACAGAAACAGCATTTATTGTCATTGGCATGTCATTATTTATTCATGTTGTTCCATGCCAGCATAATTATCTTCCACAGAACTCCAAAACAGACATTTTGTATAATGTGATGTTCTTCTGAATCTATCAGTGGGAATCTTGTCACGATCTGATTCTGATTCTGAGTCACGATTCATTTCCAAAACGATTCTTAACCTACATTTTCTTTCCCTGTTTCTTCTGCCGGGCAAAAACATATTTTCAACTAGGACTGCATGATTTTGAAAAAGAATCTAATTGCGATTTATTTGATCAAAATTGCGATTTGCAATTTAAAATGCGATTTACTATCATTTCATAAAAGAGCTTCAGGTTTGATGTGGTGGTTTTAATAGGACCAAAGAAAGACCAAGCATTATCACAAAGTAAGCTTCACTATGATACTGTTTATTTAATAGGATTTTTTTCCAGTAAAGTCAGTTGTAATGACAAATTATGAAAATAACTGCATTATTTTAAATACAATTTAATTAATTTTATATAAAGTCTTATATATAGATGTATAAAACCTTTACCTTTAGATTGTTACATTTTTCATGATTTCATGACATTCACTTCATTCAGATTTTACTTCACAGCACAAGAATTTTTATATTTAAATGTATAATTTACAAATACATTTGTTTATGTATTATTTGTAATCCAATTTTGTCCTTTAATACAAGCAGTCAGATATACAGTTGAAGTCAGAATTATTAGCCCCCCTAAATTATTAGCCCCCCTGTTTATTTTTTCCCCCAATTTCAGTTTAACGGAGAGAAGATTTTTTTTCAACACGTTTCTAAATATAATAGTTTTAATAACTCATTTCTAATAACTGATTTCTTTTATCTTTGCCATGATTACATTAAATAATATTTTACTAGATATTTTTCAAGACACTTCTATACAGCTTAAAGTGACATTTAAAGGCTTAACTAGGTTAATTAGGTTAAATAGGCAGGTTAGGGTAATTAGGCAAGTTATTTTATAACGATGGTTTGTTCTGTAGACTAATGAAAAAAAAAAATAGCTTAAAGGAGTTAATCATTTTGACCTTAAAATTTTTATTAAAAAATTAAAAATTGCTTTTATTGAAGCCAAAATAAAACGAATAAGACTTTCTCCAGAAGAAAAAACATTATCAGACATACTGTAAAAATTTCCTTGCTCCGTTAAATATTGTTTGGGAAATATTTAAAAACGAAAAAAAATTCAAAGGGGGCTAATAATTCTGACTCCAACTGTATATACTGTAACTGTACCTTTCATTATACCTGCTCAAAGAAAACACTCTTTTTGAATGTATCAAACAAAACTCAAGGACATACTCAGAACAACATGAGCCTTTATAGCAAATAAACTAATGTAAATATTATCCCGCTTGCTTTTTGAGCGTTGTTCAATGAGTTCTTAAATGCCTGTGATTGGTCATTGTGTTCCTGCACTCAACAGAACGGTCAGCATGGCTCTGGCATTATTCAACGAATAATCAAAATTATCACAGCTTTTTGTGATTTGAAAATCGCGCATTTTCAAATCGCGATTTCGGTTTAAAATCGATTAATCGTGCAGGCCTGTTTTTTTAGCTTTACATTTTAACCAGAATTGGAGTTTTTATGCTTTTGTTTATGATTGGAATCTATGTATGATAGTACTTCCGTCTTAAAAATGATTTATCTTATTAACAAAGTCATATTCAGGAGGAAGAAGCTCTGAATGTAATATTGAGGCATCAGATGACAAAGAGAAATTATAAAGAACAAATGCTTTTTATTCCATCAACTGTTTGTTTTTAACCTTTTCACAAAGAAATGCCTTAAAAGCAATGAAGTTGATATAAAAATATATATTTGGAAATTATATCAGAATTGCTTTTAGTTCAGATAACTAGTTTTAAATATAGTATCACACAATGTTTTATTCATTTTCACTTTTATCCACAGTCCGCACTGTACCGCATTTATGGGGTCTTAAAGTCTTAAATTTCAAAAAGCCTTTAAGTCTTAAATTCATTGAAATATGGTGTGACAAAACAAATGCCATGGAAGTCAATGGTTACCGGTTTTCAACATTTTTCTAAATATCTTCTTTTTGTGTTCTATATAAGAAAGAAACCCAAAGGTTTGAAACCACTTGAGGGTTAGTGAATGGGTGAACTATGATTTCTGGGTGAACTATCTCTTGAAATATGGTTTTCGAAACAGGTAAAGGGTGAGTAATGATGACAGAGTTTTTAGGGTGCAATATGCCTTTAACCTTTGTGTGCTGTTGGGGATGTTTTAGAGTCTTAGAGTTTTGGAGTCTTAATTTGCCCCCAACTTTCTCTGTGTTTCAGTAAATGGAATCGTTATGTTGGGGGCTGTTTTTGCCCTATTGACTTCCATTATAATGACATATTTTTAAGCCATGACAGCATATAATCATGCTTTCTTGATTGTTGCTGGTTTTCCCTGTTGGGAAAAGATAAAATTAGTCATTTTTACTGTTGATCATCAGTTGCTGTGCAAAAAAAGCTTAGTTTCTGGATTCAAATGAATTGCTTATATGGAGTATAGTGTGTGTGTGAGTGTGAGAGAGACCTTTGCAGACTTACCTTGATATGTCTCGCTCAAAATAAGCAGCTCAGCTCTCAGAATATAGTAAGTGTATTTATGCATGCACACTACAGTTTCATCTGCTGTTTTACTCTATAGAACTCAATGTAAATGTCTGAAACTTCATGCACAGGCCTATCTAAAGGGTTAATGCTGCCGACTGATGATCAACAGTAAAAATGAAAGGTTTTACCTCCTCCCAACAGGGAAAACCAACAACAATCAAGAATGCATGATTATACATCACCGGTACACTTTACTATTAGTGGGTTGGACCCGCTTTTACCTTCAGAACTGCTTTAATCCTTCATTGCATAGATTCAACAAGGTACTGGAAATATTCCTCAGAGTCTTTGGTCCATATTGACATGATAGCATCCTGCAGTTGCTGCAGATTTGTCGGCTGACATCCATGATGCGAATCTCCCATTCCACCACATCCCAAAGGTGCTCAATTGGATTGATGTCTGGTGAGTGTGGAGGCCATTTGAGTACAGTGAACTCATTGTCATGTTCAAGAAACCAATCTGAGATGATTTGCTTATTATGACATGAGATGTTTTCTCTTTTTCAGACCATTCTCTGTAAACCCTAGAGATGGATGTGCGTGAAAATCCCAGTAGATCAGCAGTTTCTGAAATACTCAGACCAGCCTGTCTGGCACCAATAATCATGCCACGTTCAAAGTCACTTAAATCACCTTTCGTCCCCATTCTGATGCTCGGTTTGAACTGCAGCAGATCGTCTTGACCATGTCTAAATGCATCGAGTTGCTGCCATTTGTTTGGCTGATGAGAAATTTGCGTTAACGAAAGGTCGCACCGATGTACCTAATAAAGTGGCCAGTGAGTGTATGGTATCATGGCTTTGTAATCAAAAATGTGGTTATAATGGAAGTCAATAGGGAAAAAACCCACCAACATAACGGAAGGGTAGTCAGTTTGAACAATACACAAGGGTAAAGGATGTGTGCTGATGTTTTCTATATGCTGAGTTTCAGTGTTGTGAAGGCTTCAGTCAAGGCTGCTGTTGTTTGCATAAGTCAGCGGTTTGATCATGACTCTACCTGGTGTTTCTCAGCTGTGTGTGTGTGTGTGTGTGTGTGTGTGTGTGTGTGTGTGTGTCGCTCCACCGACTCCACCAGAGTTGCATAACCAGTGAAGTCTGAGTGCCCTGGGCTCCACATATTGTGTTTGACCAATCACAAAACACAATGGTCTCTTTGTCACAGAGCGTTCTGGGAGGAAGTCGTCACAAATGCTACAAGACAGGACAGAAACGAGTGTGTAAAGCAATAGTGGCATTATACTCTGAACCTGGCATCTGTCGGAAAACTGTGCCAGAGGCTCAGGCTTTTGTGGAAGTGATGGAGAATATGGTTATTGTGCTGCCGATTCCTCCAGATTCTCAGCTCAGTGGATTCTGTAGTAAACAAACAGTGCGAGTAAACAAACCCATGCATCCCTCCATGTGTGAATGATTCACAACCTGCATAAAGCATCTTTTGCTTAATACTGTGTGTCTGTTATAAAAATGATGCTCTCGTTCTTTTTCAAGTCAATTCTTTTTTGAAGGTCGCTGGTTTGAGTCCCGGCTGGGTCAGTTGGCATTTCTGTGTGGACTTTGCATGTTCTCCCCGTGTTTGCATGGGTTTCCTCCGGGTGCTCCAGTTTCCCTCACAGTCCAAAGACATGCGCTATAGTTGAATCGAATCTACTAGATGGGCCGTAGTGTATGAGTGTGTATGAACATGAGAGTGTTTAGGTGTTTCCTAGTACTGGGTTGCTGCTGGAAGGTCATCTGCTGCGTATTATATTCAGGATAAGTTGCCGGTTCATTCTGTTGTGGCGACCCCTGATTAATAAAGGCACTAAGCCAAACAAAATGAATAAATGAATATAGCATGCAATAGGCTTACAACAATTAATAAAAGACATAACCATTCAAATCTGTTAATGAAAACCATTATATTGATAACCACAGGCACTTACATGGTACTTCATGAATTTATAATGCCGCCACTCACATTTGGTTCATTGTTGTCAAGCTAAAATCCCATTTAAATATACTTCTGTTGCTTTTGTGTGTTTTCCCTGTGAGAGAAGATATAAAGCTGCACAAATGAAATTATATCATTTCTTTTTTTAAATGCATTTAGTTACTCTGGTAGAAAAACATACAAACTTAATTTATCATACTCATTGTTTTTATTGCGCAGTTTTTATTTATTTATTTATTTGTTCTTGTAATTTCAGTAAGTTGTCAGGGTAACATTGTAATCTCATTTTTTTATCTGATTTTTATTTATATTTCTTATAGGAATTACTGTAATATTAGTTCTAATAATAATAATAATAATAATAATACCAACAATACATATATTATTATTATTATTTTTATTATTAATATTATTATTATTATTATTATTATTATCATCATCAATAAATTATTATTATCATTATATTATTATTATTATCATCATCATATTATTATTATTATTATTATTATTATTATGATTATGATTATTATTATTATTATTATTATTATTATCATTAGATTATCATTATTATAGTATTATTACCATTATATTATTATTATTATTATCATCAATAAATTATTATTATCATTATATTATTATTATCATTATCATCATTATATTATTATTATCATTATATTATTATTATTATTATTATCATCAATAAATTATTATTATTATTATTATTATTATTATTGCTATTGTTATTATCATCATCATTATCATTATATTATTATTATTATTATTATTATTATTATTAATATTATTATTATTATTATAATCATCATATTATTATCATTATATTATTATTATTATTATTATTATTATTATTATTATTATCATCATCATTAAATTATTATTATTATTATTATCATTGCATTATTATTATCATTGCATTATTATTATTATTGTTATTATTATTGTTATTATTATTATTATTATTATTATTATTATTATTATTATTATTATTATTATTATTAATATTATTATTATCATTACATTATCATTACCTTATTATTATTATTATTATTATCATTATTATTATTATTATTATTATTATTATTATTATTATTATTATTAATATTATTATTATCATTACATTATCATTACATTATTATTATTATTATTATTATTATTATTATTATTATTATTATTATTATTATTATATAAAGCCACTATAAAATATAGACCAGGGTTCTCAACATTACTCAAACCTGCTTTCCAGCGAATGAAAGGTTTCTAATTTTAGTTTGTTTTAAAAACAAATATTAACTACACTGTACAAAGTTGATTCCACACAATTGCTTTGTGTTGGGACAACAAGAAAAAATAAAGTTAACTTATAAGGTTTTGCAATTTTAAGTTAATTGAACTTAAAACAAGTAAGTTGTCCCCAAAATAAACCAAGAATTGTGTTGTTTCAGCTAAGTTTAAATAAGTAGTTTAAACAAACTACAAACATCATTTTTTTGAGTGTTGAATAGATAACATATTTAACATGTACACAGTGGCGGATTAAACCAATATGTAAGGTAAGCACCTGCTTGGGGCCCTGGGGGATTAGGGGGCCCCGACCAATGCCAAGAATTGCCTAAACTCATTCTCAATAAATTCTTTCAAATGCTGTAAAATCTGTCCATTAAGATTTAAACGTTAGCACTTGTTTTCAAATTCGGGTAGATGTAGATAGTAGATGTTCCTTTTGTACTGCACATGTAAATATTGAAATCTAATCACAAATATGGCTTAGTTTACTTAGGGTGCACTCACAACTGAACTGTGCTCGGGTGCTTTTCCCGGTTCGTTTGACAAGTGTGAGTGCTCTGAATCAGGCTCAGGCACGGGCACAGTTCAGTTGGCCGGCCCTGGCCCGGTTGGGAGAGGTTTGCCAGAGCTTGGTTCGGTTGGACTTTGGCACGGTACGCTTGTAGTGTGAGTGCAAAGCGCACCTGAGCCCGAAACTGAAGACACAGCATCCTACATGCAGCACGAGGACAAGTGCGCACACTCGGCACACTAGGTACAAGGAAACTGTACCTAGTGTGCACGCCCTTTACTAAGCTTAGTACACATACTAAAACAAACAAATAAACATTTAAAGAACACCTTTAACTAAATTAAACTTGAAAATAGATATTAAAATATACAAATAAATGCCAAATAAAACCTACTAATGTAAACTTTTAATAACATCTGCAGTAGTTTCCTAATGAATAATAAAAAAGCATCTTCACTTGCAGGATGTCCATTCATGTATGCAGTGTTTGAACTAAATTTCAGCAAATTAATGAGGTTTGTAACATGTATAACTGTCCAGAACTAAAACAGAGCTTTACATGTTCTTGTCTGATGGTTGATTGTTTGGAAAGGCTTGTGTGTTTGGAGCTTCTCGATATGAGCTCCTGGCAGACACGCACAGAGAGAGAGAGAGAGAGAGTTAATAAAGCAGTGAAACTTCTCATGGGGACACTGGGACTGAAGAAACGGGGTTCTGCACATTCTTTCCATGTTGAATTTAGAAGTAATATTTGCGGGGGGAGAAGAAAAGCCACAGTTTTTTTCTTTTCTCTGGTAGATCTTCATTCCAGCCAGCAGTGGCGCTGAGCTGCAGAAACGCTGAACTCTCACACCATCTAGTGGAGGATGCGGGAACTGCAGCGCTGCTACTGCCTCTTTGTCATTGTCACAGACGCATTGTTCGCTTTTTTGCTTGCTAAAGCAGTATTACTGGTACTATTGCTCTTGTTTATAGAGGTTATGGATTTAGACAATCACTTTAAGTGGTAAACTGAATATGTAACTTATACTACACATTTTATTTGTGCTGTAGAATGATGCCTCAAATCATTTGTCTCACTGAAAGATGATGGGTTGTTTCTATTCTAAGCAATCACACCTTAGCAACCACCCAGAGAATCTACTGAAATCTGATGTAAAATTCATTGAAAAATAAATATAAATAAATAAATAAACTGAAAATTATGGATGAAGAAAAAACATAGGGTTTATAATGGTATCTATTAGGGCTGGGCGATAAACGATATTATATCGAATCGTGATAGTTTGTCAATGATGAGCTTTGGACTTTTTTACTCTATATTGACCTAAGAGCCAATCACACAGCCAAAATGTGCAACAATGGGAATCTAAAAGTGTGTTGAGATTAGAGATGTACCGAATTTTCATCCAATGAAAATTTATCGGCCAAAAATCTTATGCAATTTAATGGACCCTCTGATTTTTGTGGCTTCTATCATTGTTGGGATACCCTTTTATATCTGGAAGCATTAACATTTGTCTCAAAATATACAGTTGAAGTCAGAATTATTAGCCCCCCTGTTTAGTTTTTTCCCCAATTTCTGTTTAAATGAGAAGATTTTTTTCAACACATTTCTAAACATAATAGTTTTAATAACTCATTTCTAATAACTGATTTATTTTATCTTTGCCATGATGACAGTAAATAACATTTGACTAGATATTTTTCAGGACACTTCTATACAGCTTAAAGTGACATTTAAAGGCTTAACTAGATTAATTAGGTTAACTAGGCAGGTTAGGGTAATTAGGCAAGTTATTGTATAATGATGGTTTGTTCTGTAGACAATTGGAAAAAAATTATCTTTAAAAAATTAATAACTGATTTCATCCTAGCCGAAATAAAACAATTAAGACTTTCTCTAGAAGAAAAAATATAATCAGACATACTGTGTAAATTTCCTTGCTTTGTTAAACATCATTTGAGAAATATTTAAAAAAGAAAAAAACTCAAAGGGGGGCTATTAATTCTGACTTCAACTGTATATCGTTAGCATTCAATATGGAAAATAATTATCAAGATTTTTGCCATATCGCCCAGCCCTAGTATCTATGTATCCTGTTTTAAGATGTCACACATCTTAATTCTCAGTATTAAATAGCAGTTTTCTAGTAATATTAATGTGAAATTCTACTATTTCTTAATATTTAAAATTGGGTTTATTTGTTTTATATAAAAAATAAAAAGCACTACCGTGAAAATACATGGCTAAATAAATAGATTAAGCAAAAGACTTTTATTTCATAATTTTGTGTCCTTATATTTTTATTATTTTTGTAAAGTAAAAGTTGTTTTTTTATTTTTGTATTTGTATAAATTGGATATCTCGTTCATTAATTTTCCTTCGGCTTAGTGCTTTTATTCATCAGGGGTCGCCACAGAAGAATGAACCGCCAACTTATCCAGCATATGTTTACACAACGGATGCTCTTCCAGCTGCAGCCCAGTATATAGCACATTTCATACAAAATGGTAATTCAAAGTGCTTTACATAAACCAGAATAAAAGAAACAAGAAAATAATAAAAACAACAAAGATTAAAAACATTAAAATAAGTTAAAACAGCTTTTAAAGCAATTGAATAGAAAAGAAAGACATAATGATCTACGTTTTATTTTATTTTTATTTATTTTATTTTTTATTTAATTTATAATTTTTTATTTTCGTTAGGTTTATGTTTCTTTATTGACAGTAATTCATTCAGTGCACTACTAGTAACAGCAGGGGGAGACAAAACACCATTCAGTCAATTCTTTTGTTCCTCAACCCCCTTGTGAAGCTAAAAGATAGAGGTCACCATTTAGATTCAGTGTCATTAGCCCATGTGACCTTGCCCTCTCTGACCTTTATATTCGATTATCTGAGTATGCTCCATATGGAATGAGCTTCAAGATATACTGCATATGAAATCTGTACCATCTATTGCTATATTTAAAAATATTTTAAAGTCTGTCAGTTTACATTTTATTTGTGTTATTTTTGTTATATATTTTTGTGTGTGGCTGTGTTGTGATATGTATTCTTTATTTTTCTTTTTGTAACTTTATGCTGCCTGTCTTGACCAGGACTCCCTGGTAGAAGAGATATTGCATCTCAATGGTACATTCTTGATTAAATAAGTAAATAAGTAAATAAATAATTAAATAATAATGCATATAAAAGCTGTTTTTGTTTCTAAACTGAACACTTACATCACTAAAAAAAGATTTATTGGATTTACTTTTTCTTTTAAGGTAAGTAATTGCAAACAATTTATATTTGGACTAAAAGCTGGACTTAAATAAACAAACGAAGTTGACCATTCCTAAATTTAATTTGTTTGTTTAAATTCAGCCCCTATAAATTGTTTGCAACCACTTACCTTAAAAAATATATGTAAATCCAATAAATCATTCTTTTCAGTGATCCCACAAACTAAATGACAGAAAACCCCAATAGTCTGAATTCGATCTCCCCATACAGAACAGCAGTGTGTGTTGATTTAGTGTAGCTGCAACCGCTGGTGTTAACAGTAAAGCAGCAGGCGTATCAGAAGGCAAATGTTTAGCTGGCAGTGTTTGTGCATTTGTGCTGCGCGTTACACACACTCTCAGTTCATTATCGAGCAAGTGTGTGTGCGAACAGAACCTCTTTTGTCCTCGTCCGTATCCCAGCATGCCCCTGTGAGCACAAAGACGGCCCAGTTCTGGGGTCAGTGAACAGAATGTGAGCTTTTACATCAAACACTAACTGCTCCAGCAAGAGGGGAAAGGAGCTGTTTTTGGGTCCTCAGAGTGTTCGAGGGCAGGACGTGGGCTTTTATTTTTAGTATGGTTCATTTATGATGGTAAAATTAATATATTTTCATAAAATGGACTTTCGGTTTTTAATGACATTCGGCTTATTTAATGTCAAATTTCTAATAAAAATTTGGTTCTCATTTACTTGTCCTTTTAATCATATATTACTAGTGTTAATTATATATATATATACTATATTCTTATTTTTTGTTTATTGTTAATCATATAGATTAGGACTGCACAATAATAATAATAATAATAATAATAATAATAATAATAATACATTCATTCATTTTCTGCCGCTTTTTCGGGGCCGGGTCACGGGGGCAGCAGTCTCAGGAGAGAACCCCAAACTTCCCTCTCCCCAGACACTTCCTCCAGCTCCTCCGGGGGGATCCCGAGGCGTGCAGGCCAGCCAAGAGACATAGTCCCTCCAGCGTGTCCTGGGTCTTCCCCGAGGCCTCCTTTCGGTGGGACATTCTTGGAACACCTCCCTAGGTAGGCGTCCAGGAGGCATCTGAAACGGATGCCCGAGCCACCTCAGCTGACTTCTCTCGATGTGGAGGAGCAGCGGCTCTACTCCGAGCTCCTCCCGAGTGTCAGAGCTCCTCACCCTATCCATAAGAGTGTGCCCTGCCACCCTGCGAAGGAAACTCATTTCGGCCGCTTGTATCCGAGATCTTGTCCTTTTAGTAATGACCCAAATCTCATGACCATAGGTGAGAGTAGGAAGTAGGAACGTAGATTGACCGGTAAATCGAAAGCTTTGCCTTTCAGCTCAGCTCCTTCTTTACCACAACGGACCGATACATCGACCGCGTTACTGCTGCTGCACCAATCTGCCTGTCAATCTCACGTTCCATCCTTCCCTCACTCGTTAACAAAACTCCGAGATACTTAAACTCCTCCACATGAGGTAAGGACTTTCCTCCAACCTGGAGATGGAAAACCACCTTTTTCCGGTGGAGCACCATGGCCTCGGACTTGGAGGTGCTGATTCTCATCCCAGCCGCGTCACACTTGGCAGCAAATCGCCCCCGTGCATGCTGAAGGTCCTTGTTCGATGAAGCCAAGAGAACAGCATTGTCTGCGAATAACAGAGATTTCGGGGACCACAGGATTTCATAATAATAATAATAATATAATAATAATAATAATGATAATAAATTTTATTTGTTATGTGCTTTTCTTAAACTCAAAGCGCTACAAGGCAAAATACCAACAATACAATAATAATATAAGGTAAGCAAAACAGCACAACAATAAAAAGAGCCAATAAAACAATAAGAATATGAACCATAAGATAGAATAAAAAGTTAACAAATTGATCATCCCAATATATAGTTTAGCATCAATATCGCAATGTGCGCATCCGCAATAGTCATATCACAGGATCTGCAATGTCGAGTTGGGATTTTCCACGGTTAAAATCATGATTTGTGGATTCAGTGCAAAATTAAAAAAAGAGTTAACCAACATGTTTATCATTTGCATTTATTTTTAATGTCTGTGAGCATTTCAAGCCAGTTTAAAACATTCAGGCAGGAAATTATAATGCTTTTACCTTTAAAAAAGATTATTTATACGATGTAGACGATGATATTTTACATTTGTTTATTGTTATTTTGCCTTTCATTCTGTGAATTTCATCCACTGTATTTGTCCAATGCTAGTGATTTGATTTATTTTCATTCATACAGATGCATTAAACTACAAAATCATCACAATCAATCTAAAACTATGAATCATAGGCCAAATAGGCCTCTTTACTTTCTCTTTCTCTCTTTCATGGATGAGGAAACGTGTTGTACGCACAGACATCCATTAGCCTACATAATAAATTTTGTTTGTTTACAATTTTGTTTGTAAGCGCAAAGATTTGTTTCAAAACTATTTCTAAATTCAGTTCTGATTTCCAGCAAACAAATAAATGAACAATAATAACGAAGTGTGGTCAAAAAACTGAGTTATATCCACATACACATGCTGCCCCATATGGTCTAAAACCTGACAGGTGGACAAATCTAAACTTGTTTTTATTAAAACAAATATAAATATGCATATAATAAATACTACTTCTACTAATAATAACATTATACAAAAGCAAATTGTCATGAATAAACTGAAAAAAGCCCCCCATGAAGACATGAAGGCAGTGGTTTTTATATTTTATTGGTAATTATATTTAGAATTTTTTTTAAAAAATATTTTAATTCTTTAATTCTTTTTTATTTGTAAAGATAATTGCGTATTGCTGTATATTCTGTGTGTACTAACGCGCTCTGCGCTGGACTGTAGACCTGCTTTCAGCTGGTCTATTGCGCATTCTATTTTAGTTCCTTAAAATAGCAAGGCGCCAACAATGCGCCTTAACACATGTTTTTTCCAGACTGAAACACCCATGAGTCCACAAAGTGGCACAAATGGATTTGTTATTTAAACAATGTGGCAGAAAACAAGAAAATTAAGCTTGCGTTGGTCTGAAGATAGCAACACGTCGGGGCAAACAGGTGTTGCGTTTTATTGCGCCGGTTGTATGATAGAGCCCATAGTGTTATATAATAATATAGTATTTTACAGTTATATAATAATAATTTTTCAAATCACTTTTTCATTTTTTATAATGCATTATATATTTTTTTACATATGATAATTGTTACTATTCAATTTTTTGTCTTTTTTTCTATGATTATTTTTTTAGTAATTTTTTCCCCCCAATAATATTTAATATGCTAGTGCAATTATTTTATGTTGTTCATGCATTTAAGATGCTGATTAATGTAATAAAATTTTTGAAGAGCTAGAATCACTCTTAACTAATTTAAAAATTATAATCTCAACTCCTTTAGTGTCTTTTAATAATAACTTTGGGCTAATGCAAACATATCTTTTATAATATATTATTATTAGGATAATTTTTATACTTATTTGACAACATTATTCTGAAGTGAGCTTGCATCCAATTGTGAGAGTGGTTAATGTCATTATTTTTAAATGTTTATTATTATTATTATTATTATTATTATTATTTATTTATTTTTTTAGGGTTTTTAACTTTTTATTGGACAGCATATTGTTTTTGTTTTTTTTTAAGTGTTACAATTGGGTGACACGGTGGCTCAGTGGTTACCACTGTCACCTCACAGCAAGAAGGTGCTATAGGTGAATTGAATAAACTAAATTGGCCGTAGTGTATGAGTGTGTATGTGACTTTGAACGTGTACGGGTGTTTCCTAGTACTGGGTTGCGGCTGGAAGGGCATCCGCTGCGTAAAACATATGCTGGAATAGTTGGCGGTTCATTCTGCTGTGGTGACCCCTGATAAATAAGGGACTAAGCCGAAGGAAAATGAATGAATGAATGAATGTTTTAAATTGTACATTTTGTCTACCAACTTTTTATTCAACATGATATAAATGTGTTCTCCTCCTGTACCCAGGATTCTGGGAAAGCATGTGTTTTTAAACATGAACAGACTTTGATCTTTTCTCTCTCTCTCTCTCTCCTTTACCTGCAGGACCTGGAGATCGTTTATTCATACCTGCATGGAATGGAGGCTCTGTCCAACCTCCGCGAACACCAGCTGAGGTAAAACTCAACAATCTGACAAATAGATGGAACAAATGCTGTGTTTTTGAGGCCAAACAGGTGCTGGATTATGGCTGATGCATACACATGCCAGACAGATGTGCAGCTTTTATTTTTACTTTTACACTCAATCACTACATTTGTTTTCTGAGGGTTTCTAAAAGTCAACTTTGAGCTTTATTTTTAGTATAGAGAAGCACAGGTAATTCAGCCATACTTATTGCCAGTGCGCGAATTATACATTGAGGATCAGGGGTCAACTTTTTCAGTAGTAGTTTGGTTATACATGCTTTAGTTAATCAAATTTATGAATGTATTTAAATGACATCTTATTTATTAATAAAATGTATACATTTCCAGTATTTTGAGGGATATTTAGTGACTATTTTAGAGGTTACTGTAGGTCAAACTATACAAATTATGTGTCTAATGTTTCTTTTTTTTTAGGATACATGCAGATATAAACACCTATTTTACATTAACATGTCTATCTGTGCTCTAGAACTGCCAGTTTCAGACTGTTTAATGATATTTGTTCTAGCATTGACTGGTGCTATAATGCATTCACAATGATATACACCAATATAGGGGGGATTGAATGTATATTTATATTATACATTTTTAACTATTAATATTTAAATTATAGATCAGAGATCAGAGAAAGCTATTTCTTACTATTGAACGGCTGACCCCCATACATCTTGTTTTGATGTCCTTCAGGGGGGATTAAGTGTTAATTAGGGGGGACAAGCCCCCCCCCCCCCCCCCCCCCCCCCACTGTAATTCGCACTTTGCTTATAGCATCTCTTATATGCTAATTAATACAATTAGGTTCATCAAATTCTTAAAGAAAAATATCATCTTTTGTGTTCAGAAGGCAAAAATAACTCATGCTTGTGTATTTCATGTGTTAATTATCTATAATTCACAGTGCAAATATTTGAGTTTTTTTGTCGCAGTGTTAGCTTTTAAAGAACAGTTTTAGGTTATTAGAGAGGTTGTTATTAGGTTATTAAATTTTGATATTTCGCTAAACTGATAAGTTATCACCTTAGCTAACATTTTATTACTCGCCAGTGTCTTTTTTTTCCAATTTGTACCTTATTTTGTTGTATTTTTATTTTAGAGTTTATTTCAGTTTGATTAGTTTTTTGATTATTATAGAGAAATAATTGTATTAGTTTTATTTAAATTGTTATATTATATTTTATTTGTTTTATAATTATTTAATTTTATTTGTTTTTCATTATTTATTTAATTTCATATTGTATTTTATTTTATTTTGCAATATTATTAGTTTTTATTAGTATTAGTAAATTTAATATAGTTAAGAGATTTTAATATCTATTTATATAATATTTATTTATTTAGCCAAGTCTGTATTTAATATTTAATTTAATTTAATTTCATTTATAATTTGTTTTATTTTATTTTATTTGTTTTTTAATTTATTTTATTTTCATTATTTATTTTATTTTATATTTAATTTCATTTAATTTTAGTTAGCAATTTATTTCAATTTTTATTAAAAAATAATAATTGAGCAGTTAACAGATAATTGTATTAGTTTTAATTAAATTAAATATAGTTAAGAGATTTTAAGATCTATTTATATAATGTTTATTTAATTAGCCAAGTCTGTATTTAATATTTAATTTTATTAAATTTGATTATATTTAATTTTATTTATTTGTTTTTTATTTTATTTGTTTTTACATTTTATTTTATTTTGCAATTTATTTCAGTTTGATTAAAAAAAAGTAATTGAGCAGTTAACAGATAATTGTATTAGCTTTAATTAAATTTAAGATAGTTTAATTTTAATATTTATTGATGTAATATTTATTTATTTATCTGAATAAGTATTTCATATTTAATTTAATTAATAATTTATTTTATTTTATTCATTTATTATTTTATTTGTTTTTCATTATTTATTTTATTTTATATTTCAATTTATATTGCAATTTATTTCAGTTTGATTAACAATATATAGTTGAGCAGTTAACAGATAATTGTATTGGTTTGAATTACATTTAATATAGTTAAGAGATTTTAATATCTATTGATATAATATTTATTTATTTAGCCATTCTGTATTTAATTTAATTTTGCAATTTTATTTCAGTTTGATTTAAAAAAACATAATTGAGCAGTTAACAGATGATTGTACTAGTTTTCTATTAATAATTTAGTTAATTATTTAACTATATTAATTCATTTATTATAGTTAGGAGATTTTAATACTTTACAGAAGATTTATGCATTTATTTCGCCAAGTAAGTAATTTATTTTTTTAGAGCAATTTATATTTTAGAGCAATGCATTACTCTTTCAGATTACTTTAATTTCCTTTGGCCTCATTTGTGAGCAGTCATGAACAGTTTATGCTGTTTTGCAATAGCAGTTTTGACTCCCTGCATTGTTGTCTGAACTCTTAAATAGCTTTACCTTCTCAAGTCCCTCACGTCCTCATATTTCTACCCATGTGTATATTTTGGGAGTAAGCACTTTGCTACTTGACCAGGGTGTTGTAGAACATTCCGGGCCCTACCTTGACCCTCCAGTGGCCCGAACGCATCAGATGGACTCGCTCGACTTTTTCTCCTCTCACACTTTAAGGAATATCTGTTGAATAATGTTTTTGTCCTCTGGAATGTTTTGTTCTGTGGAAAATGCATCCGTGTTTGCTTAAGCAGCACTTCTACATAAAACAACAGTGAAATATGTCCTCCACAAACACTCGGTTGTTGTCCTTGCGCTGCTCTTAAAAGGACAGTTCACGGTGTACAAATAGTAATGGGCGATATAAACGATATGCGAAATAAACGATACAAAATTGGCCTACGATAGAGATTCTAATTCTATTGCATTATCGCGATAATACATGTTTGATGACGCAATCTACCCGCGAAATTAAGAGCAACAGCAACAACAGCACTAAGAAACACATGGCATATTGTGGCTTGTCTAGTGAACATCAGTGCCTCCCACACAGATTTTACCTGGGCGGCCGATATATATTATTGGGGCGGCCCGGTTCTGTGTTCGCGAGAAACTGAGAACACTCTGCCACAGACTCGCTCGCATGCTCTGCATGCAGACCCACAGAGACGCGCTGTATCGCGCTGGATACAGAACTGTTGTTCTGATTTGGGAGCAGCTTTAAGAAGAGCGCGAAGACTAAATAGACTGATCCAGCTCATTATTTGGGGTGACAATACATTCTCTTTTCCCCGGACATGTCCGAGAATCTGCTTTCGCTTTCGATATTAATTGTATTCATTTTTGCATTACTTTATAAGCAAACTTTGTCTGGTGCATCTCAATCTCTCAGCAGCACCAACACTACAGCAGACAGAGAGAGAGGGAGAGAGAGAAAGAGCAGATCAAGACACCAGTTTTAATTTCATTAGGAGAACAAAATGTTTAAAACTAAATGTGTTACCTTAGGCTGCAGGTTTGAAATATGTTTTTATTTAAAGTATCTGCAATACACAATTTTATTTGACTAATTTAATACTGGAAGTAATTTCAGTACAGTGTAAGTTCCTTAACTAAAAATACACCAGTTTTTTGTTCTCTGCAACTTGGCATTTAGGAACCAAGGACTTGAAAGAAAAGTCTTTCTTTCTAAAAGGCACTAGATTTAGTTTATTTATCTGCAACATTGTGTTGTTTAATTACAGTTTTGCTTTTGCACAATAAATGTTCTCAAAATGACATTCAACGTTTCTTTATTTCTTAAAAAAAAATAGCAGTTTGGCTTTCCTAAGGGTTTATGTAACCTGTTCTGAAATGGTTCTATTATAATTTATATATCGCAATATATATCGTTATCGCAAGAGGCTGCAATGTATATCGCAATATGGATTTTAGGCCATATCGCCCATCCCTATGTACAAATTTGGAAAATATTTAAAAAATTAACATTAATATGGGCAGCGCGGTGGTGCAGTGGGTAGCGCTGTCACCTTACAGCAAGAAGGTCGCTGGTTTAAGCCTTGCCTGGGTCAGTTGGCATTTCTGTGTGGAGTTTGAGGGAAAAACAGTCTTCGAAGCTATCATGCATATTAATGAAGTTGCACCTCATTCACAATAGAGCGTGCTGATTGGCAGTCTAGAAAGACTTAGAAGTCTTTGTCATAAATTAATGCTGAAAACTCAAAGATGTCATGTTGTACTGGCCGGTACAGACATCCAGTCAACATGCTGAAATACATGCAAGGATCTAATCGCTGTGAATCAGCTTCAAAATAAAAAAATTTAAACCGGAAGAACAAATTTCAATTCTATTCAATTCACCTTTATTTGTATAGCGCTTTTACAATGTAGATTGTGTCAAAGCAGTTTCACACAGAAGATCATAGTAAATTGAAACAGTGTCAATTCAGTTTTCAGTGTTTAAGTTCAGTTCAGTTTAGTTTAGCTCAGGTCAGTGTGGTTTAATAATCACTACTGAGAGTCCAAACACTGAAGAGCAAATCCATCGATGAGATCCCGAACCATGCAAGCCAGTGGCGACAGCGGCAAGGAAAAAACTTCGCCAATTGGCGAAAGTGAAGAATTAAAAAACCTCGAGAGAAACCAGGCTCAATTAGGCACAACCATTTCTCCTATGGCCAAACGTCTTGTGCAGAGCTGCAGTCTAGGCGCCGGAAGCTGGAGAATGCTAGACCTCAGCGAAGACTCGTCTGTCCCTGGAGCGTCACTGGAATCAGTCTTGTGCTCTCCACTCCTCCATGACCACCACAGCAGCTGCTGAGGATACGGCCTGGTCCAGGATTATGGAAACCCTTGGATCGTCTCATCGCTGGTCGTTGATCGAATCATTGGCGCTGCATAGTCTAAGGGCCTCGGAATGAGTATCCCCGGGTGGAAATAGAGAATAAAGAGAATAATTAGCGTAGCTGCTGTTCATAGTGTATATAAACAAGATGCAAAAACCTGCGTGGAGCACACTCATGCATTATACTGCTAAGTGATGCACTTAGTGTATGCTTTGCTAAAAGATAGGTCTTTAATCTAGTTTTGCATTGCGAGAGTGTGTCTGAGCCTCGGACATTATTAGGAAGGCTATTCCAGAGTTTAGGAGCCATAAATGAGAAGGCGCGACCTCCTTTACTTGACTTTGCTATTCTAGGTACTACCAGAAACCCTGAGTTTTGAGATCTTATAGAGCGGGTTGGATTGTAGCAAGACAGAAGGTTGTTTAGATAAACCAGAGCTAGATTATTTAAAGCTTTATAGGTAAGGAGTAATATTTTAAATTCAATACGAAACTTAACAGGCAGCCAGTGTAAGGAGGATAAAATTGGGGTGATATGATCATATTTTCTAGACCTGGTAAGAACTCTAGCAGCTGCATTTTGTACTAGCTGAAGTTTGTTAATAAAACAGAGCATTACAGTAATCTAGCCTAGAAGTCATAAAAGCATGGACTAGCTTTTCTGCATCTGATATGGATAGCATACTTCGTAACTTAGCGATATTTCTCAGATGAAAGGAGGCAGTTTTTGTGTCATGGGATATATGATTTTCAAAAGTTAAATTGCTGTCTAAAAACTGCCTTCTTTCATCTGAGAAATATCGCATCTATCTCAGATGCAGAAAAGCTAGTTCATGCTTTTATGACTTCTAGGCTGGATTACTGGAATGCTCTCTTTGCTGGCTGCGCAGCATCCTCTATTAACAAACTTCAGCTAGTGCAAAATGCAGCTGCCAGAGTTCTTACCTCGTTGAGAATTTGCTCAAAATAACGCAAAAACAACCAATCTTTACTTTTTTAGTGAAATACATGTGTCCTAATAGTGTTTATAGCAGCGTGGGACACATATATGACTGTCAACATCTTAAACAATGTGTTTTGGTGTTTCGTGACCTTTTAAAAACAGGCAGTCTTAGTTGTTTTTTTCTCAAATTAAAGGGGAAAACTTTCCTCCTGAAATGCGTTTTGATCTTTGGTCTTGCAACTGTCTACGATTTTTTTTATTTTTATTTATTTTTTTATTTTATTAATATTTTTTTTATTAATTAATTAATTTTTTATTATTATTTTTCATAATCACAGAGGAAAAATTCCTTATTTTGTGATCATTATGTTTGAATGTGTCACTGCTTCATGTTTTGTGTTTATGTCGTTTCAGGATAATGTGTGAAACGGTCCGCTACGAAAGACACGAAGCCAACGAAGTGCTTTATTAGTGAGTAACAACCATCCTATTACACTACTTTTGTTTAAATCCATTACTGTATACCTCGAAGCCTCTGTTGGATGTGCAGAACCACAAATAATCTTCAGAAAGTGTGGCACTCCTGAAGCACAGATAAATATAGCCCGCTTTTGTGAAGTCTTATCAAATTACAAAGGTGAGATGTGAACGTGCTGAAGCAGAAGTGTTAGATTGAGTGCTGAGTGAGCCTGCTGTCAACATATAATGAGGAGACTAGTAGATCACTATCACATTATGGGGGAAACAGGGTGACAGACACACACACACACGCAGAAAAACACACACACATACATGTACACACTCACTCACATACATACATATACACACACCACACGCGCATACACACACCTATTCACAGACATGTACACACACTCACTCACATACACACACTTATAACATGTACTCACACACAAAGGCACACACACACTCATTCACATACACACACTCATTCACATACATGTACACACTCCCTTACATACATACACTCACTCACATCCACACACTTATACGCACACACGCGCACACACACTTATTCACATCCATACACTTGTACACAGACACAAACACATACTCAGAAACTTACTCACACACGCAGAAGCACACACACACGCAAACACGCATTCATTCACCTACACGCACTCATTCACACACACGCACACACACACACACACACACACACACATGCACGCACACACGCAGCTATTGATCCTCAACATCTAAGACACACTGACCCACTTTACATTTGCCCTTCATTTAAAGTGCATGGTGTGTGTGTGTGTGTGTGTGTGTGTGTGTGTGTGTGTGTGTGTGTGTGTGTGTGTTTAAACAGTGTCTGCATGTTTCTTCTACACACTGTTTGAAGTCTGTGTTCATATTATAAATGCAAACAAGCAGAATCAGACTCAAAATGAGCTTTATTTGCCAAGTGTGCACAAACACTCAAGGACATTTTTATGGTTTTCAGGAGGTACATGCATACACGCATCTCAACACCAGAACATAGATGGACATTTAAAAATATTCACAATAAAGTAAATAATCAAAATTATAAGGTTTTATATATATATATATATATATATCTATCTGCAGCTGACGGTCAGAACAGCAGAAACCATTGCTACTTCACAAATGTCACTTTAGAGCTAGTGTTTGAATGATTCTCTAGCGCAATGTCTAGAGTGATGACAAAACAGCCGATTTTGCTCACATTTTAAGGCTGAACGGCATGAAATGACATCAGTCTATAGCGATATCTCCTAGTATTTCTCTGTAGCAATCGGGAGATCACAATAATTAAACAAGAAAAAGCCAAAGCAAAGCAAACACTACCAGATTACTGTTGTGTTTGCGATAAGGAAAAACGCTAAACACATGCGGGCATTTCTTCTTTCTTTCTGTTTACTGAACTAGTCTGCAGTAACGAAAACAGGAGACAAATTAGAAACAAACAGACGGCCAACCAAAAAGTAACTCAGGGTTATACAAGAGTGGCCAACACAAAATGCAGACATTCCTGATATGCGAGTCTTATCTCACACTCATTACACTACAATTATATTGTATAAATACAGCACTGCAACATACAAAAGAGAGAGATCGACTTAGAATGTCACTTACCAATTTTATAATGTTTTGATCAGCTGTAGTTTGAAGATATGCTCAGTTTTTCTCCTCTATGGGCTTATTATGCAATCTCTGTTGCCATCTTGTGGATGGACCACATCAACCGTCTCTACTCAATGACAGCTGTTGCTGTTGTCTTTCAGAAATTATAAATATTTAAAATAGGCACTATCCTTATAAGGTGATCGTGACCAATATATACTGCGCATAGCTACGCAAAATATTTTCTAAAACTTCTGGCAGGAATTTGTCTATAGCTTGTTAATTAATTATGAAGACAAAAAAATTATTAAAACAACAAAAATAAAATGATAAAAATACAAAGCTAAAAAGAGCAGCATTTTGCTAAATATTATAGTCCTTTATATGCTTTATATCCTGATATGCCATGTGTTGTTTCATATTCGTTTTTTATTTCACTTTTGCTGCATTCGTTATTTAATGTTTGAATACTAAAAACAAATAACAGCCATCGTTTAAATGGTTATATTTTACAATCAAAATGTTGTAGGCTATTATATTTTATATCATTATCAACGTTTGATATTAAACCGCTGTGTAATTTAATTGATTGTTAAAAATGAAACAATTTAAGTGCTATATTTTTTTGTTAGTGAAACTTGTTGACAAGGCCTGTCCAAAAATATATTTCTGCCACTAATACAAATGTTGCATTATCAGTGTTTATTTTCCTGTTATGTACAGAGATTTGAAATATATTATTTATTTCCCCTCCTGTCATTTTCAATCATCATGTTACATTTTGATAATTTTCCCTCCAAATAAAATTTGCCCAGAGCTGCACGACATATGACCTCTACATAAATACGGGTGCTGTGACTTGTAGCTATATTTAGCACCCCTATAGGAGAGAGTGGCATAGCAGTGTTAAGTCACGCGGTTGTTTTCGCTTTTACACATGAACATGAAAAAACTAGTCTTGACTTTTTATTTAAATTTAAATGAACAAAGGGAGCCGTACTGATGCATTTTGTGTAACGTTCCAAAGAGCTCTGTGTCACCACAGTGGAAAATGAAACCGTATCCATGCTTTATGGCCCGGTTTGGCACAGAATGGAACAGTTCAGCATTAAGAACTGTTCAGCCTGATAGTGGAAAAGTGGGTTATGTTGTCCAACAGCAGCAATATTTGTAGATTGTGATCTGCTTGTGGCCGGAGTAATACACAAGGGTGAAGGGTTAAAATGTTGTTATTTGCAGAATATTGCACGGCTGTCAGCCAATCAGATTCAAGAACCAGACAGAACTGTTGTAATCGCTATTAATCATTGCCCATCACTAATATTTATATAAAGTATTTATAATTAAGTGGCTCTATTGGTTAAAAAAAACGTAAACATTAAGGGTCCTGTATGTTTAAGACCATAAGAAAACAGGCAGCAACTGAAGTGCTAACTATTTAGGTTGAATTTTGCCTTGAGAATAAAAGTTTTTTTTCATACTTGCATCTTTTTGTGTATAAAGTTCTATAAATCAAGAAATCCATATAAAAAATACCATTCAGTTACAGTTTTGTAGCTTGTAATTAGTATTAATATGATAATATAATATTCTTTTCCTGATGATGTTAGGTGGCCAAACTCTTATTTTAATGAAACGTTTAATAATTTGGATTTGTAAAAGTGCACCATATGAATTGTATATGTACAGTTGAAGTCAGAATTATTGGCCCCTCTGAATTATTAGCCCCCCTGTTTATTTTTTTCCCCAATTTCTGTTTAACGGAGAGAAGATTTTTTCAACACATTTCTAAACATAATAGTTTTAGTAACTCATTTCTAATAACTGATTTATTTTATCTTTGCCATAATGACAGTAAATAATATTTTACTTGATATTTTTCAAGACACTTCTATACAGCTTAAAGTGACATTTAAAGGCTTAACTAGGTTTACTAGACAGGTTAGGGTAATTAGGCAAGTCATTGTATATCGATGGTTTGTCCTGTAGACTATCGACAAAAAAATATAGCTTAAAGGGGCTAATAATTTTGACCGTAAATTGTTTTTTAAAAAAATAAAAACTGCTTTTATTCTAGCCGAAATTAAACAAATAAGACTTTCTCCAGAAGAAAAAATATTATCAGACATACTGTGAAAATTTCCTTGCTCTGCTAAACATAATTTGGGAAATATTTAAAAAAGAAAAATAAATTTAATGGGGGTAATAATTCTGACTTCAGCTGTAAGTATTAAATGCATTGTAATACTGCTTTGGGTGGAGTCAGACACCCCCCCCCCCCTACCAAATTTCACACTCTATTTTTCTCTTCTGCTGGAGGAAGACGAGTGTGTTTGCTTCTCTCTGCGGGTCACTGTTCACAAAGGACAGTGTCTCATTTACTCATCATCTCTGAGAGCGTCTAGTCTGTTGTGTCTGTGCAAGATGGGATAGTTGCTGCAATGAACGTAAAATTCACAATGAATTCGATATGTCAGAACAATGTTTTAGAAAAAGAAAAATCATGTGAGTGGTAAAATGCATGTAAAGTGCTTAGCTTAAGTTCACCCATCATAGATCTCTCTTTTAAATTATTTTACAATCTATAGGATGCTTTACAATAATGTAATTGTGTATATACATTAGATTGGTTGGTACCAAAGCCAAATCTGAAGCTAATCTAACAAAAAAAAGATAACGGTCCAAAAATGAGTACAGCTAAATTAATATGTCATGGTAAAAAGTAAATCAAATAAAAAATAAATAAAAATCAAGATACAGTGCTCAGCATATATAAGTACACCCCTCACAAATCTATCTTTTAAATTCATATTTTTAATAGGAAGATATACATTATTATATTTGTGCATATACATTAGATTAATGAGTACTGAAGCCAAATCTGGAGCTCATCTAACAAAATAACTTACAATAACAGTCCAAATATTAGTACACCCAATTTATATGTTATAGAAATATATTAAATACAAATTTAAAAAAGAGGAAAATTCAAGAGAAGCAAAAAAAGTAAAAAAAAAAAAAGTTGAAATTTTGTACGTTGTAATTTTATTTTTGCAATATCAGGCCTGTAGCCAGGGGGGCTTTGAAAGACCCACCCCTCACTGACAAAGGTCCATAATTTGTCTCATTCAAGAGCTCATTTGTCCTATTTTGACTGCTATGCCATCATAAATAATGAAAATAACCCATCAAAAAAGTTTTAAGACCAAGCGTAATCCTCTGTCGGCTGTTACTTCAGTGTGACTTCAGCTAATCAGTTTTGGCCAAACCTAACAAATATTTTTCATGAGTCTAACATCCAGCTGTGCAAGAAAACATACAACCTGACCTAGAAGAAGTCATCTTTCGTTACTGTATTGTTTTTAAATAGAGAAAATATTTTACAAGTAACTTTTATTCTAAATCTTGGAACAAAAATGACCATTGAAAAGGTGTGAAGCACCAAAAGTGGCCGATATTAAAATGCATTTGAATACTATTTTGGCTATTGTTGTTATCCATGAACTTTCAAATGTACTTTTTTGGTTATGATGACCATCCAACAATCTATTTCAGCTAAAAAATTGTGTTAAAAGTGTCACTAAAATGCAGTATTTAAATCTCATAATCAAATAGTAGCCTAAATGAGGCCTATAATCGCAAAAAGATCCACCCCTTTCACCAGACTGGCTACGGGCCTGAATATTTTGCTTGAATGTAATTCTGAATATGTTCGGTGACTAAAATATTATTTTAATAAATCTGTTTAATAAATCCAATGCACTAAAATACATTGCTTATATTCATTTTCAAAATGGGGTGTACTCAATTATGCTGAGCACTGTATATATATGTTTATTATTATTATATATTATTTTAAAAAACAAATAAAACGTTGAATATATCTTATTATTATTAATATGTTTATATATATATATTTTTCCTAGTAAAATGGATATAAATGCTTAATAAAACTGTTTTGTTTAAATGCACTTCAAAATATTGTCTATATTCACTAAGAAATGGATAAAAACATTGAAAAGATGGTGTACTCATTTATGCTGAGCAGCACTGAACAGCACTTTATATTAGTGGAAAATAAGTCACATGTAATTGTTAAGAAACCCTTCAATCCAGGTTCAAACTGACAATTAAACGCATCTACTGAGCTGAAAAAAAATGTGTTGGAAGATGGTCTGAAAAGCTGAAAGCATCAACATGAAACTTGTGTTTGACAGACATAAGCAAAACTTGAAGGCACACAAAAGCGCTGATGCTCAGCTAAACTCAGAAAAGCTGTAATTATTGACTTTTTTGCAGCACAGAAAAAAAACAAGACCCAAAGGATAAAATAAAATGTTCAAAATGTATACATGACTCGTTTAACGTTGAAGATCTGATAAATATTGGAAGGGATTTCATCTTAAAGATCTCAGAGTTAATAATTATAGAGTTCTGGTTTAGACAACAGTTCTGCAGATGACTGCTTGATTTTTAAAGTCTTTAATCTCAAACACTGAAATATAAGTTATGAGTTCCTTATAAATTGAATGAAACAGTACTTTATATTCTTCATCCAAATGTACTGCATGCAATTAAGCTGCAAAAAGGCTTGGAGGAAGATCTGAAAAAGCAAATGCATGAAAATTATATTAGAAATAAAAGAGAAAACTTTCAGTGTTAATGATCAATTAAATGAGAAAAGTGAGTGTTTACAATTTTGGTCCACAAGAAAAAAAGTAAATCAAAATACAAGACCCCATGGGAGCAAAACAAAATGTTTTCATTTACATTTAGTCATTTAGCAAATGTTTTTGTCTAAAGCGACTTACAATTGAGGAGGCATTCGGTGATTCAACAAGAAGAAGCAATACACACAACAAGTGCTGATTATGCAAGGGAACTGTTAGTGCTCAGAGAATTTAGTGCTTTAGTATGGAAAAGTAGTCTGTTTTATTCATAGTGTTTTCAACAGGAGGTGTTTCAAGCCATATAATATGTTTGTGTGTGTGTGTGTTTGTGTGGGTGGGGTTGAGGGTGGATTATGTGTTTGAGCATGCTTTCTTGTTTTTTTGTAGGGTTTTTTTGTGTATGTGCATGCATGTGTGTGTGCACCCACTTGTGGTTGTGTGTGTATATATGTTAGTGTGCTATATGTTATATATTTCCCCATTTAGCATGGTTTGTTTGGCATATGTAAATCCAGCAATCGCGCTCTGATCCGCTGATCCGATTGCCTGAATGAGGTGGTCTCGGCTTGATTGAAACGAACTGGAGCGGATTGATTGTAAGTGAGAAAGCAAAATGATCCAATGAACTAACGAACCAGGCTATATCACAGTGTATTGTGGATATGTAATAGGTAGGCCCACACACAATCTGCGCACGCAGATTTCCGCAGATTTTTAGCTCATCATTGATTCTGTTTATTTACTTGTGTAAATGTGTGTAAATTTATATTTATTCAGTTTTTAAATTCATTTCAGTAATATTATTGACTAATATAAAATATTTATATGATTTAGTCACAATATAGTTTGTAAAGTAATATTTTCTGTCTTTTAGTAGCTATATTATATGAGAGACTTGCTTTGTTTACCAAATAAAGTGGATCAAATTGGATTTGAATTGTAAACATTAAATAAAAGTTAAAAAGGTATTATTTTTTATTTCATATATTAAGGTTGTAGTTATGATACTCCCAAAATCACTGCATAAATCTGCAGATTTTTAACAAAACTCTGCGCAGAAATTGCAAAAAAATGTCCGCAGATTTTGTCTGGCCCTAGTAATAGGCATATACGGCCATATGAAGAGAGATTGATGAGTAGGGTGGGACGTCATTCCTACCGGTTAATATGGATTTCATGTCAAATACGAAAGTGAAAGCATGCTGAAATATTACCTGTTATTTCTCTATAATGTAAAGCCTATAATGCATAATTCTAGCCAACGGCTATGTATGAGCAAGTCTTACCTCTGATTTATATTTGGTGACTATCTGTGGGTGTCACCATTCAAAATGAAAGCGCAGCTTTTTGCTTATAATGTCTTATTGCTCATCGTCATAAATTAAAATAAGGACACATGACAGCGGAGCGGGGCTCAATAAACCGTGGAACTCTGTTCAATGTGAGGAGAGTTTACTTGTTGACTTGTTTTAATAATTTTGGTCCGTTTAGAAACTTTGCTGTGTGAAAGAGAACCACACCAGGAGCAAAGAGCAACATTGGAACAATTTCAATCCCTGTTTCTGAACAAAAGAGTCAATCTACAGGTGTGAAAGCACCCTTAAGGGAGTCGCACACCAGATGCGCCACTCGGCGCCGTGTCACGACACGCAGCGATGTGCATTTTAGAATTCTAAACATCGATTTCTATCAGGGTACTCACACCGGCGCCGCAAGTCGGCAGCTGTCTGCGGTTCCCAGCCACGACTAAGGACACTGTTCATATTTCTGCCGCACCGCAGAGCGCCATCTCAATAGTTTCATATTAAATAACATACAAATGTGCGCATCTGGTGTGCGATACTTCCAACTGTCATGTGCGTGCCATGTTGCGGCGAATCCGATGTGCGACCTGCTTTAGTGTATGCTAATGTGTGTGCACACACGTGTTTGTGTTTCCCTGTGTGTTTGTGCTTGCATGTTTTTTATTTGTGTGTGTGTGTGTGTGTGTGTGTGTGTGTGTGTGTGTGCGTGCGTGCGTCTGTGCGTGCGTGCGTGCGTGCGTGCGTGCGTGCGTGCGTGTGCGTCTGTGTGTCTGTGTGAGGATATTCAAATTCATTAATTAATTAATTAATTCATTCATTCATTCCTTTATTAATCAGGGGTTGCCACAGCAAAACGAACCGCCAACTTATCCAGCATATGTTTTTATGCAGCGAATGCCCTTCCAGCCGCAACCCATCACTGGGAAACACCCATACACACTCACTCAATTTTTTTTAGCTTACCCAATTCACCTGTACCGCATGTCTTTGGACTTGTGGGGAAAACCGGAGCACCTGGAGGAAACCCACGCAAACACAGGGAGAACATGCAAACTCCACACAGAAATGCCAACTGACCCAGCCGAGGATACACAAATGTCCCAACACAAATTCCTTCTGCTTAGTCTCTGACCCATCAGGGGTTGCCACAGCGGAATAAACAGCCAACTATTCCAGCATATATTTTACACAGCGGATGCCCTTACAGCTGCAACCCTGTAGTGGAAAACACCCATACACACTCATTCACACATACTCATACACGACAGCCAATTTAATTCATTCAGTTCATCTATAGCGCATGTGTTTGGACTGTGGGGGAAACCGGAGCACCCGGAGGAAACCCACGCCAACACAGGGAGAACATGCAAACTCCACACAGAAATGCCAACTGACCCAGCCAGGACTGGAACCAGCGACCTTCTTACTGTGAGGTGACAGTGCTAACCACTGAGCCACCGTGCTGCCCACAAATCAACTAAAGTTAACTGTTGTTTTTTTTTTATTTAAGTTGCTTGAACATAAAAGAATTAAGTTGTGCCCAAAGAATCTTAAGAATTGTGACGTTTCAGTTCATTTAATTAAGTAGTTTAAACAAGAAGCAAAAATATTTGTTTTGATAGTATCTGCCAGTGCTTCTGTGTGTATGTACTGTATATGTTGCATTGGTGTGTTTGTGTATGCTAGTTTTGTGTGTCTGTGTTTACGTGTGTTTGTACTAGTGTGTTTGTTTTGCGTATTTGCACATGCATTCTTTTGTCTGTGTGTTTGTTCATGTTTTTGTTTGTGTATTTCTGCATGTTTCTGTGTGTGTGTGTATTTGTGTAAACAGTCAGTCATGGTCCGGCGTCCTGCTGTTCATTGTCTGCAGGGTGGAGATGACAGAAAAACTTTCTTTTGAACAGTGAGTTTGTCTAGCAGCACATGCATATAAAGCGGTGTGTATTTTTGGTTCATCTATAAGTTGTGCGTTTGTGTAACAGTGTGAGTCATTCCTCAGTTTAATGCGCTTGTTTTCCTCCACGTCTCCCAGTGGCAGCTTATTTAAGAAGCACTAACAGTGGCAGTGTCTGAAACACCTCAGCCATTCACTCCAGTGTCTTTTTTATTTGTATTTTTTTTATTAGACACTTCACTGCTTTAAAGCTCGGCACTAATAATAATCTTCAGACTTGTGTTCGCTGCTGCTGATTTCCCTCAGGAGTAAACTAGTCCCACTGCAGCTCCTGAAGCACTCGTGCCAAATACACAAACACACAGCGCCTTCCCGCTTCTGCGCTATATTGGAGCCGGTTGGGAGGACGCTAAAGTCACATTGGGGCTTCTAGAAATATTACTGATAAAAGTTTAAGCGTGGTTAGCGAGGCTCATTGATTTCTGCTTTTGGTAAATAATGTTAAAGCGATGTTTGAATTTGTTAAGCGAGTTTTAAAGCTCAGGGGATTTTGCTCAGGGATGTTTTGCATGTTCGTGTTAAATATGCTCTTAAATGAATCTTTCATATCTTTTACATGAAGACAATTTGGGTATAGTATATTAGTACTGTAGATGATTTTTTTTTTATGTAAATTGATGTTTTTTTACAGTTTAATGTGCAGCTACTGCAACTAAAATAGTGTTATAAATACATTGAACTGTGGTGGTTTCATGATAACAATTCATTAGACTTGTTTTTGATGAGTAAGAATTTAATATAACCGTTGCAAGGAATTTAACTATTAAATAAAATGAAATAAAATAAAATAAACAATAAAATAAAAATTTCATTTAAAATTCAGTTAAACAATTAAATTTACAATAAAATAAATTGCGACTAAAAGTGTTCAAAATAAATTTTAATACTAAAATAAATTGTTGTAAAACTGTGGTGGTTTCATGGTATCAATTCATTATACTTGTTTTTGATGAGTTCATTTCAAGGAATTCAAAAATTAAATTTAAAAAAAAATTTAATTAAATTAAAAATTTAATTAAAATAATAAAAATCTAATTAAAATTAATATATATATATATATATATATATATATAAAATTTATTAACATTAAAATTAAATTACAATATAAAAAAAATTGTGGCTTCTAGAAATATAACTGATAAACATTTAAATGTGGTTAGCAAGTTTAATGATTTATTATTAATAGTTAAGTTAAAGTAAATTAAATAAAAATTTAATTAAAATAATAAAAAATTTTAATAAATTAAAAATATATAAAAATTTATTCAAAAAATGTCAAATTAAATTACAAAATAAAATAAATTTGGCTTCTTGAAATATTCCTGATAAAAGTCTAAGCGTAAATAATGTTTAAGCGATGTTTGAATTTGTTAAGCAAGTTTTAAAGCTCAGGCGATTTTGCTCGGGGATGTTTTGCATGTTCGTTCTAAATATGCTCAACTTTCATATCTTTGCGTCATTTTTTACATGAAGACAATTTGGGTATATTAGTAGATGATTTAGTTATTTACTTAAATTGGTGTATTTTAGTGTTTAATGTGCAGCTACTGCAACTAAAATAGGAAAAAAGTGTTCAAAATAAATTTTAATACTAAAATAAATTGTTGTTAAACCGTGGTGGTTTCATGATATAAATTCATTAGACTTGTTTTTGATGAGTAAGAATTTAATATAACCATTACAATGAATTTAACAATTTTATATACAGTTGAAGTCAGAATTATTAGCCCCCTTTGAATTTTTTTTCTTTTTTAAATATTTCCCAAATGATGTTTAACAGAGCAAGGACATTTTCACAGTATGTCTAATAATGTTTTTTCTTCTGGAGAAAGTCTTATTTGTTTCATTTCGGCTAGAATAAAAGCAGTTTTAAATTTTTTATGAACCATTTTAAGGTCAAAATTATTAGCCCCTTCAAGCTAATTTTTTTCCCCGACTCTGCAGAACAAACTGTCGTTATACAATAACTTGCATAATTACCCTAACCTGCCTAGTTAACCTAATTAACCTAGTTAAGCCTTTAAATGTCTCTTTAAGCTGTATAGAAGTGTTTTGAAAAATATCTAATAAAATATTATTTACTGTCATCATGGCAAAGATAAAATAAATCAGTTATTAGAAATGAGTTATTAAAACTATTATGTTTAGAAATGTGTTGGAAAAAAAATCTTCTCTCTGTTAAACCGAAATTGGGGAAAAAAATAAACAGGGGGGCTAATAATTCAGGGGGGCTAATAATTCTGACGTCAACTGTATATATATATATATATATATATATATATATATATATATATATATATATATATATATATATATATATATATATATATATATATATATATATATATATAAAAATTAAATTTAAAATAAAATAAAATAAAAATTATAAAAATTATAGTTTACATAAATTTAAAAAAATTATTCAAAATGTATTTAAACTAAAATTAAATTACAAAATAAAACGTTAAATAAAATAAATTGTGGCTTCTAGAAATATTACTGATCAAAGTTTAAGCGTGGTTAGCGAGACTCATTGATTTCTGCTTTTGGTAAATAATGTTAAGCGAGTTTTAAAGCTCAGGGGATTTTGCTCAGGGATGTTTTGCCTGTTCGTTCTGAATACACTCTTAAATGAGAGTTAGACTTTCATATCTTTAAGTCATTTTTCAGGCAATTTGGGTATATTAGTAGATGTTTTTGACTCAAATTGACGTATTTTAGTGTTTAATGTGCAGCTTCTGCAACTAAAATATAAAAAAAGTGTTATAAATACATTTTAATACTAAAATAAATTGTGGTTTAACTGTGGTGGATTCATGATATTTTTGACTTCATGACTTTTTGATTATTAAGAATGTAAGATAACTTAAAAGGAATTTAACAAAATAAAATAAAATAAAATTTAAATAATTAAAATATATTTAATTTAAAATTTAATTACAAAATAAAAATAAATATAATAAAATAAATTGTGGCGTCTAGTAATATTTTAATTATCTATTAATTTAATTAAATTAATTATTATTATTATTATTATTATTATTATTATTATTATTATATTTAATTTATTTTAAATTTATTATTATTATTACTATATTATTATTCATAAAAAATATTTTTATTTTAAACTATTATTATTATTGTTTTTATTTTGTTTATTTATTATTTATTAAATTTAGTTTTATGTTATTATTATTATTATTATTTAATTGAAGATTTAGTATGTAGTTGAGTGAAGCTCATCAGATAAATAAGGCTCCAGGAAGAGTGTGTTTGTGCTGTGGGCTGCTGCAGGGTTGCTGATGATCATTTGATGAGCTCTGGAGCTGGAAGAGTGTTTCTGTTTCTGTGACCCAGTTCAGTCAGTGCTGAACATCCCGTCTCTCAGCCTCCATCACTCCCGCTCTGCTTTCTGCTGATTAATAATTGAGTGCTGCGTTTTTGTCTGCGCGCTCAGGAAAAACGATTAAAAGAGCGAGCAGATGAAGGGAGCCATGCAGAAAGAGGACGGAAAAAGCAGAAGCTGCTCGTGCTGCGTTTCTAGAGTTGCCTCATTAGTCCTATAGAGACACGATGCAGAGAGTATTTATGTGTGTGAATGTGTGTGTGTGTGTGTGTGTTTACTTTCATGAAGTTTGGAGAAGTGTTTTTTGTGCCAAAGGTTAAAGAAGTGTTTCTGTAGATGTGGACTTTTTCATCGGGTGAATTACTAGTAATTAATTAAAGACTAATGGAGGCGGCTAATTGAAATACATAGCAAATATTGATTTGTGTTAAATAAATTTTCCTGGTTTGTTATTATGAAATGTTTGCTAGCAGTGTTAAATGTTATTGAGGTAGCCTTGTGCTTTTATTAATAGTTTATTGTTATAATTTTTATTTTTTAAACAATTTTATTTAGTTGATATGTTTTTTATGATCTTTTCTTTTTTATATAATTAATTTTGATAGATATTTTTGGAACATATAGCCAGTGGGATAAAAAAAAAAAAAAAAAAAATATATATATATATATATATATATATATATATATATATATATATATATATATATATATATATATATATATATATATAGTTGAAGTTTTTTAAACACCATTTTAAGGTCGAAATTATCAGCCCCTTTAAGCTATCTTTTTTTTTCAATAGCCTACAGAACAAACCATCATTATACAATAACTTGCCTAATTACCCTAACCTGCTTAGTTAACCTAATTAACCTAGTCTTTAAATGTCACTTTAAGTTGTATAGAAGTGTCTTGAAAAATATCTAGTAAAATATTATTTACTGTCATCATGGCAAAGATAAAATAAATCAGTTATTAGAAATGAGTTATTAAAACTATTATGATTAGAAATGTGTTGAAAAAAGCTTCTCTCCGTTAAACAGAAATTGGGGAAAAAAAATAAACAGGGGGGCTAATAATTCAGGGGGGCTAATAATTCTGACTTCAACTGTGTGTGTGTGTGTGTGTGTGTATATATATACAATGATGTATAACCTCTTTCTCTCTCTCTCTCTCTCTCTCTCTCTCTCTCTCTCTCTCTCTCTCTCTCTCTCTCTGAGAGTGTTCTGAGGGCGTTCGAGGGCACCTGAGAGCTTTCACGTGAAGGGTGGTTGTTTAGGCTTTTTCTAACTAACACTACTTTTTTTCCTTTTCAAATAACATTTTCTAATGTAAAGTTAATTTAATAGTAAAATCGGTTTTGAATTGCGAACTTTAGTGGAGTTAAATCGAGAAAAGGATGGCGTCCCTCCGTTTCGGGGGTGTCGCCACCTGTTTCTCTGCGAAATGGCGTTAGGTGTATTCCAGCAAACGGTGTAACTGTAGAAGAAGTGTTAATGGCTGTTGGAGAAGAGGTTGGATACGAGAATATTTTGTCAGCTTCTCGCATGAACAAAGCAGTGGTGGTTTTTCTGAAGGGAGAGGTCCAAGTGAATCGTTTGATTAGCAACGGAATTGTGGTAAGTGAAGAATTTGTTGTTGTTTCACCACTTGTCGCGCCGACGACTAAGGTAACTATATCTAATGTGCCCCCATTCATTTCTAATGATGAAATTGAGAAAGGACTTTCGCGCTATGGAAAGTTTGCGAGCGCGATTAAAGTACTTCCACTTGGCTGTAAAACTGAAGCATTGAAACATGTAATGTCTTTCAGAAGACAGGTGTTCATGTTTTTAAATGAACCAAATCTAGATGTGTCTTTTAGAGTGTGGCATGATGGAAAGGCTTACATGATTTACGCTAATACTGGGAGTTTGAAATGCTTTGAATGCGGGGATTTTGGTCATAAAAAATCAATATGCCCGCATAAAGCTGGAACAAGTGTAGAGAGTGCTGGGCCTCAAACTGCAGTAAATGACTCAGAAGACGCGCTGCCTCCAGCAGTGGAGGAGCGCGAGGCGCTAATTGTTGAACAGACTGGAAAAGTTATGGAAAACGGTCAAAATGTGGAGGTTGTTGAAACCGATTTAAAAAAAAGTGGTGTACCGATTGACAATGCGAATGATCAGGTGTATAGTGAAGCTGGAAGTACAAATGTTGACACTGGTGAAAATAATTGTGACTTAAAAGATGATGATGCGCTTTCTGAGATTTCCGATTTGGGGTCGCAGATAGCTGGAGAGGTCTATACTTTACAAGAGATAAATGACTTTCTGGATGAAACTTTTGGGAAAATTGTTGAAGTGAGAGATTTCTTTCCGGACACAGAAAAATTCATGAGTTCAGTCTTGCTGTTTCAACGAACAGCTAGTTATGAGGTTTTGGATAAGAAAAAGAGATTTCGTTTGAAAAAAATGGTAACAAAACTTCGAAAAGACAAACTTGTTTCTTAGAAACTTTCAAGTAAATAGATCTCACATGGTGTCTGTTACTTATTGCTGTCATTTCCTTTTCTTTTTCCACTCCATTTCTAATTTTTATATGGATGCTTTGAGAGTGGGCTCTTTAAATATCAATGGAGGAAGAAATAGGGGCAAGTTAGCAATGATATCAGAATTTTTCAATGTTAAAAAAATTAACGTTTCCTTTTTACAAGAAACTCATACTAATAAGGAAAATGAAATTGAATGGGGTATGTGGTGGGATGGCAAGTTTGCCTTAAGCCATGGAACACATAATAGTGCTGGGGTAGCTATTTTATTTTCCCCAAACATGAATATAAATATTTTGAATATTGAAGAAATTGTTGAAGGAAGATTATTAATAATGAAAGTTGAATATGAAGAAAATATTTTTGTGTTTGTTAATGTTTATGCTCCCAATAGTGGCACAGAGCGTCAACATTTTTTAATGATTTTAAGGAATGCAATTAGGAAATATGATGATAGTGTGTGTCTTGTAATTGGGGGGGACTGGAATTGCACAACAGATTTTATAGTAGATAGAAATGGGGAAGAGCCTCATAGTCAGTCAAGTTTTACACTGCTAAAGATTATGCATGAATTTCAATTAATAGATGTTTGGAGGAACAGAAATATAGGAGTTAGACAATATACCTGGTTGAAAGTGGGTGATAATAGAATTTGTGGTGCAAGATTAGATCGATTTTATTTGAATAAAATGTGGAACAACAAAGTAATGGATGTTTGTATATCTCCAAATGGATTTTCAGATCATCACATGGTTGTTTTGGTTTTAAATGTAAAGAAAACATTAAAACATAATTATTATTGGCATTTAAATGTTAAATTATTACAAGATGTTTCTTTTTGTGAAAATTTTAAATTCTTTTGGAATAATTGGAAATTGAAAAAGTCATCTTTTGAGGATTTGTGTGAATGGTGGGATGTGGGCAAAGTAAACATACGACTATTTTGTCAAAATTATGCTTATCATACATCAACTATGGTCAAAACAACAGTAAAGATTTTGCAAATAGATATTCAGTTGTTGGAAGAAAATATTGATGTTAACAATGAGAAGACACTGAAAGATATATTGAATAAGAAAAAAACAAGAATTAAGTTCACTTTTAAAGGAACAAGTAAAAGGAGCATTGATAAGGGCTAAGTTTTGTTCAGTAAAGGATATGGATGCCCCAAGCTCTTTTTTCTTTAATCTTGAAAGGAATTTTATGCACCAAAAACAAATGTGCCATCTTTGTCATCAGGATGGGTCAATAACATCAAATCCCTCTGAAATGAGAACAATTGCAAGAGACTTCTATAAACAATTATTCAGTGCTGAGAATTGTGATGATTTGAGTGCTGATGACTTATTCAAGGATTTACCGGTGCTTGAGGATGAGCAGAGAAGGGCATTGGACACTTTAATTACTTTTCAAGAACTTACAGAAGCAATGCTTCAATTACATATTGGACGTAGTCCTGGAATAGATGGTTTACCTGTGGATTTTTATCACCATTTTTGGGACATAATAGGACATGATTTTTATGAGGTGTTGTTAAGTTGTATCACAAGCAAAACACTCCCTATAAGTTGTCGTCGAGCGGTTTTGTCTTTGCTCCCAAAGAAAGGGGATTTAGGTTTCCTTAAGAATTGGAGGCCAGTCTCTTTGTTATGTTCAGATTATAAAATATTCTCAAAATGTTTATCTAATAGAATTAATCATGTTTTAGATTCATTAATTCATAGTGATCAAACTTACTGCATACCTGACAGGTCTATAATGGACAACCTTTTCTTATTGCGAGATGTAATTGGTCTTAATCAGTTCAATCATGCCAACATTGGAATACTGTCATTAGATCAAGAAAAAGCTTTTGACAGAGTTGATCATGGATATCTTTTTAATGTTTTAAAAAAATTTGGATTTGGTGACACTTTTATATCTTATATTCAACTATTGTATAGCAATGTTTCTGTTATGGTCAAAGCAGGTGGTGGATTAAGCTCACCAATACCAGTTAATAGTGGGATAAGGCAGGGTTGTCCACTTTCTGGACCGTTATATAGTTTGGTGATTGAACCATTGTTGTACAGATTGAGGAAGGTACTTAAAGGAGTTGAAATCCCTAATGATGATTTTAAGGTGTTTTTGTCAGCATATGCTGATGACATTACTGTTTTTATCACAAGTCAAAATGATATTAATGTTTTAATTCAAACTATTGGAATGTATGAAAAAGCCTCCTCTGCAAAAGTTAACTGGGCTAAAAGTGAAGGATATATTATTGGAAAGTGGGAAAAAACTGGGCTTCCTAAACTTCCTGGTGGTTTAAAATGGAGACAGGATGGTTTGAAAGTATTAGGTGTCTTTTTGGGCAATGATGACTTTCAAAAGAAAAATTGGGAGGGTCTGCTGGAGAAGGTGTCTGCTAAATTGTCGAAATGGATTTGGATATTACCACAGCTGTCCTATAGAGGGAGAGTTTTGGTCATTAACAACCTGGCTGCAGCAATGCTTTGGCATAAGACTATTGTTTTAGAGCCACCTGAAGACATTGTTGTTAGTATACAAAGAACATTTGTCAATTTCTTCTGGAGTGGACAGCACTGGATCCGTGCAGCAACACTTTATTTGCCAGTTCATGAAGGTGGTCAAGGCTTGGTGGACATGAAGAGTCGGATCCGAGCATTTAGGATACAAGCTGCACAAAGATTCCTTTACAACAAAGAAGTGGCATGGGTCAAAACTGCAAGTGCTTTTTTAAAACGAGCAAGTGGATTTGGTCTTGATAGACATCTGTTTTTAATGACTTTACAAGAAGTAAACCTGTCTGGAATCTCATCTTTTTACAAGTCTATGCTACAGGCATGGATGGCTGTTTTCAGAGTGGAAAGAGTGATCGATGATCATGGACATTGGGCCCCAGAGGAGCCGTTGTTTTTTAATCCTATGATCCAGACAAGATTGCTGTCCTGTGTGAGTGTGAGGCAATGTCTAATGAAGAATGGTGTCCAAAAGCTTGGAGTTCTTTTTGATGAGAAAGGATGGAAATCAACAGAAGTGCTTCAAGAAATGACAGGTTTGAAATCTGCACGACTTATCTCAAAATTGAAAGAAGAGATCTACAATGCTTTACCCAGTGGCTACAGGAACTGGATTAGACAGAGATCACTACAGGACAATAAAAACATGCAAAGTTTTCCTGAAATAAAAGTTTCACCTGCTGCAAATGAAGATGATGGAGATGTAAATTCAATTTTATCTTTTAAGACTCCTCAGTTAAATTTTTTTAAAGAGACTTCTAAGAAGGCAATATATTTTACTACACTAAAAGTGACACATAAGGAATCGCTAAAGAATCAGAAGATTTCCAAATGGCCAGAATTGCTGGAACCAGACTTTCTTGTTAGGGATAGGTGGCGGACATTGTACAAACCTCCGATAGAGAAACGAACTGCTGATTTACAGTGGAGGATTATTCACGGTGCCATAGCCACAGATGGACATATAGCACACCTAAATCCAGCAGTAGAAGGAAAGTGTCGGTTTTGTGGGGAGCAAGAAGATGTAGAGCATTTGTTTTTGAGGTGTAGTAGACTGCAAGGTCTTTTTGATTTACTTAAGAATTTGTTTAGGGGTTTTAATGAGGATTTTTCTGAAAAAATATTTATTGGAGGAATGAAATATAGATTTTCAATGAGGAGGAAAATGTGTTTATTAAACTATTTAATTGGAACAGCGAAACTTGCAATTTGGAAAACAAGAAAGAACAAAGGTTTACAACTTGCTACAGTGGATCCTGAAATGATGTTTAGATGTTTGATCATAGGAAGGTTGAAGATTGAATTTGCCTACTATAAACTTACAAATAATTTAGATTGTTTTTGTGAGGTGTGGGGTGTTAATGAGGTACTTTGTATAATTCATGATGGACAACTTGTGGTGAATTTTTAAATTTAAATATTGTACTTGGTGTTTTTTTTATTGTAAAATGATGTGAATTTTATATTAAAGTATTTGTTAATCCTCTCTCTCTCTCTCTCTCTCTCTCTCTCTCTCTCTCTCTCTCTCTCTCTCTCTCTCTCTCTCTCTCTCTCTCTCTCTCTCTCTCTTTTCATATAAATACACTCATTCTCCTGGGCCACTTTTTTAGGTACACCTGTCCAACTGCTCGTTAATGCAAATTTCTATTCAGTCAGTCACATGGCAGCAACTGAATGCATTTAGGCATGTAGACATGGTCAAGATGATCTGCTGCAGTTCAAACAGCATCAGATTGGGGAAGAAAGGTGAATTAAGTGACTTTGAATGTCGCATGGTTGTTGGTGTCAGACGGACTGGTCTGAGTATTTCAGAAACTGCTGATCTGCTGGGATTTTCACAACCATCTCTAGGGTTTACAGAGAATGGTCTGAAAAAGAGAAAATATCCAGTGAGCGGCAGCTCTGTGGGCGCAAATGCTTTGTTGATGCCAGATCAGAGAAGAAACCACTGTACCAGATCTCAGTCTAATAGTTAATAGTCTAACTATATTTATAAGTTACATATTAAGTTTACTTAATGTCCTTGTTTTGTTTATATATTTTTTTTAAAGATGATTAAAATTATTATTATTATTATTATCATAATTTTTATTAATATTATTATGATAATAATAATAATTATTATTATAATTAATATTTAATTTTAGTGTATTATAGTAACACTATCTGTTTGCTATAAGTAATAAATAGTAAAAAACGACAATAATAATGCTCAGCTGCAACAAAACAATTAATATTTAAATCATTTATTATATAAATATGGATAATTTAATGACAATAGATAAATATGCAGGATGGTGGAATTTCTGCATATTTAACATGTGGATTTTAACATGTCGATTATGTATAAAGAAACAGCTATTTATGTTTGTTGCAAACTTTTCATATATATAAAAATATTTAGGCTAAACTGTGATCGAGATTCTATTATGTCAGAGTGGACGGAGCGTAGACTGTAAAAGATATGGACGTAGTATCTGTGACGTCACCCATAGTTTTCTGAAGAACTCAAAAGAAGCTACAAGTAGGCGTGAACAACCGGCGCGTCATCGCACCAACCGGGGGATATCAAACAAGGGCAAAGAGGTGGAGCGTGAGCGGAGCTACAGACGCCTGCTAGCATTTTGCTTAGACAGACTTTTCTTTGGGAGAAATGCCTAATACTTCATTACCTGCGACTCGTTTGTGTTCTGACCACATGTGCTTAGTTGTATACTATATCAATAAAGTGTTTAGACTTTTAAAAACACTGTTATAATACATTGAGCCACTAAACATTGTTCTTATGATGCTTTTCTACAAGAGAAAAACGCGAATGACTTCCAAAACACTTCAAATATAGTCTGTGTTAGTAAATGCAAGGCTATTGATGAACTCCAGGCATAACACTGTATGACAACGCTTCAGATGACTGTTCTAGAGCCTACAGCTAATCAATCTGTCAGATTCTGGAGTGCATTACATGTCTAAAGAACATTATAAATGATAATTGATCTTAAATAAAACAAACACATTTATAGAGATGAAATATAAGTATATAATTTCACTCACCTATGTAATGGAGGCCATGTGAATGGTTTGTGAGCACAATTAGGTGGACACAGCATGCCATATCATCTGATAATTGTAAGAAATAATTCCAAAAAGCAACTGACTGTGTAAAGCCGCATAAAACAAAACAAAAATACGATGTATATGCAGAGTTCAGCAGCTAATCAGCCGGAATCAGCTGAGGTACAGTGACGGCGACCAGCGAGACCTAGCTGTCACTCAAGTGGCCACACCCCTTAATTATGCAGACTTAATATAACTTAATATAAAAGAAACGGATGAGTTATAAAAAAATTCAGCCCTCTCACAGTTATCATGGAGGGTAATATTAGCTATATGAACCAAAATCGTTCTTTGTACCAGGCTGTAAACACCTTTTTTTCTGCTGTAAAGTTGGCCATTTTAACAGTGGGCTCAATAGAAATCTGCTCTATTATGGAGCCAGGACTAGTGGAATTTCGATGAATTGCAGTTTCAGTTACTTCTGTATTTGCTTCACGAGGGAGAGCTGGAGGTTGCCGCTTGGGATGGGGATAATCAGTTTTTTTGGGGCAGATTCATGGGTAATGTTGTTTTTGTAAATCATTTAAAAGATAAGTTGTAAACTCAAACTGACATTTATACAGAAGCATAACTTTAACAGACAATCTCATGGCTTTACAAGAGCTCTGTCTTTTATACGTTATCACTAAAAATCAGTTCCCTATGAAAAAACGAATAGGATTTTTACTTCAGAACGCAGTCGGATATAATCAGAATGGCCTATTCCAGTGAGCCTCGTGATAAGATGAAGATATAAAAGGAATCTCAGTGCAGACAAAACACATTTAATGCAATGAAACAACAAGTAAATGTGCAGTAATGAAGTGTGCGGTGTAGCATGAAATCAGGCTTATTTGCTTCACGTTAGCTCTGTCTATCAGCTCATGAAGCCAGTGCTGCTTTGGGCATGTTTTATCACTGGAATGCGGATTGTCTGTTCTGACTCACTGATCAAGATGTCCGCCGCTCATCGGATTGCTCCTCTTTTCACGTTCCCACTTTTAACACGTACTGAGAGGCAGACATAGAGCGGGAAGGACTCGCCTCGGAAGATGTCTAGCGTTCCTGACTGCTCCGTGACCTGAAAAAAAGCAGTGTTAAGGGGGGGATTGTGTGTCAGTGTGTTATTTCCTACTCACACACATAAATCAAGCAGTCACTGGCATCACTTTTAAAAGAGGAGGAGAGATTGTGAGCCGTTTGATCGCTCCGTCCAATGTTTTCTTTTGGGAATCTCCTCGTGATGTCTTTTGTATTCCCTCAGAAGTGTACCGGGAGAAAAATGATGATGGAGTGTTAAGGCCAGTGTCCAGACATTTTATCCTACCCATCAGATTATGCTACCAACACTGTATTTCAATGGTTCTGAGGTTAGCGTTAGGGTTTAGGTAGGTAAAGGCGATATTACACCTTCATATCACACTACTTCACTTTAAAATTTACACTGGTAACAAAATCCGATGGGTAGCATATTGTGTCATCAAAATGTGCTAGCTACTTTTTGAATGGGAGGTAGGACAAGCTGACAAGGTAGGACAAATTGACAGAACACCGGGATACACCAAGCTAATGGTCGGCTGTTGGGCTTCATTGGTTCGTTGGTGAGGCTAGTTCAGAGCAGTGGTGTAGTCCTAAAAAAAAAGGTGGTGTACTACACCCGACCCAAATTTTAAATGAAAATATGCAAAGAATCGACGAAAGTCAATGATTCATTAGCTACATATATATATATATATATATATATATATATATATATATATATATATATATATATATATATATATATATATATATATATATATATATACACTTAATTTTTTTTATTTATTTATTTATTTATTTATTTATTTATTTATTTATTTATTTATTTATTTATTTATTTATATTTATTTATTTTTTACATCAGTTACCTGTAACCATTATTTTCCAAAAGAGAAAAAAAACAAATACTATGTCAATGTAAGTCAATGGTTACAGGTTTCCAGCTTTCTTCAAAATATCTTCTTTTGTGTTCAACAGAAGGAAAAAAAGACAAACTGGTTTGGAACAAGTAAAGGTTGAGTAAATGATGACAATTTTCATTTTTTGCGTAAACTATCCATTTATAAAGAAAAAATTCAAACAAATTTGTTTGTTTTAAAGGGAGATGCTAATAGTCTAATCCTATTTAATGATTTATGTTTAGCTAATAGTGCTTCCCCCTGTCTGCCACTGTTTTCATATCAAAATTAAAGGGGACTGAGGCGATCATTTAGTAGTGTACAGTTCATGAGCTAATCGCAAAACCATTAAGGGTGCTGAATAGAAATATAGGAGGGCTAAAGCGACACCCATGCTGTTTCATAAATTTACCTAAACGTTTCAGCGAGACATCCTTCAGTTGACTTGTCGTGGTCTTCGAAAAACTCTCACGAAATTTTCTCACAGCTGCTGCGCTCGTCAGGGGGGGGGGGATATCGCAAGTTAAACAAAAATGCACCAGTTGCAACAAAAATGCAAAAATTAAGATGCGAGTTAAAAAAACCTTTGGTATACAGTTAAAGGGGACATGAATACACATAAATTAGGGACGTTTAATCAGAAAAACAAGTGAGTATACCGAGGGTATACGCAATTATTGATCCTCAGAAGTGGTAATACCCAAACAGCTCATGGAAAAAAGTAAGCATACTGAGTATACGTGCGTATAGCAAGGACTACACCACTGGTTCAGAGGTGGGCAAACTACGGCCCGCGGGCTATTTGAGGCCCGCTGAACACTTTCATCCAGCCCGCGAGGGAGTTTTAAAAATGCTGCTTCTGAGTAACGTTTTGGTTTCAGAATTAGTAAATTAATGATGCGATACAAGTGAACGCCATTTGATGGCAGTATTGCACGCGGTACAGTTAGTGCAACCAGTAGAATTAGAACACACTCTCGGATATTAAAATGTACTCAACCTTTAATGACTGAAAATGCCAAAAAAATTAATAAAATTGACTCTGAATGTCGTGTGTTTAAGGAAGAATTGACAACAAAATATGTCTTCAGCAATAACGAACAGAAAGAGGTTGGTCTAATATGCCAAGAAAGTATTGCTGTTTTTAAAGACTACAACCCAAACGGCTGATCACACCGAACGAGCATTTCCGTTCCAAAAACGCGAGGTGCACCGCACTGCCTTTTTGTTGACAAGAAAAAAAGGAGCTTGGTGCGCTTTTTTAATGTCGTTAGGCAACGATTGAATCAGCTAGGTATTTTGCAAGAGTGTTGCTGTTAATATTAATATAACTTATTTTCAGGCTCATTGTTCACATGAACACGCTCATAATAACATGACTTGGATTCTTCTTCCATTTTATCTCAGATTTATAATGATTGATATGAGCATATTAATACAAGCTAAAATGAGATTGTTGTGAATTTGACTCAAATTATATAATAATTGAATATAATCCCCTTTAAAAAGTTATTTTATCAAAGATTTGTGGTTTTATCAAAATTTGTGATGATTGATCTGTATATTCTAAAAGCAGTGCAAATTAGATTATTGTAAATTTGACTGAATAGTAAACTTTAAGAACTATTTTAATGTGTTAATATAAGATTTTTTTATTCTCCATTGTAAAATTATTACATTATTATTATTATATTTTTTTAAGGGATTATTTTATTGTTTTATGATGATTGATAATTAAATATAAATAGCAGTGCAAATTCATTTGACTTGTAAATTTGACTCAATAATAACTATTTAAAAAAATCTGTTTTGTGTTAATGTGACATTTTTCTGTCCGACATTACATGTTCTATGTATACTGCCACTATAAATAAAAGTTATTTTTGAAGGATTTGACATGTGGCCCTTCACTTGGTTTGCAAAACTTGATGTGCCCCTCGGGTCTAAAAAGTTTGCCCACCACTGGGCTAGTTGGTTTGGTGTTTTCTACACGTTGCCTCTATCTGGTTAACGTTGGAGTGCATTGCAAGTAGTTCTTGCTGCAGCCTATAGACCTTTTTCTTGGATGCTGCATGGAGGGTGCCATAGCGACCAGCGTCTTCTGGTAGAATGTTTAGAACATCCGTTTACAGTGTTTACAACTGGTAATTTGCGCTCCGAAAATGGGTTTCAGTAGCTTTTTGAGTGGCTTACGGAGCTTTTTTGTGGCACACAACTTTGAAAGGTATGTGTGTGTGCGCGTGTTTCCCCGGCCTGTCAACTGTTAGCTCAGCGCCTCTTCAACACACACACACACACACACACACACACACACACACACACACACACAAACAATACTTTACTGCATCATAGAGCTAACCAGATTACTGGCATGAAACGTAACAGGTGTGTAAGTCATGGAATTTACAAAAATGACCAATAAAAGTCTGTTACTGATACTCTACTGGCTGATTTGCAAGTTGATTCTAATCGCGAGCCGTTATGTTTCATTAGTGTGTTGTATTTACCAGGGTTTGTGCTTTTCAAAACGTCACTTTATTTTCACTTGCCACAGTTATTAAATCAGTGGGACTGTACAGGCTAACGTTACGTGTGTGTGTGTGTCAAACATTTATGGTGAATAACATTTGTTTGTGTTGGTTATATATTGGAAAAAAGAGAAACTGTTGACTTTAGTGATGACGAGGCTTCATTTAAACAGCATAAGATGCCGTCTGACAATGAGGGGGAAATAACTCGCATCAGTTGATTTCCATCCTATTAGATCACATGTTTTTAAATGATCAGTCCAGGAGGTGGCGCTGATCGACAACAGTATTAGTTCAAAGATGATAAAAGCAGGTAAAATAGATTAAAACTATCGTTTCAAAGCTCTCCAAATGTGACTGTTTACACGCATCAGCTGCCGACCAGAAGTTCTTAGCATTCTCCCTGCGCATACACGCAAAGCATAATGGGTAATTTTGCGTTCTAAGAAAAAGGTCTATAGCACAGTGATGTCATGTATACACTACGTCACGCACTTTGAAGTGCACATGTGCAACGTGAGGTGCTGCATCCAAAAAGCATAATTCCATACTATATAGACTTTTCTAACAGTTGTGTAGTAAATTCGAATGTAGTAATACTTGAGTAGTGTCCATTACTTTAGTCAGTAAACCTATTCTCTGATTCACACTGAAGGATCACTCGTACTGTATGTCAGCTCATACACAGACTAGCTGGTCGACATGCCACTTTGAAATGCTCCAGTGTCTTTGTATGCATTTGCACTTGGTGAACAGCAGTAAAGAGCAGTGAACTGGTGACCCTCACGGCCAATCACAGTCATTTCTATTGAGCACTTGAACACAATGGCTAAACAGCTCATTCATAGTGTTTTAAAGGACACCTATGGTGAAAAAATCTACTTTTCAAGTTGTTTGGACAGACATATGTGTAGGTATAGTGTATAGACCGCCATATTGGGGTGATATAAACACACCCAGTCCTTTTTTTTTAAATTTAACAACATAAAAACAGTGGACCTTGCGGTGGACCAATTGGAGCGGTTTTGAGACCGACCGCAACTTGAGGTAGGAGTGCGGTTTCCCCGCCCGCCGAATTGATTGACAGCTGCGTATTAACATGTCTCCGTAGTAACGTTTATAATTCTATCAACAAGACAGGACGTGCGCAAAGCAACCATGAATAAAAGGTCTGTTCAGTTCGCTAGGATCATCAATCATCATCAAATGTGATCAAGAGTGAGTTTTACAAGTTTAAAATGTTTTAAAACTATTTTAAAGCGATTTACTTCAGATTTACTTCATCACCACAGCCGCGTACCAGAACAATTATACAAGAAGACGCTTCAATCCCGGTTTGTGGATGTTAAATCAGGTTTATTTTGTACATTAACACAACAGATATCCATACAGCAGTGGATATTAACGTGTATCCTGTCACGTTTGCGTGCAAAAAACTGCAAAGCTAAACGCGCGCTGTCTGTGTGTGTGTGTGTCAACGGTGTGTTTGTATTTGTGTGTGTGCTTGAACTTTGTAACGACATTGTGTGTGACTCATCTTGCAACTCCACAACAAATGCATCAAATACTCATTGGTTAAGTTCTTACTGTAGTATTTCTCACACACGTTACGTGAGATCTGCTTCCTTTATGTCTGTCAGTTGTCTGACGCAGCCGAGGGAGGAGATTAGGCAGGCTGACAAGTACATGGAAACGTGGGTGGGGGTCACAAAAACCGCTACCTGCTGCTCAGCACTATAAAATAGAAACTTCAAAAAGCTATAATAAATAATCTGATGGGTGTTTTGAGCTGAAACTTTAAAGACACATCATGGAGACACAAAAGACTTGTATTAAATCTGGAAAAAGGGGTAAAATAGGTGCCCTTTAAAGTCCAAATGCTTGCACATTGTCATAGTTTTATTTTATTTTGTTCAGCTCAATTTAGATGTAATTAGAAAAATGATATTGTCTGTTTATAATAGTATGATCATTACATAAATAAACTATAATGAAAAATAGGTATTAAAATAGCATTTTGCAAGAAATTTGATCACAATTCTCAGTGTCACATATTTTGACAGTATCATGCAGCCCTAACATACAGCACACCACACCATTGTTAGATATAAGCATGCTTGCTTCCTGTTGAACTCTGAGTGACATTTTTCTTTGTCTTCTTTTCTTACAGTCCAGACGACATTGGCACATGCTGGTACATTCTGCTTTCCGGATCAGTCTTCATCAAAGAGTCCATGTTCTTGCCACGCTCCAGGTATGCCTGTTACCTCAATGACATCAAATACCACACATTCACCCCTTATTAGAAAACACACCCACAATACCCTTTCCATTAAGCTGTCATTTATATTGACCTTATATTACAGGGAGTGCAGAATTATTAGGCAAGTTGTATTTTTGAGGATTAATTTTATTATTGAACAACAACCATGTTCTTAATGAACCCAAAAAACTCATTAATATCAAAGCTGAATATTTTTGGAAGTAGTTTTTAGTTTGTTTTTAGTTTGAGCTATTTTAGGAGGATATCTGTGTGTGCAGGTGACTATTACTGTGCAGAATTATTAGGCAACAACAAAAAACAAATATATACTCATTTCAATGATTTATTTTCACCAGTGAAACCAATATAACATCTCAACATTCACAAATATACATTTCTGACATTCAAAAACAAAACAAAAACAAATCAGTGACCAATATAGCCACCTTTCTTTGCAAGGACACTCAAAAGCCTGCCATCCATGGATTCTGTCAGTGTTTTGATCTGTCAGTCACGCTGTGGAGTACTTGGACGCGTGTGATGGAGCATTGTCCTGCATGAAAATCATGTTTTTCTTGAAGGATGCAGACTTCTTCCTGTACCACTGCTTGAAGAAGGTGTCTTCAAGAAACTGGCAGTAGTTCTGGGAGTTGAGCTTGACTCCATCCTCAACCCGAAAAGCTCATCTTTGATGATACCAGCCCAAACCAGTACTCCACCTCCACCTTGCTGGCGTCTGAGTCGGACTGGAGTTCTCTGCCCTTTACCGATCCAGCCACGGGCCCATCAAGACTCACTCTCATTTCATCAGTCCATAAAACCTTAGAAAATCAGTCTTGAGATATTTCTTGGCCCAGTCTTGACGTTTCAGCTTGTGTGTCTTGTTCAGTGGTGGTCGTTTTTCAGCCTTTCTTACCTTGGCCATGTCTCTGAGTATTGCACACCTTGTGCTTTTGGGCACTCCAGTGATGTTGCAGCTCTGAAATATGGCCAAACTGGTGGCAAGTGGCATCTTGGCAGCTGCACGCTTGACTTTTCTCAGTTCATGGTTCAGTTCTCAGTTTATTTTGCACCTTGGTTTTTCCAGACGCTTCTTGTGACCCTGTTGACTATTTTGAATGAAGCGCTTGATTGTTTGATGATCACGCTTCAGAAGCTTGGCAATTTTAAGAGTGCTGCATCCCTCTGCAAGATATCTCACTATTTTTGACTTTTCGGAGCCTGTCAAGTCCTTCTTTTGACCCATTTTGCCAAAGTAAAGGAAGTTGCCTAATAATTATGCACACCTGATATAGGGTGTTGATGTCATTAGACCACACCCCTTCTCATTACAGAGATGCACATCACCTAATATGCTTAATTGGTAGTAGGCTTTCGAGCCTATACAGCTTGGAGTAAGACAACATGCATAAAGAGGACGATGTGGTCAAAATACTTATTTGCCTAATAATTCTGCACTGCCTGTAATTGTCTTCCTCTGTCATTGTTGTCTGTGGGCAGCCCATCGAAAATTTTGTAGGAAATTTGGCACACTTGGCCTCTTGGAAGACATGTCAGATAATAGAGAGCATCTGATTGGTCAAAAGATTTGATGAGAAACTGAAGTATAAAAATCGTTTATCTATTTAGGTGGAAGTGACAAACTGGAAGCTTTGGATGTTTATGTCACGTTTATAGCTACTAAATGTGAATTTTATCACTGTTTTGAAGCACACCAGCTTATTGATATCCTTAAGACTAACAAACTGATACCAGCATCTATAAAACTTTATTTTAATTTCAGCGGACCTTTAACTGCAATGAAACATTTTCATCCTACAAAAATGTACTTTAAAGTGGAAAAATGCTCTTTTGATTGCTTATGAAAATGAAAGCAATGGTTCTTTGAAGAGCTTTTGGCTGAAAGGTTCTGTTGTAACCAGGCCTATCATGATGTCTATTTTTTGTTGTACGATATATTGCACCAAAATATATTGTGATAAGCGATATTATTGTCATTTTAAGACCATTTTATTGCATTTATTATATAATGCCAGAATGACAATATAAAAGCATCACAATGCAAGTACACTCTTCCAAAGCACACATCATATTTTATATTATAATAGAATATTTCATGTAATTATAGTCATTTAACAATTTAATAATTAGATTCAAAATGTGAAAACGCTTATCCTAAATAAATGAGTAATAATAAATGTTAACAAAAAGGTGCAAAGGTAAAAAGTAACAGAGGCTGCGATATCTGCTATCAGATCAAATTTCAGCTGTCAGACACCCACATGAAAATATACTATAGTAATTTATAGTAAATACTATAGTGTTTTTTAACCATACCTACGCTGACACCTCCAGTAGAGATAGAGATGTTAAATCAGCTAAAGTGTTGCTAGAATTGGTTTTTATGTATGGGCGATATATATTGCATCTAGGCATGGGCCGGTGTAAGATTGGGATGATAACCTTGGATAAAAATATCACCGTCTCACGGTATTGTGATTACTGCTCTACAATATATTCTTTTTAAATGTCTGGGTAAAAACAACAACTTTTTCCACCTTTGAACACAGTATATTTTATTTTGAGAAACATTTACAATATGTTGGAGCAGTAAACATGTCAGGCTAAATAATTCAAATGAATCATTGACTTCTGCTGTCATCAATAGTTTTAAAAACACAGATTTCAATTTGATTGTACAATTTAAAACAGAATCTTTGGATATCTTTTCTGCTGGATATACTGTTGTCCTAAAAACAAAATAACAAAAAGGTAAATAAAAAAATCTTACACATACCTTACGGTATAACAGAACATTTTGGTGGTTTTAAAACCTTAACTTATCTAAACCGCGGTATACTTTGAAAGCGGTTATCGTCCTATGCATACACTTCACTCCTTGATTTTGTTATTAATGTGTATATAATTTCAGAAAGAAATTTTCAGAAGAAAGTCGATTTACACATTTAAAACTCATTTTAAAAGGAGACACATGAACACCATTTTTAAAACTAAGCAGATCTACTTTTGTAAAATACTGCAATGGCTGCCATCTAATTAGTTTCCTGTCCAAAACTTTTAGTGTTTGTTTATATAGAGATCTAGCAGGATTGATTGAGAGGCCTGACTCTGATAATCAGCTTCCTTTAGCACCACTTCCAGATTTGTATCCCCCTTTTTCTTTCCAGACCAGGAGAAATGCAGATTTTGTCTGAAGCTTCTGTTTATTGCACCTGAAGTTCTCAGTCAAGTGTGCAAGTGTTTACTTCCAGAGCGACCGCCATCATTAAAAGCAAAATATTGTGCAGAGAGCTGGCAGAAGTCAGGGTTGAGTTTGAGGTGGCATTTTAAAATGGCAGTGCCGGTACCACCTGGCACTCATGCCAGCGCTTATGCAACACGTCTGAGCACTTTAAATAATTATTACAGGCTTAACAGTCAACAATAGTTTCTGTTGTTACAAACCTGATCCTTCACCAACTCCATTGTTTTCTGAAAGAGACTATATAAGCTATTTTTAAAGGTCTTTGTTTTTGTTTATTAGGTGTGTTGGAGTAGGTTAACAAGCGTCATTGTGCAAAAAATGCATTATTTTTTATATATTGTACATTATTGCATCACCTCTGTTATTGCATCACCTCTATTCTCAGTCTATCTGGAATGCTTTGATTGAGGTCTGCTTTCGACAAACCTCTACAACGTTCTTTATTGGAAATGATGTACTCTGAAGGTCTCTGGAAGTGCTTTGAAACGTGCATTTTTTTATTTGAAATTTGACGTAATCTCAAACATGAAGACAGGGCAGGATATAACACTGGGCGCTGGGTCAGTGCAAACTACAAAATCATTTGTGAAAATGGGGATGTTATGTGCATATGTAAAAAAGTATTAATTCAGTCGGCATGTGCACGTGTGTATCTTTTCCAAAAGACATAATTTTGCCAAAATGACAAAACTGCTGGTCTGATCTTTTAATTTTTTTGAAAATTATTCAGGAGATATTTTTTATTTTATTTTGTTTTATTTTTTAATTTTTTATTTATTTAATTAATTTATTTTATTTTATTTTTTAAATTAAATTTTATTTATTATTATTGTTTTTAATTTTAACTATTTATTTTTTTATTCATTTTATCTTTCATTTTATTTAATTTAATTTAATTTTATTCAATTTTATCTATTTATTTATTTTTTATTAATTTAATGTATTCATTTTATTTTTCCTTTTTATTTTTTCATTTAATTTAATTAAATTTATTATTGTTGTTTTAATTTTTTTTATTTAAGTTATTAATTTTTTTTTTCTTTTTTCTTTTTTTTTATTTGTAATCATTGTTTTTAATTATATCTATTTATTTTTTGTTTAATTTATTCATTTTATTTTTTATTTTGTTATTTTATTTGATTATTGTTTTAAATGTTTTCTATTTATTATATTTTTTTCATCAATTTAATTTATTCATTTTATTTTTTTATTACTTTTTATTATTGTTTTTCATTTTATCTATTTATTTATTTATTTATTTATTTATTTTATTTAATCATTTTATTTTTCATTAAATTTTTTAATTTTATTAAATTTTATTTATTATTATTGTTTTCTATTTATCTGTCTGTCTGTCTGTCTGTCTGTCTGTCTGTCTGTCTGTCTATCTATTTCATTAATTGAATTTATTCATTTTGTATTTTATTTATTATTATTCTTTTAAATTTGATCAATTTATTTATTTGTTTGTTTTTTAATTAATTTAATTACATTTTTTATTTTATTTTATTTATTTTTTTATTTGTTAGAAGTATGCAATTTGATCACTTTCAGAATTGTGAATATTAAATATACTTTGCATTAAATATCTGTTTAGGTTCATTCAGTTGCATGTGCACGTGTGTATCTTTTTTCAAAAATACATAATTTGCCAAAATGCCAAAGCTGCTGGTCTGGCATGTGATTTAATTAGTATGCAAAACATAAAACAGAACTCAAAGTAAAGCGGTTATGTGCGCAGCCATGCCTAGTTTCAGTAAGATGCTCTTTTTCATCTCATTTATTTCTAGTCTTTAGCTTGTTCTGCACATGCAAACAGACACTAGGGTGGTTTCCTCATAAATGTGCTTCTGAAAACTGTCCCGTTTCTCCCTTTAGTGAAATGCATGAGAATAGAATCTGACATCTGATAATCGACAGTCTCAGACGATACGAGCCGTTACCCTGCTTGCTTCAACACGTCTCGCTTGTTGTTCAGCCACAACTTTGCATGCCAATCCCAGGACAACTGAAAACACAGCTGTTTGTTGGACAATCATGCTTTATTTCACAATGTTTTGATTGAGATGTAAAAGAAATGTGGCAATATAATAAATTACAGTCATATTCAGATTTTCTTTTGAAATGAAAGACGACAGCTTAAAACAATTCAAAACAACAAATAATATAAAGGAGAAAGGTGAACAGAATAAAACAAGACACATGCTGTTTGAATTAGCAACAGAAAATCAACTGTGTGTGTACGTGTGTGTGAGTGTGTGTGTGTCTATTTATATGTATTTGTGTGTGTGTGTGTGTGTGTGTGTGTGTGTGTGTGTGTGTGTTTGTTTGTTTGTTTTTGTATATGTGTGTGCGTGTGTGTGTGTGGGTGTATGTGTATTTGTGTGTTTGTATGTGTGTTTATTTTTGTTTGTGATTTTATGTGTGTGTGTGTATTTATGTATATGTATATATGTGTGTGTGTGTGTGTGCGTTTGTGCGTGTATATATGTGTGTGTTTGTGTGTGTGTGTTTATGTGTATACGTGTATGTGTGTTTATTTTTGTTTGTGATTTTATGTGTGTGTGTATTTATGTGCGTGTATGTATATGT
>LR812532.1:56609831-56867331 GCA_903798195.1 Danio kyathit | reverse complement strand
ATTTTTTATTTAGTTCAATTATTATTATTTTTTTTATTATTTTTATTTATTTTATTATTTTATTATTATTATTTACATTTTTTATTTCTTTTCTTTATTTATATTTAATTCAGCTCAATTATTTTTCTTTTTTTTCTTTTGTTATTTTTATTTAAATTATTGTAATTGTTTTTAATTTTATCTATTTATTTAATTTTAAATTTTATTATTATTATTTACATTTTATTTATTTAAAAATTTTTTTAAATTTAGTTCAATTATTTTGTTCTGTTCTTTTATTTTCTTTTTTCTTTTTTTATTATTTCTATTTTATTTATTGTTATTGTTTTTGTTTTATCTATTTATTTTATTTTATTATTATTATTTACATTTTATTTATTTTATTTATTTATTTTTAATTTAGTTCAATTATTTTTTTCTGCTCTTTTCGTTTTCTTTCTTTCTGTTCTTTTCTTTTTTCTTTTTTTATTATTTCTATTTTATTTTTTGTTATTGTTTTTATTTTATCAATTAAATTTTATTACTATTATTTACATTTTTTTTTCTTTTCTTTTCTTTATTTGTTTAATTTTGTTCAATTATTTGACGCAATCCACATTGTAAAAGCGCTATAGAAATAAAGATCAATTGAATATTTCTGTGGTTTGCAGAAGTGCTGTTTGCACTTTACGCACTCGCTGTGACATTCCTGTTATTGGCATCTTCATTCTCATGTACTTCAGTCTTCTTGCATAACAGTTCTTTAATCTGAGCTGAGCTTAATGCAGAGAGATGAAGAAGGGGCTTATTTACTTTGGAGACCCCAGTGTTCGTCACACTCGCATTCCAGACAGCAGGAATGTTGTGTAATCTGGGGCCGCTGGTGGGCATCGTATATGAACGTCTGGTGTTAATATCAGATTTACAGTTCGTCTGGCTTCTGCTGGGAATAATGATTTCTTTTTTAGACTTTGGGGTTTTCACAAGCCTCTCCCGTCACTCTGGTGCATTTGGGTGGCTATTTGGGAATTAGGAGGGAATTCATTGGAGTAATTATGATTAAAAAAGGTTTTTGAAAGAAGATTTTTCTACTCACCAGGGGTGCATTTTTCCTAAATTAAAATACAGTAAAAACTGGAACAAATTTAAAATATTATTGCAATTTAAAACTTTATTAGTTATTCAGTTAAAAATCAGTTATAAATGCTATAAATGTCATTTATTCCTGTGATTTAAAGATGCATTTTCTGCATATTTGATTAAAAATACTGTAAAATTGTGAAATTGTGAAATATTGTTACAATTTAAAATTAATGTTGTATAATTTATAAATGTTCAATTGTCATTTATTCCTGTGACTTAAAGATGCATTTTCTGCATCATTACTCCAGTGTCGTCTTCAGAAATCATATATATATATATATATATATATATATATATATATATATATATATATATATATATATATATATATATATATATATATATATATATATATATATATATAGGGAAATATTTATTTCAAATAATCAAATTTTAAAGATCTGTTAAACTGTATGCAATGTATATATACAGCTTTTTAAAATATTTCCCAAATGATGTTTAACAGAGCAAGAACATTTTCACAGTATGTCTGATAATGTTTTTTTCTTCTGGAGAAAGTCTTATTTGATTTATTTCACCTAGAATAAAAGCAGTTATTAACCCTTTAAAAACTGTTTTAAGGTCAAAATTATTAGCCCTTTTAAGCTATTTATTTTTTTCGATAGTCTACAGAACAAACCATCATTATACAATAACTTGCCTAATTACCCTAACCTGCCTAGTTAACCTAATTAACCTAGTTAAGCCTTTAAATGTCTCTTTAAGCTGTATAGAAGTGTCTTGAAAACTATCTAGTCAAATATTATTTACTGTCGTCATGGCAAAGATAAAATAAATCAGTTATCAGAAATGAGTTATTAAAACTATTATGTTTAGAAATGTGTTGAAAAAATCTCTTCGTTAAACAGAAATTGGGGAAAAAATAAACAGGGGGCAAATAATTCAGGGGGGCTAATAATTCTGACTTCAACTGTATATGACCATTTTGCTGTTTTTACTGTAACAAAAACTAGCCTTGGTGGGCAGATTATATATATAGGATTAATTTTATTATTGAACAACAACCATGTTCTCAATGAACCCAAAAAAACTCATTAATATCAAAGCTGAATATTTTTGGAAGTAGTTTTTAGTTTGTTTTTAGTTTTAGCTATTTTAGGAGGATATCTGTGTGTGCAGGTGACTATTACTGTGCAGAATTATTAGGCAACTTAACAAAAAACAAATATATACCCATTTCAATTATTTATTTTCACCAGTGAAACCAATATAACATCTCAACATTCACAAATATACATTTCTGACATTCAAAAAACAAAACAAAAACAAATCAGTGACCAATATAGCCACCTTTCTTTGCAAGGACACTCAAAAGCCTGCCATCCATGGATTCTGTCAGTGTTTTGATCTGTTCACCATCAACATTGCGTGCAGCAGCAACCACAGCCTCCCAGACACTGTTCAGAGAGGTGTACTGTTTACCCTCCTTGTAAATCTCACATTTGATGATGGACCACAGGTTCTCTATGGGGTTCAGTTCAGGTGAACAAGGAGGCCATGTCATTAGTTTTTCTTCTTTTAGACCCTTTCTTGTCAGCCACGCTGTGGAGTACTTGGACGCATGTGATGGAGCATTGTCCTGCATGAAAATCATGTTTTTCTTGAAGGATGCAGACTTCTTCCTGTACCACTGCTTGAAGAAGGTGTCTTCCAGAAACTGGCAGTAGGACTGGGAGTTGAGCTTGACTCCATCCTCAACCCGAAAAGGCCCCACAAGCTCATCTTTGATGATACCAGCCCAAACCAGTACTCCACCTCCACCTTGCTGGCGTCTGAGTCGGACTGGAGCTCTCTGCCCTTTACCGATCCAGCCACGGGCCCATCAAGACTCACTCTCATTTCATCAGTCCATAAAACCTTAGAAAAATCAGTCTTGAGATATTTCTTGGCCCAGTCTTGACGTTTCAGCTTGTGTGTCTTGTTCAGTGGTGGTCGTGTTTCAGCCTTTCTTACCTTGGCCATGTCTCTGAGTATTGCACACCTTGTGCTTTTGGGCACTCCAGTGATGTTACAGCTCTGAAATATGGCCAAACTGGTGGCAAGTGGCATCTTGGCAGCTGCACGCTTGACTTTTCTCAGTTCATGGGCAGTTTATTTTGCACCTTGGTGTTTGGTTTGGTTTTTCCACACGCTTGCGACCCTGTTGACTATTTTGAATAAAACGCTTGATTGTTCGATGATCACGCTTCAGAAGCTTGGCAGTTTTAAGAGTGCTGCATCCCTCTGCAAGATGTAATGTAATGTGTATTTATATAGCGCATTTATTGTGTATGGCCATACACCCAAAACGCTTCACAATCATGAGGGGGGTCTCTCCACACCACCACCAGTGTGTAGCATCCACTCGGATGATGCGACGGCAGCCACAGGACAACGGCGCCAGTGCGCTCACCACACACCAGCTATTGGTGGAGTGAAGAGACAGTGATTGAGCCAATTCAGTGGATGGGGATGATTAGGAGGCCATGATGGGTAAGTGCCGATTGAGGGACTTTGGCCAGGACACCGGGGTTACACCCCTACTATTTACGAGAAGTGCCATGGGATTTTTAATGACCAGAGAGAGTCAGGACCTCGATTTAACGTCTTATCCGAAAGATGGCGCCCACTGACAGTGTAGTGTCCCCTTCACCTTTACTGGGGCATTAGGACTTGGACAGACCACAGGATGAGCGCCCCCTGCTGGCCTCTCTAACACCACTTCCATCACCAACCTAGTTTTCCCATGAGGTCTCCCATCCAGGTACTGACCAGGCTCAGCCCTGCTTAGCTTCAGTGAGTAACCGGTCTTGGGCTGCAGGGTGATATGGCTGTATCTCACTACTAGTGAGATATTTCACTATTTTTGACTTTTCGGAGCCTGTCAAGTCCTTCTTTTGACCCATTTTGCCAAAGGAAAGGAAGTTGCCTAATAATTATGCACAGCTGATATAGGGTGTTGATGTCATTAGACCACACCCCTTCTCATTACAGAGATGCACATCACCTAATATGCTTAATTGGTAGTAGGCTTTCGAGCCTATACAGCTTGGAGTAAGACAACATGCATAAAGAGGATGATGTGGTCAAAATACTCATTTGCCTAATAATTCTGCACTGCCTGTATATATATACACTACATGAAAGTAGTCTTGTCACCTGTCCAAGTTTTAGGATCAACAAATATTAGTTTGACTTCTAGTTGATCATTTGGTAATTTGGTATATTACAACATTATGTAATATATATATACATTACCAAAACCCAGCCTTTGTGTGCAGAAAGAGCTTCTTTCAACAGACACAAAAGCAATTGTTCCAAATAATGTGGTGAAAAAAAGTCTTCTGTATCCTTATTTTTTTTCTCTGTTCAGATTGTATGTTGTGGTTTAAAGTAAGCCTGGAGTCTGTGATTTTCAGTGTGGCTTTGGACTGTATGTGCTGAATGGTGAATGAAAAGTCTTGGTCTTGAGGTTTTGTGTTTGGATCAGAGTCATTATAGCACACAGAGACTCATTGTGTGTGGTCTTGCACTGCAAACAGAGTCAATCCCACCTGTTAGTGCTGCTATATTAGTTAGTTAGCAGATCTGACAGCTGTGCCAGTAGAGCAACCAGTACAGTGAACCAGCAGCGATTTACAACGAGACTTCTGCTTTACTTGATGTGATCATGATTGTGTGTGTGTGTGTGTGTGTGTGTGTGTGTGTGTGTGTGTGTGTGTGTGTGTGTGTGTGTGTGTGTGTGTGTGTGTGTGTGTGTGTGTGTACTTTGGACTGAAGTGTCTCCTGGCAACTCATTCAGCTGTTAAAAGTGTCTTGCGAGCAGCTCTTATGGTAAATTAACAACCCTGATGAAAGGTGAAGTGTGGCACAAAGATCACAATAAGCAAAAAAAAAATATATATATATATATTTATTCTATTTAGCATTAGCATTAAACTATATGTAGAACAATAGCAGGGCTTGACATTAACTTTTTTAATCACCAGCCACTGTGGCTAGTAGATTTCCAACATTACTAGCTACTCGCCATTTTCACTAGCCACACTTTTCTTTTTGGGAAAATATATTTTATATGCATAAATTTGACTTTGACATGCTAAAATGACTTGATTTAGATGTTGTGTTTTGTCCACATGCCTTCTCATTCACTTAACTTCTTGTGTGTATTGTGTATTAGCTTGCTCAGTGTGCATGAGCAAATGGGTTGTGTCGCAATACAATCAGTTTTTATTTCACATGACTTTTCAGAGCTCAAAATTAAGGATTTACCAAATTTATCTCGGACCACACCAAATAAGTATTTGTTAGCCACAATTTTTTTAATGTGTCAAAACAAGGAAAATGTAGCTGTATAGGTGCACCTTTTAATTCAACAAAACTTTTCTTTAAAAAATATTACATTTAAAAAAAAGAATTAGGCCTGTTAATAATCTGTTCAAAGAAGAATTAAAATGAAAGCAGTGACTGCTGCTGCTTACAAAAGAATATGTGTATTGATTTTAATCTTGAGCTGTTAAAAGCAGCAGGACTTTGGGTGCACGATCATCGCTCTTTGTCCAGTCTATTTCAAAAGGAACAGATCGCACCAGTTGTGCTTCCTCTAGGCACGGTTGCTTTGCGCAAGTAAACGGGAGCGTGCACGCTTTTTAACAGTCGCGCGCATCACATCACCTGTGCATGCGAGTTATCATCTTCTCATTCGGCATTTACCTGCTTTCTTTTTATCGTGTGAACACAGTTATTTTTAAGATCACATTTGCACAAATATTGGGCCATGCTTATTGTCGAACCCTGCTTTTAAGAAAACTAAAATTTAAAAATGATTTCCAGCCAATGTGGCTAGTGGAGGTGTCTGTCTAACCCACCAGAGCTGAAATCTACCCGCATTTGGCGGGTTGGTGGGTTTTAATGTAAAGCCCTGAACAATAGTAATAAAATAACAAGGAAAGCAACAAGAATAAAATCCAATAAATCGGCACCCCTCCTGTTTGTACATTTTTCTAATTTATTCTATTTAATTTATTCTTGTTGTTTTTCTTGTTCATTTCTTGTTTTGTTTTACGTATAGTTTAATTAATGCTAAATTATTAGCTCTCCTGAGAAATTGTAATTATTTTTCAACTATTTCCCAAGTGATGTTTATTTTTTTTTTTTGCATTTATAATGTAATTTATTTATTAAATTAGTTAAAGTAATGGCAGCCTGATCTCACGAGGAAACGTAACTATTTTACATTTGGCTAGTTCGGTCGTATGAAAATGTACGAATTTTAAAATGAGGCATGGCACCAAACCCCACGCCTAAACCCAATTTTCCAGAAAGGTCTGTATGTGTGAACAGGCCTTTTTTGAAAATACCGGTAAATTCGTTCCGGCAATTTTCCGGAAAGAGAAGTTGTAACATTACCAGTAATTTCCCTAAATGCTGCTCTGTGTGAATGCAGAAGGAAAATTGCCGGAAAGAGCGTGTTCACATCTAGAACGTGCTGACGTGAGACGTCTACTTTAACCAATCAGAACATTCAGATGCATTAACATCTGCACTGTTTATGAAAATAAAAGCCTTTGAATATTTTTCCAGACACATTTAGCTGCTAGATGTTAGTGAGATAACGTTTCTATCTTCCTTCTCAATGCCAACTAAAACATTATCGATAAAATGCTTATGATAAACCGCTGTTTGTTTACCTTCAAACTCTGCTTCAGTTGCTTGACGCATGTGCACAGGAAGCAGCCGGTGAGCGCCCGCACACACACATATTATGAACATCTCAACATGTACAAGTGTTCCTCCATATGGTTTCATCAAAGTTGTTCACAATACTTATCCATCTTCTGAATTTGTAATGTAGTCAAATGGGTAAACGTTTAGCTGCAGTCCACGCTTCTGCCTTTGGATGCCTCTGGGACAAAAGCAGCTGCATGAATGCTAAAGCTTTAAATAAAAAAGAATCCATCAACAAAAGTCTGACCCCTATTATGTTTACAAATGCAAGCGCAGCCATTTAGAGCTCATTTCTAGTTAATGATGTCAGAATTTACCGATATTTTGGAATGGATGTGTGACTGGTCTTTTCTGGAATAATTCCGTCCTTGCCTGTGTGAACAGCGCTTTTTTGAATTTACCAGTAAAGTCGTTCCCGTAATTTACCGGAAATTTACTGGTATCACTGTGTGAGAGGGGCTATTGGGGGATCAGCAAACCGTACTAAATTGTATGAATGAGATTGTACAATATCATACGAATTAGCCACTAAATCAAAAAGTTACGAATTGCTGTGAGATAACATTGGTGTTTTCTATATGCTTTTTCTTCTTCTGGAGAAAGTAATATATTTTAGTTTGGAGGGAATAAAAGCAGTTAAATATTATGAATTTTTATTATAAAATCTTTTTCAGAAATGTGTTGAAAAAATTCTTCTCTCCATTACTGAATAGAAAACAAATATATAGACTTCAACTGCGTGCAATGAAAAATGTACCAATAAAATGAAATAAATATATAAAAATAATTTATTTGCACACATACAGTTGAAGTCACAATTATTAGCCCTCCTGTGAACTTTTTTCTTTTTCAAATATTTCCCAAACGCTGTTTAACAGTATTTAATTTTTTACAGTATGTCCTACAATATTTTTTCTTATTTGTTTTATTTTGGCTAGAATAAAAGCAGATTTAATCTTTTTAAACCATTTTAAGGTCAATATTATTAGCCCCTTAACTTGCCTAATTAACCTTTTCGTCTAATTTTCTTTTTGTTTCTGTTTTTAATTATTATTAATTATTTAATATTAAATTATATTGCATTTTCCATAATGTAGCGTAATAATGACAATCAATTTTAAACTACAATCTGTTAAATTGTGAGCACTTATTACAATTTAAACACTCCTACTCTCAAAAGAAAACAGTTATTTACAACTGTAATTATTCCACAGTTCAACCGATTTTACTGTATTTTTTTTATTTAAAAATGCAATAGTTTTAGCTTCGTTGGCATCTTTTTACTGTTTCCAAACTTTTGACTGTTAGTGTATTTCTATACACTGTAAAAATATATATATATCTTGCTCCCTTATGCTGTGTTCACACCAGACGTGTCTTCCACGAATAAATCATGCTATTCATGCTTAAATAGACGCGTGAACATTTTGAGTTTACTCTCTTCATTTGCACGTCAAATTCACTTTATAATAGATGCAGATTTGCGTCATGGGCAGGGCTTCTGTCTGCCCAGTGACTCTAGTTTTGTGACTAAATGGCTAACATGGATTTTATTAAGAGAGTAGCTGTGCTTTATGTGCTTCATGTATATGAAGGCTGAAAAACAGCGTAGATTTGTTCAGCGCCGCTGAACAGTCCACTAGATGAAGATTTCAGAGGTGCACCAGCTCTGTGAGTTTATCAACTCCTCCAGAAACTATACCTGCATGATGGAAGCTTTCAGCAGTGCTTCAGACTGAGTTGAGCCCAGTTTGATGAGCTGTTTTCCGGTGTCAGCAAGAGGATTTCCCCCCGGGACACCAACAACAGGCACTACGTTATAATCTCTAATAATTGCAACCACTAGAGCAAGCTCCTGATTGGTTAACGTGGCGCGAATCTCCGCTAAAATTCAGATTTTCCAACTTGAGCGCAGGATGTCTATTCGTGTCTTTGCATTGACTTAACATGTAAATCACTCGCGCTTGACGCTGCATCCGTGTCAGGTGTGCACGCGGCATTAAAGTTATTAGTTGTATCAAATGATTCTAGTCATCTCAACTTGCATCAATCAAACCGACTAAAAAGTTAACTTTAGTTGAAAGTTGTGTTGAAACCTGTTTAACTTATTAAAATAAGTTAAAGCAGCATAAAAATATTATTTTTATTTAATATTGACTTTTTGCCATTAGATTTCTTGCAGTGTATAAATGTGTGTATTTGCGTCTGTTCCTCCCTTCACTCCTCATGTGTTGAATGGGGTTTTCTGTGTTCTGCTCACTGTGAGTCTTTCAGGAGTCTGATGTCACTGGAGTTTTCCAGTCAGAAACAGTGCAGGAGTGTGTTCAGATTCCCGCTATATAACGTTTTGCTCTGTTTTCTCCTCTAGTTTTGGGAAGAGGTCTGCCGGGAGTCTGCGTCGTGGATGCGAGTGCATCGTTCTGGAGCCGTCCGAGATGATTGTGGTGAGGAAACTTCATCTGAATTTATTCTCTCATTCATCACAGTGCGTAATTGCAGTTCTGTGCTGTAGTTTGGTGGTTTAGATTAACATTATAAAGGACTTTACTATTCCAGTGCTCACCAAAAAACCTGCTTCCATTTATCTACACTAGTTTAGCTGAGATTCAAGGCTTTTTTACAGCATTTTTCAGATTTAATTATCATGTAGCTTTTTGTTTTAGACTGGCTGCACATTGAAACACTCTGAAAAACAAGTCCCTGTGTAATCAAACTTGATTGTACAGGGTTTTGTGAATGTTTTAACAATGCAAGTGCTTTAATTCAGAGTCATCTCCAGCTATCAATATAAGCTATATTAAAGTTAATAAGCTATTATAAGCTATATTAAAGTATAATAAAGTTTATGGCATTCAGTATTTGGAACATAGTTAAGTGGTTATTTGAACACAGTCTATGACTTTTATTGTATAATATCACAGACAGCAGGAAAAAAAAGAGTAATATTTCAAATCACTCGCTTTTTTATTTTATTTTGGTGTTTTGTTTCACTGTATTATTTTATTTTTTTATTTATTTTATTTTATTTTTATTTAATTCTGTTGCTTATTTACATTTTAATTACATTTCATTATTTAATTACATTATATAATACTTTATTAATCATTTTTGTTTCATTTTATTAATTTTATTAATTTTATTTTATAAATTTTCCTAGTTATTATAATTGTTATTTTTATAGTAGTATTTTTTGTAGTATGATTTAATTTTTTAATTTTTATTTTATTTACTTATTTATTTTTAATTATTTGTTTATTTTATTGTATTTTTAAATGTGACTTTTCTCCATTCATCATAATTGTTATTTTTATAGTAGTGTTTTCAGTAGTATTATTTTATTTTTAAGTTTTATTTAATATTTTATTTATTTATTTATGTATTTATTTATTTTTAAATATGACCTTTTCCTATTCATCATAATTGCTATTTATATAGTAGTATTTTTAATAGTATTCATTTATATATATATATATATATAATTCATAATTGTCATATTTGCTATTTTTATAATAGTATTTTATTATTATTTAATATTATTTTATACTAATATTTTATTTATTAGTAATATTATTTTATTTTTTATGTTTTGTTTTATATATATTTATTTATTTATAAAAATTTATTATATTTTTAAATATGACTTTTCCCTATTCATCATAATTGTTAATTTTATAGTAGTATTTTTAGTAATATTTTATTTATTTATTTTACTTTATTTTATTTATTTTTTATTTATTTTTAAATGTGACATTTCCTTATTCGTCATAATTCTTATTTTTATAGTAGTATTTTTAGTAGTAGTATTTCATATTTTCTTTTCTTTTCTTTTATATTATTTTCTTTTCTTTCTTTTCTTTTTAAATGTGACTTTTCCCTATTTGTCATAATTTTTATAGTAGTATTTTTAGCAGTATTATTTTATATTTTATATTTTATTTTATTTAATATTTTTCCATTGTTTTTCCATTATTATTTTTATTTAATCTTATGCTATTTAATATTTTTTCATATTTGAGATATTTTTTACTTATTTTATGTGATTAATTTTATTATATTAATCATTTAATTGCATTTTATTCATTTTTAAATATAACTTTTACCTATTTTATTATATTTGTTTCTTTTATTAACAACTATATTTATAGTAAGTAGAGCACTTTATATTTACCCAGCCTAGTTTTGCATTGCATTGGATGAGCCAGACTAATGTTGCATTTAGTCTCCAATTCTGTAATCATAAATGTCATATAAATGTTTCTGAACTCCTCCACATCCGTCTCTCTTTTGGTTTGAATTTGGCGTCTTGTTTACATTTTACCACAAGCTAATTTCATTCATTCAGCTCCTCCTAAATTACACAACCCACTGTGGTTATGCTTTAACACGGCCTCCATTTAATGCTCTCATCCTGCCAAAAAGACTCTAATGATTATGTTTAGGAGCCCAAAACACTTCCATTCATCTTAGTATATTCCATATTTACTTCATCATGGTGTGTGTTCACAAGTACAGTAAAAACTATTCGTATCTACATTTGCAGCTTTGGATTTGGTTACGCTTTTGAGCTGCAATAGAATTATTTCTGCAATACAGCTCAATAGTCTCCTACTACAGTGGGTACGGAAAGTATTCAGACCCCTTTTATAATTTTTTAGGGGTTTTTCACCTTTAATTTGGATAGGATAGTGGAGTACAGACAGAAAAGTCTTGGGAGCAGAGAGAGGGGAAGGGTCTGCAAAGGACCTCAAACCGGGAATCGAACTCGGGTCACCGTGAGCACCGTGGTGCTATATGTTGGCACACTTAACCACTAGGCTATGTATGTAATGCAGCCATTTGCTAAAAATAATTTAAGTTAATTTTTGCTCCCATAATGTACACACAGCACCTCATATTGACAGAAAAACACAGAATTGTTGACATCTACCTATTCAAACCCTTTGCTGTGATGCTCGTATATTTAACTCAGGTGCTGTTCATTTCTTCTGATCGTCTTTGAGATGCTTCAACACCTTCATTTGAGTCCGGCTGTGTTTGATTATACTGAGTGGACTTGATTAGGAAACCCACACACCTGTCTATATAAGATCTTACAGCTCACAATGCATGTCAGAGCAAATGAGAATCATGAGGTCAAAGGAACTTCCTGAAGAGCTCAGAGAGGCAGGCAAGGCACAGATCTGGCCAAGCTCACAAAAACATTTTTGCTGCACTTAAGGTTCCTAAGAACACAGTGACCTACATCCTGAAATGGAAGACGTTTGGGATGACCAGAACCCTAGAGCTGGCCGTCCGGCCAAACTGAGCTATCGGGGGAGAAGAGCCTTAGTAAGAGAGATAAAGAAGAACCCAAGGATCACTGTGGCTGAGCTCCAGAGATGCAGTGGGGAGATGGGAGAAAGTTGCAGAAAGTCAACCATCACTGCGGCCCGAATGGATGCCTCTTCTCAGTGCAAGACACATGAAAGCCCTCATGGAGTTTGCTAAAATGGTGAAAAATAAGATTCTCTGGTCTGCTGAGACCTAGATAGGACGTTTTGGGCTTAATTCTAAGCGGTATGTGTGGAGAAACCAGGCACTGCTCATCACCTGTCCAATACAGTCCCAACAGTGAAGCGTGGTGGTGGCAGCATCATGCTGTGGGGGTGTTTTTCAGCTGCAGGGACAAGACGACTGGTTACAATCAAGGGAAAGATGAATTTGGTCAAGTACAGGGATATCCTGGACGAAAACTTTCTTCAGAATGCTCAGGACCTCAGACTTGGCTGAAGGTTTACCTTGCAACAAGACAATGACCCAAGCAGCAACCTCCCGCTCTCCCTTATGAAGCAAATACGGAAGTAACTGAAACTGCAATTCATCAAAATTCCACTAGTCCTGGCTCCATAATAGAGCAAATTTCTATTGACCCCACTGTTAAAATGGCCAACTTTACAGCAGAAAAAAAGCTGTTTACAGCCTGGTACAAAGAATGATTTTGGTTCATATAGCTAATATTACCCTCCATGACAACTGTGAGGAGGCTGAATTTTTTTATAACTCATCCGTTTCTTTTATATTTAGTTATATTAGGTCTGCATAATTAAGGGGTGTGGCCACTTGAGTGACAGCTAGGTCTCGCTGGTCGCCGTCACTGTACCTCAGCTGATTCCGGCTGATTAGCTGCTGAACTCTGCATATACATCATATTTTTGTTTTGTTTTATGTGGCTTTACACAGTCAGTTGCTTTTTGGAATTATTTCTTACAATTATCAGATGATATGGCATGCTGTGTGCACTTAATTGTGCTCACAAACCATTCACATGGCCTCCATTACCTAGGTGAGTGAAATTATACACTTATATTTCATCTCTATAAATGTATTTGTTTTATTTAAGATCAATTATCATTTATAATGTTCTTTAGACATGTAATGCACTCCAGAATCTGACAGATTGATTAGCTGTAGGCTCATCAACAGTCATCTGAAGCGTTGTCATACAATGTTATGCCTGGAGTTCATCAATAGCCTTGCATTTACTAACACAAACTATATTTAAAGTGTTTGGAAGTCATTCGCGTTTTCCTCCTGTAGAAAAGCATCATAAGAACAATGTTTAGTGGCTCAATGTATTATAACAGTGTTTTTAAAAGTCTAAACACTTTATTGATATAGTGTACAATCAAGCACATGTGGTCAGAACACAAACGAGTCACAGGTAATGAAGTATTAGGCATTTCTCCCAAAGAAAAGTCTGTCTAAGCAAAATGCTAGCAGGCGTCTGTAGCTGCACTTACGCACCGCCTCTTTGCCCTTATTTGGTTACCCCCGGTTGGAGCGATGACGCACGAACAAAATGGCACCGGTTGGCCACGCCCACTTGTATCTTCTTTTGCGTTCTTTAGAAACCTATGGGTGACATCACAGATACTACGTCCATATCTTTTACAGTCTATGAAGTGACCCTAACACACAGCACACAGCTAAAATAATGGAGTGGTTTCACAACATTTGTGACTGTTCTTGAATGGCCCAGCCAGAGCCCTGAGGTAAACCTAATTGAGCATCTCTGGAGAGACCTAAAAATGGCTGTCCACCAGCGTTTATCATCCAACCTGACAGAACTGGAGAGGATTTTCAAGGAGGAATGGCAGAGGATGCCCATATCCAGCTGTGAAACATCTTTCTCAAAAAGACTCATGGAGTGCTTCTACTAAATACTGAGCAAAGGTTGTGAATACTTAGGACCATGTGATATTTCAGTTTTTCTTTTGTCAATAATTCTGTGTTTTTCTGTCAATATGGGGTGCTTTTTGTACATTAATGAGGGAAACAAATGAACTTAAATGATTTTAGGGCTGCAATATAACAAAGAGTAAAAAAGTTTTGGGGTCTGAATAGTTTCCGTACACACTGTATATACAGTTGAAGTCATTATTATGAGCCATCCTGAATTATTAACCCCCCTGTATATTTTTTCCCCAATAAAATATATTTTATTGGGGAAATTGGGGGGGGGGGGGGTTGCCGCGGACGAAAGTGAAGAGTGTTTGAGAGGTGGGGAAGAAAGTGAAAGTGAATACCGGACAGGGGAGGAGGGGGATCTGTAAAATGAGGTAAAATCCGGCATGTTCCGGCACAAATTAAGCCCTGCTTTTATCTTTGCCATGATGACAGTAAATCATATTTGACTAGATATTTTATAAGATGCTAGAATTTAGCTTAAAGTCACATTTAACTAGGTTAATTAGGTTAATTAAGCAAGGGTTTGGGCATAGGTTTGGGTCAAGAAAAAAAAAGTATTTCATAATTAAAGGGGCTAATAAATCAGACCTTAAAATGGTCTTTAAAAAAATAAAAACTGCTTTTATTGTAGCTGAAATAAAACAAACAAGACTTTCTCCAGAAGAAAAAAATTTATAGGAAATACTGTGAAAATTTCCTTGCTCTGTTAAATATAATTTGGGAAATATTTGAAAAGAGGAGGGCTAATAATGCTGACTTCAACTGTATGATGGCCTCTGTTTTTGGGCGATGTCTGCTGTCCTCGATGGCGGATTGTGTCCTCGTTGAGTAACTGGTGTGTTATTACTGGCCGCTGCTGCTCTGTAATTATGGCTGAAGCAGGATACAGATACTGCACTCTCACTCGCTCACACCGCCCAATATATTCCCAGTGCCGCTCGCTCGCTCGCTCACCGCCAGTTGCCATAGCAGCGGTTGGTACGGCAGCGAGAGATTTGATGTGTAATCCCAGCGGCAGAGTGGGTGTGAAATCCGAGGCTGCAGCAAAATAAAACACATGGATAATCATGTCACAGTTTATGGCGTAATGTCACAGCAGCCGGCCCTTCTTGTATGCATCTTACAGCCATCGTGTGTGTGATGATGCCATCTTGGCTCAACTGTCATTTGTGCGAGTTTAAGCAAAGAGTGATTTGGGAAATGTATGGTTGGATTTGGGAACATCTCTAGGTTTTATTTTATTTTATTTTAAATTTTAATAAATTTATTTATTTCATTTTATCGTTCATTTTATTTTATTTTTAATTTCATTTTATTTTAAATTTCATTTAATTTTTATTTATTTCATTTTTATTTAATTTTTTTATTAATTATTTTATTTCATTTATTTATTTTTTATATTAAATTTTATTTAATATTTTTATTTTATTTTATTTAATTTTAAAATTAAATTTTATTAAACATTTTAATTTAATTTAATTTAATTTTTAAATTTTATTTTTATTCATTTTTCTTATTTATTCTACTTTGTTTGTATTGATAAAATCAATGACTTAGTGTGCAACACTAAAATGGATAGTTCACCCAAAAAAAGAAAAAAAGTACTCACATTTACTTTCTTTTAAGTGGTTTCAAACCTTTTAGATTTCATTTTTCTGTTGGTTGTAAAAGGAGATATTTTGAAGAATGTTGGGAACCAGTATCCATTGACATTCCTAGCAGGGAAATACTAGGAGGGAAATACACTATGAAATGGTTTTTGTTTTATAACATTCTTTAAAATATCTTCTTTTGCGTTCAACAGAATCAAGAAACTCAATTAAGTGAAGGATGATGACAGAATTAAAAATTTGGTTCAGAGACGCTTTTTGATGATGAAAGCATGACTACTGGTGATGCAGTCATCAATATTTATCAACAAACTGCATCACCTGACCTGCTTTTTTTAATTAGTGAAAAGTAGTTTATATATTCAGATACACAAGATTGAAATTATCAATGAGTAACAGGATAGAGGGGAAAAGCAAAATGAGAAAATAATAATCATAAAAATTAACAAATGAGCAAAAATAGATGTTAATAAAATAGTAATAATAAATAAAAAAGTGTCACCTGACCTCAGGTCCAAATCCACTCTTGCATTTTTGTCATCAAAAGTAACAGGACTACAATCGGACTACATTCACACATACACAAAGAACTGTTTGACCAGGCTGTGAATTAAAGCTTATAATATTGTAAATAATGATCAATTGCTTGCACAGATTGATCATTCCGCTTTACAAGACCTCAGTGTGTCATCAGGAGCCATGACTATTGATTTGGACTCATTTGTACATGTTTAATTTGAATCTAAAAAAAAAAGCCTGTCACCATTCACTGCCATTATATGATTCACCAAAAACCACAGATTCAGCTCAAAATCTTCTTTAATGTTCGACTGAAGAAAAAACCCACCTACATCTATACCTTTCACGAGATCTATCTTTTGTGTTACGACATATAGCAACAGTATTTATTGCGATAAACAATATAATTGTCATTTTAGGAGCATTTTGACACTATAATAGCATCATAATGCAAGTATACTCTTCCAAAGAACACATAGGCCCGGTTTCACAGACAGGGCTTATTAGACTAGCCAGGATTAGGCCATAATTCACTTAGGACATTTAAGTAATTTTTATAAACATTCTTAGAAAAAACATTACTGGTGTGCATTTTGAGACAAAACAAAGGCACTGATATATTTAACAATCAATCACTGCAATTTCATTTCAGTTGAAACAGCTCAGACTTACATTTTAGTCTAGGACTAGGCTTAAGCCTTGTCTGTGAAACCGGGTGATAACGTTTTGTTCTTAAGAATATTTCATTTAATTATAGTCATTGATGAGGCATAGGAATCAGAATGTAAAAAACGCATATCTTAAACAAATAAATAAATGATAATAATTATAAAGGTTAAAAAAATGTCCAAGGTAAAAAGAACTAGAAACAAGCACCAGATCTATTTTCATCAGACACACACATGGAAATATATTATAGTTAATACTATAGTGTTTTTTAACCATACTGATACTGACATCTCCAATAGAGAAAGAGATGATGCGCAATCAGCTAATATGTTGCTAGAATTGTTTTTAATGTATGGGTGATATACACTCACTGGCCACTTTATTAGGCACACCTGTCCAACTGCTCTTTAATGCAGTTTTCTAATCAGCCAATCACATGGAAGCAACTCAATGCACTTAGGCATGTAGACATGATCAAGACTATCTTCTGCAGTTCAAACTGAGCATCAGAATGGGGAAGAAAGATGATTTAAGTGACTTTGAACGTGGCATGGATGCCAGACGAGCTGGTCTGTTTATTTCAAAAACTGCTGATCTACACACAACCATCTCTAGGGTTTACAGAGAATAGTCCAAAAAAGGGAAAATTTCCAGAGAGCGGCAGCTCTGTGGGCCCAAATGCCTTGTTGATGCCAGAGGTCAGAGGAGAATGGCCAGATAGGGCCTGATAGCATTTCTGAACGCACAACCTGTCCAACCTTGAGGTGAATGGGCTACAGCAGAAGAAGACCACACCGGGTGCCACTCCTGTCAACTAAGAACAGGAAACAGAGGCTACAATTCACACAGGCTCACCAAAATTGGACAATAGAAGATTGGAGAAACGTTGCGTGGTCTGATGAGTCTCGATTTCTGCTGCGATATTCGAATGGTAGGGTCAGAATTTGGCGTCAGCAACATGAAAGCATGGATCCATCCTGCCTTGTATCAACGGTTCAGGCTGGTGGTGGTGGTGTTATGGTGTGGGGGATATTTTCGTGGCCACTTTGGGCCCATTAGTACCAATTGAGCATCGTGTCAACGCCACAGCCTACCAGAGTATTGCTGCTGACCATGTCCATCCCTTTATGATCACGGTGTACCCATCTTCTGATGGCTACTTCCAGCAGGATGAAGCGCCATGTCATAAAGCGCGAATACTCTCAGACTGGTTTCTTGAACATGACAATGAGTTCACTGTACTTAAATGGCCTCCACAATCACCAGATATCAATCCAATTGAGCACCTTTGGCATGTGGTGGAACGGGAGATTCACATCATGGATGTGCAGCCGACAAATCTGCAGCAACTGTGTGATGCTATCAGGTCAATATGGAGCGAAATCTCTGAGGAATATTTCCATTAACTTGTTGAATCTATGACACTAATGATTAAGGCAGTGCTGAGTCAAAAGGGGGTCCAACCCGGTACTAGTAAGATATACCTAATAAAGTGGCCAGGGAGTGTATATTGCATCACTAAATATTGAGGACATGTCCACGTGTTGTGCAATAAGTCCATATATTGATTATTGTGATCGGCCTGCCTATATCTTAGATGATTTGTGGGTGAGTAAATTAACAGGAACATGTCATTTTGTGTGAACTAACCCCTTTAATGCTCTCACCCCCCCCCCCCCCCCCCCCCCCCCCCCAACCAAAAAAAAAAAAAAAAAACTCGAATAATTTGAATAAAACAATACTTCAATGCATCATAAATTATGGATGTTCATGAGTACAGAAAACCACTTCCTGTCTATATTTGCACTCGATGACTGATCTGGGAAATGAATGGAAAACGCATTCCTGCAAATCTCTAGATTAATATACAGAACGTGCACCATTCACATGCACTACATTTCTTTTCTGTCTCTTTCTGCACCTCTCTTTGACGTAGGCGTTTGAGGCTCAGCCCACACACACACACACACACACACACACACACACACCCACTGCTATTTTTACACAGCGCCAGTGAGAGAGGCGGGTGGGGGGGGATGGGGGGGTTGTGAGGAGAGAGAAAGTGAGAGAGTCTGACTCCAATCTCTCTTCCGTTTGCAGGTGGACTATATGGATGAGAATGAGGAGTATTTCCAGCGGCAGGCATCGCACCGACAGTCACGCCGACGCTTTCGCAAGATCAACCAGAAGGGCGAGCGGCAGACCATCATCGACACCGTAGAACCCTATCCTGCTGGCAAGCCCCCCGTGGGGCGGGGATACCATACGGTCAGTGGTGTTTTAACACTATACCTGTGCTGCTTGTCTGTTATGACTGACTCACCTGTCCGGATTTGCTTTCCTGTTTGTTGACGTGCTGCTGGGTTTTACGTTGAGAGTGCTTATTTTTGATTTGCTGTCATTATTTGTGCCTAGAGATGGAGGGTTGATCATAATCTGATACTGCAGTGTACACTGAACAAAATGATTCATTGGATTTACTCATTTATTTTAAGGTAAATGGTTGCAAACAATTTACATGGGCTGAATTTAAACATACAATTTCAATTTAGTACTGTTCAGCTTCATTTGTTTGTTTAAATTCAGCCCATATAAATTGTTTAGATCCAGTTACCTTAAACTAATGTAGTAAATGTAATGAATCTTTTTTTTTCAGTGTAGTATTGATATTTTTCGTAGTATAGGTATTAGTATACAGTATGTACTGGATTTCCAATGATAAATGGTTTGTGTATTAAACAATCATGCTGTTAAAGGGATAGTTTACTCAAAAATTACAATTCTGCAATCGTTTATTCACCCTTAACTAGTTTTTTATTTTCTTTTGAACACAAAAGAGATACTTTGAAGAATGCTGGTAACCATTGACTTCCGTAGTATTTATTTATTTCTCAATTTCCAATGATAAATGGTTTGTGTATTAAATAATTTTGATGTTAAAGGGGCAGTTCACCCAAAAGTTCTGCAATCATTTATTCACGCTTTACTTTTTTTTTGTTTAGCACAAAAGAGATACTTTGAAGAATGCTGGTAACCATTGACTTCCATAGTATTTTTATTATTTATTTTCAATTTACAATGATAAATGGTTTGTGTATTAAATAATTATGCTGTTAAAGGGACAGTTCACCCAAAAATACTGCAATCGTTTATTCACCCTTTACTTTTTTTTTCTGTTTAGCACAAAAGTAGATACTTTGAAGAATGCTCGTAACCATTGACTTCCATAGTTTTGTTTTTTTCTACTATGAATGTCAATGGTTACACTGCAAAAAAATGCTTTTCTTATTTAGAGTTTTTGTCTTGTTTCTAGTCAAAATTCTATTTAGTGATGTTCAACTTCATTTGTTTGTTTAAATTCAGCCCATATAAATTGTTTGGTACCAGTTACCTTAAATATAGTAAATCCAATAGGGTTGGGCCAATAGACGATGCCATCGTCCATCGCCGATGGCCGATAGACATCACGATGCTGAACCGGCCCCGTCGCAAACCCGGTCGTGAAAAATACACACTCAGGCCCCGTTTACACTAATACAGCTTAGTTTTAAAATGGCATTTTAGAACGAAAATGACCCACGTCCACACTGGTGTTTCATCTAGCATTTCTGAACAGCCCTCCGTCCACTGAAAACGCACATCAAGTGACCACACACACACACAGCCACAGACACACACACTGTCATGCGCTCGTCTGAGCTTCAGAGAACAGTGTACGTCGGACAGTTTATCAAGGATGATAGTGGATCGCGTCTCACTATAGTTTTAAAATGTGATATTTAATTAATCTTGTCTCTATCCAGGGCTTAATTTGTGCCAGAACACGCCGGATCCGGATCCGGCACCTTATTTTACTGATCTCCCTCCTCAACCGCCCTCCTCCCCTGTCCACTGTTCATTTTAACTTTGTTCCGCAACTCTCCAACCCTCTTCACTTTCATCCGCGACACCTCAGCGCCGCTCACTTTTGTCCACGAGCAACCCCCGCGCCGCTCACTTTCGTCCGCGACACCCCTCCGCCATCAACCGCACCAAACAAATGACTGACACGGATCACTCTGCCTACTCATGCCAGAGTCCCACGGAAAAAGTGATTGACAGGTGGTAATTTGTGTGTAACTTATCTTTATTTATTTATGATTTGGTTATGGGTAAAACAAAGACCAGGTAGTTGAAACGGTAGGCTACAAATAATTAATTCGTTATGAATTAATTAATTATTCATAAATAATTTATTCACCTCCGCCTATGAAGACGATGCCATCGTCCATCGCGATGTTTCACATTAGACATCGTACGATGCTAAATTGGTCAACATCGCCCAACCCTAAAATCCAATGAATCTTTTTTCAGTGTAGTATTGTTGATATATTTCATTAGTATAGGTATTCATATATGCACTGGATTTCCGATGACAAATGGTTTGTGTATTAAACAATCATGCTGTTAAAGGGATAGTTTACTCAAAAATTACAGTTCTGCAATCATTTATTCACCCTTAACTAGTTTTTTTTCTGTTGAACACAAAAGAGATACTTTGAAGAATGCTGGTAACCATTGACTTCCATAGTATTTTTATTTTTTCAATTTCCAATGATAAATGGTTTGTGTAATAAATAATTTTGATGTTAAAGGGGCAGTTCACCCAAAAGTTCTGCAATCATTTATTCACGCTTTACTTTTTTTCTGTTTAGCACAAAAGAAGATACTTTGAAGAATGCTGGTAACCATTGACTTCCGTAGTATTTGTTTTTTTCTGTTATGGATGTTAATGGTTACACTGCAAAAAAATGCAAAACATTGTCTTTTTTCAGAAACAATGTGTCAAAATTAAGTGAGTGTTTCTTTAAAACAAGCCAGATAATCTGCTAATGGGGTAAGCAAAGTAATCTTGTTTTCACTTTGAAATAAGATTATTTTAATTACCCCATTGGCACATTCTTTTTTAGAAAACACTTAATTATGTGAAATTATTTCTGAAAACAAGACAATTTTTTATTTATTTATTTAGTGCATTTCTTTTCAAATTCATAAAAGTTTGTAGACACACGAAGGTGAGTAAATACTAGTGAGTTCATTTAAATGTTTTAGGTGTACTATCCCTTTAAGTAATGTAGCTGGAAATTATAGTTTGTAAGGATAATTCTTAAAGGGATAGTTCACACAAAAATGTAAATTCTGCAATCATTTATTCACCCTTGGTTTGTTCCTAACTAGTTTTTTTTTTTTTTTTCTGTTGAATACAAAATAAGATACTTTGAAGAATGCTGGTAACCAGTGAATTTCACAGTATCTGTTTTTTCTATTATGGATGTCAATGGTTACACTGCAAAAAAAAATGCTTTTCCTACTTATTGTTTTGTCTTGTTACTAGTCAAAATGTCTAAAAAAAATCTTTAATCAAAAGCATTTGTTTGACAGGTACAAAATATTGTCTTTTTTCAGAAATAATATGTCAAAATTAAGTGAGTTTTTCCTTTAAACAAGCCAGATAATCTGCTAATGTGGTAAGCAAAGTAATCTTGTATTTACTTTGAAATAAGATTATTTTATATAACCCATAGGCAGATTATTTTTTAGGAAATACTTAATTTTGACAAATTATTTCTTAAAAAATAGCAATATTTTTTTTTTTTTTGTGTATTTCTTTTCAAATTCATAAAAGTTTGAAGACAAGACACACAAGGCTGAGTAAATGGTGAGTTTATTTAAATTTTTTGGGTGAACTATTCCTTTAAGTCATAGGTGTCAAACTCAGTTCCTGGAGGGTCGCAGCTCTGCACAGTTTAGTTCCAACCCTAATTGCACACACCTGATCAAACTAATTAAGTCCTTCAGGCTTGTTTGATATCTACAGGTAAGTCTGTTGAAGCAGTGTTGAAACTAAACTGTGCAGGGCTGTGGCCCTCCAGGATCTGAGTTTGACATCCCTGCTTTAAGTAATGAAGCTGGAAATTATAGTGTGTTAGTGTAATTCTTAAAGGGGTAGTTCACCCAAAAATGGGAATTTGCTTAGTTTCTTTCCACAAAGAAGCTATTTTAAAGATATATTGGTATGCTATGGCAGTCAGTGAGTACCGGTTAGCAACATTTCTCTAAATATCTTCACATACATGTGAAGGTTTTGGAAAAACCTGCGGTTGAGTTAATGGTGAATTAATTCTCAATTTTGGGTGGAATATTCTTTTGATAATGTCATCAGCGCATATACACATTTCACATTAAATATCATAACTTTATTAAATCTGAATGTTTCTTGTCCCTATGATATGTAAATAATGCAAGAGAATGATACATCTGTTATACATAAATAGTGCAGGTAAACAACCTTTGTACTGCCCAAATGAGTTACTCAGTGTTTTGATTTAAGCTAATATTGGATCTTATTATATATTTATCCACCATTTTTTTTTTTTAACCCTAACTGATGTAGTGTGGAGGATTTTGTATCTTAAACAGCCACTTCAGCAGATGTATCTCATGGCCATATTGCAGGAGGCCAATGCCAACATTCAATGGGCTCAAACTGTGAAAGATGGCTTCATTTTCACTTATGAATTGAACATCAATCGATCATCTTCAGCTTTGATTACGGTGTGGATTTGTCATGGCATTGCTTCAACAACCATATGCAGTGTCACAAAGTTTATTTACATCAAGAGTTGCACTGTGATTGTTTAAACGGCTGTTTAAGAAATGAAACCGTTTCAGTTGGGGTTAAAAGAATAGTTGGCAAACACATAACATGCAGAAACATAATCACTGCCATGAACATCCAGTCATAGACTATTAAAGTCTGGGGAAAGAGAATTCTGACACCGTGTCCTAACAACAAGTTAAGCGACAAGATTTCAGTGAAAAGCATATTTGCCGTCTGCACCAAATGCGAATCGACATGACAAAAACATTTAAATACCAGCCACTGCACTCCCAACCATATTGTGATTTTTTTTTATTTATTTATTATTTTTTTTATCTAATACATATTTAACATGGAAAAGATACCTTTTTTGAAGATGAGAAGATACAGTGCGCTCAAACCCATATGGATGTGTAAAGTCAATTAAGCTAACGTTATTAGGGTTAGCATCATTCATTCAGGCTATAGCAGTATTTAACATTTGAAAGATGTCTGCTTTCCTGTGATCGGGTGTGGTTTCAGTCAGTGGACACGGCCTAATGGACACAGACTTTAAATTTTCAGTCACCCAGCTCAAGTGCTTCCTGCCCTCTCAGAAATAAAGGTACACATTTGTACTTAAAGGGTCCATATTGGTACCTCAAAAGTATACAGTATATTAGTACCTAAAATTTTTAAGATGTACACTTTAATATGTACCCTTGAGGTATTAATATGGACCTTTAAGGTACAAATTTGTACCTTTTGAAAAGGTACCACCCCAGTGACAGCTCATGTACCTTTATTTCTAAGAGTGTGTGAACTGTTATGTTATTACAAAACTGTCCTGTTTAAGATGTGAATTCTTTAAAAATCTGAGATCTGTCTAACTGAGTTATGATTAAAAGTGGGTCTCAGACTAAACAAGAAGCACTGAATTAAATTCCATTGTACTTCGCCATGTCTTTAAAATATGGAAATGTATTTTACCCCAGTATTTTCAATGCAGTTTTTGTGCTACCCTGCTGCTCATGACAGAACTTGCTTTTAAACGGTCTTTCATCTCGTTTTACGCTTAAACAACTAAAATAATGCCGAAGTCTACTTAACTGATTGTATTTTAAATACATCACAAAATCGCTGCTGTAAAACCTTATGAAACTGGAACTAGTCACATAAAGCTTTCACTGGACGTTTATCATTGGCTGGAAAATATGTACTGTATACCCCATTCGAGAGCAGAGAGTAATGTTTTTTATTAACCTGAAATCTAGTAACATTAAGCACTTCTCTATCCTCATGTTACCAGTGTGCAGGAACAGGGCTTCCATCTCCTTCCTATGAACTTTACTCGACTAATAGATTTGAGTTTGTTCTGCTCTTACTGTAACTGTCTGATCATTTAGCTACTGCATCCTCATTCTCATGCGATTGTTTTTAGTTGAGCTCTTTTGACAACATCTGTGTCTAATAATCTACGCGATTATAGCAATGCACTTACAATATTTTCTAGGAACTATACTCTCATTCTGGCGTAATAATCAAGTGATTTTGCTGCCGTAACATGGCTATAGCAGGCGCAATAATATTATGCAGATTTTAGCTTGTGGTGCAAGTGTATGGCTTGGATGCTGGGGACTATTTTCAGGTGCTGTGTAATATTATTGTGCCTGCTGCAGCCATGGTACAGCAGCAAAGTTCTGTGATTAGTTCCTAGCCATATCAGCCTAGAAAATAGCAACCTTTCATTTTTTGTCAGTCTTTGTACATTAGTAGACGATGTAACGAGTCAAGCTTTAAATAGTGAAATTGTCAAAACACTCTTGTCGTTTTTGAGTGAGATGCTAATGGTCTAATCCAATTCAATGATCTATGCTAAGCTAAGCTAAAAGTGCTTTGCCAGATCTGGAGATAGGCCAACATCTCTGACCATTTTTGTCAGTTTGTAAAATTTATAGCAATGCACTTATTTGAGGAAATTGAAAAGTTCCTATTTTCTAGGCCGATGTATCTAGGAACTATACTCTCATTCTGGCGTAATAATCAAGTGATTTTGCTGCTGTAACATGGCTATAGCAGGCGCAATAATATTATGCAGATTTTAGCTTTTGGTGCAAGTGTATGGCTTGGATGCTGGGGACTATTTTCAGGTGCTGTGTAATATTATTGTGCCTGCTGCAGCCATGGTACAGCAACAAAGTTCTGTGATTAGTTTCTAGTAGGGTTGGGCGATGTTAACCAATTTGGCATCGTACGATGCCAAATTGGTGAACATTGGTGAACTAATGTGAACATCGGCAATGGACGATGACATCGTTGGCGTAGGCGGGGTGGGGGTGGTTGTTGTTAAATATCAATTAATTCATAATGAATTTAATAATTGTAGCCTATTGTTTTCACTACCTGACCCACATGGTCTTTGCTTTACCCATGACCAAACCATAAATAAATAAAGTTATACACAAATTACCACCTGTCAATCACTTTTTTTTCCGCGGGACTCTGGCATGAATAAGCAGAGTGATCTGTGTCCTTATAATGGCTTTTTCCCCACAGGTGGTGGCGGAGACGAGAGTTCGTTTTGGAGTTCACTGTAATTTGTATTGTGATTAATGATAACTTCCTTATTTTAATACTATTATTATGAGGAAATAATAACAAGTAATGATGCTAGGGCTCGACCGTTTCGGCGTATGCGCCCGAAATTTTATGCGACTTAAATATATATTTGAAACTAAGCATTTGTGCTAATGCATAAATTGTTGCCGTGCGATCTGTTTTCACTGCAAAATCCTCACCGCGTGCGTGGATTTAGGAGACATTTATGCAGGATGCATTTTTGCACCTAAAAACGCCAAACGCAGCGCTCAGGAACAGATTAAAACAGTTGTTATGTGATTGTGAACTTGCTGAAGTAAAACAAGCCTGCATACTTGCCCCGCCTTTGTACTCTTCTTATTGGCCCACTGCGCTAGAACTGAACGTGAATGGATTGGTTAATATCAGCTGTCAATCACTCAGTCAATGCCTTCTGCCTTCACATGACAGGAGCTGCAACCAAGGAAATGTGAAGCGCTGACAGATTTAGTTTTAGAAACCCTAACGTTACTAACAATGGCACATCTTATTAGTGATCATGTGCTGAATGTTAATCCACCATTTACACTTTTCCAAGAGTGGATAAAAGACTTCCAGTGGCTTCAAGTCCGCTATGAAAATAACTAAAGCCATTCACTGTAAAGTCTGTGGGACGGGGTTTACAGGTAACAGCGTTTGCCTCTGAATCTACACATTTTAAGCGTGAGAGGTGCTGTATAATCCTCACGATGTATTTAATCCTCACGATGCTGTCAGCCATGCAAGCGGCAGCTATAAGTAAAATATAACACAGCTCATAAAAAGACTGTTATTGCTATTAAGATGACATGCAAATAATAAGTTATATATCAATATAAATGTGGGGCGGGGCGATGGATCACTATGCCGGCTCACCATCGCGAAGTTTATCGGCCATTGGCGATGGACGATAGCATAGTCTATCGGCCTAGAAAATAGTCTTAATACATGATGTAACGAGTCAAGCTTTAAAAAGGAAAATTATCAAAAGTCTTTGGTTATTTTTGCGTGTGATGCTAATGGTCTAATCCGATTCAATGATCTATGCTAAGCTAAGCTAAAAGTGCAGATCTGGAGATTGTCTGAATGTATTAAAAATGGTAAAATTCAATTCTAGGGGTTTTGTAAAATGAGCCTATATCCAAAAAAAATAATAATTAGTGGTCGTAGCTCAGTGTAAAATGTAAAAATAGTCAGTGATTTTCTTCTTTAGTGATTTTTTTATGTGGTTTCTTTAGCTCTTTAGTTATGTTTTGGACAACCCAACCTCTATTCTCTATTACTTTTTTATAACCTTTTCCCCTCATTATTTCTCTTAAATGTCTAACTGTTGGCCTGCAATGGCTGTAGCTGTGTGTGTATAGTTTTGTATTTGTGCTTGTGTATTTGTTGGGTGTCTCTGCTGTCAGGGTGTGCTTTTGGCTTGAGATGTGCTGCTGTTTTATGAGCTGGATCTCCTCTGTGCTCAGAGCAGACTGAAGTGAGAGTCCACTGCTCTGTATGTGTGATATACAACACCATCACACCCCTGATGAGTAGAGGAACCAGAGAAAGACACAGATCAGTGATGCATATGTATTTACATTAGATGCTGGAGTCAGATGGACAATATTTAGCTTATTGTCAGCCATAAGGCTTTTATTTAGTAGTTTATTTTTGTTGTTAAAAGTAATGCATTTGTTTCTTTGTGTGATCACATATTTTAAAAACATTTACAAAGGCATACATTTATTTTCTATTTGGGTTAGCATGTATTATTTATTTTATCTATTTGATATAGCATTGACAGAAAATTCCATACATTTTTATTCAATCTAATTATCATATTTCTAATTTTATTTATTTATTTATTTATTTTTTGGAAATAATATGCATGAATAAATCATTTACAGTAAGAGCAAGAAACATAAGTATAGAAAATTATACACGTCATTTTATTTTCTTTGATAATGTGATCAAATATTTAATGTTTTAATATTTACATATTTATTTTTATTTTATAAATACATATTTTTTTGTTTTAATTAATTAATTATTTTATTTATTTATTCATTCATTCATTTATTTATTTGCTTATTTATTTATTTATTTATTTTTAGTTTATTTATTTAGTCGTTTATTCCTTTGTTTTGTCTTATTTATTTATTCAAATATTTATTTATTTATTTATTTTTGGAAATAATATGCATGAATAAATCATTTACAGTAAGAGCAATAAACATGAGTTAAGAAAATTATGCAGGTCACTTTATTTTGTTTGATAATGTGATCAAATATTTAATGTTTTAATGTTTACATATTTATTTTTATATAACAAGTACATATCTTTGCTTTATTTAATTTAGTATTTATTCATTTATTTATTTATTTATTTATTTACTTTTGGAAATAATATGCATGATTAAATCATGAATATGAAATGCATGAAAAAACATGAGTATAGAAAATTATGCAGGTCACTTTATTTTGTTTGATAATGTGATCAAATATTTAATGTTTTAATGTTTGCGTATATATTTTTAGTTAATAAATACATATTTTTGTTTAATTAATTAATTAATTAATTAATTTGTTTATTTATTTTGGGAAATAATATGCATGAATAAATCATTTACAGTAAGAGCAAGAAACATGAGTTAAGAAAATTATGCAGGTCACTTTATTTTGTTTGATAATGTGATCAAATATTTAATGTTTTAATGTTTACAGATTTATTTTTATATAACAAATACATACTTATTTTTTGTTTTATTAATTTAGTATTTAGTAATTTATTTTAAAAGATGTATTTTGTTTTATTTTGATATGCAATAAATGGAAAAATTGATTTTATTTGTTTGTTTCTTTGCAATAACATGCACCAAATAATAATTCACAAGACCATGAACGTGTATGTAAAAGCTATTCATATCACTTGATTTTGATTTCAATGATTTTTGTGATCATTTTAAAGAATAGTTGGCATGCTTAACATCAGCTTCAGAAGAACCAGGCGTGTTCTCCATGTGCTTGTCCTCTGATAGCTTCAGAGAAGAACAAACAGAGTTGTATTTTACTCCACTAAATCTCCAGCAGATTTGACAGCTAGACTCTGCTTTCATCACATTTTTGGGCGTGAGTTTTTCCACAGATGTTTCTTGGAGGTTCAAAACTGGACCCTCACGTAGCTTTTTCTCCCCCAAAACTACTGCAGCTCATTCCCAGCATTCCTCGCATTCCCTCAGGACTGAAGCCAGTGTTGGCTTGTTTGGAAATTCTTGTTTTGTTAAAATACGTCAAGCATCATTGAGCTAAATGTTTTTTCCCCCGAGATGCATTACAACGGGACACTAATGTTAATTTCCCACCATTGTACCTCCTCAGCTCCGCATGATTTTCCACAAACTGCTCCCTTTTTGTTGTTACAGTCCGTGGGAAGAGATTTGGACCATGGTTTTGTTGTTGAGTTCAGTGGCAGCAGACTTAAGGAAGTTCACAGTCGTGTCTTCAAGAGAACTGGATGTTAAGCTGAAGGCGTTTCGGCTAATCTGAGAGTTTCTTACTCATTTTGAGTGCTGGTTCAGAGCCAGAGCTTAGTTTCACATCATTTATTTGAATTTCAAAAGCCAAACAATAGCCCTTACCCAATGAAAAGTGTTACACTTGATAATAGAGGTTTGACGAGACGCCTACTCCACGAGACGAGACACGAGACACGAGATTGGGTTCACGAGAACGAGACGAGACGAGATGAGATTTTTATACTATTTTTTAAATTATTTTTTGGAATCTTCGATGATAAAATATATTAATAGAAAATAGTCTTTTATTCAACTGAAGAAAAAAAAATCACAAAATGTAAAACTATCTAGGTGCTTTTCTAAACTAACTTGTAATGAATGTTTACTTCTATTTTAATGAATTATATGCCGTAAAGGACATGCAAACACTGCTAAATATTTTGCTTATATGTGAATGGAAAAATATTCTCTTTACATATAATTTTCAATATTAGCAAAATATTTGCTAAAATATGAATGGAAAATAGATTTTTAATCAACTAAAGAAAAACAAAAGACAATTCAGGTGCTTTTAAAAAAAAATAAATTGCTATGAATGGTATTTTATTTCTATTTTAATCTTCTATTTAATCTTATCTTCTACTTTTTTTTAATGAATTATATGCCATAAAGGACGTGCAAACACTGCAAAATATTTAGCTATAAACTCTACTGACCTCACATGAGAAATCAAGCTCCTTATCACAAATTGAGCTTTAAAAAATGTATGTAATTTTTGTTACTTGATTTTTCATTTTTTCATTAAAATTTCGTTTTTTAATTTGACTCACTCTGAGGTACTGGATGCGACACTAAAGTAAGGACTGATAGGAGGTAGTTGTTGTTTTAATGTAATGTAATTTTATACTGCTCACCTCGCCGAATGAAAAGACAGCATCTCCCGGACAGCTTAAACGTGTGTTTGGTAATGATGATGTGATGAGTCTCGAGGAGTCTCAAGTGTGTGTGTGTGTGTGTGGTACTTTACTGACTCGGTAGGTGCAAAGAACAGTGTCAAACAGCCGTGTGTGTATGTCCTGTTACAAAATGTGGCCAAAAGTCCTTCACGATATTGGGTTTGATTACAACGTTTACTTGTCTGTACTGCACTTCAATAATGCGACTGAAATAGGAATACTCCACGTGCCTTAATTCCAGTTGTGTTTACAACGATTATGACTTTCAGCATATCTAAAGTGCTATTCCATCGCATTGTTATGAACCATGGTTAATGTGTGTGTGGCTGCAGTCCTCTGTTGGACGCTGAAAAAAAGCGGTTACACTCACCCGCCCAACCGAGTGACACGCGCAACTCCGAGGCCAGCCTGAGTTGGGTTGCCAGGTGTGTGCAAAGCACCTGATTTGCAGTTCAAATCCAATCCTGCCTCCAATCTTCAGTGTTAATTTCACCCTCACACTCCATCACAACTCACGAGAAAACTTTTCACCTCGACGAGAAATCTCGTCGCGATTTAATCTCGCAAGAGATTACATCCTTACTTGATAAGTAGCATCAATAATTGCATACATTTTTCAGTTTCATGCGTGAATTTAAACTTTTATTCATTCATTTTCGTTTAGCTTTGTCCCTTATTCATCAGGGGTTGCCACAGCGGAATGAACCGCCAACTATTCCAGCATAAGTTTTACACAGTGGATACCCTTCCAGCCACAACCCAGTACTGGGAAACACCTATACACTCTCATTCACGCACGCACGCACGCACGCACGCATGCACACACACACTATGGCCAATTTAGTTAATCCAATTCACCTCTAGCGCATGTCTTCGGACTGTGGGGGAAACCGGAGCACCTGGAGGAAACCCATGCCACCCACACGATTTTCATATCATTTCATTTTTACTTTATTATTTTATTTCTAATTATTTTATTTTAGATTATATACTTTACTGTACGTTACTGTATTTTACTTTACTGTACTGTACTTTAGTTTGTTACTTTACTGTATTTTACTTCACTGTACTGTATTTTACTTTACTGCACTTTACTGTGCTTTACTATATTTTACTTTATTGTAATGTACTTTAGTTTACGTTACTTTACTGTATTTTACTTTACTGTACTTAACTGTATTTTACTTTACTTTACTTTACTTTACTGTGCTTTACTATATTTTACTTTACAGCACTATACTGTACTTTAGTTTACGCTACTTTACTGTAGTTTACTTTACTGCACTTTACTGTATTTTACTTTACTGTGCTTTACTGTATTTTACTTTACTTTATTGTCCACATGTAGAAATATATCTTTGGCTTCACCACACAACCACATCAGCAACGCAAATACATTCAATATCATCACATAAATCACATTAAAACCCCAATGAAACTCTATTCATACTGAAAACCCAGTATTTAAAATTCCAATGGCAGTCGGCACAAAGGACATTTGATACACATTTTTCTTTACTTGAGGTTGCCTAAAACGTCTTTTTGATGGCAAAAGCTGAACTTTTATATTTAAGGAATGGGAACAATCTTTAATAATGGCATGTGTCTTCTGTGTAATTCTCATTAAATACATTTCATTTAGTTGTGTTTGCGGTTGACCTGCAATTGCACCGGCAAGTTTTACTATTTGACACAGTTTTTGCCTTTCTTTAATTGGCAACAGTCCATACCATTCAATCATGTTAAAACCCACAACACTTTCAACCAAATATTATTTATATATATATTTATATGTGTTATATAATCATACACTGTAAAACCCAACAGTCATCTTTATCAAATGAAATGAGTATAGTCAACTCAAAATTTACTAAAAGTTAATTCTACTCATTTGAAAAGAGTTTTGAACTCAGTGTTGAAGGTAATGAGTTAATTAAATACCTCATTACCAGGGCCAGACGGAATCTGCGGACGTTTTTTGCTATTTCTGCGGAGAATTTTGGTAAAAATCTGCAGATTTCTGCGGAATTATTTTAGGAGTATCATAACTAAAACCTTAATATGTGAAATAAAAAAATAATATCTTTTTAACTTGTATTTAATGTTTAAATGCAAATCCAATTAGATTAACAGTAAATAGTTAACTGTAAGTAAATAAACAGAATTAATGATGAGCTAGAAATCTGCGAAAAATCTGCGGAATTCTGCGCGTGCAGATTCCGTGTGGGCCTACTCATAACTTCAACTTAAATGTAGTAAGTTCACAGTACTCATATAGATTAGTTTAACTCAAATGGTTTGTAGCAATCGGTTTCCTCAAACGGTTTTAGTTGCCTTAACTTATTGGGTTTTACAGTACTCAGTTGGTTTGAGTTCTCTTCATTTATTGGGTTTTACTGTGCTCAAATTGCTTCATTTACTCAAATGGATTAAGTTCACAGTACTCATTAGGATTAGTTTTTGAACTTAAATGGATTGTTGCAATCGGTTTCCTCAAATGGTTTGAGTTACCTTAACTTTCTGGGTTTTACAGTGTATGGTTTATTAAGCCTGGTTTATACTTCTGCGTCAAGTGATCGCCGTAACCCACGGCGCAAGCCTTGCGCGTAGCCGTGCATTTATACTTCTGCGCGCTGTTTCTGTTTCTCTGCAATACACTTCCGAAACGCTAGCTGGCAATAGGTGTTTGTTTCTCTGTGTCGAGTTTCTTCGTTGGTGTTTAGTTTTTTCTGAACACTTTCTTAATGTACAAGTGGCTCAAATTCGCTCATTTTGAGGCGGGAACCGGCGGACTTGCAACAACTTTAATCATAAGGTAAACACAAAACAACAGTCTCTATCCGGAGCTCCTTCACGGGACTCCACACTTGTAAACACTCGCTGCATCGGGCGCGCAACTCTCACATCCGCCCACACTCGTCAGCGCTACCAAGCCGACCAATCACAGAGCTTGCGCTACGTGTACGCGCTACATTTTTTGAAAGGTGCGCGTCTACGTCACCGACAGCCACGGCGAGGGGCTATGCGTCCACACATATGTGTGCGTTTGACGCAGAAGTATAAATCGGCCTTTAGTGTACAGGTGGTTTATTACCCTGTTTCTCAACCACCTTCCTGGAGGACCACCAGCTCTGCACATTTTCCATGTCTGCTTAACCAAGCACACCTGATTCAAATCAAAAGACCTGTAATAGGTGTGACAGACAAAGGAGACATCCAAAACATGCAGTGTTGGTGGGCCTTCAGGAACGTGGTTGAGAAACACTGCTTTATTAGATGCATATTTATTATGTCTTAAATTAATTTGGTGTTTCTGCATATTTTATTTGGAGTCTGGTTATGATTTGCTGGTACAATTGTATGGTGTGTTCATTTAATTGTATTTTGATTTATTTTGATATGTTGTCTATGATATTGTTTGTTTTTAGGTTGTTCATCCAGAACACTCTTGAAAAAGAGATTACAAATCTCAAGAGCTTTTCTCTGTAAAATAAAGTAAATAAAAGCAGTTAGTTTGGAAATTCACTAGAGATTTATTTTAATCCACCCATGAAGTACAATTATACATTTTTGGTTTGTAGTTCAGCTTTAAAATCATGTATAGCCATAGTCTAATATTTACTGTCATTTTCTTTCTCCGTCTACAGTAGTATAGCTCAAAGATGCTCAAAGATGTAAACTAAAGCTTATTTGTCTTTTTTATTTTTATAATAAGGTCATTCTGTGTCCAGCACAAATTTCCTCTTTCATTAGGAAAGAAACCTTCTCTCATCAAGCCGTTTCAGTGGATCTTTACATGAAGTTTGTTTGTGTGTCAGCAGTGAGTTTAGTCCAGCTAACACTGCCTTCCTTGTCTTTCACTTACACTGGCTGCCATTTTTGTCTATAAATCTGTCCCCCCCTTTTTTTTCCCTACTTTTTTTTTCCTTAGTCGTACTTTAATGATCACAAGACCCTCGTTCAGCAGCTCTTTCCTTTTCTGGAGTTTGATAATCATTGCATTTCAGTCGTTCAATAAGCTACTGACCTCCTATAATTCAGCTGCTCTCTGTTCACCTGACAGTCCCAGCTCGCTTTCATTTTAGCTTTGTGGCTTTTTATTTCAGCATCCGCCTCATGTTTCTCAGCTCTGTGTGTTTGTGTGTGTGCTCTATCCTGTTCTGTTCTGTTTTTTTTTTTTTGTTTTTTTTTGATGGTGTCTGAGCTTTTATAAAGGATTTGTCCCTCTCTTCTTCCCGTAGTATGACTTGCAAAGTGCTTAACAGGGTTTGTGGAGCCGGTATTAACTCTGCTCTTTCTGCTTCTCTCCTCACTCTGGCTCCTCCGCAGGAATGTGTTAAAGCTCAGGTATCGTATTTATTCATTCTTTCTGCTTCTCTGTCTATGCTTAGACACTATATACGTATGTGTGCATGTTATATATGAGAGTTTGTGACCTTATGATTGTAGCAGTGTGGCTTATTTGTGTGGATGTGTGCTTTTTACGCTGGCGAATGAACCTTTGGTCCTGCAGTGTTTTAAATTGTGTGATATTAACAGGAAAAAAGCATTTTACTTTTGTAAACAATGATTTATTCTTTGCTGAGTGTGCTTTTGTGCTGGTCTTGGTTGTTTTTTGTCTGTCATGAATTTAAAAATGGCAGTAAAAACACCACTTGAAGATTTATTGAATCATTGATTTTAAACGATTCATTTAAAGATGTGGATTCATTTAGAGAGCAAGCGAGTCTTTATAAGTGAATCATTGAATCATTGATTTTAAACAATTCATTTAAAGATGTGGATTCATTTATAGAGCAAGCGATTGTCTTTATGAGTGAATCATTGATTTTAAACGATTCATTTAAAGATGTGGATTCATTTAGAGAGCAAGCGATTGTCTTTATGAGTGAATCATTGAATCATTGATTTTAATTTTAAACGATTCATTTAAAGATGTGGATTCATTTATAGAGCAAGCGATTGTCTTTATGAGTGAATCATTGAATCATTGATTTTAAACGATTCATTTAAAGATGTGGATTCATTTAGAGAGCAAGCGATTGCCTTTATGAGTGAATCATTGAATCATTGATTTTAAACGATTCATTTAAAGATGTGGATTCATTTAGAGAGCAAGCGATTGCCTTTATGAGTGAATCATTGAATCATTGATTTTTAAACGATTCATTTAAAGATGTGGATTCATTTAGAGAGCAAGCGATTGCCTTTATGAGTGAATCATTGAATCATTGATTTTAAACGATTCATTTAAAGATGTGGATTCATTTAGAGAGCAAGCGATTGTCTTTGTGAGTGAATCATTGAATCATTGATTTTAAACGATTCATTTAAAGTTGTGGATTCATTTAGAGAGCAAGCGAGTCTTTATGAGTGAATCATTGATTTTAAACGATTCATTTAAAGATGTGGATTCATTTAGAGAGCAAGCGATTGTCTTTGTGAGTGAATCATTGAATCATTGATTTTAAACGATTCATTTAAAGTTGTGGATTCATTTAGAGAGCAAGCGATTGTCTTTGTGAGTGAATCATTGAATCATTGATTTTAAACGATTCATTTAAAGTTGTGGATTCATTTAGAGAGCAAGCGAGTCTTTATGAGTGAATCATTGATTTTAAACGATTCATTTAAAGATGTGGATTCATTTAGAGAGCAAGCGATTAGGTGCGTTCGACTTCATGCAGCGCTGCGTAGATCGATCGAAATCTGTCTTAAAGCGGTGCATGCCGGTTAGAAATTTTGGCCGGATTGATGCTGCGCTGACGCCATGTGACTGTCACATGTGGCATCAAAGTACCGCGACAGCGCTCCGAGATCAGACGATTGAGTCAGCCCGCGCAGCGTCTGAAGAGCGCCTGCTGGAACTGCGATGACAACACTGATGTTACACGATTGGCTGAGTTCACAGCATGACAACAACCACGTGTGTTTCAGGTTTATTACTAAAACAAACAATTAACTGTTCATACCCTCTCTATCTTGTACACATCATGCTTATTAAAAGACTGCAGATATTTTACTGCAGTATCATCTTTTGTTAAATAATTTGTTCATAATGTCTAGATAGTTTGAACAGGTTTATTCTGCCTTTTTATACAGACTACTGTATTATACCTTTTAGTGAATAACCAAATATTAACTCAAATAAGTCTTACAGACTTATAATAAAATGATTATCATCATTGATCCTGACACCCCTATGAAGATTTCTTAACAAATTAAGTCAAAAATATTGTATTAAATATAAAAATATATGATTATAAAATATTTTATTTGCTGTTAAGCCGTTTATGCAGAAATGTTAAAAATGTCATTGATGTACCTGCTCTTTCTGGGTATTTTCTATTTAGTGTAGCTCATTTATTTTGCTCCTTTTGTTCAATCTCTATAGATTAAAGTGCTTTTTAAAAAATGTTTTCATTATCCAAAATAATCATTGTTTAAGACTTAATCAAAACACCGTGTTTTTTGGGTTTTACACTAATATATATTGGAAAGTTATATATTTATGAATGTAAATAAATGTAAACTCTTTTTAGCATATTCAAACAAGCACTGGAACAGTATTGACATACCATTCAACATCTAGTAGCCCAAAGACTGATGCTTAAACTCCAAGAATTTGAGCTTATTGTTTTGTTTAATAGGCCTATTCGTGGATATTTATTTCCTTTTTATGTGCCCTCTCGTTTTCCACTTATTTCTCATGTGTTTGTTATATAGGCTACTTTAATTCATAATTCCCTTGTTTAAAAATGAACTATAGTTTGTAGAGACTGTATTCTGTTTTATTTGTACTGTAAATATTTTGTTGTTATTGCAATAAATAAACAAAATAAATAAATGATCACGCCATGTGATCGATCACCATGACAGCAGCAACTTCGAGCCCCGAAGTGTCCGGCTTGACAGCTCCGTTTTCAACTCCGCCCCCGCCTGCGCACGGCTAATCTCGTTGATCACCGGCTGCAGCTGTGCTTCATGTCGAACGCACCTAATGTCTTTATGAGTGAATCATTGAATCATTGATTTTAAATGATTCATTTAAAGATGTGGATTCATTTAGAGAGCAAGCGATTGTCTTTATGAGTGAATCATTGAGTCATTGATTTTAAACGATTCATTTAAAGATGTGGATTCATTTAGAGAGCAAGCGAGTCTTTATGAGTGAATCATTGAATCATTGATTTTAAACGATTCATTTAAAGATGTGGATTCATTTAGAGAGCAAGCGATTGTCTTTATGAGTGAATCATTGAGTCATTGATTTTAAACGATTCATTTAAAGATGTGGATTCATTTAGAGAGCAAGCGAGTCTTTATGAGTGAATCATTGAATCATTGATTTTAAACGTTAAATCAGGTGGGAAACACAGCAGTGTTGGACTGTGATGCACAAATGTTCTGCTCTGACTTGGAAACTATTATCATTGTCATAAATAAAATAATAAGAAGAAATCACAACAACAAAACAATATTGATATTGAGTTCTCAGATATAACTTTGTTAAACTGTGCTATAAATTGAGCAATTCCATGCAAATGTCAACTTTGCCATGAAAAAAATTTTTTTACAAAAAAAGGGAAACACTTTCCATGTTGTTTGTGTCGTATTTTACAGTACTGTAAAAATACATCTCTCAACATTTTTAAACAATTTTAATTAATATAGCCCACAAGAGCCAATTTCACATCTGTCACACATAATGGAGCTTTTTTCATAAGTGCAAAAAATGTCAAATAAAATAAAAAATGTTTAGGAATAATAGTTTAGGATTCAGGCTAAATTGTGCTGCACTATTTTTTTCTCGCCAGCACATTCAAGGGTGCATGTATTAGTGTGTTAATGTGTTTATATGTGTGTGTGTGTTTTAGCATGTTACTTGACGCTCTAGGCTTGATGAGAAGTGCTGATGGTTCGCCTTTGCCGCCGCTGGGCTGATACTTGTTTTTCAGTAATTAGATTCAGCTAGGAGTGAAGCGAAGCGATTGGGATACAGAAAGTGTGATTGTGTGTGTGTGTGGAAAAGAGTGAGAGCGGGAGTCTTGTCAGGTGTTCTTGTGAAGAGTGGGCTCTATTTTTAGAGCTGTCCTCAGTGATGGCTCTGCTGCAGTGTATATATACGGCAGATCTGAGGCACAAAAGAGCTGCGCTTAACTCGATTTATAACACTATAAACACACAGAGCTGTCAGATTACTTCAGGAGGCTTGGAATATAGTGCACGGGTCATATCTGCTATGATCCCCGAGGTTTTATACTGTCACACGTGTATTGTTGTAGAGAAATAGCACTAAACATTGGAGCTGTATGATTGATTGTTAAATGTTTCAAACACCCACAGGATTTTTGACCTAAATAAAAGTTAAACTTGACAAGTATCGCCACAGTAACCATTAAAACTGTCAAATATTCCATGTAGGAAATGGCTTCAGTCTTTTTTTAGACCAAACAGTATTATGTGTTATGAGAAGTCAAATTATCACAGAAGCATTGGACTGAAGGTTTCTAGTTTGCATATGAACACAAGAAAATCACCTTTAAAAGTGGCATCACATTCATCCTTACGCCGACGAGTGAGTGCTACAAATGGAGTGAATCATTTGTTCAAAAATACTGATTCATCCAGTACTGAAACGAATGAGTCACTGAATCATTCATTCCAATGATTCATTCAAAAAATGCTGCTTCATCTAGTAATGAAAAATTAAGTCTTCATGGGTGAGTCATTGAATCACTATATTTAACGATTCATTCCAAAATGCAGATTCATCCAGTAATGAAAAATTAATGTTTTCATGGGTGATTCATTGAATCAATCTTTTCAGTGATTCCTTCAAAAATACAGATTTATCCAGTACTGAAACGAGTGAAGTCTTTGAGTGAGTCACTGAATCATTCATTCTAGCGATTTATTCAAAAATGCTGATTGAACAATGAAGTTTTCATGGGTGAGTCATTGAATCAATCTTTTCAGTGATTCGTTCCAAAATGCAGATTAATCTAGTAATAAAAAATGAAGTCTTCGAGCATGAGTCATTGAATCGATCTTTTCAGGCATTCATTCAAAAATGCTGATTTATCCAGTACTGAAATGAGTGAAGTTGTTAAGTGAGTCACTGAATCGTTCATTCTAGCGATTCCTCTAAAAATGCAGATTTATCCAGTAATAAACAATTAAGTTTTCTAGAGTGAGTGAACAAATCAATCTTTTCAGCAACTCATTAAAAATATGCTGATTTATCCAGTAATGTAAAATGAAGTCTTTGTGGCTGTGTCATTGAATAATTAATTCCAGTGATTCATTCAAAGATGTGCGTTTATACAGTAATGAAACAAGTCACTCAATCACTAAAATTCAAAACAATTTGGATTCATCAATTTTCATTGATTCGTTCATTGAAGAGATTCATTTAAAAAAAGATTTATTCATCCAGTAATGAAACAAGTGAAGTTTTTGAGTCATTGATTCATCCAATGACTTCATGAGTCATCTTTAAGTGAGTCATTTAATCATTCATTCAAGAGATTCATTTAAAATGCACTGATTTGTCCACTTATGAAACAAGTCTTTGAGTGAGTGATTGAATTATTTATTCAAGAGATTCAATGAAAAACACTGATTCATCCAGCAGTGGGAAAAATATGCAAATATCTATCTATCTATCTATCTATCTATCTATCTGTCTGTCTGTCTGTCTGTCTGTCTGTCTGTCTGTCTGTCTGTCTGTCTGTCTGTCTGTCTGTCTGTCTGTCTGTCTGTCTGTCTCGATCTATTCATCTATCATTCTATCCATCCATCCATCCATCCATCCATCCTGTATATCTATACTGTATATAGTCAAGGGCAACACTGTGGCCGGAGTTTGCATGCTCTCCCCGTGTTGGCATGGGTTTCCTCCGGGTGCTCCAGTTTCCCCCACAGTCCAAAGATATGCGCTGTAGGTCAATTGAATAAACTAAATTGGCCGTAGTGAGTGTGTGTGAATGAACGTGTGTATGGATGTTTCTCAGTACTGGGTTGCAGCTGAAAGGTCATCTGCTGCGTAAAACATAGATAAGTTGGCGGTTCATTCCATTGTGGCGACCCCCTGATGAATAAAGGGACTAAGCCTACAGAAAATTAATGAATAAAACACACAGTCAAGCCTGAAATTGTTGATACTCCAAAGCATACTGTATATACATATATAACAAATAATTTTGCATAGACTGCATGTTATTTTGTTTAATTATATCTTCAGAATTGTGAATTCTGTTTTAAACAATAAGTATAATTCTCAGTTTATCCAGAAACGTGCAGTGATTTTCATCAGAATAACAGTGTAGAATGAAGATGATTTGTGTTTGTGTCCTGCTAAAGTGGCCATTAGCATAAATGCCGGTTGACAGTTGTGACACAGGCTCAGTCAGAGCTGTTATGACAGTTATGATAGAGCTGATGGTTACGGCCGTTTGAGATGATAACAGCGGGCCGTCGGGTCCAGATGGACGCCTATCAGCCAGGACCAGTGTACCTTGCAGTGCTCTCTGTCTTTTGATCCTCCTGTCTTTTCTCGCGCTCATAATCTTCAGACTTCAGCAGTTTTGTTGCACGCTCGCATGGTAATAGAGGTTGACAGTTCATCCAGTGTGCTGTAAAGTCCCATCCAGTGACTTTTCAGGTTTACTCTTTAACTTTTGCACAGTCTTTCGCCACAGAAAACAGTGTAAACTTTGCCCCGTTTAGACTAGAGTTGACTGCAAAAACAGATAGATTCTGCATTTACACTGCATGGTTCAAGCGACCCAATTCAGATTTTCTTTCTACCATGTGGCACAGGTCAGATATGGCCCATGTACATGTAAGCAAGAAAAAATCACATGGATTCTGATTTACTCAAATCAGATTTAGGCCTTGTTTATATGTGGAAATTTATCCGATATGAATCAAATCTGTGCCCTCGTGTCTGCAATGTAAGCAGGTAGATCGGATTTTCACCTGTCAATGTGAGTCGTGCACGGGATAAACCATTAACTAACACTACTAGCGTGATAAACTACTAATTAGCTGTTTTATTAATAGTAATATTTATTAATAGTTAGGAAGGTAGAAGTTAGGTTTAGATTTTGGATTAGGGATGCAATAAGATCATACTTTATAATGTTTACAAAGCAATGTAATGCTTTCTAAAATCACGATCGCAATATATATATCTATGCCTAATAATATCCAATGGCCAGAAAGTGATACACTTTTTATATATTTTAATATTTTAATTTAAATAAATTACTATTATTGTTATTATTATTATTATTATTATTATTATTATTATTTCAGTAGTTGTGACATACTTTTATTGGCAGTTATTTATTTTAATTTTAATTGGGTACTTGTTTATTAACAAGAAGTTTTCATAAAATTAATAATAACAATAATAATAATAATAAATAATAATAATAAATGCTATTATTATCATTATTTATTAACAATAATTATTGATAAAAATAATAATAATAATACTAATAATAATAATAATAATAATAATAATAATAATAAATGCATTTATTATTATTATTACTATTATTATTATTATTATTATTATTATTATTATTATTATTATTATTACTATGATTATTATTCATTCATTCATTTTCTTGTCGGCTTTGTCCCTTGCGGGGTCGCCACAGCGGAATGAACCACCAACTTATCCAGCACGATTTTACGCAGCGGATGCCTTTCCAGCCGCAACCCATCTCTGGGAACTTCCACACACACATTCACACTCATACACTATGGACAATTTAGCTTACCCAATTCACCTGTACTGCATGTCTTTGGACTGTGGGGGAAACCGGAGCACCCGGAGGAAACCCACGCAAACCCAGGGAGAACATGCAAACTCCACACAGAAACGCCAACTGACCCAGCCCAGCCGAGGTTCGAACCTGCGACCCAGCGACGTTCTTGCTGTGAGGCAACAGCACTACCTACTGCGCCACTGGGTTGCCCATGATTATTATTATTATATTTTTTTTTTTGTAATATTGTCATACTTTTATTAGCAGTTATATATTTTAATTAAGAACTTAATTAAATTAATAATAATAAATACATTTCTTCTTATTATTGTTATATCTGTAATTGTGACATACATTTATTGGGAGTTATTTATTTTAATTGGGTGCTTGTTTATTTATTAAAAACTATTACTAATTAATAATAATAATAATAAATAATAAATGTTGTTATTATTATTATTATCATTATTATTATTATCATTTATTAACAAGAAGTATTGATATTGTTAATAATTAAAATGAAAAAGATTAATAAATATATGATATAAATAAATAATATAAAAATGATGATATAAAAATTATTATGAATAAATAATGTCATTATTTTTATTATTATTATTAAAAAAAGTACTGATAAAATTGATAATAATAATAATAAATACATTTATTAATATTTCTGTAATTTTGACATACTTTTATTGGCAGTTATTTTGATTAGGTGCTTGTTTCTTTCTTTTAAAATATTGATAAAATTAATAATAATAATAAATAATTGTTTATTATTGTTATTTTTATTATTATTATTATTCATATAATTGTGACATACTTTTATAAGCAATAATTAATTTTAATTAGGTGCTTGTTTTTTTTTTGGCACATATTTACAGTAATACATTATTTGAATAAGCAGAGATTCAAAACACTCCCACTCAGTGTTTAAGCTACTCATTATTTATACAGAATACATGAATAATTCAAGTGCGTGCCACAGTTTTGATGTGTTCGTGTTGCTGTAATCAGACATCAGAATGCAGTTGCTCTACTTCTGGAAGAAGGGAAAACACACTTCCTCCTCTGCATAGTGTTGCATTGACCTCACACTCTTTCCACAATTACCATTGTTTCTAGACCGCAAACCCTTCCTCTCGCTTTCCTTTCCTTAAGAAATTCATCCCACACTTCTCGCTTGAGTAGGAAATCCTCTTCCTGCTTGTGTGTTTTGACAGGAAGTGAGCAGGATTGAAGGTTTGGTACTAAAACATGGACAGTTTAAACCTCGAAATGAGAGTCACGACTCTTTCTCTTCTCTTCCTCCACAAGACTGAACACCTATGTTGTATGTAGCATTGATCTTTGATTATCTCTTTAAAATATCATCTGTTGGGAAATCTGAAGTAAGAAACTCCAACAGGTTCATGCCAAGTAAACAGAATAAATGGTGACAGAATTTTCAGTCGTGTGTGAACTACCCCTTTAAAACAAATGTATGTGATTCAGTTCTATGGTTGTTTTGGTCTCAGGGTCTCTGCCAGTCACGTGATGCCTGATATAAATCAGAATTTAAATGTAATCATGTTCTTCGTCAACCTCAGTGAATGAATATTATTTAATCGAATTGTTTATTGATTGTCTTACGTCATATATTGCTATTCATTGCAACAGCAGCTTGTAACCCAGTGTTAACGCATGGCCAGGTTGCTTTATTGCTTTAATAACATATAGGTCATGTGAAGTTGTTCTCCTTCTCGTAATATGAAGGCAGATCTCCTTATTGTCATGCATGCAGTGTTCTCCATCTTAACACTGCATGTTAATTACTGTGCAAGTCATTTAGAAGATTACTTCATGAACTAGGCATCAGTGTAGACATTTCAACGTAATAAAACGGGTTAATTGAGGTGTTGGAGTCTTAAATCACTGCATGAATCACTTTATATCATCATGGCAGTAATCTATTGCAATGTAATGGTTTGGTTTATGGTAGGAATCATTTTTTGTCTATAGTTAAATAGATAAAAACCGGTATTTTATCTAATTGATTAATTTGGCAGTATAATGGCCCATTTCCACTGAGTGGAATGGTACAGTTCAGTACGCTTTTATTGCCGTTTCCACTGTCAAAGTGTACCTAGAAGCTAACTATACCGTGCCACTTTTTGGTCACCCTTTGCAAAGGGTACCTAGCACAGCAAAAGGGTAGCAAAAGGCGGAGCTAGACGCACAGCTGAACGCTATTGGTTTATAGAGAAGCGTCAGTCGCGCATACACAAGCAGGAGAATGAAAACAAAGAAACCGCCATGTTTTAAATACACAGCCGGGACATTACATTGTAATACTATATACATGTAATAAAGAGCCATGGTTGACCCAAGCTCAAACAAACCTTGTCGTCGTCTTGATGAATAGCCACAAAGCCAAGAAGAACAAAGTCAGCCGTGTCCTGTTGTTGTTTTACGAGGTCGTCTAAAATTGCGAGTGGTTTCACTTTCTCCAGAGAGCTCGCGATCGCTTGTGTGTGTGTCTATATTTAAAATAAAGAACTTCTTGAGCTGATAATAATAATGTTTGCGTGATTATTGAAGTGCTTCTGACATCCGATCCTTTCAGAAACGGACAAACGCGAGAGTGAAGCGCAAAAAAAAAGACAAGCTGGAAAAAACAGCAGCAAATGAGGCTTTCTGCAACCCTTGGTACCCTTTAGGCAGTGGAAACGCAAGCCTGATAAAGGTGATCCGTACCGTACCGTACCGTACTGTACCAGTCAGTGGAAACGGGCCATTATAGACTCAGATCAGAAACATGGCTTTTCTATTAGGAAATCATATACTTAATATATAAATGCATAATATATGGTTTCATATAACTGCATAATATACAGTGTTCAGCTTAAATGAGTTCACCCCTCATAGATCTCTCTTTTAAATTAATATTTGCTAAAGGATGCTTTGCAATAATCCATTTGTGCATTTATATTAGGTTAGTGTCACAGGTAGGCTCACTCACAAATGCACAGATCTCAGGATTTATAAAAAAAACCTCATATTTATTTACAAAAAACACTCACTAGAGGCACTGGAACATCAAAATGCAGGCAAGACAAGAAGATGTGACAATACAATACCGGACTAAACAAACTCAGGGGTATAAATACAGAGGACATGATTAAACTGAATACATATGTGTGACAGGTGGAACTAATACACATTAACAAACGGTGGGAACACAGGAAACACATGACGTAAACAGAAGCACATGGGACATCACATGACGCAACAACTACATGAACACAACACAGACACACCAGACTTGTGACAGTTAGTCAGTACCAAAGTCCTAAACTAATTTAACCAATTCATTTAAGATTACGCTCCAAAAAATTGTACACCCAAATTAATATGTTAGAGGGAAATATGAAATAACATTTCATCACATTTTCATTCAAAAATCAAGAGAAACGTAAAAAAAATATATATATAAAATTGAGTTTTTGGGGATATTTTGCAATATCTCGTTTGAATTTAAATGCATTATCTTCCTATTTATAAAGTGATAAGGTAGCCATACTCTTATTTTAATGGATCTAACTGTTTAACCTAAGATTATTAGCTATATTCCCTAAGAAATGCGTACAACATTTTTTTTTAAAGGGGGGTTGTACTCATTTATGCTGAGCACTGTATAATTTAATATAATAGCGGTCACTATAAACGAAGTAATTGCAATTCTTAATTTCTAAAACTAATCTAAAGTTGTGAATTTAACTTTTACTGAAATTATAATGGACTTTTTTAATGCTCATTATAAGATACTATGCACATTCTTGCATTTCAATCAAAGTAAAAAAAATAATACAAATATATGAGCTCTATCACACGAGTAGCAGTGCGATTTGGCTGAATATCGGCACTGGTGGAAGGCGTGCGTTGGCACGAAGCCACAGGCCGAGGGCCTTAATGTCCCACCAGTGTCGATATACAGCCACATCGCACTGCTACGAGGGTGATATTGCGTTCATACAACAGTTCAGCGGCACAATCGTGTATATAAAAAAAGAAAAACAAACACGGAGAGTCTCAAAACCCTTTTGTATGAGGAACTACTTTCTTCCACCATTCATTCACATCTGCAGCTGACGTCAAAACAGCAGAAGCTGTTACTAATTCACCAACGTCACTTTAGAGCTAGTGTTTGAATGATTCTCTAGCGTAATGTCTAAAATAATGACAAAACAGCTGATTTTGCTGACATTTTAAGATTATAAGGCTGAACGTGACATGAAATGCCATCAGTCTAGAGACATTTCCTAGTATTTCTCTGTTACATTCGGAGATCACAATAATTAACCCCGAAAGAGCCAAAGTAATGCAACCATTACCAGATTGCTGTTGTTTTTGCGCTAAAGAAAAACGCTAAACACATGCGGGCATTTCCTCTTGCTTTCTTTTTACTGGACTAGTCTGCAGTACCGAAAACAGGAGACTCATTAGAAAAAGATGGCCAATCAAAAAGTAACAAAGTATACAAAGAGTGGCCAACACCTGACATGTGAGTCCCATCTCACACTCAATACACTACAATTACTATGATATAAATACAGCACTACAACATACAAAAGAGAGAGATCGACTTAGAAAGTCACCTACCTGTTAAATAATGATTTGATCAGCTGTAGTTAGAAATTATGCTGTTTTTCTCTTCTAAGGGCTTATTATGCAGTCTCTGTCGCCATCTTGTGGATGAACATCGTCAACCTAATCGTCAAGCTAATGGCTGCCTACGCACTGTCTCTTAGAAAATATAAATATTTTAAAATAGGCTTTATCCTTAGAAATAAACTGCATAGTTGCAATCTAAACAACTACATTCTCGACTAAAATGTTATCCAACAGCTGCAATATTTGTCAAACTGTAGAGCAGGGCTATTCAATTAGTTTGTCACGGGGGCCAATTCATGAAAAGCATCCCAAACGAAGAGCCGGAGAGATATGACTTGCAATATAAATGATGACACAACTGCATTTAAGAGCCAATGATGTATTTTTGCTCCTTTAGACACCCACGTTGTATTTGTCTACATTAAAATGTTAATATATTGTATTTTGAAACTATATAATATCTCTGCATTGTACAATAAGTTTTTTTTAACAAACATTCAAATGTTGTATTTCACAGCACAACAAAATCAGTGTATTGCTTAAGTAGGCTTCTTCTACATTCAGATACGTTCATATGTTATTTTTTGAACTGCATAACAATTATGGATGCAACAATTATAGATTTTGGTTGTATGATTATATAGTGTGAAGAATAATCAGGGTTTCACAGTTATCACGTCTAATGTAAATTTAAGCTTTATATTAGCTAGATTTAGATCTGGACATCCCTAACTAATATTAAAAAACCTTTAAAAGGCATTTTCATTAGTAATAGTTTTTATGCTGAAGGTTTTTCTGTGCTTATAGGACTACACAATTTAATTATGTGTGTGTTTATAGAGAGGAACAGGAGAAAATAATATAATAATAATTGTTATGAAGGTCGGCGCCAATATTTAGATTAACTGTTGTTATCATCTGTGTTCATACATACATAATCATTTTAATAATAGTTCGTCTAACATGTCTTTTGTTTACATTGCACTGAAAGCTAAGCACAACTCTCACCGCTACAGCATGAGATGTTTTCTACTGCATGCACCCAGACAGCCGCGAGGCTCCGCTTGCGCCCGCATATTGGCATATATATTCTTACGACATAACAAACTTGGCGTGGGAAAGACGTGATATGGGAACGGTCCGCGGCTATAGTTATTACAGTGTGCGTGCGTATTAGCTTCGGTGGACAAGTTTGGAACTTTAAACTAGCGCACAGTTGGCAACTTGGCGTAACTTTGTTCAGCAGTTTCGTTTCGTGCGGCAGAACAGAAATGCAGAAATGTGGCTTAGAGAAGCCTTCATGATTAATTAAGCATGACGAAATAAAGCGCAGTTAATAGTGAAATCGGTTAATCGTTGCATCTCTAATAACGATATCAGTGCATTGTACAAAAAACATTTCTACAAACATATTCAAATGTATTCGGCTGCTCTCGCCACTGTCAGGTGACTCACGCTCTGCGCAGCTCATGCTGTATTGAACAGACGCACGTCACTTCATAACTATAGCGGCCGTTTTTTGACTGAACTAAATTTATTTTTGATGTCTTGGTCACACTATTTGGAGGCCCAGAACAAATTGCCTCAGGGGCCGGGTTTGGCCTGCGGGCCGCCAATTGAATAGCCCTGCTGTAGAGTGTGCTCTGCTTGTTGCTGTATGTGGGCAGACTAATACACAAGGGTGAAGGATTAAGAGGCTGGACGAAAGCTGTTATTTGCAGAATTTCAGATGGCTCTTAGCCAATCAGATTCAAGAACCAGACAGAACTGTTGTTTAAAATACTTTATTATATTCTAATTATTTAAATATATTTCCCAAGTGTTGTGAAATGGAGATCTCAAGGGTCTAATAATATTGACTTTAAAATTGCTTAAGAAAATTAAAACAAAAACTGCATTTATTACAGTCTAACTAAAAGAAATAAGACTTTCTCCAGAAGGAAAAAAAAAAAAAAAAAAAAAAAAATATATATATATATATATATATATATATATATATATATATATATATATATATATATATATATATATATATATATATATATATATATTTATATAGAAAAGACTTGAAAATGTTAAACATCATTTGGGAAATCTTTGAGGAGAGAAGAATCAAAATTCACAGCAGGGCTAATCATTATTACTTCAACTGTACATATGGAAACAGAGCTAATGTTGCAGTGAATTTATAGTTTTTTTTTTTTTTTTGGTTGTCATTTTAGCAGAATCAGTGCAGTCTCGTCCTACTGTAGTCACATTTTGAAAAGGTTTGGCATGAAAGGAATGATCCGGAAGAGCTTCAGTCGATGTTAATCCTATCTGTCTGTCTCTCTCTCTCTCTCTCATTTCCTCTGCATCTCGACTCCCTTGTGTAAAGGCTGGAGAGGATCTTTGACAGTTGTGCTGTTTTCAGCAGTAGAGGGATAACAGTAGCTTTTCACAAGGAACTAATATCTCAATTTGTATTCTGAAAAGCCTCTCGGAGCTTTGTAAAGAGCATGACATATTATGCCTACATCAACACTTTTATAAACCCGTAGATTCTCTTTTTTTTTAAATAGATGAATTAATTGATCAAAACCTTCATCGATAATGTGAATAAATCTCAGTTTTTTTCTTTTATTGTGTTGTGCTAAACAAAGTGTTATTTGTTGGATACTATATCTGCTGTCATTACGAATGAACTTAAATAATATAACTACTAGTAACAGACAGTCGTTCAGCTTAAAATTAGTTTCATAATTATGGATATAAAAGATATATATTTTTATTATTTATAATTATGATCATCATCTCAATTTACAAAGTTTTCATAATAGATAATGTGATTTTTTTAATGTGATGTACATTATGGATTTTATTAATTATTAAAGGTTTTCATAATAAATAAAGTGATTTTTTTAAAATAGTTTTGATAGTTTTTTTTAATAGTAAATAAAAATCTCAAAAATGAAACCACAGATCACAGATCTCTCTTTTAAATGAATTCTTTCTATAGGAGGATATTTGTGTACCAAAACTGGAACTAATTTAACAATGTAAACATTAGTTACAGCCCAATGAATATGTTTGAGAAGAAGAAAAAATTTAGTTTGAATGAAGAAAAAAAAGCAAGAAAACCATAAAACATTATAATATTAATATTCATTAATTCATTTTCTTTTTGGCTTAGTCCCTTTATTAATCAGGGGATGCCACAGAGGAATGAACCGTCAACTTATCCAGCATATGTTTGATGCCCTTCCAGCTGCAACCCATCACTGGGAAACACCCATACATTCTCATTCACACTCATACACTACGGACAATTTAGCTTACCCAATTCACCTGTACCGCATGTGTTTGGAATGTGGCGGAAACCAGAGCAGCCGGAGGAAACCCAACATGGGGAGAACATGCAAACTCCACACAGAAATGCCAACTGACTCAGCCAAGGCTCGAACCAGCAACCTTCTTGCTGTGAGGTGACAGCGCTATCCACTATGCCACCCCTTTGCTCGATAATGTTATATATTATTTTTATATATAACTATATTTATATAGTTGAAGTCAATTTATATAGTTACTGTATATAGTATAGTTAATTTTTTTTCTTCTTTTTTAAATATTTCCCAAATTATGTTTAACAGAGCAAGGAAATTTTCACAGTATGTCTGATAATAATTTTTCTTCTGGAGAAAGTCTTACTAGTTTTATTTCGGCTAGAATAAAAGCAGTTTTAAATGTAAAAAAAAAAAACATTTTAAGGTCAATATTATTAGCCCCTTTAAGCTGTATTTTATTTTGATAGTCTACAGAATAAACCATCATTATACAATAACTTGCCTAATTACCCTAACCTGCCTAGTTAACCTAATGAACCTAGTTAATTTAGATGTCATTTAAGCTGTATAGAAGTGTCTTGAAAAATATCTAGTAAAATATTATTTACTGTCATCATGACAAAGATAAAATAAATCAGTTATTAGAAATGAGTTATTAAAACTATTATGATTAGAAATGTGCTGAAAAAATCTGCTCTTCGTTAAACAGAAATTGGGGGAAAAAATAAACAGGGGGGCTAATAAATCTGACTTCAACTGTGTATATACGTATATATATATATATATATATATATATATATATATATATATATATATATATATATATATATATATATATATATATATATAATATATATATATATATATAATATATATATATATAATTTTATTTATTTAAAATAAATTCTTTGTTTAAATTTAGTTTTTTTTTTAATTTTTTAATTTGTACTTTTTAATAATCAATTCATAATATTGTGTAAACAAATCTCTAGATATTATTTGCATTTTTAGCTTCTGTGTGATGAAGAGCCGGTGTGCTTAAAACTTAACACACCTTAATTTAATAAATGGGCATTTTTGGAGCTTTGGTGTTGCTGTCCTTTTGAATATATATTTTGCATTTTAGCTTCTCATTTTTTACCATTAAACTGTGTTATATCAGCCACTTCTATCTGTAGCCCAATTACAATAGAATAGAATAGAATAGAATAGAATAGAATAGAATAGAATAGAATAGAATAGAATAGAATAGAATAGTTCTTTATTATCATTGTCACACAATGTAGTCTCCTGTCGGTGCAACAATCATTTTGTCTATAATAAATTAAGCATTAAAAAATTCAGTCTATAATAAATGAAGCATTTCACTGCATATCATACCGTGTCTGGCTGTGTCTGTGACAAATACAATTGGATTTTGAAAAATTAGCTAAATTTGCTAAAATGACTAAAATAAATGATATGAGAATAAATGTATCTAAGACAGAAGTACAATGCATCTTAATCTAAAACTGATGTGCTGGCTCCATGTCTTCCGTCTTCATGGTCATGGATGCTCTTTTGTTTTGTCCTCAGTCTCCGCTTCTCCATAATGAGCCTCCATTGTTCCTGAAATGCACTCTGGGTGAAGCAGCGCGTCCCTTGATGTGACCCTGTTACCGTGGTGACGTAATGACGTGCTGATTGGTGGTTACTGTAACGACTGGCCGTCCCGCACCTGAGCTCGTGCTTTTTTTTGTTGTTGTCAGGCATTACATCATCGGGGATGATGTCATCGGGGGGTTGTTTTGGTCCCAGTGCTGAGCTGGAAATCTTCCAAAATTTCCCTCACTAAAGCCTGTCCGTATCTTCACGCCCACATGGCTTCTGTACGCACAGACCATCAGCAAATGCTTGATACGCTTGAGAAATACTAATGTCTGAGCATGAAGGATAAAAACCTTTGCATATCATTAGTAAAATTTTATTGTTTGTGTACTATTGTAGGAATATTATAATTTTTTTGCAGTATTTTAATATCTGTAATAATACATGGGTAGTTTATTATTAGTAAAACAATGGGTAAACTATCAGAATCAGAATCGGTTTTATTGTTAAGTATGCTTTACATACACAAGGAATTTGTTTTGGCTGCAGAAGCTTCCAGTGTACATAAAGTGACAAGTGACAACACAAAATAAATATGAGAAAATACGACAAACATTAAACAGAGATGCAGTTTGACAAAAAGCTCTGGATGTTGAATTGTATGTACAGACTTGTTATAAATATACGTTATAGGTATATATAACTTAATAATAAGTTATAGGGTGCTGTTTACAAATGCGTATGAGAAAGTATTGCATTGTAAATTGTTATAAGGTGCTGTGTACAAGTGTGTATAAGAAAGGATTTTACATGTACATATGCAATGTACACTTCATTAAAGCATTCAATATTTTAATTAATTTTAATATTAGTTTTTAAACATCAGTTTTAATGGGATACATCAAGCATACGAAACCATCACAACTCATTGGTAATCTTTTATTATTTGAGTGCTTTTTATTTTTAGAAATATTTTATTATTTCTAAAACATTTATATACAGTTGAAGTCAGAATTATTAGCCTCCCGGAATTATTGCCCCCCCCCCACCCGTTTATTTTTTTCCCCCAATTTCTGTTTAACAGAGAGAAGATTTTTTCAACACATTTCTGAACATAATAGTTTTAATAACTCATTTCTAATAACTGATTTATTTTATCTTTGTCATGATGACAGTAAATAATATTTTACTAGATATTTTTCAAGACACTTCTATATAGCTTAAAGTGACATTTAAAGGCTTAACTAGGTTAATTATGTTAACTAGGCAGGTTAGGGTAATTAGGCAAGTTACTGTATAATGATGGTTTGTTCTGTAGACTATTGATAAAAAATATAGCCTAAAGGGGCTAATAATTTTGACCTTAAAATGGTGTTTAAAAAAATTCAAACTGGTTTTATTCTAGCCGAAATAAAACAAATAAGACTTTCTCCAGAAGAAAAAATATTATCAGACATACTGTGAAAATGTCCTTGCTCTGTTAAACATAATTTGTGAAATATAAAAAAATAAAATAAAAATAAAAAAATGAAAGGGGGGCTAATAATTCTGAATTCAACTGTATGTATGTATGTATGTATGTATGTATGTATGTATGTATGTATGTATGTATGTATGTATATATATATATATATATATATATATATATATATATATATATAGTATAGTATAGATTTATTAATTAGCATTTTTTATGATTTTGTTTAAATAAATATAATGGTTGAACAATGCAGTGTACACTTCAATAAAACATTTATTATTTTAATAATATTAGTTATTAAATATCAGTTTTAATGGGATGAATTAAGTATATGAGACCTTCATCAAATATCATTAGTAATAATTTATTATTTGAGCACTATTATATTATTATTATTTTGTGTAATATTATAATATCTGTAAAACATATAAATGTTTTAGATTTATTAAATATCTATGTAGTAATAGTGTAGGAATGGTATTATTTTAGTAATATTTTAATATTTGTAAAAATTGTGTGTGTGTGTGTGTGTGTGTGTGTGTGTGTGTATATATGCACAGTATATACAGTTGAAGTCAGAATTATTAGCCCCCTTCGAATTTTTTTCTTTTTTTTTTTAAATATTTTCCAGTTTTAAATTTAAAAAAAAAAACATTTTAAGGTAAAAAATTTTAGCCACTTTAAGCTATTTTTCTTTTTTCGATTTACTGTCATCATGGCAAAGATCAAATAAATCAGTTATTAGAAATGAGTTATTAAAACTATTATGTTTAAAAATGTGTTGAAAAAATCTTCTCTCTCTTAAACAGAAATTGGGGAAAAAAAATAAACAAGCGGTCTAATAATTCAGTGGGGCTAATAATTCTGACTTCAACTGTATATAATGTGTGTGTGTGTGTGTGTATATATATATATATATATATATATATATATATAATATTAATATTTTAATATTTGTAAAACATAAATGTTATAGATTTATTAATTATCTTCTCATGTTTTAAATGATTTTATTTAAATTAAATCTAATAATGGGTAAACTATGCAATAAACATTATATTTTTTTTACTAATCCTTGTTATTAAATATCAGTTGCAATTGGATAAATTGAGTATATGGAAAGATGTTTGCAATAATATAGTATAGTATATTAATTAGTCTAGTACAGTCATTTAGCATAATAATTATAATTTAAACACTAAACAGCAATAGATATCGCATTGATAGAAAATTAAATGTATTTGTATTAAACTATATCCATATTTAATTTCAATCTCATATTTTATTGACACATTTACAGACAAGCACAACATCTAGTAATGAATATCACACATATGTGGGTGTAAATATATTAAAACAATAATTAAAATCACAAGTTTATGAGGTATGATGAAAAAAATATATAGTTATAATTGATTTATTTACAGCGTATTGCCTTGTGACAGTCCGTTAGACAGATATAATGTATAATGTGTCAGACATCAGCATTGTGCTGGACATTTGCATAAGTCATCTGATTGGCCGTCTGTCAGTCTGCATTGTTCATATTTCCCTTTGTTATTCAAATGGTGATTATCATAGAGTCAGTCCAGGTCACGGGCAGACATCAGAGCTCGCCTGTCTCGGAAAACAATCGGCGCTTTATATCCCACACACACACGCATACAGACCGACCACTGACTGACTGAACCAACATTTACTATATGACTTTATATTGACTGACAAAGAGAGAGAGATGGACCTTTAGAGACGTGCGTGCATGTGTGTGTGTGTGTGTGTGTGTGTGTGTGTGTGTGTGTGTGTGTGTGTGTGTGTGTGTGTGTGTGTGTGTGTGTGTGTGTGTGTGTGTGTGTGTGTGTGTGTGTGTGTGTGTGTGTGTGTGTCTATGTCTGCATGTGTTTGTGTATCTGTATTTGTGTGTCTGTGTTTGTGTGTGTGTGTGTGTGTGTGATATTATGTTATCATGACGATATATTGTGGCAATAAGATCGTAACTATACTGTGTATTTACACCGTGGCCATATTCATCAATGTAAACACACCAAAACAATATTAACATTATAGCAGACACTGTAAAAAGCCCATTCCCAGCCACTAGACCTTTCTGACAGGATATTTGAGTGTCATCGAGTGACAGAATGTTGTGGGACTGCTATACAGGAGTTGGTATTATTAGGGATTATAGATTGCGAAATTTAGCGGTTTTTATTTTAGTAGTTTTTTTTTTTTTAAAGCATGACAGTAAAACACGAACGCAGTAATGAATACAGGGCCCGAAATTTTATATATGCGACCTCATCATATATTTGGGAGCATTTGTGCGACTGCATATTGTAATGCGACCTGTTTACATTTTTTCTAAAAACGTGCTGAATCTCTCTTCCCTGCCGCCATACTGGTTCATATTAGCTGTCAACCACTCAAGGCTTTCCGCTGTCAGATGACAGGGAGCTTTTGTGACCGCGGGAAATGCAAACGGCTGAAGAGTGAAAAGTACACAGGTTTGCAAACCCCACCTAAAGTTACAAATAATGTCACCGATGACAGCGATCATGTGGTGAATATTGATTAGCCAGCCTCAATATTCTCAATATGAGAATCCTCAATATTAGACAAATTAAACAAGCTTATAAAAAGAGCGGGTTCTGTTGTGGGGTGTACTGCCCACTACTGTATAGAAGACATTGCACATGATCGAACGCTGGACAAATTTGTCAGTATTCAATTCATCTTTATTTGTATAGCGCTTATACAATGTAGATTGTGTCAAAGCAGCTTCACATGGAAGATTATAGCGAATTGAAACAGTGTCAGTTCAGTTTTCAGAGTTTAAGTTCAGTTCAGTTTAGCTCAGGTCAGTGTGGGTTAATAATCACTACTGAGAGTCCAAACACTGAAGAGCAAATCCATCGATGCGCAGCTCTACAGATCCAGGTTTTCACCACAGTGTCGCCAGACGTCTTCCTGCCAATTATTGAAAATTTTTGGCGAAATTTGGATGAGATACACAGGAAAAACCATTTTTGCAGCATAAAACTATTTTTTATTATAGTCGATATTTTTTTTTATTTTGAAAAAACTGTGAAAGAATGAACGTAAAATCTTATATTGTCATGATCATTGTCTTCTAGGCTAAAAGATGAAACCATTTTGAAAGATGTATAAAACACACAGTGACTGCTAGACAGTTTTGAGTAAAACATGACACAGCGGGGCTAGTTGTAACAGGGTGTTACAATTAAGCCACACACTGTTGAACACCAACTAAACTAACAAAATATTTTTTGAATTTTGAGTGTAACGTTGAGAACTTTTTAAATAAAAATGTTTTTTAATAGAAAATATTTTTTTTTTTTATAGAAAAAAAAAATATTTTATTGCTAATAATGCAAATAAATGCATTGTATAATAATGAATAAATGGATAATAATGCAAATAGATTCAAATGTGTTTGTCCAATAAACAAAAATAAATAAATAAACAAACTGTGCTATGTAGAATAAAAAAGAAATGAGCCGATTACTGAGGAAATACAGCTACTATTTAAAGTAAACTGAATTTAAATTAATTGTGTGAAATCTGCCTTTATAAGCATGTGTTACAATTAACCCCGTGTCTGTTACAACTTGCCCCGCAGGTGGGGTAAAAAGTAACATTTTTACTCATGGCACTTTTGGCAATACTGCACAGAAACCATAGGTCCGGCGATCGTAATTCCAGTGCTCATTTGTAGGAGAGGCTTGTGTGTTGTTTGTAAAAAAAATTGGTTTGTCTAACCCATAGACTGTAAAAGATATGGACGTAGTATCCGTGACGTCACCCATAGGTTTCTGAACACTGCAAAAGAAGCCACAAGTAGGCGCGGCCAACCGTCGCCATTTTGTTAGCGCGTCATCGCACCAAACGCGGCATACCAAATAAGGGCAAAGAGGCGGAGAGTGAGCGGAGCTACAGACGCATGCTGGATTCTCAGCCTTTTGCTTAGACCTGGATTAAAACAGATTTATTACTTTGGGAGAACGCTTAATACTTCATTACCTGTGACTCGTTTGTGTTCTGACCACATGTGCTTGGTTGTACACTATATCAATAAAGTGTTTAGACTTTTAAAAACACTGTTGTAACACATTGAGCCATTAAACATTGTTCTTATGACGTTTTTCGACAGGAGGAAAACGCGAATTACTATCAAACACTTCAGATATAGTCTGTGTTAGTAAATGCAAGGCTGTTTATAAAAATCCAGCACTAACACTGTTTGACAATGCTTCAGATGACTGTTTTATAGCCTACAGCTAATCAATCTGTCAGATTCTGGAGTGCAATACTGGTCTAAAGAACATTTAAATGATAAATGATCTTAAATAAAACAAATACATTTATAGAGATGGTATAGAAGTATATAATTTCACTCACCTGTGAAATGGAGGCAACTTGAACGGTTTGTAAGCAATATTAAGTGCCATAAGCATGCCATATCATCTGATAATTGCAGGAAATAATTCCAAAAGGCAAATGACGGTGTAAAGAAACATTAACCAAAACAAAAACACGATCTATATGCCGAGCTCAGCGGCTAATTAGCCAGAATCAGCTGAGGTGATGAGACAGCGACCAGCGAGGGCTAGCTGTCACTCAAGTGGCCACGCCCTTAATTATGCAAACTTAATATAACCTAATAAAAACGAAACAGATGAGTTGTCAGAGTTGTCATGAAGGGTAATCATAGCTATATGCACCAAAGCCATCGTTTGTACCAGGCTGTAAACATGTTTTTATCAGCTGTAAAAATGGCCAATTTACCAATGCAGTCAGAAAGCACTTGGACTTCCTGGAGCCAGCCCCCCAGGCGAGTCGATGAATTGCAGTTTTAGTTACTTCCGTATTGGCTTCCCGAGGGAGAGCGGGAGGTTGCCGCTTGGTCTAACCCCATTACTTTGTTCATTATTTGACCAAAACCAAAAAGTGTTACTTTGTGCCCCGCTCTCCCAGTATCAATAAGTCATCATCACAGCATTAGTTAGAGTTGTTTCTGGTTTTTGTTGGTCCTAATTCATGCTGTATTCAAATACAATAAATCCCTTAATATACAATATACGATGGTGTTCATTCATTTTTGGTGAGTGCTGCTAAATTTTTTCTGGTGCTCCTAAATATTTGAAGTTGGGATAATTATTTGAAGCACCGGTGCTACCAAGTAAAAAAGTTAATTTCGAGCCCTGTGAATATAGTAAAACATGTGGTTGTTGGTTGTAAAAATTCGTAATAATGACAAAAAAATACTAATTTGTGGATCTCCTGATTTCCGGGTGCAGCTATCCTTCAGTTGTGGCTGGTGTATTCTGGGAAATTTTCTTACCCCTTGGTTTCGAGTGTGGTCCTGAAAAATCTCAGTTCGAGGGACTATCTACCCCTTAGCCCTACTCCTTCAAGCTAAAGAGAATTGGGACACCACTACCTCTTCACGGGAACGCGCAAAACAAGGGGTAAGGGGAAGGGCTAAGGGGTAGAATTGGGATTGGGCCTATATCTCAGACTCAACATTGTAAATCCTGCGATGTGATTATTGCGGATGAGCACATTGTGATATCAATGCTGAAACCATATATCGTGCAGTCCTAGATACAATAAACACTAATAATGTGCACTATAAAAATCATCATGTCTGCAGGAAGTCCCTGTAAAACATGAAAACCCATTGTGTGTGTGTGTGTGTGTGAGAGAGAGAGAGAGAGAGTCTCTGTGTGTGGTGGGGGTGGGGAGTGAATTGGCAGTGTTGTCATAGTAACACGGAGGATGTCAGTGAGCCATGTGCTCTGTGCTTCTGTCGTCTGCTGTCCTCCATCTCTCCATGTTTCTCCGTCTCCAGTCTCTCTCTCTCTCTCTCTCTCCTCCTCCTCCTCTGCGGTTGCCATGCCGACTGCCTGCAGCGCTGGCGTTGAGCGGAGGGGAGCGTGATAATGACATTACTCTCGCTGGGCGAACTGTGCTCATCCTTCATTTCTCTTGTCTCTCCATCCCTCTCTTCCTCTTTCTCCCTCTGTTATTTCCATATCTGCACTTCACCCGTTGCATGCTTTTTTATTCTCATTTTCTCATTAGCGCTCTCTTCTTCTCACGCAGTGAGCCTGTGCTCTTCACATTCAACACTTCTGAGTTGACGTGTCATGTACGAAATGAATTGAAAACTCCTTTTACTGGTGTTTTGAGTCAAACTTTGCATGTTGCAAACCAAGATAAGAGGTTTGATTTCCAGGAATTATAAATGAATCTAGTGTATACAGTTGAAGTCAGAATTATTAGCCCCCTTTGAATTTTTTGTTTGTTTCCCAAATTATGTTTAACAGAGCAAAGAAATTTTCACAGTATGTCTGATAATATTTTTTCTTCTGGAGAAAGTCTTATTTGTTTTATTTTGGCTAGAATAAAAGCAGTTTGAATTTTTTTAAAAACCATTTTAGGAACAAAATTATTAGCCCCTTTAGGCTATTTTTGTTTTCAATAGTCTACAGAACAAACCATCATTATACAATAACTTGCCTAATTACCCTAACCTGCCTAGTTAACCTAATTAACCTAGTTAAGCCTTTAAATGTCACTTTAAGCTGTATAGAAGTGTCTTGAAAAATATCTAGTCAAATATTATTTACTGTCATCATGGCAAAGATAAAATAAATCAGTTATTAGAAATGAGTTAATAAAACTATTATGTTTAAAAATGTGTTGAGAAAAATCTTCTCTCCGTTAAACAGAAATTGGGGAAAAAAATAAACGGGGGGCAATAATTCAGGGGGGCTAATAATTCTGACTTCAACTGTACATGCTTCTTAATCTGCAAACGTTGAATCCATCAACCAAATCATTTACATTTGCTTGATTTACACTTGTGCATTTAGCAGACAATTTTATTTAAAGGCACCTACAAAAGACGAACAAATAAATATATATATTTGATATATACACTCACCGGCCACTTTATTAGGTACACCTTACCGGTACCCTGTTTGCTTTCAGAACTGCTTTAATCCTTCATTGCATAGATTCAACAAGGTACTGGAAATGTTCCTCAGAGAATTCACTCCATATTGACATGATAGCATCACGCAGTTGCTGCAGATTTGTCGGCTGCACATCCATGATGCGAATCTCCCGTTCCACCACATCCCAAATGTGCTCTATTGGATTGATGTCTGGTTACTGTGGAGGCCATTTGAGTACAGTGAACTCATTGTCATGTTCAAGAAACCAGTCTGAGATGATTCACGCTTTATGGCATGGTGCGTTATCCTGCTGGAAGTAGCCATCAGTAGATGGGAACACTGTGGTCATAAAGGGATGGACATGGTCAGCAACAATACTCACTGTGGCTTTGACATGATGCTCAGTTGGTACTAATGTGCCCAAAGTGTGCCAAGAAAATATCCCCCACGCCATTACACCACCACCACCAGCCTGAACCATTGATACAAGGCAGGAAGAACTCATGCTTTCATGTTGTTGATGCCAAATTCTGACCCTACCATCCGAATGTCACAGCAGAAATCGAGACTCATCAGACCAGGCAACGGTTTCCAATCTTCTATTGTCCAATTTTGGTGAGCCTGTGTGAATTGTAGCCTCAGTTTCCTGTTCTTAGCTGACATGAGTGGCACCCTATGTGGTCTTCTGCTGGTGTAGCCCATCCGCCTCAAGGTTGGACGTGTTGTGCATTCAGAGATGCTCTTCTGCAGACCTCGGTTGTAACGAGTGCTTATTTGAGTTACTGTTGCCTTTCTATCAGGTGGAACTAGTCTGGGCGTTCTCCTCTCACCTCAGGGGTCGCCACAGTGGAATGAACTGCCAACTTCTCCAGCATATGTTTTACACAGCAGATGGCCTTCCATCTGCAACCCAGTACTGGGAAACACCCATACACACTCATTCACACTCATACACTTTGGCAAATGTAGCTTATTCAATTCCCCAATAGCGCATGTGTTTGCACTGTGAGGAAAACCGGAGCACCCAGAGGAAACCCACACTAACACGGGGAGAACATGCAAACTCCACACAGAAATGCCAACTGGTCCAGCTGGGACTCGAACCAGCAACCTTCTTGCTGTGAGGCGACAGTGCTAACCACTGAGCCACTGTGTCACCCGGATTTGTGGTCTGTTGTGTTTGAAATGAGCCGGTGAAGGCAGCGCTTCCCAAGTCTGACATGTAGACTTTGCTTTTTGCAGTAACCTTGAGGATGATTAAACACACTATGCATCGCTTCTCCATATGTGTGTATGAGTGTGTGTTCGAGTGTATGCACCAATGAGTTAGTGTATGTATGAGTGTGCTGTACATTTTGTAGTGTGTATTTTTATTGCTGTGTTGCAAGAGTGTGTGTTGCAGTGTGTGCATTTGTTGCATGTGCACAAGTGTGTGTTGGAGTGTCCATGAGTGTTTGTTGTAGTGTATGTTTAAGTGTGTGTATGGATGACTGTATTCATGTGTGCGCGCGTGTGTGTCTGTTCACATGAGTGTGTGGTGTGGTGTAGTGTATTTATGTGGGTGTGTGTTGTAGTGTGTGTATGGGTGTGCATAAGTGTGTGTTGCAGTGCGTGTGAATGTGCATTTGTAGTGTGTGTTGGAGTGTATGCTTGAGTGTGTGTTGGATGTTGTAGTATATCCATGAGTGTGTACATTTGTAGTGTTTGTGCATAAGTGTGTATTGTAATGTATTCGTGTTTGTTTGTGTGTGTGTGTGTGTGTGTCTGTGTGTGCATGTGAGTGTGTGTTGTACTGTGTGCATGAGTGTGTGTGTGTGTTGTAGTGTATGCATGTGTGTGTTTACAAGTGTGTTGTAGTGTCTGCATAATTGTGTTTAGTGTATGCTTGAGTCTGTGTAAGTGTGTGCGTGCACATGAGTAATGTTTGGTGTGTGTGTGTGTGATGTATTTATGTGTGTGCGTGTGTATGTGTGTGTGTGTGTATGCGCGTGTGTGTGTGTGTGTGCATGTGTTGTGTATTCAACCGTGTGTGTTGTAATGTATTTGTGTATGTGCATTGTAGTGTATCCATATGTGTGTGCATAAGTGTGTGTTCACAAGTGTGTGCATTTGTAGTGTGTGTGTTGTAGTGTCTGCATAATTGTGTTTAGTGTATGCTTGAGTGTGTGTGTGTGTTTGTGTGCGTGTGAGTGCGTGCGTGTGTAGTGTGTGTGATGTATTTATGTGCGTGTGTTGTAGTGTATTCGTGTGTGTGCATGTGTGCGTGCGCGCTCGTAAGTGTGTGTTGTGTATTCAGCTGTGTGTGTTTTTGTGTATTTGACCGTATGTTGTAGTGTATTCATGTGTGTGTGTACATGAGTGTGTGTTGTGTATTTGACCGTGTGTGTTGTAGTGTATTTGTGTATGTGCAATGTAGTGTATCCATATGTGTGTGCATAAGTGTGTGTTCACAAGTGTGTGCATTTGTAGTGTGTGTGTTGTAGTGTCTGCATAATTGTGTTTAGTGTATGCTTGAGTGTGTGTGTGTGTGTTTGTGTGCGTGTGAGTGCGTGCGTGTGTAGTGTGTGTGATGTATTTATGTGCGTGTGTTGTAGTGTATTCGTGTGTGTGCATGTGTGCGTGCGCGCTCGTAAGTGTGTGTTGTGTATTCAGCTGTGTGTGTTTTTGTGTATTTGACTGTGTGTTGTAGTGTATTCATGTGTGTGTGTGTACATGAGTGTGTGTTGTGTATTTGACCGTGTGTGTTGTAATGTATTTGTGTATGTGCATTGTAGTGTATCCATATGTGTGTGCATAAGTGTGTGTTCACAAGTGTGTGCATTTGTAGTGTGTGTGTTGTAGTGTCTGCATAATTGTGTTTAGTGTATGCTTGAGTGTGTTTGTGTGCGTGTGAGTGCGTGTGTGTGTAGTGTGTGTGATGTATTTATGTGCGTGTGTTGTAGTGTATTCGTGTGTGTGCGTGCGTGCGCGTAAGTGTGTGTTGTGTATTCAGCTGTGTGTGTTTTTGTGTATTTGACCGTGTGTTGTAGTGTATTCATGTGTGTGTGTGTACATGAGTGTGTGTTGTGTATTTGACCGTGTGTGTTGTAATGTATTTGTGTATGTGCATTGTAGTGTATCCATATGTGTGTGCATAAGTGTGTGTTCACAAGTGTGTGCATTTGTAGTGTGTGTGTTGTAGTGTCTGCATAATTGTGTTTAGTGTATGCTTGAGTGTGTGTGTGTGTTTGTGTGCATGTGAGTGCGTGCGTGTGTAGTGTGCGTGATGTATTTATGTGCGTGTGTTGTAGTGTATTCGTGTGTGTGCGTGCGTGCGCGTAAGTGTGTGTTGTGTATTCAGCTGTGTGAGTTTTTGTGTATTTGACCGTGTGTTGTAGTGTATTCATGTGTGTGTGTGTACATGAGTGTGTGTTGTGTATTTGACCGTGTGTGTTGTAATGTATTTGTGTATGTGCATTGTAGTGTATCCATATGTGTGTGCATAAGTGTGTGTTCACAAGTGTGTGCATTTGTAGTGTGTGTGTTGTAGTGTCTGCATAATTGTGTTTAGTGTATGCTTGAGTGTGTGTGCGTGTTTGTGTGCGTGTGAGTGCGTGCGTGTGTAGTGTGTGTGATGTATTTATGTGCGTGTGTTGTAGTGTATGCGTGTGTGTGCATGTGTGCGTGCGTGCGCGCGTGTAAGTGTGTGTTGTGTATTCAGCTGTGTGTGTTTTTGTGTATTTGACCGTGTGTTGTAGTGTATTCATGTGTGTGTGTGTACATGAGTGTGTGTTGTGTATTTGACCGTGTGTGTTGTAATGTATTTGTGTATGTGCATTGTAGTGTATCCATATGTGTGTGCATAAGTGTGTGTTCACAAGTGTGTGCATTTGTAGTGTGTGTGTTGTAGTGTCTACATAATTGTGTTTAGTGTATGCTTGAGTGTGTGTGTGTGTGTGTGTGTGTGTGTGTGTGTGTGTGTGTGTGCATGCATGAGTGTGTGTTGTGTATTTGACCGTGTGTGCTGTTGTGTATTCGAATGTGTGTGTTGTAATTTAAGTGTGTGTTCACCAGTGTATGCATTTGTAGTGTGTGTGTGTGTGCGCGTGTGTATGTAGTATGGCAGGCACCAGCGGCGCTCTTTCAACATCAGTGCAGGGAGGGAGGGAGGAGGAGGTTCCTATTCAAAGCCCCCTCTTCTCCTCCTCCCCCCTCCACACACACAGGCACTCACACACCCCCTGCTTTGGACGCAAATGAACCGGGAGTGTTTAACAAAGCCAGCCTGGATGCGTGAGGTTGTTTCTCTGGTCACAGTCTCGGCTAATGGTGCATAAAGCGCTGCGCGTGGAGAACACACACTCACACACACAGACAGAGAGGATGGGGAGGGAGTGAAGGTGCTGTCAGCCATTTTTGCCTTTTTCTCCTCATTCTTCATGCTGTGTGGATCGGCGTTGCTCCTCACCGGCGGGAGACTCTTACCTCATTACCTGAAGCGGAGGATTCTTCTTCAGCACTGTTGGATTTGGCGTCTCTGCGTTGTGTTTCTTCTTCTCTTCGTGGAGCTGCTGAACAGACAGATGTCGTCTGCACCTGACAGGGATTTGGTTTGAAGAAGGAGCCGTGTATTCCCCAATCCAGCGCATCATCTCCGCCAAACACACACACACTCACTCCCCCTCCTTCCCTAGGAAAGATTCTCCTCGGTTCCCCTGCAGGAGGAGGGAGAAGGGAAGACTCGCTGGAGGGGGGAGAGACCGAAGACGGGAAGATTAGTAGGATCCAGCAGGATGCTTAAATTTCGCCCTGCCTCTGCACCTCCATTATGAAGCCATTAGTTAGTGGTGGCGGCCATGGAGTCTCCAGCCAGGCTGATAAAAGCCCCGTAAGTATCGACCCTAGAAAAAAAAAAACACTACAGTCGCTCGTCTGACGGGATCAGATACAACGAGTAACGTCAAACGTGATCATATCAGTGATAGCATCAGTGGCATCAGTCTGATTGCGTGCATGCAGATGTGTTTAATAGTGCTTTGATGCAGATGTGTGTGTTGTGTGTGGTGTTTTCGTATACGAGCGACCTCATTCATCTGCTACCGCTGTAATGTGTGTCAGTGTGTGAAGGCGGCCATGTGCACGTCACCCATTTGTGTGCGTTGGATGATGAAATGGCCTTGAGTGTGTGTGTGTGTGTGTGTGTGTGTGTGTCTGTGTCGTGGTCTGGTAATAATGGCTGTAAATGGTGTTTGAATGTGGGAGGAGTCCTCACATGATGCTGTCAGCTCTGTATGTGACCCAGTGCATATGCGAACGCTTGTTTGCATTCATGTGTGTGTTTGAGTGATCGCGCTCTTCGCTGTTTGCACACGGGCGTCATTGGAAAGCGATCAGCGCTGGACTGCTGAGTTGGAATGATGAGCACTTTTAGCTGTAAATGAATTGATCTTCTGTCTGCTGTAATGTGCTGCTGTTCATTTGGCCGTGTGCGAGAGCTGGAAACATGACGTCTTCATAGAGCCTGACATAACAGAGCGTTGCTATGCAACACATATTCAGTGTGGAAGTTGCAGTGATGTGGTGAACAGGTGCTGTGAGGGTGTTGAGGGCTTTCAGAGCTGGAGGTTGTCTTACTATATTTTGGTTTTAAAGCATGCAAGTTTACTCTGTGACCATCATTTTGGACAATAAAAGGACATATATATATATATATATTAGCACAGTCACCTCACAGCAAGAAGGTCGCTGGTTTGAGTCCCGGCTGTGTCAGTTGGCATATCTGTGTGGCGTTTGCATGTTCTCCACATGTTGGTGTGGGTTTCGTCTGGGTGCTCCGGTTTCCCCCACAGTTCAAAGAGAGTTAGAGTGTATGGGTGTTTCCCAGTACTGGGTTGCAGCTGGAACGGCATGTGTAAAACGTATGCTGGAATAGTTGGTGTTTTTTTCCGCTGTGGTGACCCCTAATAAATAAGGGATTAAGCTGAAGAAAAATGAAGGAATGAATGAATGAATCTTCAATGTATTCATCACTTCCTCCTCCATTATCAATTAATATACATTTAGATTTTTCACTTCAGTCATTTCAGTTGTGTAATCTGCTCTTCAACATCATGTGATATTAAATTTTACGTATTTAAAGTTGTTTTTTCCATTCATTTTTCTTTTTCGTATCTTTCTGTCATTCAGTTCAGTGCTACAACTTTCATAATTATTATAATTTCTCAAACTATGTTTAATAACTTTTCATTTAAGCCTGTGAGTTCTAATGAAGTCCAGATCCATATCTGGCTCTTTACTAATTAATTAAATATTTTTCAAAAGTTTGATTAATAAGATATTTATTTATTTATTTATTTAGTTAGTTATCCATCCATCCATATATTCATCAGTCATTTCCTTCTATCAATCCATAATTTCCATCTATCCATCCATCCAACCATCCATCCATTTATCCATCCATCCATCCCTCCATCCATCCATTCATTTGCTTCCATCCATCCATCCATCCATCTATCTTTTCCTTATTTCCTTCAATCCCTCCCTCCCTCCATCCATTCGTCCTTCCATGCCTCCATCCATCAATCCATCCCTCCTTCCCTTTTTCCATCCATCCATCTATCCATCCATCCATCCATCCATCATTTTCTTCCATCCATTAATCATTTTATTCCATCCATCCATCATTTCCATCCATCTATGCATCCATTCCTCCCTTTATCCCTCCATCCATCCATCCATCCATCTTTTCCTTATTTCCTTCAATCCCTCCCTCCCTCCATCCATTCGTCCTTCCATGCCTCCATCCATCAATACATCCCTCCTTTCCTTTATCCATCCATCCATCCATTCATCCATCCATCATTTTCTTCCATCAGTTCATCATTTTCTTCCATCCATCCATCATTTACATCCATCCATGCATCCATTCCTCCCTTTATCCCTCCTTCCATCCATCCATCCATTCATCTATCCATCCATCCATCCATCCTTTCTTCTTTCCATCCTTTCATCCCTCCATCCATGCCTTCATCCATCCATCCATCCATCCATCCATCCATCCATTCATTTGCTTTCATCCATCCATCCATCCATCTATCTTTTCCTTATTTCCTTCAATCCCTCCCTCCCTCCATCCATTCGTCCTTCCATGCCTCCATCCATCAATCCATCCTTCCTTCCCTTTATCCATCCATCCATCCATCCATCCATCATTTTCTTCCATCCGTTCATCATTTTATTCCATCCATCCATCATTTCCATCCATCTATGCATCCATTCCTCCCTTTATCCCTCTATCCATCCATCCATCCATCCATCCATCCATCCATCTTTACCTTATTTCCTTCAATCCCTCCCTCCCTCCATCCATCCCTCCATCCATCCATCCATCCATCCATCCATCCATCCATCCATCCATCCATCCATCCATCCATCCATCCATCCATCCATCCATCCATCCATCCATCCATCCATCCATCCATCCATCCATATTTATGAACTAATAAAAGAAAGATCTTCATCTCCAAACTTAGCTGTAAATATCTTGTAGTGTAAAGTTTGCTCAGTTTATTATTTAACTTTTTGTCTTTTTGTAAGTCTTTAGTTTCTCATTTTTAATGCACGACTTGCAGTTTGTTTAGGGTCATTCAGTTGCATTTTTAGGTAAAGCAGAGCTTTACAGAGTAGAGCTTGAAAAGATATATTGCGGACTGTCCTTCATCAAATATCAGCTTTATTTGCTACATTAGCGTCATAAATATATTGGCGTGTGTTTGTGAGAATATCGGTAGTGTTTAATCTGACGCCCAGCTGAAGCTCTTTAATCTTTTGATCCTCTCAGCTCAGGAAAGCGAGAGGCCCCTAGAGCGATGCTGAGGCTTATGGGATAGGTTTGCAGCTTTGAGTCCTCCAACGTCAGCCCTTTTTTTTTTTCTTTTTTTTTTTCATAATGTCACACCTTTTGCTTTGACAGACATGAGCTCATCATGGGCACATAAGCCACAGGTTCACACATCCACACCTTAAATGTGTACCAGCAGGCAGAGTGATATTAGAAACAAGTGTGTCTGCAGTTATGCAGAAAAAAATACGCCTTCCTACCTGCATGAATCAGTTTTTGGACTTTGGTAGCATTTTTGTCTGGTTATGTAGGTCATTATAACTGCAGTCATTTAGAAACAGCTTGTGACCCAGAGACGTTTTAAAGAGCGAGGATCTTGTTAAATCCGTGACCCAACTGCATTTATTAAAGTGCTTTATCAAAGGTTTATCATTTTTATTTTAGAGACTCCTACAATAGGTTTATTTTACTGTTGTCAAACGATTAATTGAGATTAATCACATCCAAAATAAAAAATGCTTGTGTATTCACTGAGTACATTTACATGGACACCAATAATCCCATTTTAATACGATTAAGACAATACTCTGATTAAGAGTCGACCATGTAAACAGCAATTTTTGATTAATTTAATCCAATTAAGGTCAAAATCAAACTAAACAGAAATCTGATTAAGACATGTGGAGTATGCCGATTTGAGTGGCATTACTGAAGCGCAGTACAGACATGTAAACACCGCAATAAAACTATTACCGTCGTGTAGGATTTTCGCCGCCTTTTGACACAGGATAGTCCATACACACACGGCTGTTTGATACTATTCTCTGCACCTATCAAGTCAGTGAAGGACCACAGACACCTGCATTGCGAAATGCAGAGGATTTCTTTCCCATACATCTAATTCCATTAAAACAACCCTTCCAGCAGTTCACACTCGCATCCAATATCTCGTTTTTCATGGGGGGCATGCATGAAATGTTCCTGAATGAAAGTGAAAGTGCCAAACTGCAGTTAAAGTCAACAAATTAAAAATGAAACACTTGACATTACATGAAACTTCGGAGGAAATGTGGATAGCGTGGTGACGCAATGATGTTAATCAAACTATGTCCTGTAACATGTAAAACAGGATCATGAAAGAAACATTTAAAAAGCAACTCATGTAAACACTTTAAACATATTATTGTCTTATTCAGATTAAGGCAAATTATTCGATTACTGATGTCCATGTAAACGTAGTCACTGTGTATAAATATTGTGTATATACAGTATATATAAAAGGCAAAACCAAAGATTTTGCATATATATATATATATATATATATATATATATATATATATATATATATATATATATATATATATATATATATATACTTTTATTAGATATTAATATTTAATTTATAAATGTAAATAAACATTTTCTCAAATATATCCTTGTGTGTTTTTATATATAATTATATATTATTTTGGATACGATCGCAATTAATCTTTAATTTTATTGATTAATTTATTTCTATTAGGGCTGCATGATAATGGAAAAATCTAACATTGCAATATTTTGATATTCTGTGATTATATATTGTGAAATGAATGCAGTTTTTCCTGATGACTTTCCAGATGACTTTATTTGGAAAGAATTTAAGATTTATTGGGAGGATTTTTTAGAGGAGTGCATCTCCATAAAATCTAACAAACAATCTACCAGCATAAATAAATACAATAAAGAAAAACGATGCAATTAATGTTGTTTTACTGTTTTTCGAGGTGTCTAACAGTGTCCAGGTATACAGTAATTAAACAATCAAATGTAAAATATGACTGCGTAGTCTTGGTTGTAAAAATAATTTAATAAAATAAATTGTTATTAAAGTTACAAACAGTACAATTTCTTAGGCCTGAATGCTTTTAAAATCCTCATACAGTCACAGGCCTCAAAAACTCAACATTGCATATCCTACGATGTGACATGGATGGATGGATGAATGGATAGATGGATTGCGAGTGATCACGCTGCGATATCGATTCTTAAACAATATTTTGTGCAGTCCTAATTTCTATCTGTAATGATTTCTTAGGAGATCATCATATTTTTTCTCACAGTGTCTGCAATGAAAAATCTGGTTTCTCTAAACCCACTTTTCCTGCAGATTGCTTTTCTCTGATTGGTCAGATGGTATGCCCAGTTTGTTGTGATTGGTTGAAGCCAAAGGCTCATTCTCAAATCTGGATTTCAGCTCTTCCTCAGCACACTTTTACAATATCAATTCCAGTACAAATCCTCATTCTTTTAAAGTGCATGCAAACATTGTGCTTTCACGGCACCGTTTTGAATTGTCGACAACACAAACCAAACTCTTTCTGTCTCTGATACAACTACAGCTTTTGAGGGTCAAAGCAGTCACTGTTCAGACCAGTCAATCGAAACCATACATGGACTTTATGCAAATTCACTATAAAGCTACAATTCTTCCTATTGGAACACAAATCTCCGTTCATTGTGCACTTTGATCTTTAAACTTCAGAGACATTTATTAGTAAGAAACTGGACACTATGGTTTACACTGCCAGTTAAATGTGACCCAATTCCAATTTTTTGCTCATATGTGACACAGATCAGATCTGTTCTATAAGCGTGTAAACACGAAAAAAATAAACACATGCATTCGGATATTCAGAGATCGGTTTCAGGCCTCCTTTATATGTGGAAATAAATCAGATATAAATCAGATATGTGACAGTGCGGCTATCATGTAAACAGGCAGATCGGATTTATTGAGGCATTCCGTTTTGTACGTCATTAAACTTGCGACATTGTGGTACTTCTCCACGGTTTAATGACATAGTAGGAAGATCGTGTGTGGAGACGCAGATGCGGTAAACAACAACAACAACAACAGAGGAAACATGGAGGAGGAAAGTGTGGACAAGCTTTGACACAGCATATCAAATGTTGGTTTGCTCATCCTAAAATTTCAGACCTACTGCTCCTCATTAAAGTCCACCACAATTTGCTCCCACCAAACCTGAGATCTCTCTCATACCCACAAATTTCTCGGAATGGTGGAGGACCCCATATATAAACCATAGGCGCAAGCTGCGATGACGGCTCTTTCCCTCCTCCTCCGCCTCAAATTCATTGTAAAGTTGGGCAAACTTTGCATATAGGCATATAGGCAACAAATCAGAATTGGGCATCAAGACTTGACAGTGTAAACGTGACCTTGCACTTTATGTAAAAGCTTTTATTTTACTGAAAATATAATACTTGAAATTATTTATAGGAAAACTAGAACTATAAAAGGGATGCATGTAAAATAGCTTGCCATATCAGTAAAAAGTGGACCTTATGTATGTAACGGAGGCCAGCTAGCAAAGTGCTATGCAGGTAAACCTCACTCCTTTGTCCTAAAAAAGTGCTCTAGCGACAGATGCTAGAGGCCTTGGTCTTTAGCCTCCTTGTTAGAGCAACTGACTCCCTTACAAAGAATCGCAGATTCAATACCAGCTCATACTGGGTTGGGTGTTGTAGTACCAGTGTGTTACATGTGGGGGCTCGTCCGGGATGGGAGTGAGGTTTAGGGAGTGGGTGTAACAGAGGCCAGCTAGCAAAGTGCTATGCAGGTAAACCTCACTCCTTTGTCCTAAAAAAGTGCTCTAGCGACAGATGCTAGAGGCCTTGGTCTTTACCTCCTTGTTAGAGCAACTGACTCCCATACAAAGAATAGCCGATTCGATACCAGCTCATACTGGGTTGGGTGTTGTAGTACCAGTGGGTTACATGTGGGGGCTCGTCCGGGATGGGAGTGAGGTTTAGGAAGTGAGTGTAATAACAGAGGCCAGCTAGCAAAGTGCTATGCAGGTAAACCTCACTCCTCTGACCTTAAAAGGTACTCTAGCGACAAATGCTAGAGGCCTTGGTCTTTAGCCTCCTTGTTAGAACAACTGACTCCCATACAAAGAATCGCCAGTTCGATCCCAGCTCATACTGGGTTAGGTGTAGTAGGACCAGCGGGTTACATGTATATTTATTTATTCATTCATTTTCTTTTCGACTTAGTCCCTTTATTTATCAGGGGTCGCCACAGCGGAATGAACCACCAACTTATCCAGCATATGTTTTACACAGCGGATGCCTTTCCAGCCGCAACCCATTACTAGAAAACACCTATATACTCTCATACACATTCACATACATACACTACGGCCAATTTAGTTTATTTAATTCACCTATAGCGCATGTGTTTGGACTGTGGAAATACTGGAGCACCCCAACAAAGGGTTAACATCCAAACTCCACACAGAAATGTCAACTGACCCAGCTGGGGCTCGAACCAGTGACCTTATTGCTGTGAGGCGACAATGCTAACCACTGAGCCACCGTGCCACCCATATTTATTTATATAAGTGTGATCAGTCTTATAAGACATCTTGATTACACACTACATGAACAATAATTTGATTTACACACACAAAAAAGCATAAGCATGGATATTTGTGTGTAAGGGCAATGTAGCCATATTCATTAATTGACAAACTCCCCCAGAGGCTTCACAAGAGTGATCTTTGAGACCCCAGCGAGTGTTTCGTGCTGTTTGACTGAAAGCCTCTTGGGTTAATTGACTGAGGCCTGCCCTAAAACGTGTGGCAGGAGAAGTTAAGTCTGTATTAGGTGCAGCAGTGACATGTAAAGGGCACTTTAAAGGACAGGAGGGACCCCTGGGTGGTACGAGAGGCAGGCAGGATGTTGCTATTGACACATGTATATTGACTGCTGTCGCTGCCAACATTTTGTCCAAATGATGTCTTTGCATACTAAAGATGTGCTGTATGTACAGAGTCTAAAAGGGTCGGGCTGTTGGTGGTAGGTGTAGTTATTTTTTTTAAAGAGCCTGTATTATGCATTATAAAAGGTCATATTTTGGTTTTGGGGGTCTCCAACAATAGAACAAAACAAAATCACTTCCATTGTCTTATGCGTTTATTTTTACCTAATTATCACAATGATTTGTTCAGCGATTAATTTAATCATTTGAGTGATCTAATCTGCGCTGATTGGTCTGATGACCCAGTCTGTGGTGGTTGGTAGACTGCATTCAGCGCGAGATGGAGAAAAACGCCCACCACGGTTATGAAGTAGCACAGAGTACATGTGTAAGGCCAATACAGGAGTGCATTAAAGCAATGCAGTTAAACACCAGCATATACAGCACGCTATTCTTAACCATAAACAGGGCTTGACATTAACTTTTTTGGTCACCAGCCACTGTGGCTAGTAGATTTCCAACATTACTAGCCACTCGCCATTTTCACTAGTCACAATTTTGTTTGTGGGAAAATATATTTTATATGCATAAATTTGACATGCTAAAATTACTTGATTTAGTCAAGGGCGTAGGTTTGCTCTTGACATTGGTGGGGACGGGTGAATACAAAAACAAATCCACTCTTCATAAAATGTATTAAGTTAAATTAAACCAAGCCAAGGGGGGGTTGAAAGACCAAAAGTTGGTTTATTATTATTATTATTATTATTATTATTATTATTATGTTTGAATTTCTCTTATTATTCAACTGGCCAAATTCTGACTGAGGAAAGTTGAATGTGCTGGCCTGTTTGTTATTATATTCTGTAGGCTTTAGTTTTTAATTTAATTTTAAAACAAGTTTTAACAGATTTCTAAAAAAAAAAAAAAGTCATGATAGAAGATAATAAATTTGTATTTTAAAAATAACTATCTTTTTATATGTCTTTATTGTAAATTTTCATTATTTATAAAACTGTAATATAAAACTTAGTTTAAATGCACATGCTGTAATGTTAAAAGAATGTTTATTAACTGATATAAAGAGAGTTTAATAAAGACTTCTGTTTATTTTAGCCATAGCGCAAATGAAACATCTCCTATATCAGTATTGATAAAGGATGGAGCACAGGCTGTAGTTGTTCTGACAAAATGTTTCAAATTGCTAATATGAGAGATTAGAAGAACTGGCAGGAATCATATACTTTTACATGCTGTTTATTTTGCAGTTAGTTTTCAGGGCATATCAGGGCTTGAAATTAACTTTTTACTTGGTAGCACCGGTGCTCCCAGCTTCAAAAATTTAGGAGCACCAGAAAAAATTTAGGAGCACCAGAAAAAATTTAGGAGCACCCACCAAAAATGAATGAGCACCACTGCAAATTGTATATTAAGGGATTTATTGTATTTGAAAACAACATCAATCAGGACTAACAAAAACCAGAAACAACTATCTAACTAATGCTGTGATGACTTATTGATATCTGTGCAATAATTCCAAAATGTCTAATAATTATAAAATATGATGACGATGATGACAATACTAACAATGAATAACATTTCTCATTATCATGCTGCCCTGAATGAAGCATTGCAGTAATAAATATTTATTTTGCACTATGGTTTTTATATGCATGTCAATTTAATAAATAATATTTCTGCTACAAAACAAACGTAAGATTATACTAAATCATTCAATCCAATGCTGAAAGCTGCAAAAGCGGACAAAAGAAAGTAAGAAAAGTCTCACTTCTGCCACTCTTTAAAAGTTTTGGTTTCGGTTTGTGTGATTTTAAATGCTCGGTCTCGTTATGCGCTGATTTTCCTTTTTCTGTGTTTGTGGAAAAAAGCAGGCGTCAGCCGACCCAATATATGAGCGGGGCAGAGCAGGATTCTCATGATGACCACCGCCGCAATACCGTTCTTTGTTATGAGCCGCAGATTCAGTTTAAACTTAGTAAAGGCGAGCTTCGGGCACCTTCTCCGAAAACACTCGAATGATCTTGGCTGGCGCTCATAAGCTCCCTGTTATCTGACAGCGGAAAGCCTTGAGTGATTGACAGCTGATATGAACCAATATAGCGGCAGGGAAGTCCGATTCAGCACGTTTTTAGAAAAAAATCGAAACAAGTCGCACTACAACCATTATATGCAGTGGCACAAATGCTCCCAAATATATAATGAGGTCGCATAGATTAAATTTCGGGCGCATATGCGACCAAAATGGTCGCAATTTCGAGCCCTGCATGTTATTCACAGACTGTATCAGTCTGCTATAACAATAGACTGTGCGTTAAATCTGGGAAAAACACGAGCAGTAACTGCATTATCATGATGGACTCATTCAGTAGTGAATTTGGGCTTATGTGACAGACTTTCGTTGAAAAAAAGCTCTTTATATCCACCTCTTTTTTTGGCTGCCGCCATCCTCACTTGTGTGTGTCACACACCTCACATATCTTTTTCTTGTTTTGGTGCTCACTGCATGTATCTGAACCATCTGATCGCATGTATCTACAGCCTCTCACATGACAGCAGGGAAAGGCACAGCTAATCGAAATGTTCATGTGTTTGGGGCCGATGCGACTCGAGCAGAGAACATGATTTAGCCCATTTTGCATTTCCAGGTTAACATTGACAGCGAGATTTTCTTTATTTTATATTTTTAAGTGAATTAAAATATTGCTGAGGACATTTTAATTGTTGGCAAATATTGGCAGGGACGCATCCCCTCCGTCCATGCCAAATCTACGCCCCTGCATTTAGTTCAAAAATTCCTTTTTGTCTGTGTTGTGTATGAGCTTGCTCAATGTGCTTAAGCAAATGGGTTGTGTCGCATTGCAATTAGTTTTTATTTCACATGACTTTTCAGGGCTCAAAATTAAGGATTTACCAAATTTATCTCTGACCACACCAAAAATAAATAAATAAGTATTTCTTACCCATAAATTTTAAATAATGTGTCAAAACAAGCAAAATATAGCTGTATACATGCACTTTTTATTCAACAAAACTTTTCTTTAAAAACAATTGACATTTAAAAAAGAATTATTGTCATGTATCTAAAATATGCACAGTAGTCTGCCCTGGCTAAAGGTCTCAGATCACAAGTTAACTCATAAATGGGGAGTTAATCTCCTATTAAAGCAATGTTATTGTAAAAAAATGATAATCAAACTATATTAACAAAAATAACTGTAAGCAAAAAAAAAAAAAGCAGGTGACAAACATACCGTGTGTGATCATGAAAGGATGATCACGCACACACGGTTAATGTTAGGCCTGTTAATAATCTGTTCAAAGAATAATTAAAGCGAAAGCAGCGACCACTGCTGCTTACAAAAGGATATATATATTTTTAAAAACTATTGAGCTCTCTATTGAGCTGCGCCACGCGTGTAGGAACAGATGATGGTGGCCATAGCAATGACAACGGCAGGAGATTAAGCACAGAAACGCATTTAAGTTCGTAAAAGAAGAATCATGCGCTGTGTTTTTAACATAGTTTTGGACGCGGTATGTGAACAGCCCATAAAGATTTACCATGAGACATACAAGGACTGATCTATAATAGATGCATGATTACAAACCGCACAGAGCGATTACAAGTTACAACACACTATTAAACATATTTTGCAAACTATAGAAAACGAGGCAACCATTTTAATCACACTTACAGGTTGTGTAGGAAAGAGAAACACTTACAGGATCTGGAGGAAGAAGAAACTGGTCCATATAAACTGTGTAACAGTTACTAACAAAGTCATGTACATTAATAGTCTTTGCTGATCCTTCAGTAGTGGCTGAAGTGAATGGCGCGTTCACGTTTTACCATATCTGGCACTTCATATTTGATGATGTGTTGTATCGATGTCGATATGGGCAGGCAAAAGATCCGAACACAAAATTAATTATTCATTCAACTCTGAGTCGACTCTTTCCTTGAAGAATCAATAGTTTTAAACACGGTGTTCTTTCAGATTTAAACCTCTGCTGGATGTTTTCATTCACTTAGAGTTGTGTTACACACTGCATGGATGGTAATTTTCAAAAACCCATAACAGGGGCTCTTTAAGGCCTGAGCAGCTTATGTTAGTGCGCTGAAAAAAATGATTCATTGGATTTACAATTTTTTTAAGGTAATTTGTTGCAAACAATTTATATAGGCTGAATTTAAACAAACAAATTAAATTTTGGAATGTTTAACTTGTTTGTTTAAATTTAGCCCATATAAATTGTTGCAAACATGGAGAGAACATACTGATCATGTCACTCTCTCTAGATTACGCATGGGATGTTTTTCGCATCATGTGATTTTTCCACATGAGTTCATATTTTTGAATGTACGTGATTGAGGCAAATATCCATTTGGTGTTAATTACGCCACAATCTGCACGTTTGCATTGACCCTGTATGTAATCTACTCGTGCCAATACTTTGGAATTGTTAAGGAATAGTTTGCCCAGAAATTCAAATTAACTCATTATTTACTCCCCCATAAGTAGTTTCAAACCTTTACGGCTTTCTTTATTCTGTTGAACACACACAAAAAAAGATATTTTGAAGAAAGCTGAAAACTTGAAACCATTGACTTCCATAGTAGGAATATCAAATGGATGTCAATGGTTACATGTTTACAGCTTTCTCTAAAAATGTCTTCTTTCGTGTTCAACAGATTAAAGAAAGGCAAACAGATTTAGAACAAGTGAAGGGAGAGCAAACAATGGCATCTTTTTTTTCTGTTTTGATTGAACTAACTCTTTAAATGAGCATTTGATAGTAAAAGGTTAACAGTACAAATGCTGGGTTGTTTCACTCAAATTTAGGTTGATTATTATAGCAAATCCAATCATTACTTTATGCAGGATTGTCCACATTTTTCTCAAATTTAGTTTTAACAACTTGTTACATTTAGTTCAGCAAATCACGTCCTCTAATATATGAGTAAAATATGATTTCCCAAGTACTGTTTTTAACTGATATATCCGCCTCCTCCATCTCAGAGAATAAACTTCATCAGTCTGCAATGCTCCATTTCCTGCTCAATGAAGCGCCTCAGAAAATGAGCTGTGTATTTTGTAGGTCGTATCTTTGAAAGGAGATATTATGTGAGTGTTGCCTGTGGCACTGAGATTCATAGGTATTTTATAGAAACATCAGATGAAAATAAATAATACTATTTTGGAGTTTTAAAGAACATTTTATAATATTTTATAATCTCTATAAAAGATTCACACAGAGTTGGAACTGCTCTTGTTGTTCATGAAGTTTTGCCTGTTTTGTTAAAGTCTCGTGAAGTCCTTTTAAATGCATTTTTTTATTCGATGTTTGACGTAATCTCAACTAAAACATGAAGACAGGGCAGGACATGTAGTAGCTCCTCCCCTCCAATAGCGAGTATTATTATTATTATTATTATTATTATTATTATTATTATTATTATTATTATTATTATTATTATTATTATTATTATTATTATTAATCACAGCTCTGCCAGTGAGAGTGGTTGAGCTCAAATGAAAAGCAAATGAGAAGTGTCTTGAAGGGGGCGGGGCATGTCAGATACTAGACAGCATTTGATTGGTGGGATTTGATGAGAAACTGAAGGATGAGGTGATTCATTTTTAAGTAGAAGTGAAAACATGTAAGCTATGAATCTTTAGATCGTCTTAATGTGAATTTGGTCACTGTTTTAGAGCTCACTAGATTATAGATATCCTTAAGACTAACTTAGAGGTCATAACATTTTAAAAAATGTGTTTTAATTTCACTGTACCTTTAATACTCTCAGCACTGTTTAACAGTATTGAGCTATTGACCTTATTCTTCAATGTGGAAGTGCACTTGTTTTTTTGTGATTGTTTTAGATCTTCCGATTCAGTCGCCTATGGGAGAAATGACTAGTAATAATAAACGGCAGAAAACGGTCAAACTACTTGCTCTATAAACAAGTGTTTGTATGACTATACAGACAAAATAGAATAATATAATAAAAAAAATATCAGTTTGCAACATGAAGCAGTGTCTTTATGCAAGAATCTCTCTAGATATGTTTAGCAATACTGGATGGAGTCCCTTGCATCAGGATGATCATATTTGGTGACCTTTGGCATCTCATAGATCTAAAACCCCCTCTCCATTCGCCAAAACAAATCCTTTATTTATGAGACTACTTTACAGATATTAAACAAGCACAAACACTCAGAAGCTAAAGGAAAAACGCACTGAAAAGCACCATAATGGCTCCTTTAAAGCATCATTTATCTCTTCTTTATACTATGTACCTGTATTTCTGTATGAAGTGCTTGTCGTCGTAATAAACACACAATGGAAACACTCCTTTGGGAAGCATCATGTGCAAATCCTCCTCATTTACAAGCTAAAAGACACCTTGAGAAACGGCCTGGTTAGTTACTCCTTCATGGTTCCCTGCTGGCTTGTGTGACAGTGGAGAGGAAAGTCTGTACACTAGTGAGCAGTGAATATACTGGCGTGCTGGAGGTTTTGATGGCTTCTTTCTGGAGGTGATGTGTGTATCACAGCTGACAGCTCTGTGTCGTCCTGGACTGTTCAGGGAATAGCCTTGAGGAACAGAAGCGATGGATGTGGACGGAGGCGTTTTACTGCAATCACAGAGCCTGTATTTAGAGTTCTGATGCACCCGCTGACCTGAGAGAGAAAAACACATGCACACACACACACACACACATTAGGCCTGGCACAATATCTAATGTTTGTTGTAGGATGTATTGCGATAAGTGATATTATTGTCATTTAAGAGCATTTTATGCCTCACATTATAAAATGCTAGTATGACACTTTACTAGTATAATAATAAAGTACACTCTGTTTTTTTCTTTTATTATTTATGCTCATTTATTTTGTCTTCTCGTTGTTTTGTTTAGGAGAATCTTTAGATATTTACTTCTTAAATATTTTTTGTATTTTAGTTTGTATTTGTATTTTAGTTTCATGTCTACAGTTTTTGTTAGTTCTCTTTCATTTATCCCTTATTTCCACCCATAATTTTTCTTTATCATCCCATCCATCCATCCATCCATCCATCCATTCATAATTTTTTATCCATCCATCATTTTCTTTATCAGCCCATCCATCCATCCGTCCATCCATTCATAATTTTTCATTCATTCATCCATCCATCCATCTATAATTTTTCATCATCCCATCCATCCATCTGTCCGTCTATCCATTCATAATTTTTCATTCATCCATCCATCCATCCATCCATCCATCCATCCATCCATCCATCCATCCATCCATTCATAATTTTTTTATCCATCCATCATTTTCTTTATCAGCCCATCCATCCATCCGTCCATCCACCTATAATTTTTCATCATACCATCCATCCATCCGTCCGTCCATCCAATCATAATTTTTCATTCATTCATCCATCCATCCATCCATAATTTTTCATCATCCCATCCATCCATCCGTCCGTCCATCCAATCATAATTTTTCATTCATTCATCCATCCATCCATTCATTCATCATTTTTCATCATCCCACCATCCATCCATCCATAATTTTTCATCATCCCATTCATCCATCCATCAATTTGTAATTTTTCATCCATCCATCCATCCATCATTTTTCTTTATCATCCCATTCATCCATCCATCCATCCATCCATCATTTTTCTTTATGATCCCATCCCTCCGTCTGTCCATCCATCCATTCGTAATTTTTCATCATCCCATTCATTCATCCATCCCTCTGTCTGTTTGTCCATCCATTCATCCATCCATCCATCCATCCATCCATCATTTTTCTTTATCATCCCATCCATCTTTCCGTCCATTCATCCATCCATCCATCATTTTTCATCATCCCATTCATTCATCCATCCCTCTGTCTGTTTGTCCATCCATCCATCCATTCATCCATCCATCTATTCATCGATCTATCCATCCATTCATAATTTTTCGTCTATTCATCCATGATTTTTCTTTATCATCCCATCCATCCTTCCATCCATCCATCCATCCTTCCATCCATCCATCCATCCATCCATCCATTCGTCTATCCATACATCCATCTATCCGTTCATCCATCCATCCGTCTATCCGTTCATCCATCCATCCATTTGTAATTTTTCATCCATCCATCATTTTTCTTTATCATCCCATCCATCCATCCATCCATCCATTCGTCCATCTATTCATCCACCCATCCATCCATTCGTCCATCTATTCATCCACCCATCCATCCATCCATTCATAATTTTTCATCCATACATCATGTTTCTTTATCATTTCACCCACCCACCCATCCATCCATCCATTCATCCATTCATCCAATTGTAATTTTTCATCCATCCATCATTTTTTTTATCATCCCTCCCATCCATCCATCCATCCTTAATTTTTAATCCATCCATCCTTAATTTTTAATCCATCCATCCTTAATTTTTCATCCATGCATCTGTCATTTCTCATCCATCTATCCATCCATCATTTGTCATCTATTCATTCCTTATTTCCAGTCACTCCTTATTTTCATTTATTTCTTATTTTCATCCATTTCTTCTATCCTTCCTTGCTTCTCTCCTCTTATACCATCTCTCTGCTTTTAGGTGTAAACAGTCCCAATTAATATAGATGAAGTGCCATGGCAATAGATTCAGATAATGAATGTGTGTGTGTGTGTGTGTGTGTGTGTGTGTGTGTGTGTGTGTGTGTGTGTGTGTGTGTGTGTGTGTGTGTGTGTGTGTGTGTGTGTGTGTGTGTGTGTGTGTGTGTGTGTGTGTGTGTGTGTGTGTGTGTGTGAGGAGGAATATTCATCAACACATTAGCGTGTTAAAACACCTTTAGCACCAAACAGCAGGCATCATCCACCTCCTTTCCCCCCAGGACTGCTGCAGATATACTGTCAAGCAAATATATATTTCCCCTTATCTGCTTCTGCTCCATCTATAAGGCTGTTTTTTTCCCCTGTTCAAGCTCTTGCCTCCTGGGAGAATTGGCTGCATTTCCGGCATGTATATGATTATGGGAGTGGAAATTAGGTCAGATGCATTTTGTATGAAAGCTATACTCAGCCACAGCTGGCTGAGGACATCCAATAGCCCCCCAAAAAAGCAATTTCATTGGTACATAGACACACACACACACACACACACACACACATACTGGTTTTTGTGGTATACAGGGACTTTGATCGCCAAACCAGTTTTTTGCTGGTCTATGGGGACACCCCTTTCCCGTTGACTTACAGAGATGATAAAAGCATCAAAAAATTTGTTTTGCTCTGCAGAACACAGATATCACTTTGGATTTCCTATACACACACCAGAACGTATAATACTACAACGTGATATTTTGCTGGTACATAAGGACAGCCACGCCCCCACCTAAAATGTTCCCGCCTATAACATATTTGTGATTTACAGGATCTGACAGATTTATGAGAACAATATTTTCACAATACACAAACGTGTCAGTTACCTGGATTACAGGGACTCATGTGCTTTACAGGTACATGAGTGTACACACACACAAATGTGTCACCACACTGCATTACGAAGCCTGAGGTGGTTAGAGAGTACTGACTTTTTACACAATACACAACCGCACATGGTCCTGCATTATAAGGACAAATGTGATTTACTTGAACATTATGATACACAACACACAAACCTTTACATATCCTGTTTTACCAGGACTGAGGTGGTTAAATAGTACCAGAGTTTAAACACAATACACAGCACAAAATACAACATTACAGGGACCAATGCCTTTTAGAAGTACTTTAATTACAATTGCAAATTACAAAATAAAAACAAACTATTAAGTGGAGTTAGTCTACTAACTTGTCCACTAATGAGTTAACAATTGTAATTTTACAATGAAACAAAACATGCCACACAAAAACTGCAGAGGGAATCCACTTACTTAAATGGTTAGTTCACTTAAAAATGAAAACGCGGTCATTAATTTCTCCCACTTGTATCGTTCCAAACCTGTGAGACCTTCATTCATCTTCAGACACAAGTGAGGATATTCTGGGTTTAATCTGAGATTTTTCTGATCCACCTAGGGTCATTGGATATGTAATGTTCAATGTTCAGAAATGAAACAAAAACAGTTAAAGTCCATGTCATATCAGTGATTCAATTGTAATCATATGAAGATTACTTTTGTGCACAAATAAAACAAAAACAAATTTTATTCAATGATTTCTTCTCTCCAGACAGCAATTCTGACTAGTGCCACTGAGCTCAGACAATAAGAACGCGTGGAGATACATGTTATTTCTTTCTATCACATTCCGTTCATCATCAGCAACATTCCTATTGCTGTGCTCCCCATAAAGGAGGATGAGAAGAAATAAATTATTAGAGTTATTTTTGTTTTCGGTTTGTTAAATTATTTTTAAGACTTTAATTTTAAGTATTATTACAGCTTCTTATGATTACAATCGAATCACTGATATGAAATGGACAAATTTGACTGTGTTTGGTTCCTTTCTGAACATTGAACATTACATATCCAATGACCCTATAGGTGGATCAGAAAAATCTCAGATTAAATCCAGAATATCTTCATTTGTGTCTGAAGATGAACAAAGGTCTTACAGGTTTAGATCGACATGAGTGTGAGAAATTAATGACAGAATTTTTGTTTTTGGATGAACTAAAACGTTAGGTCAAAAATTCTACTGCAATGAGTAAAAAATAAAGAAAAATAGCATGCCACATATTGAAAATGTCTCACTTTACAGTCAGTAAGCATGAGATTAACTCTGAACTAAGGCTGGGCCATATGTCCTTTAGGTCAAAAAATCAACTGCAATGAATCAAGAAAAAAGAAAAACAGCATCCCATACATTGAAAATTTCTCACTTTACAAGCAGTAAGCATGAGATTAACTCTGAACTAGGGTTGGGTCATATATTGCATACCATTGCTGTGTGCATTTCCACATTAAAGCCGTTTGTGTGTTCTCTAGTAAATGTCCATCAGTGTTCAGACGGAGCAGCATTTAACACACAGAGCTGGAGTTCACTGAGAAAATACACAATTCACCTGCAATAATCCATGTGTTTATCATACATGTTATTGCAAGTGAATGGTGTATCTCATCAATGAACTCCAGCTCTGTGTATTAAATGCTGCTCTATCTGAAACAAGTGATGGACATTTACTAGTGATGACACAACCGGCTTTAATGTGGAAATGCACCCAATAATCGCATGTAATATATCACCCAGCCCTGCTCTAAACATGAATTAACCGATGCAGAGATCTAGAGAATTTATCTTGAGAACAGACCCCCAAATCATAATAAACTGGCATCAAAAGAACATCACTTAGTTTGAGTCTTTCTTTTGAGGCTAATTCCTCTATTTCTCACAAAGTCTCGTATGTTCTGTGTACTGCGTCTTGCCAATGCATCTTCTGCGGTCTTACATTGCTGGCATTCTGTCATTGTGGCAAGTTTTCCCTTTATGATATGGGCCTTAAAATGCTTCATTACCACAGCAATTTCTGCTTTAGACCAGGATACTTTCTGGCCTTTCCGCTGGTTTTCAATTTCTGCCTCAATCTCATTTTCTGTACAGATGAATACATACTTTAGTGTGTTCGGACTCTAAAAGAGCTTATGTACTTACACGGCTGTTGTATTGTTACTTAAAACTCTGGTACCTTCTGGAACTTCAGTGGTGCTCTCAAAGGGTATCTCTTGAACACCTGCAAGAAATTGGTTCTATAAAATCACCAGAAAACTCAGAAGCAAAGCAAATAAAGATAAATATTTAAAACTATACATACAAATATACTTTAAAGGAGTTACGTCTGAAATTGCACTGGTACTGCATTTACAGTTGCAATAAGAATTATTCAACCCCCTGATTTATTAGCCCCCCTTTTTATTTTTTCCCCAATTTCTGTTTAACAGAGAGAAAAAATTCTTCAACACATTTCTAATCATAATAGTTTTAATAACTCATCTTTAATAACTGATTTATTTATCTTTGTCATGATGACAGTAAATAATATTAGACTAGATATTCTTCAAGACACTTCTATACAGCTTAAAGTGACATGTAAAGGCTTTACTAGGTTAATTAGGGTAACTAGGCAGGTTAGGGGAATTAGGCAAGTTATTGTATAATGATGGTTTGTTCTGTAGACTATCAGAAAAAATAAATAGCTTAAAGGGGCTAATAATATTGACCTTAAAATGGGTTTTAAAAAATAAAAACTGCTTTTATTCTAGCCGAAATAAAACAAATAAGGCTCTCTCCAGAAGAAAAAATATTATCAGACATGCTGTGAAAATTTCCTTGTTCTGTTAAACATCATTTGGGTAGGGATGCTCAAAATAATCGTTTAACCGTTAACCGAAAGGGTGCGTTTGTAACCGATTAATGGTATCAGTTAAACGACTAAAAAATATTATTTAATATATTTTTAAAATGTGGCTGCATAAGGGACCGATCACCAAAAGCGCTTTTTGTGAGGTGCATATTTTGAATGGTTTTAAGCGCTGTGTATGCGTCCTGCGTGCCTCACATTATGTCATTGCACGCTGTGTGAAATAAATAAGTCAACTGAGCCGAAAAAGCGTTTTACATCAGTCGTCTGTTTCATTCTACAATTATGTTATGTGCTTAAATATGTGCTAAATATAGCTACAAGTATCAGCACCAGTATTTTTTTAGTAGAGGTCATGTTGCGTGGCTCCGGGCAAATTTTGATTTGGAGGGAAAATGACCAAAATGTAACGCGATGATTGAAAATGACTGGCGGGAAAATAAATAATATATTTCAAATCTCTGTACATAACAGAAAAATAAACAATGATAATGCACCAAAAATAGTGCATAGAACTTTTCAATTTGTATATTTGCATTCACTTTTAAAAATATATTTATTATCTGTTTTTAGTCCTGTCTGTAATTCTGTTGCACTGTAGAAGCTCTGTCACCAAAACAAATTTCTCGTATGTGTGAACATACCTGGCAATAAAGCTCTTTCTGATTCAGAAGTATATTTTTGGACAGGCCTTGTCAAAAGTCAGCAGGCACTTTCACTTATAAAAAATACAGCACTTAAATTATTTCATTTTTAACAATAAATTAAATTACACAGTGGTTTTATATCAAAAGTTGATAATGATATAAAACATACTACACGTTGATGGTAAAAAATAAGCTTTTAAGCGATTGCTTTTATTTGTTTCAGTATTTAAACATTAAATATTGAATCAATCAAGTTAAATAAAAACGAATATGAAACAACACATAGCAGGATATAAAGCATATAAAGGACTATTAAATTTAGCAAAATGCTGCTCTTTTTATCTTTGTATTTTTATCATTTTATTTCTGTTATTTTAATTATTTTTTTCTCTTCATAATTAACTAACGAGCTATAGACACATTCCCGCTTGACGTTTTAGAAAATATTTTGCGCAGCTGCCCAGTATATATTAAAGATAACCGAGAAAAAAAACACAGAAACATGTTACATGTCCCCAAATGTCCAACTTATTTAACTGAATCGTATAATGGCCTATAGCTAAATGTTGAAAATTGCTCATTTTATTTTTATAAAACATTTGTCAAGACATATTGATATATTTTTTTTTTTAGTAAAAACAATACCGGCATTTAACAATCCATATTTATTTTATTTAAAAATTCCACTACAGACAAAGGATTAACAGATTGTCTAAATAAATTATAAATTACCTTTTCCACTCCTTCAGAAGCTTCACAAATACTGGAGTCCATTACAATTGACGGATTACAGACATCCATCAGCTGAAAACATGAAATCAAATAAAGAAGATCACTATATAATACTCTAATAATGATAGTAGTAGTAAAGAAAATAGTGATGTTATGAATGATGACGAGGCTGACAATACCAAATTCAGATATGATACTATTTTTAGCACCATTCAGTACCATCCACAGTAAAATTCATAAAAAAAAACTATTTATGTCTTACAGCGAGGGATAAGTTAAATGCAAATCACCAAATAAATGAGTGAGATAAAGGTTTCACAATACCTTCTCTACTTCTGTGACTTCTGACTGGCACACAGTGTTAATTTCAAGAGTGGATGGTTCAACGTCACTAAGAGTCTATAAAACATAAAATAACACATTTGTAGCATTGATAAAGACAATACGTCTATGAAATATTGTTTCAAAACATTTAAAATAATTGACTAATCTTGTTTTATTGATGTAATATACAATGTAATAAACAAGATTAAGATTACAATACTTAATTTCAAATCAATATTTAAATGTTAAGAAAGATAATGTCTATGACCATTTATTGACTACATGCATTTTATAATGTCAGTTGAACAGCATGTCTCTAACACACACTAATGTAGCAAGTGATGTTAGCATTTGTTTTTAAGACATGCTAATCTGTTCTTTAAGGATTAACATAAATATTACATGAACATTTTAGAATACCTTTATAGCTGCTGTGTCTTTTTCAAGTTTCTTTAGGTTCTTCAGGCACTGGTCCTTCTGAGTTATGTTCTGAAAAGAAAAAAAGATGAGAATCAATCTAATCTTGGAAAACATCATTTAAATTAGATAAAGCAAAGTAAAAATTATTATTATAAAATAGGGGTGTGACGATACGCCTACTCCACGAGACGAGACATGAGATTGGGTTCACGAGAACGAGACGAGATTTTTATACTGTTTTTTGGAATCTTCAATGATGAAATATATGAATGGAAAATAGTCTTTTATTCAACTGAAAAAAAAAGAAAAAAAAAAAAATCACAAAATGCAAAACTTAAAAATGCTTTTTTAAAACAACTTGTAATGAATGTTATTTTACTTCTATTTTAATGAATTATATGCCGTAAAGGACATGCAAACACTGTAAAATATTTTGCTTATATGTGAATGGAAAATAGTATTTTTACAAATAATTTTAAATATTAGCAGAATATTTGCTAATATATGAATGGAAAATAGATTTTTAATCAACTGAAGAAAAATTAAAATCACAAAATGCAAAACAATTTAGGTGCTTTTTTAAAATTGGAATAAATGGTATTTTATTTATTTTAATCTTGTTTTTAATCTCATCTTCTACATCTATTTTACATCTACATCTTTTATGAATTATATGCCATAAAGGACATGCAAACACTGCAAAATATTTAGCTATAAACTCTACATACTGACCTCACAGGAGAAATCAAACTCTTTTCCACAAATTGAGCTTAAAATAATTTATGTAATTTTTGGTACTTGATTTTTAATTTTTTCATTAAAATTTCATTTTTTAATTTGACTCACTCTAAGGTACTGGATGCGACACTGAAGTAAGGACTGATAGGAGGGAGTTGTTGTTTTAATGTAATTTAATACCGCTCACCTCGTTGAATGAAAAGACAGCATCTCCCAGACAGCATAAACGCGTGTTCGGTAATGATGATGTGATGATGAGTCTCGAGGAGTTGTGTTTATGTTTAGAGATGTGACTTTACTGACTCGGTAGGTGCAAGGAATAGTGTCAAACAGCCGTGTGTGTATGTCCTGTTACAAAATGCGGCTAAAAGTCCTTCACGATATTAAGTTTGATTACGTCGTTTACTTGTCTGTACTGCACTTCAGTAATGGGACTGAAATGTCTTAATTCCATTTGTGTTTACGACGATTATGACTTTCAGCATATCTAGTGCTATTCCATCGCACGGTTAATGTGCGTGTGGCTGCAGTCCTCTGTTGGACACGGCAGCCGGCCGCTGAACTTCGGTGAAAAAAAAAAGCGGTTACGTCACACTCACAGACCCAACCGAGTGACGCGCAACTCCGAGGCCAGCCTGGGCTGGGTTGCCAGGTGTGTGCAAAGCACCTCATTTGCAGTTCAAATCCAATCCTTCCTCCAATCTTCAGTGTTAATTTCACCCTCACGCTCCATCATAACTCACGAGACAATTTTTCACCTCAACGAGAAATCTCGTCGCGATTTTATCTCACGAGATCTCGTCATACGAGACCTTGTCACATCCTTATTAAAAATAAAACAGGTTTTACTTTACTTGAGAAGTATTACTGTCAATTAAAAATTACATTTAGAGCATTGAAAACATTAAAGTGTTAAGTGTGGCCACAGTGAGCTGTAAGTTATGAGTATTAAGCTTAATAATCCACATGTATGCAGCCCAAAGTCCTTGGAATAACTAGAACCTCATTGACAAGACCTGTCAAACTAACACATTGCGATTCTTTCATCACGACTTTTTACAACAGTCCTCATAACAGGTGTGAATATACACACAGCCTGTCCTCATAAACCAGAGTCCCTATAACAATGGTGTAAATATACACACAATCTGGCATCAGGAAGATGTTCTTATGATGGTCCTCATAAATTAGGTCTTCATAATGCAGGTGTAAAAATACACACACACACTGTCCTCATGACACAAGTGTCCTCATAATGCAGGTGTAAAAATACACACAACCTGTCCTCATTAAACAGGTGTAAAACACACACAATCTAGCATCAGGAACATGTTCTCATGATGATCCTCATAAAACTGGGTCCTCATAATGCAGGTGTAAAAATAAACACACACACACTGTCCTCATGACACAAGTGTCCTCATAATGCAGGTGTAAAAATACACACAAACTGTCCTCATTAAGCAGGTGTGAAACACACACAATCTAGCATTAGGAACATGTTCTCATGATGATCCTCATAAAACTGGGTCCTCATAATGCAGGTGTAAATATACACACACACACACTGTCCTCATGACACAAGTGTCCTCATAATGCAGGTGTAAAAATACACACACACACACTGTCCTCATGACACAAGTGTCCTCATAATGCAGGTGTAAAAATAAACACAGCCTGTCCTAATTAAACATGTGTAAAACACACACAATCTAGCATTAGGAAGATGTTCTTATGATGATCCTCAAAAACCAAGGTCCTAATGACACAGGTGTAAATATACATACAGTCTATTATACTGGAATGAACGCACATGTAAAGCAAAAAGGTCACTAACCTTATCTTGTATACCACATGACCTTTAATAATTTTAATCTAAAATCTAATAGTAAGAATGAACTCTGCATTGGTTTTCCTACCGTGTTTCGCCATGGGCACTCAGCATCTCCGTAATCATAGGTGATCTCTTCACCAGGGCTGATTCTCCTTAATGCAAATAAGCATAAATGAGGTTTTCCATCCACACAGATCGTCTTCATCTTGCTATTTGGGTTAATATGGTCATCGTTTACAAATCGCCCAAGAGAGCCATCATCCCGGGTCGCATCAACACTAAACAAATGACAGACAAAATCAGCACTGAAAACGTAAGGCCAACAGAGATCACAGTGTGATTAACAATCATTTAACAGTCCTCACCAAGGACTGAGAATATATAACCAATAATTATAGCAAAGTATGCACTCTCAGCTATGGAGTAAATAATCAATGACATGGCCACTGCCACATTCTGAATCATCTGACTTCAACAAATATTTACATCAAACAATTGTACATACCAGAGGAGTTTTCCATTGTAGCAAAACTCGAACATGAAAACCTTAAATGCATCATGGTAAATTCTTTGCCTCTGCTCAAATTCTTCTTTGCTTATAAGTTCGCCTCTGTATTCCAGCAGGAAATCCTCTTTTTCAAACTCAGTACAGCTGAACACACCTCTGCCTACAGAACAAAAGAGTTAAAAATCACCACTGAGAACAACATATAATGATCCTGGGATAAATTTATTAACAAAAGTAACTTTAAAGGGAAGGTTCACCCTCCAAAATAATAAAAAAAAACAACTGTCATTTACTCACCATCAGATGTTAGTTACACAGTGACTTCAAAAGAAATGTATAGAGCAACAGAGATGGCAAAAGTACACCAATCCTTTACTTAGGTAGAAGTACAGATACTCATGTTTAAAACGACTCTGGTAAAAGTAGAAGTACTGACTACACTTTTGTACTGCAGTAAAAGTAAAGAATTACCGCCTGAAAAATGTACAAAAGTAAAAAAGTAAAAAGTATCTGCTTCAACCACAGTCCAAAGACAGGCAGTATAAGCGAATAATAATTCAACTACATTTGCAGTAGTTTATAAGTGTGTGTGTGTGTGAATGTGAAGGGTATCTGCTGCGTAAAACAAATGCTGAAATAACTGACGGTTCATTCTGCTGTGGCAACCCCTGATAAATCAGGGACGAAGCTGAAGGATAGGGAGTGAGATAGGGAACTAGGTAACTAGACCTCACATCCTATTGATACATTAATGTAAAATAACTTACATTTCCAATTTTTTTGTAAATTGTTTGTTGCCAATTTTATGATGGTAGCCAAGCAGCATCAAACCCTGTAATATAGCATCATATTATAGCGCGCATGAGGAAAAATAGATTGATTGCATCAAAAATGCATTCATATTGTGCAATGACAAGAAATAATATAGATCGCAGTGGAGTAAAGTACTGATACCAGAAAAAACTACTTAAGTACAGTAACAAAGTATTTGTAATTCGTTACTTCCCATCTCTGTAGAGGAAATTAAGAAACACACAAAATCAAACCAGGTAACTCACCTTTAATATCATTAATAAATGTGCACTCAAGCCCATTTCTATCCTTCCCCAGAAGTGAAAACTGGATGGCCTCCTCCAGTGGCTTGGCCTTTCTCCTTCGCAGTTTCCTTTCAGCCATTATTTGATGTGACTGCTTTAAAAATAAAAATTAGGATTATTATAATAACTTTTGGACTGCATTTGGTAAGCATATTTTTAATAGTAAGCATATTTTTTCTAGTATTAATGTAAGACAATTATTTATCTGGGACAGTATATGTTGTAAAAGTTAAATATGACACATATAGCTGCTGAAACAACTGCCTTTTCATCTTTTTAAAGCGGCTACGACACAATCTGTATAATAAAAAACACTGCAGACATAATATTCACTTTCTTAATATATGCATTATATATTTAGATGTATTTAGATCGCATGTCTTTGTTTAATAATCTCATTAAACTATCTAAATCTAGTACTATTTATTAGCACTGACATATCAATATACTGTAATGGGTGAAGCACCTCCTCTTCACAGACTGTAGTCATGACAACCCATTATTATGATCCTTAGACTGTAAAATTATATTGCAAATGATAAAAAAGTTTAAAAACAATACGAATCCACGACGCTTGTCCGACGTTTCTGTTGTCATACTATAAATATAAGCACGCTAACGCTGTTAGCATCATGAGCTAGCTGCTTTCCAACAGTAAAACGACTCATAAAGCGCCTACAAGGCACAAACAAACAAGCTAAACTATTTAGAAGCAGAATAACTTACCTTTCTTATAACAGCTGCCTCGATCAGGTCGAGTGGGAGACGTCTTCTTTTCAAGTGCAGATTCAGCAATTAACCTCACTCTCATTACTGCGGTCACACCACCTGTGCTGAGAGACGGTCACGCTGTCTGTGCTTCAAAATCAGTGCGCGTCTACTCTGTGTTGCGCGGTAGACGCGTGTGTTTAATACGCTGCAGTTTTATAATGTTTCACTTTTATTCCCGTATCAATTCAAATGAGAGATAATCATAAATGGTCACTTTTATTCATGTTTGGATATATAACAATCATGACTTTGCATGTAGGTTTTCACAGTCTCTCATTACACATCTGATTAGGCCATGTGCAAACAGGTCATAAAAACATTACTAAATAAAAGTAATAATAGTAATAATTATTATTTAAATAACATGCATTTTATAACATATATTTTATAAGCCTAGGCGTTAACTATTAGGTTATATTTACAGTAAAAACATTTTTTTTCTCTATATTAAACTGACAGTTAAGTTACTTTAATACATAATTACATAGTATTTATGGAATATATTTAATTAAAGGATCACTGTGTATTAATATATTTACATACAGTTGATAAAAGTATCGAAAATAATGTTTAAATAAGTAATAAACTCAATTAGACTCAAATATACTCACTTGCAGTTGCTCAGTAGCGCCAAACTTAAGCCCCGCCCATCGCCGCCATTTTGTTTTCACGATTTCCCGCCCAAAAAAGCCGAACTAGCCAATCAGAGGCCGCCATTTTTACACAAGTGTAAAAAATGCAAATTTTTGATGACGCAGGTGTAGTACCAGGTCCGGGCTACAGGGGCGCAGTCATGAGCTCAGAGGATACACTGTGTAATGTATAATTTCAGGTTTTTGTGGTATATAAAGACTTAACGCCAAACTTTGAGAAAGTGCTTCTGGGACTTAGATAAATGCATCCACAGTGCGGGAATTATAAGGACATGTCCCTTGTCCTTATAAACCCAAATGTCCCTGTGTTGCTGGTGCGTATTCAGGTCAAAAGTCCTTTTAAACCACAAAAACCAACACACACACACACACACACACACACACACACACACACACACACACACACACACACACACACACACACACACACACACACACACACACACACACACAATCGGGAGCCAACTGAATGGGCTTTATCGGAATGCCTTGTGTGTGTGTGTGTGTGTGGGCTGTGTGCTCTCTAATATTAGCTGAAATTGGTTCTTAGCTCCTTATCTCACTGCTGTTGTCAGAGCCTTTCCTCTTGCACAAGCCTGCGCACACACACACACACACACACCAGCCGCACCCCTTTAGATATGTAGTACAGAGCATCGCCACAGTAAAGCTGCTTACACTGAAGCCAAAGCAGTGAAAATGCCCCATCTTCAGTCTTTGGCTTTAAAGAGTCTTTCGTTCATTAATTATGAATCTGTATTTGTTTTGTAAATGATTGTATTAATGTGGATGTGAACCAGCTTTATCTTGCTGCAAGCCAATGTGGTGCTCCAATGCCAAAGGCTCTCTTGCATTAGGAATCTCATTTTCTCTACAGCAAGTCTGAGTTCAGATTATCTATTGGGACTCAGTGTGTGTTTATGTAATTTAAAATCACGTTTCATTTATTTTATTTTATTTTATTTTATTTTATTTTATTTTATTTTATTTTATTTTATTTTATTTTATTTTATTTTATTTTATTTTATTTTATTTTACTAAGCTACACCATTAACATTAAACAAACTCAACAACTGCAGCGTTTTGTTGACAGGGTTCTGTGACCCTGTAAATAAATTAGTTTAGGGCAGACTTAACATTTGCAATTTTACAAGATTATATTTTCTGTTTGTTTTATATTTGATATTTTGTTTCTAAATATTTGTAAATATAAAAAAATTGTCAAGTATAGAGAATGAAAATGTAGTTTTTAGATGTTTTTTAATGTCTACCAATAACTTAATATACATTGCTGAATACAATTATATTATTATTAGTAGTAGTAGTAGTGGTAGTAGTAGTTTTATTAATATTATCAATATTATTGTATTTTATTATTAATATTAATAATAATATCATCATCATCATTATCATTATTATTAATACAAATATAGTAATAATGGTAATATTAATAATAATAGTAGTAATAAAAGCAATAATAATAATTGTTGTTGTTACTTTATTATCATTATTTTTTATTACAAATATAATAATAATGGTAATAATAATAATAATAATAATAATAATAATAATAATAATAGTAATAATAGCAATAATAATTGTTGTTACTGTTATTATAATAATAATAATAATAATAATAATAATTATTATTATTATCATAATCATTATTATCATTATTATTACAAATATTGTAATAATGGTAATATTAATAATAGTAATATAGTAATAATAGCAATAATAATAATTATAATTGTTGTTACTATTACTAAAATAATAATATTATTATTATTATTATTATTATTATTATTATTATTATTATTATTATTAAATATGCAACCAGAGTCCTTTAATCAAACCAACCCTTGGTGGAAGTCACATTTTATATAATAATAATAATAATAATAATAATAATAATAATAATAATAATAGCAATAATAGCAATAATAATAATAATAATAATAATAATAATAATAATAATAATAAAAATAGCAATAATAATGATTATAATTATAATTATAATACTTGAAATAATAGTAATTATAGCAATAATAATAATAATAATAATAATAATTATTATTATTATTATTATTATTATTATAAAATCTGACTTACACCAAGGATTGGTTTGATTAAAGCAAACTCTGGTTGCATATTTAGGTTTAGACATAAAAACTGAGCGATACTGTAAGCGATAAGTGAGCCATGAATTATTTTATGATTATTTCTTTTTTTTCCCTTCGTCTGAGATGCAACGACTTCTAAAATATACAGCAATGCTAGCCTTGCTGAAAATATGCTGAATTGTGGAAAATATTAGTCTTTAGTTGTCCCTAATGCTTATGCAATATATTTACCAGATTGTCTGAAGGCATACAGTGTATTTGCTTGAGAAATACTTGTTAGCAAAAGAGCTGTGCTGAAGTAGATGAGGGAAACCCCACATTAAATGCATTTGATGGTATGATATTGGAATGAAACCTCATGTTGTTGAAGATTTCGTCTGTTTGTTTGTTTTTTTAGCTCTAATAAAAGATTAACTGTCTCCAAGGGCAAACATCCTTGAGAGGAGTGATATCAGAAACATCCAGGTGTGATGAATAAATGATAGCGTACTGGACGGCGGCTTTCCACAAAACTGACATTACTTTCAACTTTAGCAAAAAAGACTGCAGTCGGTGACATTTAAGTCTAAAACACGTCTTTGTTGTTTGGGCTTTTAGATTGAAGTCAACAGTTGAAGTCAAAATATTTTTTTTCTTTTTCAAGTATTTCCCAAATTATGTTTAATAGAGCAAGGACATTTTCACAGTATTTCCAACGCAATCTCACGGCAATTCGTAACTTTTTGATTTAGTGGCTTATTCGTATGAATTGGTACGATCTAATTCGTACAAATTAGTACGATTTGCTCATCACCCAATGATGGTTGGGGTTAGGGGTGGGGTTAGGTGCCACGCCTCCTTTTTAAAATCGTACATTTTCGTACGACTGAACTCGTACGAATTCGTACGAATTAGCCACTAAACTGACAAAACGTAAAATACTTAAGTTTCCTCGTGAGATCAGGCTGGTATTTCCTATAATATTTTTTCTTCTGGAGAAAGTCTTATTTGTTTTATTTCAGCTCCCTGCTGAAAAAACCAGCTTAAACCAGCCTAAGCTGGGTGGCTGGTTTTAGCTGGTCGACCAGCCTGGTTTTAGAGGGGTTTTGGCCATTTTCCAGCCTGGTCTTAGCTGGTCAGACTGGAAAATGACCAGCTTAAACCAGCTAAAACCAGCTTGACCAGCCTGGTTTAAGCTGGACATAGCTGGTTTTGGCTGGTCAAGCTGGATTTAGCTGGTCAACTCCCAGCCTGACCAGCTAAGACCAGGCTGGAAATGGCTGGAAACCAGCCTGGAAATAGCCAAAACCCCTCTAAAACCAGGCTGGTCGACCAGCTAAAACCAGCCACCCAGCTTAGGCTGGTTTAAGCTGGATTTTTCAGCAGGGCTAGCTTTTTAATTTATTTAAAACAATTTAATATTATTAGCCCCCTTAAGCAATATTTGTTTCCGATTCTCTACAGAACAATTTACCTAGTTAAGCCTTTAAATTACACTTTATCTGTGTACTAGTATCCTACAAAAATATCTAGTCAAATATTATGTACTGTCATCATCTCCTGAATGTGCAGATGTGGCACTGATTGTCTGTTATGCTTATTAGACGCTTTCTTAAGGTCAGATATGAATCTTGACACAGAGTTTTGTCTGTCTCCTCATGCAGCTGCCGGCAGACTTCAGCAGGTTACACCTGGCAGACGGGATTCACCCTCAGGTGACACACGTGTCCTCCAGTCATTCAGGATGTAGCATCACCAGTGACTCTGGAAGCAGCAGCCTGTCGGACATTTACCAGGTAGCTACACTCCTCTTTTAGGCCCTGTCTACATTAACACGGCTTTTTTTTAATACTGCACATTCTTTCTATACGCTGTTTTTCCTCACAAAACAGAAAAATGGGGAAAATAATCTGAAAACTTTGGCCAGCGTGAAGATCCAAACTCGGTCCTGGAGGGCCGGTGTCCTGGAGAGTTTAGTTCCCACCCTAATCAAACACACCTGAAGCAGATAATCAAGATCTTACTAGATATACTAGAAACTTCCTGGCAGGTGTGTTGAAGCAAGTTGAAGCTAATCTCAGCAGGACACGGGACCTCCAGGACTAAGTTTGGACAGCCCTGGGGTACAGTGTGGTCATGTTGCCACTATAACCGGTTTTCACCTCATGACGTCAGCATCCGCACTGTTTTCTCTTTACTTATTGGCCAACATGGCAGGGTTCACACCAAACACGGAAGTTGGGATTGAGGCAAATGCATCGTTCACACCACAGGACAGTAATCTGCCTTCTTATGTTTGCATTGACTTGCATGCAATTTGCTCACGAAAATACTTAATTCCCCGTTTAGTGTGTATCCTGCTTAAAAGTGTTATCATCTCCCCCTGTTGGTTCTGAGTCTCCTTAACATGCATCACAGTGCGTTTCTGCATATTCATGTGGTAATTTTTTTTTAAACGATTGCGAGGAAAACTAAAATGAAGAACAATACCTGTGTACATGTTCATGTTAGTGTTCTTAATGTGATGCATACTTTAATAACTGTTTTCATACACATACAGTGGGGACAATAAGTATTGAACACGTCAACATTTTTTCTCAGAAAACCTATTTCTAAAGGTGCCGTTGACTTAAATTAACCATATGTTGGTAACAACCAAAGAAATCCATATATGCAAAGAAAACAATATTTATTAGTTTACAAATGAAGTTATGTGTAATCAAATGAAATGACGCAGGGGAAAACACATGAAGAAAGGGAGGTGTAGAAAGGCAGTGAAAGCCCAGACAGCAGCTGAAATCTCTCAGTAATCCTTCAGCAATCCTCTGCCCTTCCTCAGTGTAAATGAATATTAGCTTCTTCAGTCCAACATCTACATTAGCAGGACGATTAAGATGAAACCAGGGTGGACATTTCAACAAAACAATGATCCAAAACACAGCCAAGGAACCCCTCAAATGCTTTTTAGAGAAAGCTGTAGTATGGCCAAGCCAATCACCTGACTTGAATCCAATAGAAAATACAAATTAAAGATCAGATTTTATTGAAGAGACCCACAGAACCATCCAGATTTTTACACTCCTGAGCAATGCATGACTTCATTCTCCATATGAGAGGCATCTTTAAGCTGCCATCATCAAAAAAGCCTTTTATATAAAGTGTTAAATACATTTCAGTAGTTCAGTACTTTCTCTTTGTGTCATTTCATTGCTTTTACAAAACATTTTTCAGATTTATTTGGTTTTATTTTTGACTTTGTATTGTTTGGGTTTTTACCAAAGTCTGGTTCAATTCCATGTCAACAGCTGCTTTAGAATATCTCCCACAATCCACCCCCATCCCCCCCCCCAAAAAAAAAACAAAACAAAAAAAAACAAAACAAAAACAAAAACAAAAAAACAATCATAACGTGTTGAATACTTATTTCACCCACTGTACTTTAGACACCAAAATCTTGAATGTAAATCCATGAATTACTTAAATAATTTTTTTTATAAAAAACACATGCAAAATAAACTAAAACAACATTTGAGATGCATAAAATCCAGGGATGTGAAGAAGTGTTTGCCCCTAACTGATTTCTTTTGTTTTTTTATTTTTGCATGTTTATCACACATTGTTTCAGATCATCAAACTAACTTAAATATTAGTCAAAGATTAACATAAAAAAGATAAGTAAAGATTAAGGGAAAATAAAATACAAAACTAGCCCTGTGTGAAAGTGTTTGCGATCAGTTTCTCTAGCCACACACAGGCCTCATTACTGCCACACCTGTTCGTAATCAAGAATTCACTTAAATAGGACCTGCCTGACAAAGTGAAGTAGACCAAAAGATCCTCAAAAGTTAGGCATCATACTGAGATTTAAAAGAAATGTAAGAGAAAAGGTTATAATGACATGTTATGTTCATTATTAGTTAATGTTAGTGCATCTTGTTAGTGCACAGTGCATTAACTAATGCTAGTTAGCATGATTTTGGATTTTAATAATGCGTCTGTCAATGTCAGTTTATGATTAATAAATTGTGTACTAGTATGTTTCATTATTAGTTCATGTTAGTCAATACATCAATGAACATTAACTAATAAAATCTTATAGTAAAGTGTGTTTTTTTAGCAGGATTCTTTGATTAATTAAAGCGTAAAACAGTAGTTATGTATCTTTTATTACATTATAAATTGTTTTACTGTCAATTACGATCAATTAAATGCATCCTGACTGAACATAAATAATTAAATGCTTTCAAAAAATTATATACTGCAGACCAGCGGTTCCCAAAGTGGAGGTGGGTAGGTTAAACTTTCTGACACCTTTATCGAACCTACGTACATTAAAAATGAACACAGCCACAACTGAACTTGGAGCTCTCTCAGTTGCGTTCTTCAAAATGAAATGATGATGAATAGACTTGGGCCTATTGGTATGTGTGCGCTGGTGTGTAAGGTTTGTATATTTATAACCACCTCAGAGGATATTGAGGGTTGCGCGTCACTGACATTGTAATTTTGGGGGTTGTGGGTTGAAAGTTTGAGAACCCCTGCTGTAGACTATCCCATATTTTTTTCGGGTTGACCTATTTTTACAGTGTGAATGCAGATTTGACTCCCTTTTAGTTATTTATTTATTTCTTCATTTATATTGTATTCATTTTGGCAGATGCTTTTATCCAAATCATCTTACCGTGCTTTCAAGGTACATATTTAATCAATTCGCATGTTCCCCAGTAATCCAACCCAAGACTTCTGTCACTAAACATTTGTCACTACAACGTCAATGACCTGTGAAACCATATCTGTGTCAGTCTATAAAGTGTGTGTGTTTGCCTCCATTAATCTTATTAACTGTGTTTGACTTGGTGTTTGCTGGTCTGTTTAATTGATTTTGTGTGTGTGGTGTGTTTGCGCTGGGCTGTGTGAAGGTGTATTGGAGATAACACGGTTTATGTGGTGATGGTGATCCTGGCCTGATGAGCATCTGGTAAAAGCTCATTAACATCTGGCCGTGTCTGATCTCTGATCCACACCTCACTTTACTACAGAGAACCCTCACCTCAATACAACAGCAGGATGGACCCTTTTCACAAGTCTGTTATGACGCGTTTAACAGTCATTAGCATCTTAAATTCTTGAAAGATTTTAATATTTAGATTTTTAAAAAAGCATATGAACATTTAAATGTGTTTATGTATGTATTACATCATCTTTGCATCAAATTATAAAACAATGAATTACTTCTTATGCGAGGTGTTTGTAACGCAGTGACTATGGGGCAACACAGTAAATTTGACGTTGTTCTCTCTTCTGGTGCCGTTGTCAGTCTCACACTGTTTTCTTTTTTCTGAAAGTCTTGATAACACTATTGTGGAGTTTTTCTTTTATTATTTCAGCAAATAGGATTGAAAAAAAAAAAAAAAACATTTTGTACTCTCCCATTCACTGTGCTCTATGTTTATCAACTATGATGACTTCCGCTGCTGAGAAACCTGGAAATGTGAAAAGGGTCCATTAATAGAACACTGCAGAAATGAAATGCAATGTTTCTCCTTTAATTTCTGATTGGATGAGTGGAGTTGTAATTTGCATATTCATGAATCTATCTAGCAACAGTTCAGCAAACGAACTGCTGTTAATCACAGTGTTATTTAATTTAAAGATTGTTTATTAGGATTTACTACAGGTACAGCTGACGTTAAAAACCTCCCATGTGATTTTTTTTAATCTCTTTTTAAATGTTTCCCAAATGATGTTTAACAGAGCAAGAAAATTTTCACAGTATGTCTGATAATATTTTTTCTTCTGGAGAAAGTCTTATTTGTTTTATTTTGACTGGAATAAAAGCAGTTTTTAATTTATTAAAAAACATTTTAAGGTCAAAATTATTAGCCCCTTTAAGCAATTTTTTTTCAATTTATTGTTTTACAGTAACTTGCCTAATTACCCTAACCTGCCTAGTTAACCTAATTAACCTAGTTAAGCCTTTAAATGTCACTTTAAGCTGTAAAGAAGGGTCTTGAAAAATATCTAGTCAAATATTATTTACTGTCATCATGACAAAGATAAAATAAATCAGTTATTAGAAATGAGTTATGGGGGCTAATAATTCTGACTTCAACTGTGTATGCATGTATGTATATATATATATATATATATATATATATATATATATATATATATATATATATATATATATATATATATATATATATATTGCCTAATTACCCTAATTTGCCTAGGTTAAGTCTCCTAGTTAAGTCTTTAAATTGCACTTTAAGAACACTAATATCTTGCTAAATAAGTAGAAACATATTATGTACTGTCATAAATGAGTTATTAGAAACTAGTTAAAAGTATTATGTTTAGAAATGTGTTGAAAAGAATCTTCTCTCCATTAAGCAACAATTAGGAAATATTTTTAAAATAATTAATTTCACTGGAGGGCTAATCATTTTGACTTCAACTGTACATTACTAAAAAAAAATGCATCAAGTCAAATGTGTATTGTTGAGAGAGGGGGATTGATGCCATTGGTGCATGATTAATAACGTATTTTATAATTTTATTTATAAATAATGAAATATATGTTGGCAAAAATATAAAGATTGAAATTGAAATACAAATATCATAAACTTGTTGTATATGTGCTCAGTCCACAACAAATCATTTTACATTGAACTGCATTTAGAAGAAAAATAAATAAATAATAAATAAATAAATACAGTATAATGAAATAAAATATAATAAATATAATAGAAATGCAAGAGTAATTATAGTGACCAAAAATATAAATTAAAAACAATATCTAGCTTTAGTTTATTTTCAGTAAAACTGAAACTAGCATTAATGTCTTATATTCTTTATTGCATTTTTTTTTCTTAATTAAAGCTTCATGGTTCAAAAATAGAATAGTAAATAAAATAGTAATATTTGTTGTGGAAATGATGCTTTATGTAAAATCTGAGTTTAAGTTTGTGTTTGCATAAAATGTAGCCTTTCTTTAATTAGCAACATCTAAAACTCTGTCAGTTTTTATAAAATAATGATATTTTATAGTAATCAAGACTTGGTGTTTGAATGTTCCGTAGGTCTTGGAGCAGAAATAATTGATATTCACCTTATTCTCTGTGTACGAGCGGGCGCAGCCATTTGATTCTTTTTGGCTTGAGACTTCCATTCTCATTCACTTCCATTCATTTTTAGACATTAGAAACCGCTCGTTCTGCTGCTTGATGTTGCAAACTGATATTTGTTTTATTATATTCATCTATTTTGTCTGTATAGTCATGCAAACACTTGTTTATAGAGCAAGTAGTTTGACCGTTTTCTGCCGTTTATTATTCCTAGTCATTTCTCCCATAGGCAACTGAATCGGAAGATCTAAAACAATCGCAAAAACAAGTGCACTTCCACATTGAAGAATAAGGTCAATAGCTCTTTATATAGTTTTCATATGACTTAAATTCCTCAAGCTTATTGTACAATACTAGTCTCAAAAATGAGAAAAGTTCCATACATAAACCCTCAAAGAGATCAAGAAATTGAGCAAAACATATAAATAAAACAATTTAGACATGAGATGTAAATAGCATTGTATTTATGTAAGTCTAATTATAATCTGATTGACCAAATCACATCTTAATAGCAGGTGTAAACAGTAATCTTACAGTACTTCAGACCTCTAAAATTGTCAACAGTCACAGCCTGTATCCTCAACGTGGCTGTCAGAATGGTCACTTTTTTTTTCTTCTTCTTCATTTGAATAAATAATGATGCAGGTTCTTTAGGGAGGCTTGAAAGCATTGATCCAAGAATAGCCCTGCTAAAAAATTCATCTTCCCTTCACGCTCTTCTTAGCCGCCCAAACAGTGCTATGGATCTCACCAGACGCGGAGGTTTGAAAGCTAAATCAGACCCATCTTTCGGCTACAGCGCATTAACAGCCTCTCTGTTTGTCTTCCATCATTGGCTCCTAAACGCTTTTCATAAGGGAAGCCAAACTGGTTTGTGCTAAGGCTGTTGCGTTGCCGCTGTTTGATTTGCATCTTGTCTGATTGGCTGCACTACATATCGGAAAAGGGCGTCACGGTGGCTCAGTGGTTAGCACTGGCTGTTGCCTCATAGCAAGAATGTCAATGGTTCTAGGCTTTACCAAACCAGCGGGCATTTTCTGTGCGGAGTTTGCATGTTCTCCCCGTGCTCACGTGAGTTTTCTCCGGGTCCTCCGGTTTCCTCCCACCGATTAAAAACACGCAACCTAATTATTGATTGATCAACTTTATAGACTTGCTCCCTATGTAGTACCTATCTCGTTAAAGAGAACTACTATCTGCTCCAAAACTACGAAGGGGGAGTTCTCGAGATCTACCTGAGCTCGATCTCCCCTCTCGCCTTGCAACGGGAGGGAGCCCTGGGCTCGAGGATCTCATGAGCTCAGGGCTCTCTCCCGGGACAGCATGCCAAACAAGCTTTATAATTAATCATCAGCTAAGTGTGAACTCTTGAAACTAAACTGGCCGAATGTATGTGTGTGTGTATAAATGAGTGTATGGGTGTTTCCCAGTGTTGGGTTGCGGTTGTTGGGTAGTTGGCACTTCAATCTGCTGTGGCGACCCCTGATAATCAGGGACTAATCCCAAGGAAAATTAATTAATTAGTTAATTAATTGAAATATCGGAAAGTTATCGCGATAATAGTATGGATAATGAAACATCCATATCGCAGGGAAGTGTGTGCTAACACTCAAAAATTATAATTTTGCTGTTTGTTTAAATTACTTACTTAAAATGTGCTGAATCGACACAATTATTGAGATTTTTTTGGGGTCAACTTAATTGTTTTATGTTCAATCCACTTCATCTGTAATAGTTATTTAATTGAATTGTGTGGAACCTTGCATTTTTTTTACACTGAAGCATTTGTGTGCTGCATGTATGGGTTGTTTATGCAAATCTGACCAATCAGATGGCACATTTACTATCTACATCACCATTATTAGGTGCTGTTAGCTGAACCTAGAGCTGAAAATAAACACCAATGCTAGGAGAAGAGAGGGGAAAATGACAACAGCCTATCAGAATCAGTTTTCAGTCGTTCATGGTGTTTTAAAGACTAATTGTTTGCACCTTGACATCGTTTTTTATTTGATCTAATTAGCTTAGAAAATGATCTATTACATGTTTATTTTAGCTTGATTCTAACATAAATATATACAGTTCAAGTCAAAATTATTAGTCAAAATTATTATTTCTCAAATATTTCCTAAATTATGTTTAACAGAGCAAAGAATATTTCACAGTATTTCCTATAATATTTTTTCTTCTGGAGAAAGTCCTATTTGATTTATTTTTAGCATTTTTTATTTTTTAAAAACCATTTTAAGATCAAAATTATTATATTTTTTTTATTAATTTCTAGACAGTCTAAAGTTTACATACATTTCCTTTGTATTTTTTTTAGCTTTGCTTTTAAACTGTAAAACTTTGGTCAAATGTTTTGGGTATCCTTCCACAAGCTTCTCACAATAGTTTGCAGGAATTTTGGCCCATTCCTCCTGACAGAATTGGTGTAACTGAGTCAGATTTGTTGGCTGTCTTGCTCGCACAAGCTTTTTCAACTCTGCCCACACATTTTCTATAGGATTGAGCTCAGGGCTTTGTGATGGCCACTTCAAAACATTCACTCTGTTGTCCTTAAAGCACATTTGATCTAATTTGGCAGTATGCTTAGGGTCATGGTCTGTTTGGAAGACCCATTTGTGCCCAAGTTTTAATTTCCTGGCTGATGTCTTAAGATGTTGCTTCAGTGTTTCTACATAATGTTCTTTCTTCATGATGCCATCTATGCTGTGAAGTGGACCAGTCCCTCCTGCAGCAAAACAGCCCCACAACATGATGCTGCCGCCCCAATACTTCACAGTTGTGATGGTGTTCCTAGGCTTGTAAGCTTTCCCCTTTGTCCTCCAAATGTAACACTGGTCATTATGGCCAAACAGTTCAATCTTAGTTCCATCAGACCACAGGACATGTCTCCAAACATTATTCTTTTTCCCAGTGTAATTTAGCAAATTGTAATCTGGCTTTTTTGTTGATTCTGGCTTGTTGATTTTCCCATGTTGTCACACAAGGAAGCAGTGTGTTTGAGGTTTTCCTTAAATACTATTCTACAGTTGTGCCTCCAATTAACTCAAATGTTGTCAATTAGCCAATCAGAAACTTCCAAAACCTTGACACCATCATCTGAGCTTTTTCAGAGGCATAATAATCTTATTGTATGTAAACTTGACTTTCAAGAAAAGTTATAACAATTTAAAAAAAAAATATCTCATCTATGTATGTATGTATGTATATATATATTTTTATTATTATTGTTGTCTACAGAACAAACCATCGTTATACAATAACTTGCCTAATTACCCTAACTAATCTAATTAATCTAGTTAAGCCTTTAAATGTCACTTTAAGCTGAATACTAGTATCTTGAAAAATATCTAGTCAAATATTATTTACTGTCATCATGGCAAAGATAAAGGAAATCAGTTTTTAGAAATGTGTTATTAAAACTATTATGTTTAGAAATGTGTTGATAAATCTTCTTTCTGTTAAACAGAAATTGGGGAGAAAAATATACAGAAGGGCTAATAATTCAGGAGGTCTAATAATTCTGACTTCAACTGTATATATACTTAAAATAGCTGATAAAATAGCAATTTTGTAGTTATTATATCATAAAAAAATATCATTATCGTAACAATATTGCATATTGTATCGTGCAGCCCTAACACAGTTTGCTGGTACTTGGTTTGTTAGGATGTTTATCGAGTGTGATTGGTCTCGTTTCTGCCAGAGGCCTAATGAGCTGAAGCCAATCATCAGTGTCTGGATAAAGACGTGAAGTGATGTAAATCCCAAAAGGTTCTGCTAATGGGTGACTGCTTAGTGCATTGATTTTAAGATCTTCAAACCGCATTAATCAACAGCCATTGATACCTTTCCTCAACAAGACTGCCGTTGTTTAAGCACACAGACATTCAGTTGGTGTACATTCATGATTAACTGCCTTGAGAAAGTGTGTTTTATGGCATGAAGGAGAAATTAGGGCTTTCCTGCAATTGAGAACATTGTCTGAGTTGCGATGCGTTCATGTTTTCCCTTAAATCAAATGTATGTTGCTGTTTTTTTTTATTTCTGCAGAGAAATTTGTCAAATAATCTGCAAATTTTACAATCTGGAAAAAGCATATTCCTCAGTGAACACTGATTATTCTGAGAAGCATAACAATGCACAAATATTACTACAGAGAAAATACAGCTGCATTCATATAGTTATGGCAATATTAAGTGGAGTAGCTGACAAAGTGAATATCCAGCCCATCCTTCTCACCATTGAATCACTGTATTCGGTGTAGGCTTGTCAATCAATAACCACATTTATTTATTTTTTTTTTAAATCTTATTTTTTGCTATTAATGTACAGAAACAAGGGCTGATCTTTTTATAGAGGCCATATGAACTAATATTTAATATTTCATTATCATCATTTTTAAATTAGTTTATTGTATGTACTAGAATAGGTTAACATGCTAATATCTTAATGCATTAATAATATGTTCATGCATTTATTAAGCATGAACAATAATTGTACAGCAGTTACTAATCATAAAAAAAAAACATACCTTAACATACCTAACATTAACCAAGATGTTTTCTCATTTAATGTTCCGTTTCTCTAAAAACTGCGTAAAAAAATTATTTTATTTAAGGTTTACAATGCACATCTTATTAGATCTACTTGTTTGGTAAACAAAGCAAGTCTCATATAATATGTCTCCTAAAAAGCAGAACATATTACTATACAAACTGTATTGTGAATATGTCATATTTGCACATTAGTCAACAATATTATTGAAATTAATATACAAACTGAATAAATATATACTGTACAGCTGAAGTCAGAATTATTAGCCCCCCTGTTTATTTTTTCCCCAATTTCTATTTAACAGATAGAAGATTTTCTCAACACATTTCTAAACATAATAGTTTTAATAACTCATCTCTAATAACTGATTTATTTTATCTTTGCCATGATGACAGTAAATAATATTTGACTAGATATTTTTCAAGACACTTCTATACAGCTTAAAGTGACATTTAAAGGCTTAACTAGGTTAATTAGGTTAACTAGGCAGGTTAGGGTAATTAGGCAAGTTATTGTATAATGATGGTTTGTTCTGTAGACTATCGAGAAAAAAATATAGCTTAAAGGGGCTAATAATTTTGACTTTAAAATGTTTTTTTTTTTTTAATTAAAAACTGCTTTTATAAATGAAAGAAATAAGACTTTCTCCAGAAGAAAAAATATTATCAGACATACTGTGAACATTTCCTTGCTCTGTTAAACATTACAAGTTAGGAAATATTTAAAAAAGGAATAAAAATTCAAAGGGGGGCTAATAATTCTGACTTCAACTGTATATATTTTACACACATTTAGAAATAAATAGACTCAATGATGGGCTAGAAGAATCTCTGGATTTCTGCACACACAGATTCTGTGTGTGTCTGGTCATGGGTTATCGAGTTTTCAGGATCTTGGTGGTATAGAGTATAGAATAGTGCAGAGTTTCTCCCAAAAACAGAAATTGCAATTTACCCTCATGTCATTCTAAACCTGAAGGATTTCTGTGTTGAACATGCAAGGAGAAATTCTTTTCATGCAATGACATTGAGGTGTCACGCTTCATGAGTACAAAAATGCAGTAAAAGTGGCTTATTTAAGCTTTCCTCATTTATATGGATAGAAAAATAAAGAGACCATTTCAGTTCTCAATTTCTCTGGATTGATTTATTAGGTATACATAGGTGTGAGTAAAATGTTAAAAGTTCATATATTCCTTTATTTAGATAAAAAAAAGCTCACAACATAAAATATAAATGATGGTGATTTGAATATGTTTATTAATCTTTCGAATCGCTGCATTCACATTTTTTTTATGTGTGATATATTCTTATCTTACTTATTGTTATATATTCCTATTTTATTGTTTTTACAGTTTTATTGTTTTTGCCTTGTACGCGCTTTGAGTTTGAGAAAAGCGCGTTACAAATAAAATGTATTATTATTATTATTAAATCTGTGTTTGAAAAACACAAAAATCAAGAAAGAGATTCAGTCTTTAGTCTTTTGAGTTAGTTAGGAAGTTACAAACAGTCAAATAACACAGAAGTACTGGGAGAACAGTTTGTAGTTTAGATAAAACCTCTCATGTTTATGGTAAAGATTAAAATCACCATCTTGATGCTCAAAAATGAAAGTTGTAGGCAGCAATTAGGTTATTTAACCAATAACCAGCAATCAAAAATATGCCACTGAATAATTCTTAATAAAAATGATCATCTAGCAATGAAACATGAAGTTTTATGAGTGAATCATTTATTGAAAATGAGACTAAAAATAAATATGGGTTGCACAAATTATAATGTTAGATTTCTACATTTAGTGTTATCAGCAACAGTAATTGTACCTGAATTTTTCACATTTTACAGTTTATTTTTATTCAGCTGATTATTTCTTCATTTTATTTGTAATAAAATTACAGGTTCTAAGTTCTATTTCTTATAACCAAAAGTGTCTTGCAGTACTGCTTTTGTAATAAATGCAAAGCAAATTACATTTGTCTCCTCCTGTTTGGCTGACCTAAAAAATAGATCGATCCGTGACTAAAACAAGCTATAATGTGATCCGAACTGTGAGATTTGTGATCTTTTGCACCACTAAAATCCAGACCTTAACACAAAGCATAAAAATAGCATGCGATTGCGAGCCTTTTTGGCAGCTTTACAGTGCTTTTGAAAAATGAAGTCTGTTCATTGTGATAGCATTTCTCCTTCAGTGTTCTGCTTAATAAGGAAGGCCATGCAAAAGAATTCTTAGATGATCAATTCCCATTTTTTAGAGGAATAGGGATGCTATAATATAGACAGCCCTTTAGTTTTTATATTATTGTACAGTGGCACCTGCGCTGCCCTCCTCCCCCTCTGACATGGCTCCGCCCACTTAGCCCTCTGAGTGGCTGCTTTCAGCACCATCTGAATATTTGATGAGTAATGCAGGTCATTTAAGTCAAAATGACATGCGTTTGTGTGAGTCCACATTGGGTGGCTTTAAAAATGAACAGTGTCTGGAAGCCGGAGCAGTAAAGATGCGTCCGGGAACCGGCTTCTGCAAGCAGCTGGTCAGGGCCACACTGTGGGCAGTTTCAGGGAGGAGTAGAGCATCACTGGGGCTCGTCTGCCAGGTGAGAGGGACTCCGGGTGGGCTGCCACTGGAGATTGTGTTGTTGTGTATGTGAAGGCAGGGGTCTTTCTTTTGTTGAGAAGTCTTGGGGTGGAGATGGGATGATGAAATCTGCCTCTGTATTTCTGTGTTCAGAGGTTTTAGTTTTGTTGGTTCATTTGGTTGGATTATAATTTTGTTTTGTTGCTTTCTTAGTTTTTTTTCACATCCTTTTTATTATTTTGTTTTACAAGGTTATGTAATTCTTGTTGTAATGTGCTCTGGTTTTGCTTATTGAGATACACTGATATGTAAATTAAACAGGAAACAGGGTCCAAACCAGTGTCCAACCTCGCCTCCAACAAAGTGTGTTTATGTTATTTTATTTTATTTTGTTTATTTATTTACTTATTTTAGTATTTTTTTGGTTCATTTTATTTTAGTATTATTTTGTTTTAGTATTATTATTATTATTATTATTATTTTTTGTATTATTATTTTTTTTTTGTTTGTTTTAGTATTTTATTTTTGTTTTGTTTTATTTTAGTATTATTTTATTTTTGTTTTATTTTATTATAGTATTATTTTATTTTATTTTATTTTTGTTTTATTTTATTTTAGTATTATTTTATTTTTGTTTTATTTTATTATAGTATTATTTTATTTTATTTTAATTTTATTTTAGTATTATTTTATTTTTGTTTTATTTTATTATAGTATTATTTTATTTTATTTTTGTTTTATTTTATTTTAGTATTATTTTATTTTTGTTTTATTTTAGTATTTTATTTTATTTTATTTATTTATTTTTATTATTTTTATTTTTATTTATTTTAGTATTATTTTATTTTTGTTTTAATTTATTTTAGTATTATTTTATTTTTGTTTTATTTTATTTTAGTATTATTTTATTTTTGTTTTATTTTATTTTAGTATTTTATTTTTGTTTTATTTTATTAAAGTATTATTTTATTTTATTTTTGTTTTATTTTATTTTAGTATTATTTTATTTTTGTTTTATTTTAGTATTTTATTTTATTTATTTATTTGTATTATTTTTATTTTATTTTATTTTAGTATTATTTATTTTTTATTTTTGTATTATTTATTAGTATTTTTGTGCATGGAAATATTTATTATTATTATTTTTTACTAGTAGTGTTTTTGTGCCTATATTGATATAAGGAGAAACCCAGATAAAAATTCTGCCATGACAATGTTGATTTTTATGCCTTTATTGCTTGTTTGTTTTGATTTTCAGCATATTTTGACCTTTTTTGGGGGGTAATGTTTTACCTTTATTGAAATCGAACCAATACAGAATCGAAAGCTGGAACTAAATGTGCTCTAATTTTTGGGGAGTATGGAGAATAATCAAGAATCCTGGTGGTTTCTTAATTTTTTTTTTTGTCTATTGGGGAGGTCTTAACCTTATACAGATCTAGTGTTTAGTAAAAATGCATCAATTCAGCAAAAACATCTTAAAAGCTTAGAGATATAAACCAAAAATTCTTAGTACTTTACCATAATTGACTAAATCATGTTTTGTGACACACACAGGCCACCGAGAGTGAGCCGGGCGACATGGACCTCAGCGGTCTGCCTGAGACGGCCGTCGACTCCGAGGAGGACGATGATGAGGAAGACATCGAGCGTGCCTCAGATCCCCTCATGAGCCGAGACATCGTCCGAGACTGCCTGGAGAAAGACCCCATGGACCGAACAGATGATGACATAGGTGAGCCAATCCATTATAACCCCTAACCAGATCCTTTGCTAGGGCAGGATGCAAAAAATAAGAGGAGATTCTCAAAAGCAGCCAAAAAAAGAGGAAGGCAACAAAAGGTCGGGGAGACTACAAAGAGAAGGGGGAGACGGGCTGTTTTTTCTAGGTCACCCTCTCACTCGAGTCTTTCACAGCGCATTAAAATTTGATTGGCTAAATCTACAGCTACGCTTCAGTGGTGCCGTGCCAAGCTCAGGTCATCGAGTACCAGACGGGCCATGGGCAGAGCACAATCCAAAATCTGTGGTCTCCATTTTGATGAAGATGGATACTTGATTCAGTTGATGGGGAAAAAAACTATTAACTTCAGTAGAAAAAATATTATCTGGCTGGCTAGTTCCAGTAATTGGTTGTAAAATAATGACTGCATTGAAATGAATGGACACAAGAGGTTAAATGTGCCGTGTTCTGTCAAACAAAATGTCAAGCACACTTGCAGTTCATCTCAAGTAACTTTTTTACAAGCTAATGTAAATACTGATATAATAGAAAGTGCACAATTATACACGCAAATACAAAACATTGTGGCAAACATCACACTAAAATGATTAGGTCTGCATTAGGGCACAGTGAAGGCTATGCCGGACCTACTGTCTATACTCAATGCAGAAGTATAAATTGACCTTAACTAGACAGCAGCTTTCATGCAGAGCAATAAACCCTGAACACTTCTAAACAGGTAAAGCAGTTCTTTGAAGCTAAAAACATTGAAATCATGAAATGGCAGCCCTGTGTCCTGAACTAAACCTGATTGAAGATCTTCCCAAAAATTATTTGCAACAAAGTTACAGTTAAACACTCTTTAGTGAACTGTTGGTTATTTTGTAAATCACTACACTTCCTTTAAGCTGGAGACATTAAAGTAATGAAATGGCAGCCTGGTGTCCTGATCGAAACCTGATTGAAAATCTCTGTAAATCCTTTGCAATAAAGTTACAGCTAAACACTCTTCAGTGATCTGTTGGTTATTTTGTAAATTACTGCAGTTCCTTGAAGCTGAAAACACTGAAATAATGAAATGGCAGCCCCGTGTCCTGATCCAAACCTGATTGAAAATCTCTGTAAATCCTTTACAATAAAGTTACAGCTAAACACTCTAGTGAACACTCTTGAAGCTGAAAAAAATAAAATAATAATGAAATGGCAGCCCGGTGTCCTGACCTAAACCTGATTAAAGATCTCTGGAAAATTCTTATTGCAACAAAGTTACAGCTAACACTGTTTGTGAACTGTTGGTTATTTTGTAAAACACTACAGTACGTTGAAGCTGAAAACATTAAAAATAATGAAATGGCAGCCCAGTGTCCTGAACTGAACCTGATTGAAGATCTCTGGAAAAACCTTTGCAAATATCTTTAAAATAATAAGTCCATTGAAACGAATGGACACAATATGTTAAATGTACCATGCTCTATCCAACACAATGTCAAGCACACTTGCAGTTCATCACAAATAGCTTTTCCATAAGAATAGAAAGCGCACAATCATACACACAAATACAAAACATGACACTAAAATGATTAGGTCCACAGTAATGTAATGTGTATTTATATAGCGCATTTATTGTGTATGGCCATACACCCAAAGCGCTTCACAATCATGAGGGGAGTCTCTCCACACCACCACCAGTGTGTAGCATCCACTTGGATGATGCGACGGCAGCCACAGGACAACGGCGCCAGTGCGTTCACCACACACCAGCTATAGGTGGAGTGAAGAGACAGTGATGGAGCCAATTCGGTGGATGGGGATGATTAGGAGGCCATGATGTGTAAGTGCCGATTGAGGGACTTTGGCCAGGACACCAGGGATACACCCCTACTCTTTACGAGAAGTGCCATGGGATTTTTAATGACCACAGAGAGTCAGGATCTCGGTTTAACGTCTCATCCAATAGACGGCGCCCACTGACAGTGTAGTGTCCCCTTCACTTTTACTGGGGCATTAGGACTCACACAGACCACAGGTTGAGCGCCCCCTGCTGGCCTCTCTAACACCACTTCCAACAGCAACCTAGTTTTCCCATGTGGTCTCCCATCCAGGTACTGACCAGGCTCAGCCCTGCTTAGCTTCAGTGAGTAACCGGTCTTGGGCTGCAGGGTGATATGGCTGTGGCCATAGGGTACATAGGGTACTGTAGGGTACAGCGCAGGACCTACCGCGTACACTTCGATCAAAAGTATTAATTGGCCTTAATCAGACAGCAGCATTCATGCAGGGCAATAAACCCAGAACACAGTAAAAAAAAAAAGTAAAGCATTTGCTTAAAGCTGAAAACTTTAAAATAATGAAATGGCTGCCCAGTGTCTTGATGTAAACCTGATTGAAGATCTCTGGAAAAACCTTTGCAACAAAGTTACAGCTAGCAATGTTCAGTGATCTCTTGGTTATTTTATAAAACACTCTTCTACTAGCATGGTACAGATACTAATAAGATTCCTTTACATTTTGAATAATGAAGTTCTGGGAAAAAAATCAAGTGTTTATTAATTGTTCTCTGGTTTTGATTTTAAAATCTCATATTGATTGTAAAATAATAAGTGCATTGAAATGAATGGACAAAAGAGGTTAAATGTACCATGTTCTATCCAACACAATGTCAAGCACACTCACAGTTAATCACAAGTAGCTTTTCCACAAGAATAGAAAGCGCACAATCAAACACACAAATACAAAACATGACACTAAAATGATTAGGTCCACAATAGGGTACAGCGCCAGACCTACCGTGTACACTTCAGGCAAAAGTATTAATTGACCTTAAGCAGACAGCAGCGTTCATGCAGGGCAATAAACCCAGAACACAACAAAATAAGTAAAGCAGTTCTATGAAGCTGAAAACACTGAAATAATGAAACGGCAGCCCAGTGTCCTAATCTGAACCTGATTGAGAATCTCTGTAAATCCTTTGCAATAAAGTTACAGCTAACACTCTTCAGTCAACTGTTGGTTATTTTGTAAAACACTGCAGTTCTTTAAAGCTGAAAACATTAAAATAAAATGGCAGCCCATTGTCCTAATCTAAACCTGATTGAAGATCTCTGGAAAAACCTTTGCAACAAAGTTACAGCTAACAGTGTTCAGTGACCTGATGGTTATTTTACAAAACACTGTTCTACTAGCAAGGTACAGATACAAATAAGATTCCTTTAAATTTTGAATGATGAAGTTGAAATGAATGGACACAAGAGGTTAAATGTACCATGTTCTGTGCAACAAAATGTCAAGAACACCTGCAGGCATGCTGGACTGTCTTAAAGAAACAAGCAAACCTTGCCGAACATACACAAATGGGTGTTTCCTCAACTGTGAGCACTCTCTGCCCTGTGGAGTTTAAGAAAATAAACTTGCACATTACGTTCTCACTGCTTCATTTAATTTGTCTATCAACTTATCCAAGAGTGTGTGGACTTAAGTAGGAGGAAAGCATAAATTTTCTGAAAGCCGTTATTTACAGGATTTTCTAACACAACAGCTGATGTTTAAATATGCAGGTAGTAAAGATAAAACTACAATGTGATTCATAGTTCATCAATGTCCTTTTCTATAAGCTAATGTAAATTGTTCTATTATAGAAAGTGCACAATCATAAACGCAAATACAAAACAGTGTGGCCAAACACGACACTAAAATAATGTAATACGCATTATTTCAACAGCATGTAACATACCTTATTGTCCATGACTGCTAAAAAACTAAATAGAAATAATTATATAATTCAAACAAATGCACTTTATTTCCTTTGCAAATGAAAGGTTGAAAATCTAAAGCATATTTTAAACTGTTTACAAAATATACAGCATATTCTTTACTACATAGTCATACATTTAAGTCCTAAAAACTAAATGAAGGCAGTAAATACAGTCTAGGACAGCTTTATTACGTATCATATTGTGTAGAAATGTTTTAATAAATTCCAACCCTTGCTTACGGTCTCTATTTGAAGAAGCCACTTTCTGTTTAGTTCTTCGTTGCTGTGGAAATGGATTTTGTCATGTATAATATGTCCTGTATATTGCATAGCAGGATTAGCCGGTTCTCTGGAAATAGCTTCATATTAATAATGCATTCGATGCTTGGTTGCTGTTATTTTTAAAGCCATGGAAAGAATGTTTTTCCGTTCTCCATGTGGGGAGGAAACTGCATCTGAGGGCAAATATCAATGAAAGACTTTGAAAGACTCTCTCTTAAATCGGACTTTGGCTTTTGTTTCTGCAGAGCAACTGTTGGAGTTCATGCACCAGCTACCAGCCTTTGCCAACATGACCATGTCTGTCAGGAGGGAGCTTTGTGCTGTCATGGTGTTCGCTGTGGTGGAACGGGCCGGCACCGTCGTCCTTAATGATGGCGAAGAGGTCGGTCAGACTTGCTGTCACATTAGCCTTTCTGCTCACACTTTAAACATGCATAGTTCACCCAAAAATGAAGATTACCTCATCAGTTATTCCACTTGTGGTTTTAAGCTTTTATTCTTCTGTTGAACATAAGAGAAGAGGATATTTTATAGAAGGCTGATTGTTGGGACTCATAGACTTCCATAGTAGAAATAATTAAAAAAAAAAGGACTGGATGTCAATTGGTGCTACCAGCATTCTTCAAAATATCTTTGTGTTTAACAGACGAAAGAAACTTAAATAGGATTTAATCAAGTGATGTGTGAGTAAATGATGGTAGAATGTTTATTTTTGGGTGTACTAGCCCTTAAAAACTACAGTAGAAATCCAAAATAGAGAACAAAAAATGCTTCCTAAATTTAGAGGTCAGTGGTTTCTATAATCCTATTTGGAGTAACAGGAGTAAAAAAGCACTGTTTAAAGCATTGCATGAGATACAGTTGTCTGAAAAAGAACACTGATCAACATTAGAGAACACTTAGGCTGCATCCAAAATCACCTCCTGCTCGAGTAGGTACTACATTTGAATTTACTTCAGGACCTTTAGAAAAGTATGTTCTATGTAGTATGAATGTGAGTAGTATAAATAGAGCTCGGACATACTCCATCCGCCGTTAATCATTATCACGTGACATTATCACTTGACGTGCACACTTCCGAGTCATGCAGGAAGTAGTAGGTCATCCATGTTCTTCTCGTAAACTGTTTTTCGAATACTATGAATTTGAACATAATACTTGGCTCACATACTGTTGTTAACGTACTATATACTATGGAAGTATGTGATTTTGAACGCAGCCTTACAGATATTCCCTGTTATTGTTGTTAATCTGCAGTTGGTGGTTGTTTCATTAATTATCTGACAAACACTGGGAATGTAAATGGGAGCTGAAATTTCAAGTTTTGACTGACTTTGCAAGATGTTGAACACGCGTCACTGGCAAAAAGCCGACTAATCACAGATCTTGTGCTCTGCGTTGTTGCAATGTGTAGTTAAGTTATTTGAGAAGTCCGCATCAGTCTACATTGAAGATTATGCAACTGTGATACACTGGATGCAGAAGTTTAAAATGACCTTACTCAGACAGCAAAACAGGGAAAGCAGTTCTTTGAAGCTGAAAACACTGATTTAATGAAATGGCAGCCCAATGTCCTGAACTAAACCTGATTGAAAATCTCTGTAACATCATTTGCAACAAAGTTACAGCTAACACTCTTCAGTCAACTGTCTTTTTTTTTGTAAAACACTGCAGTTCCTTGAAGCTAAAAACATTAAAATAATGGGGAACACTTTATTTTGATGGTCCATTTGAGTATTAGTAGACTGTTTGCTTAATATCCTTCAACAGACATTTAACTCACTATAAGAAACTTTGAAAGTACATGTCAACTTACACTAACCCCAACCTAACAGTCTACTTATGATCTAATGAGAATTAGTTGGCATGTGGATACAATGTAACTTCAATTCAACAAACGGACCTTCAAAATAAAGTGTGACCAAATAATGAAATGGCAGCCCAGTGTCCTGACCTAAACCTGATTGAAAATCTCTGTGAAATCCTTTGCTACAAAGTTACAGCTAACACTCTTCAGTGAACTGTTGCTTATTTTGTAAAACACTACAGTTCATTGAAGCTGAAAACATTAAAAATAATGAAATGGCAGCCCAATGTCCTGATCCAAACCTGATTGAAAATCTCTGTAACATCATTTGCAACAAAGTTACAGCTAACACTCTTCAGTCAACTGTCTTTTTTTTTGTAAAACACTGCAGTTCCTTGAAGCTGAAAACATTAAAATAATGGGGAACACTTTATTTTGATGGTCTATTTGAGTATTAGTAGACTGTTAGCTTAATATCTGTTGATACTTCTTCTTCAACAGACATTTAACTGTCTATAAGAAACTTTGAAAGTACATGTCAACTTACCCTAACCCAAACCCCAACCCCAACCTAACAGTCTACTTATAATCTAATGAGAATTAGTTGACATGTAGATGCAATGTAACTTCAATTCAACAAACGGACCTTCAAAATAAAGTGTGACCAAATAATGAAATGGCAGCCCAATGTCCTGATCCAAACCTGATTGAAAATCTCTGTAAAATCCTTTGCAAGAAAGTTACAGCTAAAACCGTTCAGTGACCTGATGGTTAATTTGTAAAGCACTGTTCTACTATCATGGTACAGACACAAAGAAAAGTCCTTTAAATTGTGAGTGATAAAGTTTTGAAATAAACAAATCAAGTGTTCATGAATAGTTTGATCTCTGCTGTAACCTTTTCCAACGTCAATATCTATTAGCCTAGCATTTCACACAAATTCAATTTCAGTTCTTTCTTCAATGCTAATCTTGTCATTTTTGTCAACTAATGTCATTCACCTTTAACCTTTCACCAGCGTTGGCTTCAGTCTTATGCTAATCTGGATTCTGTGGTTTGGCTAACATGCACTAGAGTCCATCTCCCGCTTTATACACAGCCAATCATCCATTCAGCTTCTGCACTGTTAAACCTGAATGGAAGCCAGCATTCGGCGTCTTGAGATTACAAGATGCCCGCGGTACAGCGGGAATCACTTATCTCCTTATCTCAGCATTGACATGCCAAAAAGACCTATTTTCCCCCCTAATGCATCCATATAATTGAAAGCAGGACAGGCCTTGAGGCTGGTACAGTTGACTGTGATGACATGTTCACTGCTGTTATCAGTGCTCAAAACAATTATTTAAGTCCCTGTGCATGTTTTTATTGCACCACAAATGTTTTTTGCACCGCTAACAATTGCACCAACTTATACACTTGTTTCTAGTGCGAATATCTAAATTTCTGCATTTTCTAGACAAGCAAAAGATAGTGTCTTGTTTTAAGGAATAATATGCCAAAAGTAAGTGAGTTTTTTTTAAAACAAGCAAAATAATTGTCCATTGTGGTACGCAAAATAATCTTGTATTTAATTTTGACATAAAATTATTTTGATTACCCCATTGGCAGATTATTTTGCTTGTTTTAATGAAAAACTCCCTTAATTTTGGCATATTATTTCTTAAAACAAGACAATGGGCCCAATCATACACCCGGCGCAATGCGGCACAAGGCACGATGCAAACATTGTTCGCTAGTTTCAGCTTGATGCAAGTGTCGTTTTGATGTTTTTATAGCAAATGCATTTGCGCTCATACAGTATGTGCGCCCATAGACGTTCTGGTCTAAAAAAGGAGGTGTGTTAAGGTGCATCGCTGGCGCATTGCTATTTTGAGGAACTAAAATAGACTGTACTATAGACCAGCTGAGAGGAGGTCTAAAGTCCAGCGCAGAGCGTGTTAGATGTGCGCCTCGCTTAAACATTGCTTAATACACACAGGATGTAGAGCAATACGCAAATATCTTTACAAATAAAAAAGAATTAAAGGATTCAAATATTACAAAAATTATTATTTTCTACTTCAATATAAAAGCCTTCATGCCTTTATCTCGGGGGGCTTTTTTCAGTTTATTCATGACAATTTGCTTTTGTATAATGTTATTATTAGTATTATTATTTATTATAAGCATATTTATATTTGTTTTATTAAAAACAAGCTTAGATTGGCCCACCTGTCAGGTTTTAGACCATATGGGGCATAGCATGTGTATTTGGAAATTACCACACTTCGTTATTATTGTTCATTTATTCGTTTGATGGAAATTAGAAATCAATTTAGAAATAGTTTTGAAACAAATCTTTGTGCTCAACAAACAAAATTAATGATGTAGGCTAATGGATGTCTGTGCGTACAACACGTTTCCTTATCTACGAGAGTGAAAGTGAAAGTAAAGAATGAGGAGGCTCATTATCTCATTCTCGCACTGCGGATGATCTGTTTAACTGTTTTCTCGCTAATGAAGTGTTCAGTTATTCCACTTACAAAGTCCGCCATGTAAATAGCAAATGCGCTATGGCGCGACGCAACTGACTCTTAAAGGGAGTGGGAGATGAGACTCGGATTGGTTTATTTTCAAAACACACCTATAACTCATTAAGAGAATAAGCTCAAACCTGTTAGACCATGCGCTGCGGCGCAAAGTGGAATTTTCCATCCTTAAAATAGCAAAAGTGGATTCTGACACGCCCTTAATGCTTTTGCGCCCTGCAGTTTGGACTTTGCACCTAGATCATTAAAATAGGGCCTTATATGTTTTGCTTGTCTAGAAAATGCTTCTTTTTTATATTATTACTAAAAACAAGACAAAACATCTAAGTAAGAGGAGCATAAGAGAAGTCTGTGCCTGAAACTACTTTAATATCTTCACATTTTTTGATCTAACTAGTTACACCATGTAGCGGTTAATATACACTTACCGGCCACTTTATTAGGTACACCTCACTAGGACCCCCTTTTGCCTTCAGAACTGCCTTAATCCTTCATGGCTATTCTCCTCTGGCATCAACAGGGTATTTACACTGATTGAATTGCTGCTCACTGGATATTTTTTTCTTTTTCGGTCCATTCTAAACCCTAGAGATGGTTGTGCATGAAAATCCCAGTAGATCAGCAGTTTCTGAAATACTCAGACCAGCCTGTCTGGCATCAACATCCATGCCACATTCAAAGTCACTTAAATCCCCTTTTTTTCCCCATTCTGATGCTCGGTTTGAACTACAGCAGATCGCCTTGACCATGTCTACATGCCTAAATGCATTGAGTTGCTGCCATGTGATTGGCTGACTAGAGATTTGCTTTAACAAACAGTTGTACCTAATAAAGTGGCCGGTGAGTGTATATTTAAAGTGATAAATATCTAAGCAAGGACATTTTTTGTTTCTAAAGCCATCAAAGTGGCTTTGGAAAGAAATATTTTGATTTTACGTTAAATTTATTACGCTTGAACTTTTAGGCTACAAAAGCTGAACAATTTCTTTTCAGTATTTACTTCTAAATAGGGCCTATAATTTTGACTTCAACTGTATTTATAGACCATTTATTGCAGCTTGACAAAATATTTAATTTAGATTCAATGAGCTATTTTTAAATTATTAAACTAATGCAATAAATTGACAACCCTATTTAACATTGCACAACCAATCAGATTAAAGCATTAGTAAGTGTAGAGTTTAAATGCGTGTGTATGTGTGTTGCAGCTGGACTCGTGGTCTGTGATTCTGAATGGATCGGTGGAAGTGACGCATCCAGACAGCCGCAATGAAATCCTCTGCATGGGCAACAGCTTCGGCGTTTCTCCCACCATGGAGAAAGAGTACATGAAGGGGGTGATGAAGACCAAGGTGGACGACTGCCAGGTGAGTCAACCGGACAAAGTCTAGCCCAAATCAAAAAAAAAAAAAAAAGAAAGAAATTATAATTTGAATAAAAGTGCATTTGTTTTGTTGTAAACAAAATATGAATAGTCATTGTGTGAAGAACACAGATGTTGTTGTTTTGTACTTATGTATTCACCAAATATTTTCCAGAAATAGTCATTAAAACGTTATATAAGATTTATTGCCGTCAAACGAGAAGACGCTGTGCTGTTTTTCTGCCAAAGTAAAAGCTTAGTTTACAGTTTAAAAGGGAAAAATAAAAGAACAATAAATATATATTTTTATTGATAGTATTTTACAGTTTTATGTGCATTTTTAATTATAATTATTATTTAAAGGAGTGGTCCAGAGTGTATTTTTAAGGCTTTGCTGTGTTTATGGGGTGCAAAGCAATGTGTGCTCATGCTTTATTTGTAGAAAATCAAGTTTTTTTTTTCATATATCCCACTTTGATTATATACAGCTACTCAGCTAAAATGAAAAGGACTGTCATATTTCCTAGTTCCTCTGAAGACCCGGCCTCAAGAGGCTCTGATTGGTCAGCTAACATAATGTTCTGTGATTCGCAGATCAGCTCCACATCACCAAGAACGTCTCTGTTATAATATTACAGTGCCTGTGGCCACACCCCTTTGCTGTGTGGGGTGTATGTGTGTAACCTGAAGGGTTTATGACATCATTAACCCGGATGTATTTTTTGTAGTCCCCAAACTTCGTTCGCTGTAGGCTTCGTCAAGCTAACTTTGTAAAAACCTATTTCTCCCTTTGCATTGGACTTTGAGTGTATTAAGTGCAGAGATGTTGTTTATGTTTACACAGCTACATTACACATCAACTAAAGTTTAAAATCATAGTGGACCACCCCTTTAAAATTTTATTATTACTACAAAACACTTTACAGTTCAGTAACATAAAATACAGTTAAGCTCATAAATATTTGGACATCAACACAATTCTAACATTTTTGACTTTATACACCAACACAATCGATTTGAAATGAAACAAGCAAGATGTGCTTTAACTGCAGACTGTCAGCTTTTTTATTTACATCCAAATCAGGTGAACGGTGTAGGAATTACAACAGTTTGCATATGTGCTTCCTACTTGTTAAGGGTCCAAAAGTAATTGGACAGAATAATAATCATAAATCAAACTATCACTTTTTAATGCTTGGTTGCAAATCCTTTGCAGTCAGTTAGAGCCTGAAGTCTGGAACACATAGACATCACCAGATGCTGGGTTTCATTCCTGGTGGTGCTCTGCCAGGCCTCTACTGCAACGGTCTTCAGTTCCTGCTTGTTCTTGGGGCATGTTCCCTTCAGTTTTGTCTTTAGCAAGTAAAATGCATGCTCAATCAGATTCAGGTCAGGTAATTGACTTGGCCATTGCATAACATTCTACTTCTCTACCTTCAAAACCTCTTTGGTTGCTTTTGCAGTATGCTTTGGGTCATTTTCCATCTGCACTGTGAAGCACCGTTCAATGAGTTCTGAAGCATTTGGCTTTATATGAGCAGAATATATTGCCCAAATATTGTTTTGTTTAATTTCAAATCTATTCTTTCCACATCTATTGCGTTGGTGTATAAAGCCAAAAATGGTGTTGATGGGTCATACTGCAAAAGCAACCAAAGAGTTTTTGAAGGGAACGAAGTGGAATGTTATGCAATGGCCAGGTCAATCACCTGATCTGAATCTGATTGAGCATGCATTAATCACAGCTGTAAAGACAAAAACAACAGTAATAATATCATATAAAATAATAATAAAAGAAGCTTATTTCAACCCAGATTATAATAAAGTGACGTTTTGTGTCATTTTTATTACATTTATTACTTTTTTTCACTTTATTGCAATTACTATAAAAGTCATCTTAATTGAAATGTATTAATGCATTAAACTGTATGCTGCAGTGCACTGAATAAAACCTTACACACGGATTGCACTTTTAATAGCTGCTATAATAATAATAATAATAATAATAATAATAATAATAATAATAATTTTGCATTATAGGAATTTATCTCTTTGTGATAATACAGTGCAAATGATCTTACACTTAATTGTATTAATTAATTCATTCATTCATTCAAAAATTAAATTAAGAATGAAAGAGCAGGGATCAATTGAAAAAAGTAAAATTGAAGGGAAGAAAGTCTCTTGTATCCTGCCCAACCTGTGTTGAGCTGTTAGCCCTGACTCATTTACTGCAGGACTGATGAGACTCTGCTCATTCATTAAGCAGGAGAAGAATGAGGTGATTAGTGAAAACTTAGCAATAATGAAATCTCCTCTCCGTTTCAGTGCACTGCTGTAATTATCACGGGGGAATCATTTGAATATGAGGCGGTGTTTTAAAAGTGATTTACTTTTCTCCGCTGGGTTTTTGGGCTCATTCCTGCTCTCTTTTTTTCTGTCTCCGTCAGTTTGTGTGCATCGCTCAGCAGGATTACTGCTGCATCCTCAACCAGGTGGAGAAGAACATGCAGAAGGTGGAGGAGGAAGGAGAGATTGTGATGGTGAAGGAGCACCGAGAGCTGGACCGCACAGGCACCAGGAAAGGACACATCGTCATCAAGGTACAATCAGGGGTTGCTTTTTCACACCCAGACAGAAAGAAATGAGCAGAAATGAAGCACCAAAAAGACAAATCTGACTTTTGAGCAGTTCTAGACCAAGCAATGAAGAATGCAAAAATGGCATAATTTTTTTCACAACACACCTCCCAAAATTGCAAATAAAATTTATGAATGGTTTATGAATTGTCATTTTAAAAAGAAGCAATTTTAGTTTTTCTTCCAAAATAAAAGATGGTTTTCTGTTTGAAAGCAAAGAGAAAACTATCATAAATGTTCATAATTTTATAAGTGTTTTATATTATTGCTACTACTACTACTACTACTACTAATAATAATAATAATAATGATAATGCAAAAAATGCATAAATGTATTTTTTCCACAAGATATCCTCCTAAAATTGCAACTAAAATGGTTTATGAATTGTCATTTTAAAATGAAGCAATTTAATTGTTTCTTACAAAATAAAAGATGTTTTCTGTTTGAAAGCAAAGAGAAAACTATCATAATTGATAATGTTTTTATTAATATGCAAGTGTTTTATATTAATGATATTACTACTACTACTACTAACTAATTATAATAATAATAATAATGCAAAAATTGCAGTTAAAATGGTTTGTATTGTCATTAAAAATAAAGAATTTCAGTTTTTCTACCAAAATAAAACCATAATTGTTAATGTTTTCATTAATATGTAAGTGTTTTATATTAATGCTACTACTAACTACTACTACTAATAATAATAATAATGATAATAATGCAAAAACTGCATAAATGTATTTTTTTCCACAAGATATCCTCCCAAAATTGCAACTAAAATGGTTTATGAATTGCCATTAAAAAAGAAGCAATTTTAGTTTTTGATCCAAAATAAAAGATGGTTTTCTGTTTGAAAGCAAAGATAAAACTATCATAAATGTTAATGGTTGTATTAATATGTAAGTGTTTTATATGAATGCTATTACTACTACTACTACTACTACTACTACTACTTATGAAAATGCAAAAATTACATAAATGTATTATTTTTCCACAAGTCATCTTCCCAAAATTGCACCTAAAATGGGTAATAAATTGTAATTTTAAAAAGGAGCAATTTTACTTCCAAAATAAAAGATGATTTCTGTTTGAAAGCAAAGATAAAACTATCATAATAGTTAATATTTTTATTAATATTTAAGTGTTTTATATTAATGCTACTACTATGACTACTACTACTACTAATAATAATAAAAATAATAATGATAATGCAAAAATTGCATAAATGTATTTTTTTTCCACAAGACATCTTCCCAAAATTGCAATTAAAATGATTTATGAATTGTCATTAAAGAATAAATAATGGTTTTTTGAAAGCAAAGATAAATCAAAGATAATTCTCAGTATTTTTAATAATATGTAAATGTTTTATATTACTACTACATAGGGCTGGGCCGATAAATGATAATATATCGAATTGCCATCAAATTTATGTCAATAACAATGATGAGCTCTGGACTTTTTTACTCTACATTGACCTAAGAGCCAATCACATAGCAGAAATGTGCAACAATGGGAATCTAAAAGTGTGTTGATATTAGAGATGTACCAAATTTTCGGCCACCGAAAATTTATCGGCTGAAAATATGTTATGCTATTCAATGGACCCTCTAATTTTTGTGGCTTCCGTCATTGTTGGGTTACTCTTTTAAATCTGGAAGCATTAACAACTTATATCGAAATATATATCATTATTGTTCAATATAGAAAATAATTGTCGTGGTTGCATTTTTGCCATATCGCCCAGCCCTTCTTCTACTACTACTACTAATTATAATAAATAATGATAATACAAATAATAATAATAATAATATTTCATGTTGTTGCATTATATAAATTGAAAGTACTACAAAATACTGCTTTATAATATTATAGTGATATTTTTCAGTTGATTTGTTTAAATCTTAATGTATAATAACAGCAACCAAAATAATACTCATCATTATCCTCAAGTAATAATAATAATAAAATGCTTAGAGTGCATCACACAACTTATTTTACCCCGGAAAAAAATATATAATAGTTTATAAATCTTTTTAATTGCATCATAATCCAATTTAATCAGGTCATAATATAACTTAACATTCTGAAAGGGATGTCTTGAGGTTTATCGATGGCTTGTATTGGCTGGTAATATTTCTATCATGTTGTGAGTTTGCATTAAATCCAGCGTGAACATAAATGTGCCAGACTGCAAAAACCGCATGCTGAAGAAAACATTGACTTCCAGTCTGGACTGACGTGACATTTGCACTGATTTACACAGATGCATCGAACACAAGCCTTTATTGATCTCTGAACATGGAAATATGCTTAGCACAGAAGCATATATGGACTGAATGTCTAATGATTTAAAGTCAAGTATCTGAGGGAAGTTTGCCCAACAACAACAAAACAGTTCTTCTAATCAATCCTGTATCGGAAGAGAAATGTTGATTGAGGTCATTGCAAGTCACATATTTCATCATGTTTCAATTCATGTTTATTTCTACAGCGCTTTTACAATGTAGATTGTGTCAAAGCAGCTTCACATAGAAGTGTTCTAGTGAATTGAAACAGTGTCAGTTCAGTTTTCAGTGTTTAAGTTCAGTTCAGTTTAGCTCAGTTCAGTGTGGTTTAATAATCACTACTGAGAGTCCAAACACTGAAGAGCAAATCCATCGATGCGCATCTCTACAGATCCCGAACCATGCAAGCCAGTGGCGACAGCGGCGAGGAAAAAAACTTCACCAATTGGCGAAAGTGAAGATTTAAAAAACCTTGAGAGAAACCAGGCTCAGTTGGGCACGACCATTTCTCCTATGGCCAAACGTCTTGTGCAGAGCTGCATTGTAGGCGCTGGAGAATGCTAGACCTCAGTGAAGACTCGTCTGTCCTTGGAGCGTCACCGGAATCAGTCTCGTGCTCTCCACTCCTCCATGACCACCACAGCAGCTGCTCAGCATACGGCCTGGTCCAGGATTATGAAAACCTTGGGATGATCTCGTTGCTGGTCTCGGATCGCATCAGTGGCGCTGCATAGTCTCTGGGGGCCTCGGGATGAGTACCCCCAGGTGGAAATAGAGAATAAAGAGAATAATTAGCGTAGCTGCTGTTCATAGTGTATATAAACGAGATGCAAAAACCTGCGTGGGGCACATTCATGTATCATACTGCTAAGTGATGCACTGAGTGTATGCTTTGCTAAAAAGATAGGTCTTTAATCTAGTTTTGAATTGCAAGGTGTCATCGGACATTATCAGAAAGGCTATTTCAGAGTTTAGGAGCCATAAATGAGAAGGCTCGACCTCCTTTACTTGACTTTGCTATTCTAGGTACTACCAGAAGCCCTGAGTTTTGAGATGTTAAAGAGCGGGTTGGATTGTAGCGAGACAGAAGGTTAGTTAGATAAACAGGAGCTAGATTATTTAAAGCTTTATAGGTTAAAATCAATATGAAACTTAACTGGCAGCCAGTGTAAGGAGAATACAATTGGGGTGATATGATCATATTTTCTAGACCAGTGTATTACAATGGACTAATTCATTGCAACATTTAGCATGTCTACACTGTTAAATGAATATTAAAAACATGACAGAAAAAGGCAATACAGGTGTGCTGACTGTAACAGCTAATGCAGAGATAAGTAATATGTGTGCTGGTATTAATAGACATGCACAGATAAATCAGCTGCCAATATTGTATTAATTAAATTAGAAAAATCTAGCTTGTGTTGTATGCGGTTGACCAATAGTCAGGATCAAATCAGTATCGGAATTGGCTGAACGTTTTTGGTCAGAATTGGTATGCCTGGTTCTGAATGTTTCCTTCAGCAATCTTTAAAGAGTGTTTGTGTTTGTGCAGGGCACATCAGAGCGTCTCACCATGCACCTTGTAGAAGAGCACTCAGTGGTGGACCCCACTTACATCGAGGACTTCCTGCTCACCTACCGCACCTTCCTGCCGAGCCCCATGGTGGTGGGCAAGAGACTGTTGGAGTGGTTTCATGACCCCAGCCTCAGGGACAAGGTGCATACACACATACACACACACAAACAAACATGCACAAACACACACAAACATGCAAATACATAAACAAACACACACACACACACAACATGCAAGCACACGAACATTTACACACACAAACACGCACAAACATGCACACACACATGCACATAAATATGCATGCACTTAAACTCGCACATGCACAAACAAACATGTACACACACAAACATGCAAGCACACAAACATGCGCGGGCACACACAATCGCTCACAAACACACACAAACATGCATGCACATAAACACGCATGCACATAAAAACTCATGCACACACACACACACAAAAACACACACACACACATGTAGATGCACAAATGCACCCAAACAAACACACACGCACATAAACACGCATGAACAAAAACACTAACAAACACAAACACACACACAAACATGCACAATCAGTAAGCAGCACATGACCAACATGAGCTGGTGCTTCCTCAGGTTACACGGGTAGTCTTGCTGTGGGTGAACAATCACTTTAATGACTTCGAGGGCGACCCTGCAATGACACATTTTCTGGAGGAGTTCGAGTACAATCTGGAGAGAGAGGTCAGTCCTTTACTTAATGATCTACTGTGTATAGAGCCAAAGACTATAGAATACTCCTTAATGGGCCTTTGATAGAGCCCTGTGACTTCAGTTCAGTCCAGTTATTAAACAAAAGTTGAATCTCAAAGATAGATATCTGTATGATTCGAAATATCACAGTACAGTGCACTTAATATTAAGTATTTTTTAAATTGAAAAATTAATTGAATTGTTTTAGTGAGGTAATCACTTTTTTTTCCATGTTTTGAGGGAAAACAACATTATAAAATTTAAAACATTTCATGAAAATGGGTTTAGCTGTATAAAGCAAAATATTACAGAGTTTTGAATGAAAACATAATTATTTATTGAAGTTTTCCAGTAGAATGCATTTCTCGAAGTAATAAACTTTATGAAAACAAATCTTTGTAGGGAATAATTATAATTATTTTTAATAATTAAAAAAACTTTTTCATCATGTAACAAAGAATTAGCTATCTAATAGAATATTACAGAAGTGTTTTATTATTATTATTATTATGTGTTATAAATCACCAGTAGAATGTTATTGTCATAAATGAATAAATATACAGGGTGGGCCATTTATATGGATGCACCTTAATAAATTACATACACCATTGCCTTCAGATGACCCCAAAGATAAAAGTCTAAGGGGGTCAAATCGGGAGACCTTGAGGGCCATTCAACTGGCCCACGACGACCAATCCACTCTTCAGGAAACTGTATTCAGGAAACCATTCCCATTTTATTAAGGTGTATCCATATAAACGGCCCACCCTGTACATTTTAATGTATTATTTATTACAATTTTAATCATTCAATTAATAATCTTTTTTTTCTGTAGATGTAATTAAGTTGTAAAATGTTAAATTACCAAGTTGATTAGTAAATCTCAGTGGTGGAAAGAGTACTGAAAAATCATACTTAAGAAAAAGTACCATTACTTGCCTAAAAATGTAGTGCAAGTAGAGTAAAAGGATCGGGTGTAAATATTACTTAAAGTGTGAGTAAAAAGCACTCAAGAGTTGTGAGTATTACGCTTTGAAAAGCTGATGCATTTACATGTAATTTGTGGATGTGTGTAAACGTAACATTCTGTAGTGCATTTAATTATTGCCCAGCAGGGACACAACGTCATAAGACTTCAATATTAGGTTAGATTTAGATTGGGATGTCAGGTGACTAAAATTCAATGTCTAGCCAGCGTCTCAGGATAATGTTATTTTGACGTCCAATAATGACATCAAATGATAGTTTTTTGATTTCAGGATGTGTTAGAAAGTGACCAAAATCATATTAAACCAGCATCATATTGACATCAAATACTGATGTTTATACGTCAGGTATGACAACCAAAATCCAATGTCTGATAGACGTCATAGTGGTAACGTCCACACAATGTCAAGCTGTAACATCATTAGACGTTGATATTTGGTTAATTTTTGGTTGATTTTACGTTGGCCTGACGTTGGGTTCTAATGTCAACCCGATTTTCATTTCCAAACAAAATGCAACGTCCACACAATGTTGGTGTACAACGTCAACCTGGCGCGTTTGCCCAGTTAGCGCGATTTGTTTGGCATATGTGAACAGGGCAATCGCGCTCGGATCCGCGCCAAAGCAATCGCTCCGAGACCGCCTGAATGAGGTGGTCTCAGCTCGATTGAAACGAACCCTGGAGCGGATCGATTGTCGTGAGAAAGCGATACGATCCGAGCCCGCCTATATCACAGTGTTTTATGGAAATGTAATTAGCATACGGCTATATGAAGAGAGAATTATTAGTAGATTATGAGTCATTCCAGACATCCCAAGTCTCCCGGAAGTTCCGGGAGTCTCCCGCAAATGCGCAGAGACTCCCGGATGGCCGCAAACGAGTGATAATCTCCCGGAAATCGCGCGTCTTCCACCCGGTCCTCAAAATACGTCGCGCACCCTTCTCATCACCCCTCCCCACCGCATCCCTCCTCGCTCTTCAGACATGTCGCGCGCACACTGTCAAACACCACCAAACCACCCCCGACAGCTGAGCGGGACTCTGCAAAATAAACCGTGAAACTCTGACCAATGTGAGGAGAGTTTACTCACGTGACTTGTTTTAGCTCTTTTGGTCCGTTTAGAAACTTTGCCGTGTGAAAGCGAACCGCGCCAACAACAAAGAGCAACAATGTAACAATTTTAATCCCTGTTTCGGAACAACTGAATCGATTCACAGGTGTGAAAGCACCCTAAAATAGTGACTGCAGGTTGAAGGAAAGTACTGGAGTAAAAGTACCGATACTGCACTAAAAATGTACTCAAGGGAAAGTAGGGTGCTTTCACACCTGCCTTATTTAGTTCGGTTGAATCGCACTAGAGTTCGTTTTCCCTCTTGGTGCGGTTTGTTTGGGCAGGTGAGAACGTAGCAATCGAACTCGGGTGCGCACCAAAAGCGTACCAAAAAAGTGTACCGAGACCTGCTTGAAGAGGTGGTCTCGGTGCGCTTTCAAACGAACCCTGGAGCAGTTCGTTTGTGGTGAGAACGTGATCCAAACTAAAACAGACCCAACCGCAAAAAGTACTGCGCCTTTTTGGACTAATCCAGCTGCTGTAGTGCGATGCGCTGTCTATCTTATGGGGTTTGGAGGAAAAATATTTGTTGACAGCACTTTACCAACAGTTTTAAACAGAGAGAGAGAGAGAGAGAGAGAGAGAGAGAGAGAGAGAGAGAGAGAGAGAGAGAGAGAGAGAAAGAGAGGGAGGGAGAAACATTACCTGATGGATCATTGGTGATATTTCCGGAAGATGACCATGTCGCAGTTTAGCTAAATTAATCCACGCCTTCTTCTAATGCTTTCGCCGATTGCAATGCATTAAAACATTGTTTTCCAGCCCCAGCCGCACTTCATTCTCGAAATGTATAGCTTGTCTAAAGTGATGCATACAAACTACATAGTATACTATGACCAGGGATACTGCGTCAGCCAGCGCAGCGACATTGTGTGTCTGCCGGTTTGTTTATTTGCAGTAGTTCCACGTTAATTCTGACCAATTGAAAAGCAGTTTAGGAAATACGTTCAATAACATCTGGCCAGTGAGTAATGTCGATTTTGTCACATGACTGCATTTTGGTTCGTTTCAACTGGATCGGACCAAAGCAATCAGTGTGGTGTGAAAAGGACCCAAAACGGCAGAAAAATGCTACAATGTATCATTTGTTGCCTTTGGTCCGGACCAAATGAACCGAACCACATATGTGAAAGCAAGTACACATTTGAAAAACTACTTAGTAAATTACAATTTCTGAGAAAAACTGCTTAATTACCGTAGTTTGAGTATTTGTAATTAGTTACTTTACACCACTGGTAAATCTTTTGATATGCTAAAATTGAATTAAATCCAGTAAAAGATGAGACAACAAGTTCTCTTTGAGCATGTGAAGCGCACAAATCTCATGTAATTCCTCTCTTTGAACCAGAAAATGTGTGGCCACCTAAGACTGTTAAACATAGCATGTGCTGCCAAAGCTAAGCTGCGTGTGGTGACCCTGACCAAACCCTCGAGGGAAGCCCCGCTGGCCTTCACCCTGCTGGGCGGCTCCGAGAAGGGCTTTCGCATCTTCATCGACAGCGTGGAGCCCGGCAGTAAAGCTGCAGAGGCCGGCCTTAAAAGAGGAGATCAGGTAAATGTCACACCACACACACACACACACATACACACACAAATAACCCTAGCTGTTACGCTGACACTGTAATAGCTACTTGCCTGCACAGACACAAACACACGCACACACAAACACACATGCACAAAGATAAAAACACAAACATGCACAAACGCACACAAACACTCAATCATACACAAACACTCGCACACAAACATGTACAAATACGCACGCACGCACACAAACACACGTGCACAAACAAATGTACAAACATTCTCGCTCACACACACACATGCATGTACACAATCACACAAACAGACACACAGACAAACATGCACAAACAAACACTCACGCACACACAAACACTCAGACACACACACGTACATGTACAAACACACACATAAGCACGCACACACACAAACACTCGAGCTAAAACACACAAACATGTACATGCACAAACACTCTCACACACACATGCATGTACACAATCACACAAACACACACACACACACACACACACACACACACAGACAAACATGCACACACACACACACACACACACACGCGCGCACACACAAACAAAGAGAAAAAAAAACACAAACACGCACACACAAACATGCATGCACACAATCACCAAACACGCATGCACACACACACACATGCATGTACACAATTACACACACAGACAAACATGTACACACACACACACACGCACACACACACACACACACACACACACAGAGACAGACAAACAGGCTCAAACACACATGCACAATCATGCACACACACACGCACAAACATGCATGCACACAATCACCAAACTCGCACACAAACATGTACATGCACAAACACTTTCACACACACATGCATGTACACAATCACACAAACACACACAGACAAACATGCACACACACACACACACACACGTGCGCACAAACAAAAAGAAAAAAAAAAACACAAACACGCGTGCACACACACACACAAACATGCATGCACACAATCACCAAACACGCACACAAACATGTACAGACACGCACACACACACATGCATGTACACAATTACACTCACAGACAAACACACACACAGACAAACAGGCTCAAACACACACGCACAAACATGCATGCACACAATCACCAAACACGCACACAAACATGTACAGACACGCACACACACACATGCATGTACACAATTACACTCACAGACAAACGCACACACAGACAAACAGGCTCAAACACACACGCACAAACATGCATGCACACAATCACCAAACACGCACACAAACATGTACAGACACACACACACACACATGCATGTACACAATCACAGAAACACACACATGCACAAACCTACACGCACAAATACACAAACACACACACAAACACACACACACACACACACACACACACACACACACACACACACACACACACACACACACACACACAGACACACACACGTTTGTTTTTGTGAAAAGTGGGTACATTACATAGGCTTCCATTCATTTTCTACAGATCAAAGCGTATATTATATTGCCCTCACCCCACCCTACCCCTAAACCCAACCATCACAGGAGACAGTGTACAGCTTTACTCCCTGAACAAACTCATCCTGTGTGATTTAGAAGCTTTTTGAGAAGTGAGGACGTCACCAATGTCCTCATATTTCACCTGCTTTTAGTAATACCTGTGTCATACCTATGTCATTATACAGATTTGTGTCCTGATATGTCACAAAAACACGTACACACACACACACACGCAAATATGCCTGCACACACACAAAAACAAAAATGCACACACACAAATATGCACGCAAACATGCACACAAATGCACGCATATAAACACTCAGAAACACACATGCACAAAAACTCACAAACACACACGCACAAACATGCACACACAAATAGCCGTAGCTGTTACATTGACAGCGTAATAGCAACTTGCTGTAGCGTTTGCAGTGCTAATAGTAGCTGTGCGACTGCAAGTGGGAAATGTTGTGTGAGAGCATGGGTAATTGCCGTTGTCAAGCAGTGAAAGCGAGTTTGTCACAGCGCTGCCCTAAATCATCAAGAAGAAGAGCAAAAAACTGATCCTAGGATTTTTATTTTCATTCTGTCTGTCGTTCAAATGTAAAAACACATAAATCTGAGCCTGTAAACTTGCTCTGTTGTCTAAATATGTCTGGCGTGCATCTTCACACAAGCAGAAAATGTGATTTTTGGGTGAATAGAGTGTCACACTGTTTCTTTCTGCCCTTCACTCACCGCGGTAAAGCTGTTTAACGAGTGAGTGTGTTTGGCTTCTGAGCTACTGGAGGATTGTTGATTGTTCAGAATAATAATCGGCTCATACTGCTTTATTTGACGTTATTGATATATTGATTATTGATCAGGGCGGCCCGGTGGCTCAGTGTCACCTCACAGCAAGAAGGTCGCTGGTTTGAGTCTCAGTTGGGTCAGTTGGCATTTCTCTGTGGAGTTTGCATGTTCTCCCTGTGTTGGCGTGGGTTTCCTCCGGGTGCTCCGGTTTCCCCCACAGTTCTATAGGTGAACTGAATAAATTGGCCATAGTGTATGTGTGTGTATGTGTGTGTGAATGAATGTGTATGGGTGTTTCCCGGTGCTGGGTTGTGGCTGGAAGGGCGTCTGCTTAGTAAAGAGCATTCCGCTCTGGCGACCTCTGAAATAGGCTACGTTCACACTGCGAGGCTTAGTGCTCAAATCTGATTTTTTCTCAGATCTGATTTTTTTGCCTAGCTGTTCACACTGTTGTTATAAATGTGGCCAATATCAGATTTGCAGTGTGAACAGGTCATGGTCGTAAACTGACCCGCATGCGCAGAAGTATAGTTACGGACAGCACAAAATGTCTAATAATGCACTCAATGTGTCTACTGTATGAAGCACAATGTCAGATTATGCTTAATATGATTATTGCCCTTTTCACAGACAACCGTAGTGTATTTCATGAACTGTAAAGGGTTGTTCTGCTACTACTAATGTGTATTTCAGCATTTGAAACCTAAAATAAGTCCCTTGTGATTGAAAACACTGATCATTTGTGATTTATGACAACCGCGGCGCACGTCTGTCTGACCACTGATGTAGTGAACTCATCAAGGGTTAATGAGCAGCCGCAGACTGAACTGTGAAGGCGGAGTTGGTTTATCTCCGTTTGCAGTTATTTTATTTTACTTCATAAACAACAGACACGTGCAGATGGGGGGTTTGGGTGCTTGAGCTCCTGCCCTTTATTCGCTCGGAGATAATGTTCGTCCTTAAAATGAAAGTGCCCCCTCCTTTGAGCACGGATCCCCTTTCCGCAACACCCCAGACGCTCTTTAGCATCGCGATCATCCCGTGCCCCGATCGTTCACCAGAGTGGTTAACAAGCACCAGTTTTGCCTTCAAAATCTTTTTCAAAATGAACAACCGACTTTCTATGGTAAAGTAATCGCCCTGTGTGTTATTCTACTACGCTGCAGAGGTGTAGAGAATGTTTTCAGCACAGAATGATGACGTATGTCGCTCGAAGATTATGTAAAAGTCAAATGAAATCCGACATAACCGTTTACACTGCGGTCGCATTGCAAAACATCAGATCTGTGTCTGATTGAAGACTACATATGAAAGTGGCACAAATCTGAAGTGAAAAGATCAGATTCCATGCGGTTTGGGCCGTTCACACTGTCAAGACCTGAGTCACATATGGGCGAAAAGATCAGATTCGGGCCACATTTGCCTGCAGTGTGAACGTAGCCATAGAGACTAAGCCGAAGGAAAATGAATGATTATTGATGTTGATAACCATGTTCATTTGGTCATTTAACAGTAGTAAAGTTAACTGTAGTTGTAGTTTTTGACATCTTTGATCATTTGAGTTGGAATTAGTAATATTGTAGTTTCTTTTTAATCTATGTTGTGCAATAGGTAAAAGTGGAACACACTGGAAATGTATAATCATACAAGACAAGAGGCTTTAAATCAGCAATTAGCATTTTACAAAAGCTACTATCTCTGTGACCAAATTAACAAGTGTGCATGAAAAGAGCGGGAAAAAGGGATTCTGCATCACACTCTCCTCAGTGCTGTTTTGGTTTGTTTATAGCGGTTTTGAATACCTATAATTTGTAAGTAAGTAATGTAGAGTATTGCCTAGTGTTGGGCAGTAGCGTCGCTACAAGTAGTGAAGCTACTAGCTTAACTACATTTCTCAGTAGCGTGATGGTAGCGTCACTACTTTCTAAATCAAATAGCTTTTCAGTAGCGAAGCTGTTATCTTAGTCAAGTAGCGCAGTAGCGACCACACAAGCTACATTTACCGATCGCAGATCAATAAGTGACGGCCCCGACATTCGCGGAGCTGTGAGGTCTGTGTCTAGCCGATATGATATCCATATGATGCCGAGAATGACGATTTCTTGTTCTTCCTGTTTTATGGTGTTCGACAACAAAGTTTTTGGTGCGTTGCTGACACCTCTGGTTGGCAACGTCGCCAACCGAAACTTGCTTGATGGAAAGACGACTGAGGGAGAGGAGTTATTTCTGAAGCAGGATTCCTTGTGACCATACCTCGAGAAGTACATGTTAAGATGCAATAACTTAATTTCTGATGCTGTGCTCAAAAAATACTTTAGTATATATATATATATATATATATATATATATATATATATATATATATATATATATTTATATATATATATATATACAATATTATGCTTATTCCAAAATATTTCCCTTTACTATTTTATAGTATTTTAAATGTGTAACACCTGGTTTTATTGGATTTTTTTGTTTGTGCTGTTATATACTATAATGTGTTTCTGTTTAGTACAGTATATTATTTATAGTAAAAAACTGAACTGAACAGTTCTGCCTCATATGTTTCATTGACAGTTTTATTGATCACTAAGTTTTGATTCACTTGGATTTAAGTTGCTTCGATTTAAAAATGAAAATTGCAAAAATAGCTTTAATGTAGCTAAGCTACTTTTGCCATGTAGCTTTTAGCTTAGCTTGCTACATTTCCCAGGGGGTAGCTTTTAGTGTAGTTAAGCTACATTTTAAGTAGAGTAGCTAATAGCTTAGCTCACTACATTTTTCAAGTAGCTTGCCCAACACTGGTGTTGCCATACACTCAAACCGCTTTATAATCATGTGGAGGCTCACATTTGACAAAAATCCGCCATCCTCTCTAGTAAGCAGTAGATATTGATGGAAAAAAAACATATTACAGTGGTTACAGTGGCTATAACGCGGTTTACCTTTTGCGGCCTCACAGTTTCACTGATTTTTTTTGTGCAATTTGACGTTTTTGTTTTTTTTACAGCGCATTGTGTTATGTGTCCTTATTGGCTGTAGACCATTGTCAATCAATCTCCTCTGTGCTGTGTCTCCTGTACGGTAGAGAATGCATTCAGCTTGCCAAATTTACATACATCTTGGATCACTCAGCAGTGTGACTCTGAAGTGCTGGACTGTATGTTTGCAAGTTTTCTCCCCAACAAACCCCACAATGTTGACAAAATGTTCAGCATCAACAAAGGCATCTGTGCTAGCTCCCAAAAAGCAGAGGAACATGCTAACCATCACACAAAAAGTTGGACTTTTGAATATGCTAAAGCAGGTTGGAGCTAAACTCTCCAGGACACCGCCCCTCCTGGACTGAGTTTGGGGGCTGTCCAAACTCGGTCCTGGAGGGCTGGTGTCCTGGAGAGTTTAGTTCCAACCCTAATACAAAACCAGAACAAGCAAATTAAGCCTACTGTAGATATACTAGATACACTTTTTGGCAGGTGTATTGAAGCAAGTTAGAGGTAAATTCAGCAGAACACCGGCCCTCCAGGAGAGAGTTTAGACACCCCTTTTATTGACCATATGTCTCAAATTTGATTCCTGGAGAGCTGCAGCTCTGCGCAGTTTTGCTCCTACCCTAATCAAACACACCTAATCCAACTATTCAAGTTGTTCAAGTCTACTAAATACTATTAAGCAGGTGTGAGTTGGAGGTTGTTGGAACTAAACTGTGCAGAGCTCCGTCTCTCCAGGAATTAAATTTGAGATCATTGCTATAGATTGCAGGTGTCAAACTCAGTTCCTGGAGGGTCGCAGCTCTGCACCGTTTAGTTCCAACCCTAATTAAACACACTTGATCAGACTAATTGAGTGCTTCAGGCTTGTTTGATAGATACAGATGGGTGTGTTGAAGCAGGGCTGGAACAAAACTCTGCAAGGCTGCAGCCCTCTGGGAATTGAGTTTGACACCCCTGCGCTAAAAGAAGGTAGAAGTTACGCGGTTGTAAGGCACCATTACGAAATAATTGAATCTTTGGCTTGTTAAATTCAATTTTACAGCCTTAAAACATCTATAATGATTGTAAAAATAAAGCTGACTACTTCACGAATTTCGCCTATTGTGGGTTATTTTTAGAACAGCTCCCGCGATTAACGAGGGATCACTGTACTTGGTTGCTAATTCTATAACCTGTGTTTACTGGTTTTGGTGGTTTACAAAGACAGTTCTTTTTTGTAAATGACCTAGGTATGACATAGTGTTTCTCTATTGTGGTGGTTTACAGGGACATACCTGTTGTCCTTGTAATTCAAGGACAACAGTGGATAATTCAAGGACACAATGATAAAAATCATACTTGACTATGTCTTTTGGCATTCAAATTTTGCCACAGGTTTCCTGTGAGGGTTGGGTTTTGGTGTAGGGCCATATAATTAGCAGTATTTATAGTATAAAATACATTAAGCCTATGGAGAATCCTCGTAAATTACCAATACAGTTTGCTTCTAATGAGTGAATGAATTACAGACAAAGCAGTTTTTTTTCATTAAGATCATCATTCTTTTATGTGTAGAATAAGTAACGCAGTGAAAGACCTGACTCTGTATACTTCACCTCACTAAAGGAATTGCATTAAAGTGGTCATGCACTGACACAATTACCTTGATCCTTTGATACACAAGAGGTCATTGTACTATAAGAAAACCATCTATGTTTCAGAGCATTTCCCGAGGATTTGTTTACAAACAAAGCACAATTCAACACTGGATTTGAAAAAGAGAGATTGAAAAGAAGTCAATGCAGAAGAGTAATATATAAAACTGCAGTTCATGACCCTTTTAAATAACCTGCAATGCCATGAACTGAAAGTGTAATGAAACAGAACATGTTTTATGGATTTGCTCAGCTGCAGTGCTGATTTTGCTATTGTTTTTTCTGTCCACAGATACTGGAGGTAAATGGGCAAAACTTTGAAAATGTGCCGCTATCCAAAGCCAACGAGATTCTCAAAAACAACACGCACCTGTCCATTACTGTGAAAACCAATCTCTTGGGTAAGCTACACTAGCTGAAATGACCACAGGCTGTCATTTAGTCTCAGCGCAGTAGTTTATCTGAAATTACCCACTCAGCTCTTTTTCTTCTTGCAGTAGTGGATAATGTAGCTGATTTTTGTTTTGGGATTTTTACACTCTTTGTCTTTATGCCGGGCTCTTTCTTCTCAGTGTTTAAGGAGCTGCTGGCCAGGCCTGACCAGGATCAGGAGCAAGAACAAGAGGAGGAGCCCGACCGGAAAAACGGGGCTCCGCACATCCCTAAAATCGGGGACATTAAGAAAGCCAGCCGCTACTCCATCCCTGACCTGGCTGTGGATGTAGAGCAGGTCATGGATCTGGAGAAAGCCAGTAAGAAAGCCAAGGCTAACAGCGCAGGAGGAAGAAACAAGCTGAAGAAGATCTTCGACAAGACACTGACCAGTATTCTACCACCCAAACCTTACAAGTGAGATGAGTTTAATATATGAAAGCTGTATTATGTTATGTCACTTATATACTTTTAACTAATGAGACAAATCGTGAGCTGTGTGTTCATGCTAATGACGTCACACACCCTCAATTTCAGGTTTGGTTTTATAGAAAACAGCAAAGAGGCTTTAATATATTGTGTATAATTATATAAAAATATGCCTTTATTTGTTGTGAATATTCGCCCTCTAGTGGTGAAAATTAAATACTGTGCATTTAAATTTGTCAAGACTCCAATTCAAGGCTCTCATTCACTTGCATAGATTTTTAGCCATACAAACTAGTATGTTTCTATCATATTTTATTAATGTACTGTCATAAACACTGGATCCTGTCCGTTGTTCCTGGAGTAGCTAATTTCCGTCATTACAAAATACGCTGGATATAACTCTTGTGGTTTGTTCACAGTGACGTTGGGGTGGGACAGTCCCAGGATGACAGTATTGTGGGCCTAAAGCAGTCAAAGCAGATCCCTCCTGCTCTCCCTGTCAGTGGAAACCTTTCCTCAAGCAACCCTGACCTGCTGCAGTCACACCACCGCATACTCGACTTCAACAACCAGCCTGGTAAGATGATGGGATTTACGCAAGACATTGTGCTGTATTAAAAACCTTCCTGATTTTGAAACAACAGTCTTATTAAGCACCAGAAGTTAGGGGTAGGTTGGGTTTAAGGGGTGACCTACTTTCCTATCAACCTCATTACACTAGGAATAAGGTTTAGTCGATAATCATTTGATCCAAGTATTTGTCTAACAACCTTCTTAAGAGAGTACAGACTTTAAATCGGTAAATAATGATCATTAAGATCTTTACGAGGATGCTTTAAATACATTCTTATTATGCACTTGACTTCAGGGCATCTACAGAATCTTTTACAGAGGTTTAATCACAGTACATGCATATTTTATAAGATGCTCATGCTGTCCTGAATGTCCTCTTTCAGAAGCAGTCCCTATAAGTAAGTATTTGATCTCAAAGGTTCCTCGACTACTTTCATTTTTCTAATCACGGTCTTCTTTGGGTCACTTGTCTGCTAAATTCTGACATTGATTTTGCCATTTAAAGTTCTTTATGTAGCACAGCTTTGGTGGGGCTCAATCAGGTCCTAATCTGTCAACACTTTGGTGGGAGTTATCAAAAGTCTTAAGCTAATTGATTCTTGTTTACTAAATCATGTCGCTTTCACACTGAAGGGTTTATTGTTGGATTAGGATTGGTTGACCTTGAAGGTTGATTTGTGTTTGAGTGTTCTGATATATAGGACAACTGCACCTCTGGTGACCCAACTCCTAATTCCCTATTTAGAGTCCTTTGACAATTTCATTCCTCTTTATTCTCCTTTGCTGTGTTCGAAATCGCATACGTCCATACTATATAGTAAGCTAAAAACAGTATACGAGCCAAGTAGTATGTCCGAATTCATAGAATTTGAAAAACAGTCTGCGAGAAGTACCCAGATTACCTACTACTGGGTAAATTCTGAAGTGTTTATCGGATTAACGCTACGCTACGCTATCCCATAATGCTTCGTGAGAGAATTCATCAATGGGAGTGAAGCAAAGCAGCTCACAGAGGTAGGTCCCGTGATGAAAACAAAATGGCGGATGTAGTATGTTCGAGTTTAATTCATACTGCTCACATTCATACTGTATAGAATGTACAGGGTGGGCCATTTATATGGATACACCTTAATAAATTACATGGACAATTGCCTTCAGGTGACCCCAAAGATAAAAGTCTAAGGGGGTCAGATCGGGAGACCTTGGGGACCATTCAACTGGCCCACGACGACCAATCCACTCTTCAGGAAACTGTATTTAGGAAACCATTCTCATTTTATTAAGGTGTATCCATATAAATGGCCCACCCTGTACTTTTCTATCGGTCGAGTAATAATAATAATAATAATAATAATTCCTTACATTTATATAGCGCTTTTCTGGACACTCAAATGTGTGCAGCATCCACCTGAATGATGCAACGGCAGCCATATTGCACCAGACCGCACACCACACACCAGCTAATTGGTGGAGAGGAGACAGAGTGATGAAGCCAATTATGATATGGGGTTGGTTAGGAGGCCATGATGGACAGAGACCAGTGGGCAAATTTGGCCAGGATGCCGGGGTTAAACCCATCACTTTTTTTTTTGAAGGACATCCTGGGATTTTTAACAACCACAGAGAGTCAGGACCTCAGTTTAACGTCTCATCCAAAAGACGGCGCTCACTGAGCAGTATAGAGTCCCCTTCACTATACTGGAGCTGTCGTATTTAATAAAGACATTGTTACGACTCTTGATGGAAATTTGTCTAGGAATTTAAAAAGGGGTATCATCGAGATGACCAAAGAATAAGCTATAAGTGAAAGGTGGCAAGACAAATGCAGGACAACAAATTAGCACCGCAAAAGATTTATTGCTCTCAAAACCAAGCAAGCAATTACAAATAAAGCAGTTGAGCAATAAACTGACTCTGGTTTCGTTCCAATTAAAGCGGTTTACTAAAATCTGATGCAGTATAAATAATAAACTCTGGTCAAAAAACTGTGTTTGCTCTATCTTTCTTTCTTTCTTTCTTTCTTTCTTTCTTTCTTTCTTTCTTTCTTTCTTTCTTTCTTTCTTTCTTTCACTTTTGTACCTCATACTATAACTCAAAGTGGCGCTCCACTACGATATCATATTTTAAACTGTAGTTGATGTGTAATGTAGCTGTGTGAACAACATCTCTGAATGTAAGATGCTCAAAGTTCAATGCAAAGGGAGACATTGGCTTTTACAGAGTTAGCTTAGCAAACCTACAGCGATCGAAGTTTGGGGACTACAAAAAAATACATCCGGGCTGATAAGATCACAAGGGTTTCCAGTTACACGCATTTACCATGCGCACACACCCTGCGCAGGGGCGTGGCCAGAGGCGGTGTAATATTAGAGCAGAGAAAGTTAAAATGGCGTCCAAATGCTGCTATTTCCACAGAGCTTCTTCTGTTTCTGTATTTGGGCTTCCAAATGAGACGACGCAAAGAGAAAAGTGCTTGCAGTTTAATTTTAATTATGTTCCAGAGAATTATAATAATATATATAACAAGCATTTGACAAATGAGAACTTTCAGAATCTCTCCAGTTCAGTGCTGATTCATGCTTGGAGGCGTGACGCTTTACTGGTGACGTGGAGCCAACATGCGAATCACAGCACATTATGTTAGCTGACCAATCAGAGTCTCCTGAGGGCGGGCCTTTCAGAGGAACTAGGAACGTTTTCATGTTAGCAGAGTAGCTGTATATAATCAAAGTAAGATAAATGAAAAAATTACCTGATTTTCTACAAGTGAAGCATGAGCACACATTGCTTTGCATCTTAAAAACACAACCAAGCCTTAAAAATACACTCTGAACCAACCCTTTAAAACAGCCCAATAAAGGTGGAGCAAACCATCACAAACAAAGTACATGTACACAACTAAACATATCAACATATTTACTGTAAACTGTACATGTATTTGAGCACTATTAATAAATTATATTAAATCAAATTATGGCTCTTACATATACAAAAACACAAAGTAAACATATTTATACCACCAAGACAAACAAGACAAGGCACTGAAAATTAAAGAAAGACAGAAAACCAATCCTCTCAATAAGAAAACATTGAAGCCAATAGTGAGAATCACAGGTTTAAATGGAACATAGGCAGGCTAGATCTGTTCAATACACACTTCAATGACATGCGTCGCAAACTCAGAAGTTACAAGCAACAAATGTATAAGTCAGAAAACAGATTGTTTCAATCAATCTTAAAACTCGGTAAAGTCTAAACATTAAACAGCAGCATGAAAACAGACAGCACAAAACAGTCAGCACACCAAAAAGAGCCAAACAATAGCTGATCTCTGTTCGTTGCCGCTTGCCGTTTAAAGCTCTCTGCAAAAATCATGATGCAAAGAACATTACCGCTGACTAACAATGATTGGCACCCTCGTTATCCAATAGTGTCAATAGTAGAGAGAGACAGAAAGAACATACACAGCAGGGCTCGAAATTAACCTTTTTGCTTGGTAGCACTGGTGCTTCTAACTTTAAAAATTTAGGCACACCAATAAAAATTTAGTTGCACCCACCAATTATGAGCACCGTTGCTAAGTTTTATATAAACAGATTTATTGCATTTAAAATCTACACTAATCAAAACTAACAAACAAAAAATATATATGCTTGCGTGAGGAAAATATGTCTCGAAGATACTCCGTTATCACAAGAAAATACATTTTTATAACATAATTGAGTGACCAAAAGATACAAGGACGGACCGCTCACTGGCCCTGCACGCATTACTTGACATGAATGAATCTGTTAACGTGCTGTGTTCTCATGGGTGATGTCTGATATTGCACAGATGCTTTTGACATATACCTTATTATTTGTATACGTCATTTTAATAGCAATACCGGTCTTTTCATGAGCTGCAATATTAGTTTAATCTTAGTCAATGCAAGCCCTTTTGCGATGGTGTTACTTATAGCTGCACGGCTGACAGCATCTGGCGATTAAATGAAGGATTAAACAGAACATCTCGTGCTTAAAATGTGTAGATGTGGCAAACAGTTACCTGAAAATTCAGTCCCACAGACTTTACAGTGAATGCTTTAGTTATTTTCATAGCAGACTTGAAGCCAATGGAAGTCTTTTATCCACTCTTCGACAAATGTAGATTGTGGATTAACATTCACCACGATCAGTAACCAGATGTGCCATTATTTGTTGCTTTAGGTGGTTTCTAAAACAAAATCTGACCGTGTTGTTGTCATTCTCATCTTCAGCACTTTACATTTTCGCGGTTGTAGCTCTCCTGTCATCTGAAGGCAGAAGGCGTTGACTGAGTGATTGACAGCTGATTTTAATCAATCCATTTGCGATCAGTTCTAGCGCAGTGGGCCAATAAAAAAGCGTGAAGGTGGGGCAAGCATTGTGGGCTTTGTTTACTGCAGCAAGTTGACATGGCAACAGTTTTAAACTGTTCCTGAGCGCTGCGTTTCAAGTGCGAAGATGCGTTCCTCGTGAATGTGTCCTAAATCCGTGCATGCGGTGAACATTTTGCAGTGAAAACCGGTCGCACGCAACAATTTTATACACTCACACAAATGCTCCCAAATATATTTTGAGGTCGCATAGATCAAATTTTGGGCGCATATGCGACCAAAACAGTCGCAATTTCAAGCCCTGCACAGGGAAAAACAGTGTATGATCTGTAACAGACATAAATGCATAACTTGAGTTGACTTGTTTGATTGGTGTCAAAGTGTCTCCTGCAAATTCATGTGAACCAAGAAAGCCATATCATGTTTTAAAGGAAGCTTCATCATAAGCACAGTAGAGCAAGTGGTTGACGTAGAAATTATGCATGCTTGGATTTCATTGTAGACATTACCCAGAAGTGGATTAGTTCTTAATTGTCCAAATAACTAAACACTAATTGTGAAAGTGACATGCATTAGTATGCAATGCACAGTGATCATGGTGTTCCCCATAAGTCTTTTTACATTCTAATAAAGAGGTCTTGGTGGCTAATTGTTGAATGGGTCGAGTGTACGGGCCTAAATCATTCCTATGTTCTTTAGACATGTCAGACCAGGTATTGCGAGTGTTTAAGGCGGACCAGCAAAGCCGGTACATCATGATTGGGAAGGACACCACGGCAAAAGAAGTGGTGGCTCAGGCCATCCGAGAGTTTGCCCTGACCGCCGCTGCTGAAGCCTATTCGTTGTGTGAGGTGTCGGTCACTCCTGAAGGTGTCATCAAGCAGCGGAGACTCCCTGAACAACTCTCCAAACTGGCTGACAGGATCCAGCTGAGTGGAAGGTGCTGACCTCAGAGTCCGCTTACTTTAGTTATTCTGTAGAGTTTTGGCTTTGGGATCAAATCACACTCATTGACCTCTCATTGATCTTTTCTCTGTATAGGTACTACCTGAAAAGCAACATGGAGACAGAGACACTGTGCTCGGATGAAGATGCGCAGGAGTTGCTGCGGGAGAGCCAAATCAGCCTGCTGCAGCTCAGCACAGTGGAAGTGGCAACTCAACTCTCCATGCGCGCCTTTGAGCTGTTCTGTGCCATCGAGCCCACCGAGTACATCGATGACCTGTTTAAGCTTAAAACTCGCCTCACCGGACCCCCCAGCCTCAAGCTTTTTGAGGAGGCCATCAATCGGGAGACTTTCTGGGTGGCCACGGAGGTGGTGCGAGAGGCCAACCAGCTCAAACGCATGAAGATCGTCAAGCACTTCATCAAGATCGCGCTGCATTGTCGCGAATGCAAGAACTTCAACTCCATGTTTGCCATCATCAGGTAGAATAAGTATTGAATTAAATGGTGCCTGTTATGCAAGAATCACTTTTTATAAAAGGTTTAAACACAGTTGTGTGGCAATACTGTGTGAATGTAGCCAGCCTATAGTCGTAAACATTAATTAATTCTTTTTTTTTTTTTATAATCACAGTTCATAAATCAGAAACATTTTGATTAACATTGTATAGGGAAAGTCCTGCCCATTAGTGATGATCTCTCTCTGTCATTAGCCCTGAGTGAGAAGCAGCCATCCGCCAGTTTTTGTGCCATACCTCTTGAAGATAATGTCAGCGACTAACAGGCATTATAAATGTGGAGTTTAAGGATGAACACCAAAGACTGTCACTATGTTGACACCTAGGCATTTGTAGCTCTGCCCTCTTTTGATAAGAGGGCTGGGAGCACAATCTTATTTAAATTTAAAGCGACAGTCACCAAAACGGCACTATTTGGATCAAAGACTATAGAGGGTCAGTTTCAAAGAGTTATAAAACATTATTTGTGGGGTATTTTGAGCTGAAACGTCACATACACACTCTAGGGACTTAATAAATCAGAGACTTATTTAATTGCTTGTAAAAAAGGGCATAATAGGTCCATATGTTGATATTCAGTAATTCAATATATCGTAATGTTAATCATGCACAAAATATTGATATCGTGGGCACTTCTAAATACTGTGAATAAATATTTATTATTTAATCTTTTTGAGTGCTTTTTAGAAATGTTCTTCAAATGCTTGAAGACTTTTTAGAGAAGTATTTACAGTAGCTTAATAGTTCAAACATGAGAGATTTTATATGTTATGGCCTACTACATGCTGAAATTTTGATTAAAAAAAATCAGCCCCTATTTATAGGGCCATTGTACATTAACACTGTGCAATAATGCTGCGTTCACACCAGACGCGGATAAAGCATCAAGCGTGAGTGATTTACATGTTCAGTCAATGCAAATACGCGAATAGACATCCTGCGGCATGATACGTGCGAATAAGGGGGTGCGAATTACGCAATTCGTACAAATGTAATTGGCGCAAGTTGATCGTTTTGTGCGATTGATGTGCTTAACACGCGTATCGCATGAATCGCTCAAGTTGGAAAATCTGAACTTCAGCGGACTTTCGCGCTGCGTTAACCAATCAGAAGTTTGCTCTTGTAGGGGAGTGATTATGACTTAGTGCCTGTTGTTGGTGTCCCGGGGGAATATCCTCTTGCCAACACCGGACAACAGCTAATTAAACTGGGCTCGGCTCAGTCTGAAGCACCGCTGAAACCTTCCATCATCCAGGTATAGTTTCTGGAGGAGTTGATGAGCTCACAGAGCTAGATGCACCTCTGAATGGATCTAGTGGACTCAGACACAGCTCCAAATGAATCGACACTGTTTTTCAGCCTTCCTAAAGCACATAAAGCACAGCTATTCTCTTAATAAAATCCCTGTTAGCCATTTAGCAACGAAGCTACAGTCTCTGAGCAGACAGAAACCCCGCCCATGACGCTAATCTGTGTCTTTTGCTCAGTGAATTTGACACGCGAATGAAGCAAATTTGAAACTCAAATGAAGCGAGTAAACTCAAAATATTCACGCGTCTTTTTATCCGCACGTACCGTGTCTGGTGTGAACACACCCTAAGACTCCAATAGTTCTCCAACATAATTTAATTTAATCTCACAATGAAAACTGCAAAAACTTTTATTAATTTTAGGCGATGTTAATTACTAAAAACACAATAAAATAGCAGTCATAATTGTTTTATTAAATGGAGTAATTAGCTGATTTTAGTAGTGTTATTTAGTAATACTAACTCAATACTAAGTAGCTATAATCTGCCTTTTTCTCACTGCTGATTTTAATCTATTAACTAACATTTGCTAATGAGACTTTATTATAAAGTGATATTGTACTTTATAACCTTTTTGCAATTTAGTTAGGTTGAAATATTTCTTTTTTTTGTTATTATACCAGTTAAAGTAATCTTTTTGTCATTAAGGACAACATGATGATAACACCATATATTGTGCTAAAAGCTTTAGCAGTTAATCTCAACAAGACATTTTGAAACCATAATAATTGGAAAAACCTATACCTTTGTGTCTTCCAGTGGTCTGAACTTGGCACCAGTGTCCAGGCTGAGAGGCACATGGGAGAAGCTGCCCAGTAAATACGAGAAGCTGTTTAGTGATCTTCAAGACCTCTTCGATCCCTCCAGGAATATGGCCAAGTATCGGAACCTTCTAAACAGCCAGAACCTGCAGCCCCCCATCATCCCACTCTTCCCCGTCATCAAGAAGGATCTCACTTTCCTGCATGAAGGTAAATTGATGCATGGATATAAGATTTTGGCCTGAATCCGATAACTTTAGAATTGGAAGCCGATAATCAAATATACAGGCTGATAAATGCAAACCTTGGGATGAATTTTCATATACAGTCTACAACTATTTTAAAAACTTAAGTGCAAAACAATGAAAAAATCTAATTAAATATTAAAGAAATCTAATAAAAATAGGTTAATTAAATAATAAATAATCACAAAATCATTTATATTGTGGCGTCCAGTTTTTTTATAACAGTAAAAACTGTCACACTCCCAACATCTTCCCTCCAGCATACACTCTTCGAAATTATGCATCTGCTGCATGAACCAATCACTGAAAATAATCCATCGTTTATTGGTCGATATTTTTTTATTATAGCGGGACGATATAACAATAAATTAAGTGTTTATCAGGTGATACCGATACACCATGCTTGTATGTGGTGACATATATACTAGCCATGCTTGTTTTGTTATTGAACATAGCTTAGTTTGAAGATTTATTTGCTGTAATAAATGGGTCGTACAAGCTTGATGGCCTTCTCAAAGCCTCCTCCCCAGTCTAAAAAGTCATTTGATTGAGTCTAAGCCAGAAAAATGACCTATTGATTCCATTCCATTCTCATGCCCTAATCCCTTTAAAGCAGCGGTTCCCAACAGGAGGGTCCTGGCCCACAAGGGGGCCTCAGCAAGCTCTGTGGGAGGTCGCGTCATATTTTTTTAATTCTTTAGCAGTGGACAGTTAGGAGAATGGTCATGTTGCCTTAGTTCATTTCATCCCCTGGCTGACCAAACAAATGGACAAATTTGTAATTCATCTTTCACAAAAAAGACTGATCTCACTGATTCTCCTTTAGCAGCTAATAGTAATGACCCAAGCATATTGGACCCAGGTGAGGAAGCTCCAAACATTTCGGGTTGCAGCGCTAGCAATACTGGAAACACGAAATGCAGGAAATACCAAGATAGTTACCTGAACTATGATTTTATTCCATTTTCTCGAAGCAAAGAGTCCCTGACCCAGCCACAGTGCATTATCTGCGCCAAAGATTTTGCTAACGAATGCATGAGGTCGTCCAAATTAATGACATTTGCAGACGACTCATCCCCAATACCGCGGCAAGCCCAGCGCATTTTTTTAACAAGCAAGGCAAAATAATTGACACGCATCAAAAATGAGATGAGGGACGTCACAGTAGCAAGAAACTTGGAAAAAAATGGACCAAAGCCTTACGTTTCTGTTACAAATGACCTACTGATGTTTTGCTTATATATTTTACATTAGGCTATATGTTGTGCATAAACATATCTAAATATAGTAATAAACATACCGTTTATTTGAAAACAACATTTTTTGTCATCCCTACTGCAAACTTATATGAGTGAGGGGGGCCTTGCAATATTTTCCGGGGGAAAAGGGGGGTCTCAGGCAAAAAAGGTTGGGAACCACTGCTTTTAAGGGTTCAACCTCTGGAGTGAGAGCTGTGTAGGAGACCAAAAGAATTGCTGGAATCTGACATCACATGTATAAAGAATCATGGGAAAGAAAAGCATGCAATCTGATGGAATCTTTTAAGAGGCTTGTTTTGAGTGCTTTGGTTTAGAACTACTCTTCATAATGGTGGTCTGAATGTATTTATTCCATTTTGTATGCAGTATTTCAGATATCTGCCAAGATATTGATTAGATAAACACACAAACACATATAATTTGTGGGTACTGCTTAACTCATTCCTGGCCTGCCTCTGCATAGCCTTTCCAATTTTTTTCTAACTATTTTATTTTATTTTATTTTGTCAAGATTTACCAAGCAGTCTTTCAAATTTATTTCTAATTAGGATTAAATTTTAAATTTAATTTAATGTAATATTTAAATTTAATTTAATTTAATTTTTTATCGTCATACATTTAGTGCAAGATTTACCAACCATCCTTTCAAATTAATTTCTGGGATTTTTTTTAATTCTTATTTTTTTTATTTAATTTTATTTCTTATTGCCATACATTTAGTGCAAGGTTTACGAAGCATCTTTTCAAATAAATTTCTAACTAGGATTTAAAAAAAAAAATTTATTCTTATTTTTTTTAATTTAATTAAATTTAACTTAATTTAATTTTATTTCTTATTGCCATACATTTAGTTCAAGATTTACCAAGCATCTTTTCAAATTTATTTCTAACTAGGATTTTATTTTATATTGCCGTAAATTTAGTGCAAGATATCAAATTTATTTTTAACTAGGATTTTATTTTTTATTTAATTAATTAATTATTTTTTCGTTTGATTGATTTTTGTTTATTTTTTGTTATTTTATTGCAGTGCATTTAGTGCAAGATTTACCAAGCAGCTGTAGCTTATAAGTATGCATATGTCACATTTAATGAGGCGTGTCTTCAAGGCATAGTTCATTCAAAAATGAAAATGACCTCACTTTAATCATTTATTCTCCCTCATGTCCTCTTTAGTTTTACAGGTTTTAATTTTTTCAGTTGAGCACAAAAGGAAAAATTTTGAAAAATGTTGGTTGCTGGCAGCAATAGCCTTTCAAAAAAGCTACCAGTACTTTTCAAAATACTTTCTTTTGTGTTCAAGAAAAGAAAGAAACATATGAAGGGCAAGTAAATGATCACAGAATTGAAAAATTTGGGTGAACTATCCCTTTAAGAGTTTATTTTGAAAGTAAAAAAAATGATGTAACCATTTTGTGACAAACTTAATCTGAAGGAATTATGTAATTGCACCACTCCAGGGAATGACTCCAAAGTGGATGGTTTGGTGAACTTTGAGAAGCTGCGGATGATCGCTAAAGAGATCCGACACGTGGGCAGAATGGCAGCTGTAAACATGGACCCTGCGCTGATGTTCAGAACCAGGTGAGTCCCTTCCTGATCTGACTTCACAATCACGCATTTCTCCTCTTTCAGGCTGGACTCTTCACACTATTGAGTAGCTTTTAGTGTCCACTCACTGTGATATGTACAGCTCTCACCTCACGCTTCCACACACAGGCTTTTTCAGAAGGTTTTTTGGCTTTGTTGAAGTGTTTCTGTGATGTTTGTGTATATGAGACCAGTTAAACCATTGTGTGTGTTACTCTCCGTCTGCTTTATTATCAGAGAAGTTATTGTCTCTCCTAGGGCTGTGCAATATGACAACATATATGGTGTGGACAAAAAAACAAGTCTGTCGTTTCATATTATGCTCTGTGGTTTATATCGTTGTGTCCCAAACCATAATACTTCATAATTTATATGAGCGCAATATTACATGTCATTACAGGGATGCAGACAGAAACAGGAGTAACAGCATTGTGAGAAATTGCAATCTTGAAAGTATAAAGTTTAGACTTTGCATTTTAGATTATTATATTATTTATAATGTTTAAAAATATCATATTTTGTTATATTTCTATTATTATTAAAATATTTATTTATATTATTTATTTGTCTTAAATGTTGCAAAAGTTAAGTTAATACTTATTTTAGATTTTTACATTTTTTTATTTGAATATTTGCCTTGAAGTTAAAGTAAATAATGTGAGAAATATGATCGCATATGAAGTAGTACATTTCTGAGTATGTTCTTTAAATGAAATAAAATGAGCACTGTGCTACGCATGACAGATTACATTATTTATTTTCTTTTTCAATTATTTCTTTTATACCTGCTTAAAAAAATTTAATTAAATAAAATTAAAAAATATATATATATTTTTATTTTAATTCTTAGTTTTTTTTTTTTTTTTTAAATTTCTGTTTCATTTATTCTTGTTTATGTAAAGTAAAGCACTTTTAATTAGCCTTGTGTATGAAACGTGCTATATAAATAAACTGGCCTTGCCCTTAAAATGTAACAAAGTAACAAAGTCTTTTACATGTGGTCAATAATATACAGTGCTCAGCATTAGGGATGCACCGAATATTTGGCCACTGAAAATTTTCAGCCAAAAATTGCCTAATTCGGTTTTCATTTCGGTTTTTATCACCGAAAAAAATCGGCCCAAACAGTACAGCACGTTGTGATGACACAAACCGCGGCCTGCACGTGTTGTCTGAAGCAGCATGTCTAAGGCAGGGCTATTCAATTGGCGGCCCGCGGGCCGAACCCGGCCCCCGAGGCAATTTGTTCTGGCCCTACAAATAGTGTGACCAAGACATCAAGAATAAATTTAGTTCAGTCAAAAAACGGCCGCTGTAGTTATGTAGTGACGTGCGTCTGTTCAATACAGCATGAGCTGCGCAGAGCGGGAGTCACCTGACAGTGGCGAGAGCAGCCGAATACATTTGAGTATGTTTGTAGACAAGGTCTTTTGTACAATGCACTGATATCGTTATTAGGGATGCAACGATTAACCGATTTCACTATTAACTGCGCTTTAATTCATCTCGGTTAATTAATCGTAAAGGCTTCTTTAAGCCGTATTTCTGGATTTCTGTTCTGCCGCACGAAACGAAACTGCTGAACAAAGTTACGCCAAGTTGCCAACTGTGCGCTAGTTTAAAGTTCCGAGCTTGTCCACCGAAGCTAATACGCACGCACACTGTAATAACTATAGCCGCGGGCTGTTCCCATATCACGTCTTTCCCGCGTGCAAGTTTGTTATGTCGTAAGAATATATGCCAATATGCGGGCGCAAGTGGAGCAACGTGCTCGCGGCTTTGGGCGCACGCAGTAGAAGACATCTCATGCTGTAGCGGTGAGAGTTGTGCTTAGCTTTCAGTGCAATGTAAACAAAAGACATGTTAGACGAACTATTATTAAAATGATTATGTATGTATGAACGTAGATGATAACAACAGTTAATCTAAATATTGGCGCCGACCTTCATAACAATTATTATTATATTATTTTCTCCCGTTCCTCTCTATAAACACACACATAATTAAATTGTGTAGCCCTATAAGCACAGAAAAACCTACAGCATAAAAACTATTACTAATGAAATGCCTTTTAAAGGTTTTTTTAATATTAGTTAGGGATGTCCAGATCTAAATCTAGCTAAAATAAAGCTTAAATTTACATTAGATGTGATAACTGTGAAACACTGATTATTCTTCACACTATAATCGTACAACCAAAATCTATAATTGTTGCATCCATAATTGTTATGCAGTTCAAAACATCTTATATTAAATTCTCTGAATGTAGAAGAAGCCTACTTCAGCAATACACTGATTTTGTTGTGCTGTGAAATACAACATTTGAATGTTTGTTAAAAAAAACTTGTACAATGCAGTGATATTATATAGTTTCAAAATACAATATATTAACATTTTAATGTAGACAAATACAACGTGGGTGTCTAAAGGAGCAAAAATACATAATTGGCTCTTATATGCAGTTGTGTCATCATTTATATTGCAAGTCATGTCTCTCCGGCCCTTCGTTTGGGATGCTTTTCATGAACTGGCCCCCGTGACAAACTAATTGAATAGCCCTGGTCTAAGGTGTGTCTATTCGGATGCCATCACGACTGTACTTGATCCTTGATATAAAGATAATTTCTTGGATGCGGAAATAAAGCAGCGCGCAGCGTAATGATCCAGAATGTGATGGATGCGGAGACCCTGCGGGAGATGGAGAGCTCACACGCAGAAGAGGGAGATCAGAGTGCAGAAAAAAACGAGATGCTGCTCATTGCAGAGCCACTTGGGTTCCAATGAGGGGGAGCTTGAGCTCCAGCTCCTCCTCCTTTAAGCTGTTTTAATGCGTAAACCTACCCAACCTCTAACCCCAACCCTCAGTGACATGACTGGTCGATGAAGTGCTCCTTGCTGGAGCTCAGCTCTGCCCAAATGGCTCTGCAGTGAGTAGCACTCGGGAAAAAAAAAGACTCGTCTCTCTGCACTAGAATGAGGAGCATGCATCCTTGTTGTCTAATATGTTTAGTGAAATCCTGCAAGAAAGTACCTCAAAATATATTAGGTAGGCTATTCTGTTCTGACTTGGGCTACTATATACAAAAATGAAAATGTATGCACTGGCCCTATTTAAATACACTCTCTTAAATCTTTCTCAAATGTCATTCAGACGACAAGCTCAACCACATAACAGCTTATCTGTCTGAAGTCCCCATCCGCAGAAGGGATAAGCCATTGTTGCAATGTGCTAAATATTTTCATAATTTGTTATTGATTTATTCTTTGACACTTTAATATTAATTTATGCAATTGCAATGCCTTGATTTTAGTAAGGTTAGTACACAGACATAGACATGTGCAAATGCACATAGTTCTAATAATTGGCATAAGTTTTTTCGGTGTTGGTTTCCTCGTTTTTGTTTTCGGCCAAGAATTTTTAATTCAGTAGATCCCTACACAGCAAAAATAATTACACCCCTCACTGATCTCTATTTTAAATTAATATTTTCTATAGGATGCTTTATAGTAGTTTATTTGTGCATATACATTAGTTTAGTCAGTAGTACCAAAGACAAAAACTGGAATTAATCTTAACAAATAAATAAATAAATAAATAAAATCACAGTCCAAAAAATAAGTACACTCAAATTAATGTGTTTGGGAAAAATATTAGATATATGTATTTTTAATAAACAGGAGAAATCAAATTTATTTGAAATTTGTTGCATGTAATTTTTTGTTGTTGTTGCCATAACTAGTTTGAATTTAAATGCATTATCTGACTAAACTCTTACTTTAATTGATATAACTGTTTAAACCGTTGGCTATGTTCACTGAGAAATGAATAAAAATAATAATATCCATATTAGGGCTGAACAATATATGATTTGATGTGTGTATCTGCAATAGTCACATTGCAGGATTAGATTATTTATTAAAGATTAAAAGGTAAATTATTATTATTTATTTATTTTATTATTACTATTTATACGATAATAACCATGTTATTTTACATTTAATTGGTCAATTTCTTTATTTAAATACTGTTAAACTCCCCAGAAAACCACACAGCACTGTTTATTTATTTATTTTTGCTTGTCATTTATTAGTGTTCATGCAGATACACTGCATAGAAAAAGACTTGATCATCCCAGTCGATCTAAATTAATGGAAACTCTCCAAATAGAGCTATTCAAATCATCTGCAGAAATGTTATTTATATTGCCATATACAGTTGAAGTCAGAATTATTAGCCCCCCTTTGAATTTTTTTTCTTTTTATAATATTTCCGAAATCATGTTGAACAGAGCAAAGAAATTTTCACAGTATTTCCTATAATATTTTTTCTTCTGGAGAAAGTTTTATTTGTTTTATTTCGCTTAGAATAAAAGCAGTTTAAAATTTTTTAAAAAACATTTTAAGGTCAGAATTATTAGCCCCTTTAAACTATTTATTTTTTTCGATAGTCTACAGAACAAACCATCATTATACCATAACTTGCCTAATTACCCTAACCTGCCTAGTTAACCTAATTAAACCATTGGGGTTGTACTCATTAATGCTGAACACTGTATATACACTATTAACTGACTGATTTGACACAAATGGTACTATATCGTGACATATATTGTTGTAAGGATATGAGATGACTTGTATCGTGATATGATATTTTTGTCATGTAGCCCAGCCCTATAGTCTCTCTTTTGGTCTGTGGTACGTCTCACTGTGGTATCCTTGCTCTTGTTTCTCCTCATCTAAGTGTGTCTCCCTCTCTTTTTGTCATCGGCTTTCTCTCTCCTCCATTTCTCTTCTTTGTCCACCCTCTCTGCCCCACGCTTCACTATTCATGGCTCTCCTTTACAGGAAGAAGAAATGGAGGAGTTTAGGGTGAGTATGGTGAACTCTGACCTTTGGCCTTGTGTGTGCGCGCGCCCTCTTTTAATTTGGCCTGGCTCCTCACCATGCTTTATTATTATTATTATTTTTTATTTTCTGGTTCATTTGAGAATGCATTGGATCCCCATCTGACCGTTTGACCTCCATCACTTTTGCTACTCAGGGTCATTGAATGAACTCACATCATTCTAAAAACACATCCTAATGCTGCTGTCCTTTTATTACTATTGATTTTTATTTTTTTATGTTTTACAAACATTATGCATGACTTTTTTTGTTGTTGTTTTACAGTTTGGTTCCAGCTCATTTATTAATCTGATATCCCATGATCCATTTAGCAAAAGTGATTTAACGTGCCCCTTTCAGCTAAACTACTTACCATAGTTGCACGCCTTCTACTAAGCATTTACAGTGTGGTTGTGTGTTATTTTACATTATGTTAGTTTAATACGTATGTTTGAAATTTGGGTGAAGAGTGCAAAACTGCTGTAAGTGTTTTCAAATGTTTTCTTATACACTCACCGGCCACTTTATTAGGTACACCTGTCCAACTGCTCGTTAACTCAAATTTTTAATCACATGGCAGCAACTCAATGCATTTAGGCATGTAGACCTGGTCAAGACGATCTGCTGCAGTTCAAACTGAACATCAGAATGGGGAAGAAAGGTGATTTAAGTGACTTTGAATGTAGCATGGTGGTTTGTGCTAGACAGGCTGGTCTAAGTATTTCAGAAACTGCTGGTCTACTGGGATTTTCACGCACCATCATCTCTAGGGTTTACAGAGAATGGTCAGAAAAAAAAAGACACTTTCTTGGCACACTTGGGCCTATTTCTACCAGCTGAGCATCGTGTCAATGCCACAGCCTACCTGAGTATTGTTGCTGACCATGTCTATCCCTTTATGACCACAGTGTACCCATCTTCTGATGGCTACTTCCAGCAGGATAACACGGAAATTTATGTCATAAAGCTGAATCATCTCAGACTGGTGTCTTGAACATGACAATGAGTTCACTGTACTCAAATGGCCTCCACAGTCACCAGAGCTCAATCCAGTAGAGCACCTTTGGGACATGGTGAAACGGGAGATTGGCATCATGGATGTGCAGCTGACAAATCTGCTGCAACTGCGTGATGATATCATGTCAATAGGGACCAAAATCTCTGAGGAATATTTTCAGTACCTTGTTGAATCTCTGCCATGAAGGATTAAGGCAGTTCTGAATGCAAAATGGTGTCCAATCCAGTACTAGTAAGTTGTACCTAATAAAGTGGCCAGGTAATGTAACTCATTTCAATATACAAAGACATTTATGATGCTAGTGCTAAAGTAATGAAGCACTGTACCTTTAAATATGAAACAAATGCTTTTGAAATGCAAATTCAATGATAAACATGACCAAAAAAAGTAAATCGTAACATCTACTTTACATGTAAGTATGAAATAAATGCTTTTAAAAGGCAAATTCAATGATAAATATGACCAAAAAGTAAATCGTATCATCTACTTACCATTTAAGTATGAAACAAATGCTTTTAAAAGGCAAATTCAATGATAAATATGACCAAAAAAGTTAAATAATCATAAAATCTCATGTAAAGTTTAAAGAGATAGTTCACCAAACATGAAAATTCCATCTTAATTAACACATTACTCACCTTCATGGGTTTCTTTCTTCAATTAAACACAGAAAAGATATTTTGAAGAATGCTGGAAATTGGTTTCCATAGTAGTTGTTTTTTCTACTATGGGTCTCAATGGGTTTCAGCATTCTTCAAAATATCTCCTTTTGTGTTCAACAGAAGAAAGAAAATGTTAATGGTTTGAAATCACTTGAAGTTGAGTAAATAGTCAGTAAATGTTCATATGTGGGTGAACTATCCCTTTAAGAACTCTACTTCCTTGGTTATTTAACATCCCGTTTTTATTTACCTGCCTGAGATGTGAAAATGCATGGAATGTTTTAAAGCTGCGAGGAATGCAACTTAATGCATGTCAGTGAGAGACTGCATCTGATCCTGCATCAGCAATACTGCCCTCTATTAAAGTCAGCCTGTATCTTTAACTCTGCTCTGTGTGTGTATGTGTGTGTGTGTGTGTGTGTTTAGGTCACTCAGCCAGGGCAGTGCCAATGCGGCCGTCCTGGATGTGACCCAGACGGGTGGGCACAAGAAGCGGGTCAGGCGGAGTTCCTTCCTTAATGCCAAGAAGCTGTACGAGGACGCACAGATGGCACGCAAAGTCAAACAATACCTGTCCAACCTCACCCTGGAGACCAACGAGGAGAGCCTGCAGACGCTCTCAATGCAGTGTGAGCCCTCAATCAACACTTGTGAGTAGCACACACAAACGCATACAGACTTGTTCCTATATCCTGGTGAAGACTCTCATAGAAGCAATGACGTTTCTACTATATAAACCATATATTCTCTCTCACTATCCCTAAACTCAAACCTCACAGGAAACAATCTGCACTTTTACATTTTCAAAATACTTCATTCTGTATGATTTTATAATCATGTTTACTCATGGGGATCTCAATTTTGGTCCCCACGATGACACTAATCCCCATGAGTCTGTGTGTATTTGGTTTTAAGTCCCCACCGGGATGTAAAAACAAGTACACACACACAAACATATATTTAAAAAATCATGTTGGTCACTAGGACAAATAAAAAAGATATATGTTTCTGAAGGCTCACTTATTTGGTCAAAAATACAGTAAAATTGTAAAAAGTTACTATTTTAAAGATGAAGTATATAGTACAAAGTATATAGCAGAATAAAAAATGAATAGTGCATTGTTAAAGAGATGCTTCACCCCAGAAATGAAGAGTTTGCCATCATTTACTCACCCTTCACTTGTTCAACACCTATTTGAGTTTCTTTCTTTTGTTGTACACAAAAATTCTGGTAGCTTGTACACATTGACTTCTATAGTAATTTGTTTTTCCTCCTATGGAAGTCGATGGGTTCCAGCAACCAGCATTCTTCAAAATATCTTCTTTTGTGTTCAAAAGAACAAAACTAAGGTTTAAAACCACATTATTCTTATAAATGCAATATTGAGCTGTTTTTACATGATGCCTAACAGTAATGAAATATTGTGTGGAAAAAACTCATGTTCGAAGCCTTGATTGAAACTCAAACTGTCAACAAATTCCTCCAAATGCACCTCTTATGTGTTACACTGCAAAAAAAGCTTTTCTTCTTGTCAAAATATGTATAGATTCTTAAATTAAAAAGCATTTTCTAGACAAGCAAAAAACAGTGTCTTGTTTTCAGAAATAATGTCAAAATCAAGCAGTTTTTTCTTAAAACAAGCAAAATAATCTGCCAGTGGGTTAAGTAAAATAATTTATTTCACAGCAGAAACAATGTTATTTTGCATAGCTCATTGGTAGATTAGTTTGCTTGTTTTAGGGAAAAACTCACTTAATTTTGACATATTATTTCTGAAAACAAGACTAGAAATACTAGAAAATGCTTTTTGATTAACATATTTTAGTATGAAACAAGACAACAACTCTTAGTAAGAAAAGACAATCCTACTTACATATTTAGAGTGCATTTAGTCTATCATTTCCATTTATGAAGGAGATGTGTTCCTCATATTGTTGATATATTTTATGCAAAAACCCCAAGTATCTGCTCAGAATGCAGATAGAACCTTAAAATTCCAAATAAAATGAGTTATATTACAATAATTTTAAAACATCTAAAGAGTAGCATTTAAATGAGCAATGTCACACAAGTAGCAGTGTGATATGGCTGTATATCAGCACTGGTGGGAGGCGTGCGTTAGCACAAGGCCACAGGCTGAGTGCCTTAGCGTCCCACCAGTGCTGATATACAGCCATATCGCACTGCTACTCGTTTGATATTGCGTTTATACAACAGTTCGACGGCACAATCGCGTATATAAAAAAGAAAAACATGGAGAGTCTAAAAACCCTTTTGTATGAGGAACTACTTTCTTACGCCATTCATTCACATCTGCAGCTGACGTCAAAACAGCAGAAGCCATTACTAATTCACCAACGTCACTTTAGAGCTAGTGTTTGAATGATTCTCTAGCGGTATGTCTAAAGTGATGACAAAACAGCTGATTTTGCTGACATTTTAAGATTATAAGGTTGAACTTGACAGATATCTTCTTACAGTGTTACAGTCTACAGTATTTCTCTGTTGCAATCGGGATATCACAATAATTAACCCCGAAAAAGCAGCGCAATCACTACCAGATTTCTGTTGTGTTTGCGATAAGGAAAAAAGCTAAACACAAGTGGGCATTTCTTCTTTCTTTCTGCCAGCACAATACACATTCCTGAAAAGCGAGTAAATCGGTAAAAATACAGCACTACAACATACAAAAGAGAGAGATCGACTTAGAAAATCACTCACCAAAATACCTGCCAACATGTCTCTGAAAATCCGGGAGACCAGGGGGCGGTGGAGGGGGTGAGGTCTCTAAATAACACTGCTGAGAACTGAGATAGGAAAGTAACTGTATTACAATAGGCACTTTCTTTATTAATAAACTGCATAGTTGCAATCTATACAAAAGAGAGAGATCGACTTAGAATATCACTTACCTGTTTAATAATGATTTGATCAGATGTAGTTAGCAATCATGCTGTTTTAATCTTTTAAGCAAGGGCTTATTATGTGGTCCTGGCGCTATCTTGTGGATAGACAACGGCAACCGTCTTTGGCTAATGGACGCCAATGCGCTGTCTCTCAGAAATGATAAATATTTTGAAATAGACACTGTCCTTATAAATAAACTGCATAATTTCCATCTAAACAACTACATTCTCAACTAAAAAGGCTCAAAAGTACATTATGTTGTCCAATAGCTGCAATATTTGTCAAGCTGTAAAGTGTCCTGTGCTTGTTGCTGTATGTGGGTGTAGTAATACAGAAGAGTGAGGAGGCTGTGCAAATGCTGTTATTGCAGAATATCGCATGGCTGTCAGTCAGTCAGATTCAAGAACCAGACAGAACTGTTGTATAAAAATATTATGTAACATTTTAAATGTTCCACTATGGTTTTTTGATATCATTTAAATGTGTTTTGGCTGAATAAAACCTTTTTCTTTTATCCACACAGTGCCGAAGAGTTCTGGGGACAGAAAGAGACCCGACACATCTCCCGTAGTCTCACGGGCCGCGACCCACCAGCGCCAGCAGCTTCAAAAAGCCAACCAGGCGCTTCAAGTGCCTGCCGTAGCCCTCTACCCATCCCGCAAAAAAGTGCCAGTCAAAGACTTACCGCCATTTGGTAAAACACCTCATTCTTGTAGCTCAAACACAACAGCATTTACAGTTGAAGTCAAAATTATTAGCCCTCCTGTTCTTTTACAAATATTTCCTAAAGCATGTTCAATAGAGCAAGGAGATTTTCACAGTATTTCCTATAATATTTTTCCTACTGGAGAAAGTCTTATTTGTTTTATTTTAGCTAGAATAAAAGTGTTTATTTTATTTTTTTTTAACCATTTTAAGGTCAATATTGTTCCCTTACTTGTCTAATTCACCTAGTTAAGCCTTTAAATGTCACTTTAAGCTGAATACTAGTATCTTGTAAAATATTATTTACTGTCATCCTGGCAAAAGTTATTAAAACTATTATGTTTAGAAATGTGTTGAAAAAATCTTCTTTCCATTAAACAGAAATTGAGGGCAAAATATACAGAGGGGCTAATAATTCAGGGGGGTGAATAATTCTGACTTCAACTGTCCATCATACACTACTGATGTCTGTATTGTGTTTGCCCAGGCACAAGCTCACCCCAGTCTCTGAAGAAGATCCTGTCCCTTTCAGAGGAGGCAGGAGACAGACACAGAAAGCAGGCCGAGGACAGCGTGTCCAACAACTCCTCACAGCTCTCGTCTCCTCCAACATCTCCTCACAGCTCACCCAAAAAAGGTAAGGGTACAGACAGATTGTTTTCTCTAGGGCTGCACAATATATCGCAAAAGTATTGTTACCGTGATAATAGTACAGGCAGTGCAGAATTATTAGGCCACATCATCCTCTTTATGCATGTTGTCTTACTCCAAGCTGTATAGGCCCGAAAGCCAAGAAATGTGTTGAAAAAAATCTTCTCTCCATTAAACAGAAAGTGGTGGAAAATATACAGGGGGGCTAATAATTCAGGAGCTATTGCAAACATGTGTGATAAATTACATTTATTTTATGCATTTGATCTAAATTTGACCAATCAGGTGAGGCATTACTCTCTTTATCCCCACCTTCTTAGTAGTTGCTCTACTGCTATTGGCTGGAGTGGCCCAAAGGTGAACCAAGAGCTGTAAATAAACACTAATAGCGAGATTTGAGACAATATCCGAAAATGACAATAACCAATCAGAGTCAGAATGTCTGCTGAGGTTTTCACTGCTTCACAGTGTTTTAAAGACTAAATATTTGCATAATTTTTTTTTTAAATTAATTAGATCTGAAAAATATATTTTACTTGTTTATTTTAATAATTAAATAAATGATTTTAAAGCATACAGTTGAAATTCAGAATTATTAAACCCCCTTTGATTATTATTATTTTTTTTTTATTACCCCAAATTATGTCTAACAGAGAAAGGAAATTTTCACATTATGTCTGATAATATTTTTTTCTTCTGGAGAAAGTCTTATTTGTTTTATTTCAGCTAGAATAAAAGCAGTTTTAAATGTTTTAAAATCATTTTAAGGTCAATATTATTAGCCTCCTTAAGCAATTTTTTTTTCGATAGTCTACAGCAGGGGTTCTCAAACTTTGCAGCCCGCGACCCCCAAAATAACAATGCCAGTGACTCGCGACCCCCAATATCCTCTGAGGTGGTTATAAATACAGAAACCTTGCATGCAATGGCGCACACACACACCAATAGACCCAAGTCTATTCTTCGTTTATTTTTTTTAATGTATGTCAGTGCTGTAAATGTGACAGAAAGTTTAACCTGGTGTTATAAAATCTGCTGCATCAGACGCTATTGCTGTTTCTTTAATATAATTTAATTCTTCCAGGGGTTGCAATCCAATAGAACTAGTAACTATATAGTATATAGTAACTATAAACGACTATTTTTTTCTGTAGGTTATGGATAAAATATGGTAATTCTTATGGTTTTATAAAAATAAATAGATTTTTGGAAATGACCAGGCGACCCCCCCCTTCACTGTCCCGCGACCCCTCGGGGGGTCCCGACCCCCACTTTGAGAACCACTGGTCTACAGAACAAACCATTGTTATACAATAACTTGCCTAATTACCCTAACCTGCCTAGTTAACCTAATTAACCTAGTTAAGCCTTTAAATGTCACTTTAAGCTGTACAGAAGTGTCTTGAAAAATATCTAGTCCAATATTATTTACTGTCATCATGACAAATATAAAATACATCAGTTATTAGAAATGAGTTATTAAAACTATTATGATTAGCAATGTGTGGAAACAATCTTTTCTCCGTTAAACAGAAATTGGGGAGAAAAAATAAACAGGGGGGCTAATAATTCAGGGGGGCTAATAATTCTGACTTCAACTGTAGCTAATAAAAATAGGATTCATAATAGAAATATCGTTATCGCAGTACTCAACATTATTGCATATTTTACAGTATCGTGCAGCCCTAGTTTTCTTCACCCTTTGCTGTTTTGCACACTCGATTTGCTGTCTCCTATTGAACTGTGGATTCAGAGCTCTGCTGTGTTCATGCAGAGATAGATAAAGCCAGACAGCATGAAAAACACCACTGACATACGGTTTAAATCTCTGATACAGTAGCTGGCGCCCTCTTGTGCCAACATATGTTATTGCTGATTTAATGAAGCGTCATCTAGTGGTGAAACAATCTTAGCTTTTAAAGTTCCAGATGCTTTCCATGTTTCTTTTTGAATTTGTGTCCTATAACACTGTCTATCATCTCTTACCTGTTTCACCCTGTGTTGTTCAGCCATCGCATCAATAAGAAGTCATGGTATGAAGGGCTTTTCCTCCTTGTGTAGGAAATCACCAACAGGTAACAGGGCCTGGATACAGATTTAGCCTGAGAGAGTTCACACACACGCACAATAATAATATTAATTATTAGTATTGCTTTGTCTCTTATTATTGTGTTATTCATCAAAGGTGCACTACTGTTCAGAAGTTTGGTGATTCAGATTTGTTTTATATATATATACTGTATATATGAGCAATATCACATGAGTAGCAGTGCGATATGGCTGTGTATCAGCACTGGTGGGAGGCATGCGTATACAGCCATATCGCACTGCTACGAGTGTGATATCGTGTTTATACAACAGTTTGACAGCACAATCGTGTATATAAAAAAAAAAATCAAACACGGAGAGTCTAAAAACCGTTTTGTATGAGGAACTACTTCCTTCCGCCATTCATTCACATCTGCAGCTGACGTCAAAACAGCAGAAGCCATTACTAAGTCACCAACGTCACTTTAGAGCTAGTGTTTGAATGATTCTCTAGCGTAATGTCTAAAGTGATGACAAAACAGCTGATTTTGCTATAAGACTATAAGGCTGAACGTGACATGAAATGCTGTCCGTCTACAGAGATATCTCCCTACAGTCTATTACAGTATTTCTCTTTTGCAATCGGTATATTGTGACGGGTGCCAGGTGTCACAGCGTTTACCCGGAGACTTTTAGGAATGAAAAAAAAGGAGACAGAAACTATTTCGCTCTTCCTATTGGCCTTTATGCGTTTTCCCAAGTGCTGTCTACTACATACATGTCAGTCAATGACAATGAGTAGGCAAAGGGAAAAGAAAAAGACACTCAAACATCCATCGCAAAATCAAATGTTACATTATTGAAATAAAAGAATGATACAGCGGTAGAGCGACCATCACACACTTCTCAGAGTTCGCCAGAACTGAACTGAGCTCCCATGCATGCGTGCTTACGTCTCAAAGGTAAAACAACCACAGAAGAATCCTCATAAAGGGAACATGACATTTATACAATGCATATCAAACATTAAGCAACTGTTACAATATCACAATAATTAACCCCGAAAAAAAGCAGCGCAATAAATGCCAGACGGCTGTTGTGTTTGTGAGAAGGAGAAACTCTTAACAGATGCAGGCATTTATTCTTTCTTTCTGCCAAAACAACACACATTCCTGATGTGTGAGTCCCATATCGCACACTCAATGCACTACAATTACTTATGGTAAATAAAGCACTACAACATACAAAAGAGAGAGATCGACTTGGAATATTACTTACCAGTTTAATAACGATTTGATCAGCTGTAGTTACACTGTTTTAATCTTCTAAGGGCTTTTATGCGGTCCTGTCGCCATTTTGTGGATGAAGACGTCAACCGTCTTTGGTCTACTCAGTATGGCAGGCTAATGGCCGCCGCCGATGCCTGTCTTTTAGAAGTTGTAAATATTTTAAAATAGGCACTATCCTTATAAATAAACTACATAGTTGCAATCTAAACAACTACATTCTCAACTAAAAAGCCTCAAAAGTACATTATGTTGTCCAACAGCAGTAATATTTGTCAAACTGTAGAGTGTCCTCTGCTTGTTGCTGACTGTATGTGGGTGGAGTAATACATAAAGGTGAAGGGTGAAGAGGCCTTTCTGTGCTGTTACTGGCAAAATATTGCACGGCTATTAGCCAATCAGATTCAAGAACCAGACAGAACTGTTGTATATATATATATATGTATTAGGGCTGCACAATATATTGTTTCAGCATCGTATCGCAATGTGTGCATCTGCAATAGTCACATCGCACATGCAAATTATAAAATTTCACTCCATTGTGGTCAAACTCTGCATCAACATTGAAGCAACAATCCCAAATTAACATATCTAATGCAATGTTGAATGCCTTTTTAATTTAATAAATTTGTATTTTTGGAGCTTTGGTCTTCTCGCCTTGGTTGAATTTATTATTTGCACCTGTTGCGTTTTTGGCTGAGCACCCAGTTAAGAGGGATGTGCGTGCTTTTTACAGTTTTTCAGTGCCTCGAAATACAACATTTGAATATGCTTGTTAAAAAAGCCACACTGTACAATGCAGTGATGTAGTTTCAAAATACAATATATTAACGTTTTAATGTAGAAAAAGTCAATGTGGGTGTCTTTATGAGCACGAAAACAGCATATGCACTCTTATATGCTGTTGTTGCATCACTCATATTGCAAGTCATATCTCTCCGGCCTCTCGTTTGGAATGTTTTTCTTGAACTGGCCCCCATGACAAACTAATTGAATAGCCCTGCTATAGAGCGTAACAGACGGCAAAATGGGAAAATGTACGTTTGCATACTCCTGGTTGAAGTAAGACTTTAAACAGTGGCTGAAGCCTGTCGCTGAAAACAACCGCGTAATTTTTTCTTTCAAGCTTTGTTTCTTCCGAGCTTATCTGAGTTCTGTTGCAGGGTTGTGCTCCCTTGATTTGTTTAACTACAACTGTTTATTAGCAACTGTTTATTAAGTTAACGGTTTGATACTGATTAGAGCTTGAAGTGGCGATGAGGTCTTAAAATATTCTGAGAAGGTCTTGAAAAAGTTTTTAAAATGACCTTTAGGATTCCTGCATATATCCTGTATAAGTTAGATACATTTGGATCATTTTAAAGTATTTAAAACACTAATTTCACTTATCAAAATTCCTACTGATTCCAAACTTCTCAATGGTGAATGTTTTTGTTTGAATAGATCTATTTGAAACCTGCCAAAAATGCTGCCTAAGTAGTTTTCTGCTCACTTATTATTGATATGTAGCCAATATAGATGTGCTGCTTTTGGTGTAGTCTCTCTGTAGGATTTGAGGTATGATTAGCATAATTAGTAGTATTACATCACTTATTATTATGCTGTGTTGTACAGTGTCAGTTTTTTTATTATTATTAGTGGTTTTATGCATCTATAAATATCTGAAATTCTACAAATAACATCATATATACTGTATGTATATTCTGGCATTTGAGTGAACTCTCTCACGTCTAGACAGTGTTTTACTCCTGTTGTAGCTGGCAGAGGCAGGCTAGTGCTGTAACTGTGTGTGTGTGTGTGTGTGTGTTTAGTGAGGGCTAATGCTGCTCTGCTACAAATGTACCTGGCTGGTTTTGATTAGATGGGTTTGGAAAATGGGGGTTGGCTCAAAGGTGATGCTATTCTCTTGCAGTAGCATAGCGTTTTATGGCTTTTTAGTACAGTGATAGTATGTGCAGTAGTTCCAGTACATGAATAGATGAAAGCTTAATATTTTGAGACATTGTATGGTCAATTTTATTATTTGTAAGAAGGAAGACATATCTTCTGTGATTCATTTATAGCATGTGTTACTGTTGTTATTGCTGCAGTTAATTGTAAAGTTGACACAACAAGTCTGATATTTGATAGCTTTGTTCCACATCTTTTGCCCAAATCCTTCAGTCAAAGCAGTCTGTCAACAAGCTCAGATTACAGTCAACTACAGTGTTTTTTTTTAGCAATCAGCTGTAAAAGTATATTTTTGTAGCAGGATTGCTTTTAGGTTTTGTAACAAATCCTATGGAGATGAAGGGACTGGAGTACCACATGGCTCTATATTGGACCCAAACTATTTTCTGATCATCTTGTTCTATGCATTCATCTTCCAGGTTATGGCCGAGCTGGGGATTACCTGTCAGACTCTGGCCACAGTGAGATCTCCTCTCGCTCCAGTCTGGTGAGCACCTCCTCTCTGGACATGGGGCAGGATGAGCGCCGGCAGCGTTACGGAGGAACGGCTGGAGAGGGACATGGCAGTGGTCACCGGCTCGAGCGCAGGGCTACTGCTGACCCTGACCAGTACAGCTTGGGGTAAGCATTACTTTCTTAACTAGTTGTTGTCTAGACAATCATTCTGAAGGATCCCTTGGTTAAGAAGGCTGATTATTCATGCATTTCTATTGCTGCGTTGAAAGAAGTTACGTCTGACTAAATTAGTGGTGTGTGTGAAGCATGCTCGCTATACAAATAATCACTTATCACTCTCTCATTCAGTGCCAATCAAAATGTGCATGTGCTTTGCTTATGTTTTGCTTGCTTGACAGTGATTGCACTGTATACAGCACATCAAAACATGTTTCGTATAAAATAAAGTCTGTATTTACTCGTGTGCATTTAGCAGACTTACATTGCATTGAAGGAACACATTTTATCAGCTGGCAGCAAAACATTCTTTTAGCTCCAGCTAGCTCTCTGCAACTCTCACATGGTCGCCCACTGAAGCTAAGAAGGGCTGCGCCCCGTCAGAACCTGGATGGGAGACCACATGGGAAAACTAGGTTGCTGCCGAAAGTGGTGTTAGTGAGACCAGCAGGGGGCGCTCAACATGTGATCTGTGTGGGTCCTAATATCCCAGTATATTGATGGGGACTCTAAACTGCTCAGTGAATGCTGTTTTTCACATGAGATGTTAAACCGAGGTCCCGACTCTCTGTGGTTGTTAAAAATCCCAGGATGTCCTTTCAAAAAGAGTAGGGGTTTAACCCGGGCATCCTGGCCAAATTTGCCCACTGGCCTCTGTTCATCATGGCCTCCTATCCATCCCCCTATCATAATTGGCTTATGTCTCCTATCCACCAATCAGTCGGTGTGTGGTGTGCGGTCTGGCACAATATGGTTGCTGCCATGTCATCCAGGTGGATGGTGGTGGATGAGGAGATTCTCCCCAAAAATGTGTAAAGCACTTTGAGTGTCCAGAAAATCGCTATATAAATGTAAGGAATTATTATTATTATTATATTATATATATATATATATATATATATATATATATATATATTATATATATATATATATATATATATATATATATATATATATATATATATATATATATATATATAACATATTTTAAATGCATGTATCAGTATGTTAGTGTTAAGGATGTCTATAAGCTAGTGTGCTCCAAAACAGTGACAAATTTTAATTACGCCAATAAAAACATTTCAAAGCACTTCACCAGTCTTTAAGTACCTGTTCTCACTAGATTCTCAACCAGTGGCTTATTGCCTGTCTATTATTAAGATATTGGCTGTTTATTTGTACTTATAAAGTAGGATCTTATTCTACATCCCTAATCTTACCCAGTGTTTCCTCTAGGATTTCTTCCAGCTGTGGCAGCAGGCTTTTTTTTTTTTACACAGATCTGCCAACTATTTTAAAGACAAATATTACACGCAGTATCAAATCGCATTCATGTAATACGAGCATGGGAATCTCTTTGCCGATTTCCTCTGTTCGTGCACAAAATGTCCTGCACGCCCTCAAATATACTCTGCTCAAATGCAGATCTTTATGTGCGCTGTCAAATAAACATTGCTGAAGTGCGATTTAGTGCATTTTTGTGCGTTTTGCGACATTAATGCGTCCTGAAGTAAAGTGAAACGGCTATAAACTCCAGCAAGATAAAGTCATTGCAAGGTTTCCGCTACATTCATTCATCCGTGGCGGGCCGCCACTCCAAAATTCATCCCGCCACGGCTACATTACAGCTTCTCATTAAACATTTAGTCGTGTTTTGTATAGCGGATTATAATCGCACTAAAACATATTAGAGGTAAACAGCGCAAACTTTTCTGCAACCGTAGTAGTGCTGTGCGCTATTTGTTCAACCCTTTAAGGTGACATGCTGGCTCTCTGACAGACTGACTGACAGGTGCGTGAGTCTAGCAAACACCGCGTATAGCTTTCAGTTTAAGATGAACACAGTTTCCATAAGTATACTTTATTGATAAATGTCAATGGCTCTGCATACAATGACTTTATCTTGCTGGAGTTTCACTTTACTTCAGGACGCGTTAATGTCGGAAAACGCACAAAAACACACTAAATCGCACTTCAGCAGCGCTTATTGGAGAGCGCACGAGAAGATCTGCACTTGAACGTGTAAATTTGAGTGCGTGCAAGAAGTTCTGTGCACGAAGAGGAAATCGGCGCGCAAGCAAAGAGATTCGCATGCTCGTACTACATGAATGCTATCTCGCCTTGCAATAATGCGTGTAATATTGGTCTTTGAAATAGTTGGCAGATCTGTGTAAAAAAAAAAGTCCTGCCGCCACTGCTTGAAAAAATCCTAGAGGAAACACTGCATTGTATGCAGAGCCAATGACCTTTATCAATAAAGTATACTTATGGAAACTGTGTTCATCTTAACTTAAAGCTACGCCGTGTTTGCTGGCCTCACGCATCACACAGCTGTCAGTCAGTCAGTCAGTCAGTCAGTCAGCATGTCACCTTAAAGGGTTAAACAAATAGCGCACAGCACTACGATTACAGAAAAGTTTGCGCTGTTTAATTCACTTACCTTTCAATATGTTTTGGTGCGATTATAACCCGCTATAAAAAAAAACACGACTGAATGTTTTAAATGCATTGTAATGTAGCCGTGGTGGGATGAATTTTGGTGTGGCGGCCCGCCATGGAAGAATGAATGTAGCGTAAACCTTGTTACCCCATACCTAAATCCAGCTACTACTTTAATAGCAAATTAGGTGTTAACCGAGGCAAAAGTTATAGTTAATGGGTTATTACAATGAGAATTGACCTTTTTTTTACGTAAGAGTGTGGCCATAGTAACTTAAATGTGTCTAGACTTCCAGTCTCATTCATCCTTTTTAGCCATATGAAATGGCTCATTATGCTGCAATGTTTTTTTCTGATCATAATTTTAAAGTATTGTCATAAGCACACTGGTTTATTGTCATTTATTATTCCTAGTCATTTACCAATCATAGTGAATCAGAAGTTACACTGAACACATTCTCTGAAAATAGCTTACTTCGTGTTCCAAAATAATATCTATTTGGATGACTTGGTTGATCTTTACATCCTGGCAATGTAGAATTAACCTTCGACACATCTTTGTTTCAGGTCCTACTCCTCCATGCAGGACTGTCGGGGTCTGTACGCGGGCGCCACCGTCCTGTCCTCACCCAGCTCAGAGGAGCTCACCCAGGACCAGGGTGACCGGGTGTCCCTGGACGCTGCAGATTCTGGTCGTGGCAGCTGGACTTCGTGCTCCAGCGGCTCTCATGATAACATCCAGACCATGCAGCAGGGCCGCAGCTGGGAGGCGCTGGCAGAGGGCGCAGGCCTGTGGGGCAGCAGAGGGAGCTGGGCATCCGCATGCTCCTCTTCTTCTTCAGTGGCATGTTGGGGCGAGGACTCTGAGGGCGACACTGGCACCATTAAGCGGAGAGGAGGGAGGGACGTGACCACTGATCCAGAGACCAGCAGCATCACTTCTACCGGGTCAGAAGAGTCCAGACAGCACAGTCGACGGCCCTCGCCCATCACCGCAGGAAACACCAAGGCTTCGATCAGTAAGGGTCAACACACCGATCTGGTGTAGGGATAGTTTACCCAAAAATGACAGTTCGTTCATATTTATTTGCACTCATTTTGTTTGGAAACTTGTGTAGAAGCATCATGCTACTTTAAATTTTGCCCATTTATTTCATATATATATTTATATATATATATATATATATATATATATATATATATATATATATATATATATATATATATATATATATATATATATATATATATATATATATATATGTTTTAAAAATATTAACTTTTTTTTTACTTTTTATTTAATTTTTTAGTTTAATTTGTACTATTTTTATTTATTCATGTATGCTATTTTATTAGTATTATTATTATAATTATTATGCAAAGAGGTACACAAATTACATGTACGTAATCACATACAAATAGAAAACAGAGAAAACCAAACATTTTGCCACATCATGCCAAGTTGGACGCAGTCTTTGTTGTCGAACTTGATGATTTTGACTTTCATTTTTGGGTAACTGCTTTTTTTGTGAGGAACTGCACCAAGTTATTTATTTTGCATGGAAATATAAAACACACAATCCTAAAGCTCAAACACAGATCTTAAAGCAACACTAATTTTATCTTTAAAATAATGTCCAGAATTATTTATTACTCTTAACTGAGTGAATTCTACTTTTTTATTATGCAAAGAGATACACAAATTGCATGGAATCACATACAAATGGAAAACAGGAAAACAAAGAACAGAGAGAAAAAAGCATAATAAAACATTCAGGTAGAGTCAGGCCTGCATGTGTGTGTGTGCATGTAAAGGTAACTGGGTGGACAGGTCAAAGTATATAAATAAGGGAACAAATAATATAGATATAAAAAAAAACATATAATAGATATATAGAACAACACCAATCAGTGGTGGCAAATGACAACAGTAATAGTAATTACAGTAAAAACGACAGTAAAAATGACAACAACGACAACTACTACTACAATTTTGGTTCCATTGAATGCATTAATTCTCAACCAAGTGGATGAAGCTCTGCCAGAAATGATTTTAAGTAACACCAGGTAGTAAAGGGATAGTTCACCTGAAAATGAAAATGTGCTCATCTGCAAGTGGTTTTAAACCTTTTTTTTTTTTTTTTCTGTTGAGCACTAAAGAAGTTGTTTTGAAAAAGCTGTTACCATTGACTAGCATAGTAGGAAAACAGATACTATGGAAGTCAGTGGTTACAGTTTTAAAAAAAAACATGTAATGTGTTTAACAGATGAAAGAAACTCAAGATCTGAAACAACTTAAAGATGAGTAAATGATGACAGAATGGATGCATTTTTGGATGAATTATCCCTTTAAGATGCATTTGCATCAATTGGATCACAAGTGGATGATGCTAAATGGAGTCTAAAATAATTTAAGCTCATCCACTATTGACCACTTTCAAATGTTCTCAGAAACGCATTAGATAGGATTACTTTCATATTAAATGTGTTCAAGCAGCCTTTGCATCACCTATTTTCAGTCTACTGACCAAACACGTGATCATTATAGGATGTGTAAAGGAATTGAGGGAGACACGTTTAAACATGGTAATGCAGAGTGGAAGCAGGGCCAAAGACTAAACAGCTGTTAACATGAGCCGAAACTTGCTTTGATTCATTTTATTTTTTCAGAATGTAGCCTGATTTAAAAATGTCATTTTATTGATCTGGAAAAGTCATATAAATTAATTAATAAGTCTCCATTTTTTATGGGCATGTTAATATGTAAAAATGAATATACATTTTTCTAGTTATGTCAAGCTCTAAAAGATTATTTGGGTAGAAATGTTGAAGTAAAAAAAATATAAATTCATACAGAGTACATAATAAACAACTGGACATTTGTTTTATTCATATCCAACAATTTCCAGTCAATTTTCAAATTTCATAGAGTTTTGATTTGCTAAAGTGTTGCCCAAATTAAATGTTGCCCATTTTGCCACATCATGCCAGGTTGGACGCAGTATTTGTTGTCAAACTTGATGCATGTGACCATTTTAAAATTTTGGGTAACTATTGTTTTATCAGGAACTGCACCAAGTTATTTATTTTGCATGAAAATATAAAAACACACAATCCTAAAGCTCAAACACAGATCTTAAAGCAACACTATGTAGTTTTTAATCTTAAAAACATGTCTATAAAAGTATTTATCACTCATAACTGAGTGAATTTTACTGCCATTGCTATCAATTAGAGAGCCTCTATTACAGTACCTAAAATCAATCTTGCGACTTTCCTGATCTAGGTCAGCACACACATCATATCGTCACATATTTTACTCGTTGGCTGAGTGGAGCAAGCCAAAAGTGAACTATAAGATGAAACCATCTAATATGCAAGTCTCAAAACCAATGCCTCACAGATGGAAACCAAAGAGGGTTTTGTCAGAGGAAGTGAAGAAACGAATGAGAGAGAGTGATCAGACATGAACCCAAACATGAATCATTATCCAACAGGCTTACACTCGGCCTAATTCATGTCTGAACAGTTATTCAAATAAAAGACTCTGACTTTACAGCCTCATAAACTATTATTCTAGGACATTATGTGTAACATGAGCTACTTTGCATTCACCAGTAGCATCAGCTACAAATTCACACAGGGAAGCTTATAACACACTGGTAACAGATAAGTAAGGGATAATGTACATCTAGGCGGTTGTTGTTGCAGAATAAAGCCTGACAGGCAGAGTTGTAAAAACCTGAAGGGCTTTATATTGTGAAAAAAAAAAAACTCCTGAATGTACTTTATCCAGCTTATTACATGGCTGCTTACCACAAAACATAAAAAAAGGAACAAACATTGTTCTGAGCCTTAATAGTTAAAGTATTTAGCAAAAACTGCTAAATGGAGCATTTACTAATCTAGATATTATTCAGTCACAAGATGGTACCTAACCTTAAAAAACAGAAGCATGACAGAACAGCCTATGGAAAAATGTGGATGTGAATGTATTCACTGACGGTCAAGATGATTCGAAGTACCCTGATAAGCCTGTGTTATTAGTTTCAGTGGAAATGTTATCTAGGAATAACATACCTTGGAATGTCGTGACTGACCAATCAGAATCAAGCATTGCAGACAGCCGTGTAATTATTGTGCTTATAAACCACAGCAAATTTGATAGTGTTGCTTCAAAATGAACCTCGCTTCAGGTTGACGACCTAAGTGCTTAGTGTATGCAGAAGGACCATGCTATGTCTTTAAAATATACAGTATTTTCAATGGAGTTTCAGCACTACTGACAGCACCTATGTTTAAACGGCTTGAACAACTAAACGAATGCTTAAGTCTATTTAACGGATTGTATTTTATTTACATTACAGCATCGATTCCTGTAAAAGAAACCGTATGAAATATAGCGAATATAGCCACATTATTCTTTCACCGGAGGTTTATCGGTAGGGGAAAAAGCACTAGCTGTGCATATACCCCATTATACCACAACAAGATGAAACAGCACAACAAGCCATCCAACTCACACTGATCTAGTGCATGCATCCGCCGGCATTTCCGAGAAGCATTTGGGATATTAAACAGAGCTGTGGTGTCCATCTCCTCCCTCCAGCACGGAAGGACGGCCGCTATCGGGACCCTCCGCCAACGCCGCCGGGCTACACCGCGCTGACCATCACAGACGTGACCGAGGGAACGCCGCATTCGGGCAGGAAACCACCAGACTACACCACCGCCCTGCAGCGCTCGCGCCTCGTCACACACTCCCTCGACTCCCAGCAGCCCCCAGCCGCAGGGAAACCGGACCCCCGGGGCCGAGAGGAGGACGAGGCAGTGGAGGTGGAGGAGGAGGGTGAGTGCTTGTCTCCCAAACTCAGAGCTCAGAGGAGGAGAGGTCCACACACAGCAGTTCCCCCCAGGCCATGAGTTACATACACCACCCCGACAGGAAGGTAAAACATCATAAACTCCAGTTCCACCCGCACACGCACTGAGCACGTTTACATGCACACCGCTATTCAGCTAAATCTGCTGTTTGAAATAACCTGTTGTATTGGGTTATATGCAAACACACCAAGTAATCCGCGCTGATATCATCGGGTTAATATAGCTTTACGTCTCATGGAAGTGACATCAAAACTTTTAGGGTAAACTTTAAAACATACAAATTTCCAAATTCAATTCAAGTTTATTTGTATTGCGCTTTTCACAATAATGATTGTTCCAAAGCAGCTTTACTAAATGTGTGTGTGTGTTATTACATTGCAATCAAAATCAGAAAAGCCTAAGGTGTGAGTATGGCGGACAGTACAGCTGTCAAATGTTTACATAGATGACATAGATGACAAGGGAGTGAGCAAATTATCAGGGAATTTTCATTCTGGAAGTGGGCTAGTCGTTCAAAAATTTGAGTATATAACTTTTAAGGTGGGGTGTAACGGATCACGATTGATCTGTGATTCAGATTGATTACAACCCACGGTTTGCAACACGCGGATTAGGCTAATACATTTTATTTCTTACTTGTGGGTCAATCATAAATTTGTAACGATCGCAGAGAGATGTATGAAAGCATTTAGGCTTTCCTGTAAAATATAACGATGACGGAAGTAGTTGTGGTGGGTTATTCGGCATGTGGTGGGTTTCTTAGGTTATTAAAGGTGTTTTCTGTCACTACTTGTTTAGCCTGCATTAATGCATTCAGTGTAAGCTGCCTGATTAATCATTAAAAGATCGGGATCTCAACACCCACACAACATAAATGATGGTGATTTGCATATGTTTATTAATCTTTCGAATCGCTGCATTCAAATCTGTGTTTGAAAAATGCAAAAATCAAGAAAGAGATTCAGTCTTTAGTCTTTTGAGTTAGTTATGAAGTTACAAACACAGAAGTACTGGGAGAACAGTTTACAGTTTAGATAAAACCACTGATGTTTATGGTAAAGATTAAAATCACCAGCATATGCATTTTACATTTAACGAAAGTTGTAGGCAGCAGTTACATTATTTAACCAATAGGTGGCGACAACTAGCCATTAAAAATATGCCACTGAATAATTATTCAAAAATGACCATCTAGCAATGAAGCATGAAGTTTATGAGTGAATATCTAAATCATTTATTGAAAATAAGACAAAAAATAAATATTAATTATAGAAAAAATAATAATTATATGTACATATTATAATGTTTGATTTCTACATTTAGCGTTATCAGCAACAGTAGAAGTAACGGTCCATTTTTCACAGGACTGAATATTTTACAAAAGTTGCTTGCAGTGCTGTTTTTGTAATTAATGCAAAGACAAATTTGTCTCCTCCCATTTTTGGCTGATCCAAAAAATGGTCCAATCCGAACTAAAAAACCATAATGTGATCCTAACCGTGAGATTTGTGATCCGAATTGTTACATTGTGGTAAATAAATCATTAAAAAAAAACAAAGAAGTGGATTGCTGAGAAAACATTTAGATTATTCTTTGCATTATATTTCTTCCTCGGTTCTGCGAATCATTTGCTTTGTCTGAATGTGCTTAAATCTGCAGTAAAGACTGTCACATATTATGCATGTGGAGGTCAATTCAATTCAAGTTTATTTCTATAGCGATTTTACAATGTAGATTGTGTCAAAGCCGCTTAACATAGAAGTTCTAGTAAAATCCAGATTTATAAAAGCCAGATGTTTTCAATAAATTGACAAATTCATGTTACATGCTGAGTGATAATGGCATAAAAGAGGCAAAAATGTAGCAGCGATGATCAGTTTATACCTAAAGGGATAGTCCACCCAAAATATCTGTCATTTACTCTCGCTTACTTTAAAACCTATTACAGGTTTCTGTCAAATACAAAAGAAGATACTTTGAAGAAAGCTAAAAATCCGTAACCATTTGCTTCCATAGAATTTTTTTGTTACTATGGAAGTCAATAGTTACCATCTTCTAGCTCTCTTAAAAATATCTTCTCTTGTGTTCGACAGAATAAAGATACCAATAATTCTTTATAACAACTTAAGGGTGAGTAAATAGTGACAAAATGTAAACTTTTGTGCGAACGAACCCCTAAAACCATCTTTGACCTTTCTCTTATAGATAAAACCAGGTTTACTCGTTTACTGTTCACTTTTCAGCTTAAGCACAATTGGGTTAAGAATGTGCATGTAAACGCGCTCATTCACTGACTGACTGAAGCACACGGGCTCTGCATGCTGGAGAAAAACTCCTTCACCACCACCTTCACCAGCCACCAGCACCTCTCACTCAGTGCATGTGTGCAGCCATCACTCCTGCTCTGCCGTGTGTGTGTGTGTTCACTCTCACCCATCACTGGAGAAATCACTAGATCTGCCATCATAAACGCTTCAACACATGATACAGAGCCTGACGTCATGTTGGTGTTGTCAGGCAGCACATGAAAAATAGTGTTAGTGCTATCGAGGAGCTGTCATTTTCACAGTAGCCGTGTTTATTAGTAGTAGTATTATGTCCTGTTGTGTTGTCTTTGGTATGGTAAGGCCAGAGCGTTATTTATTTCCTGATTTAACTGTGTGACTTTGTTGCAAACCCCAGTGCACTTTCTAGCCAATTTTTTACAGCACAGTGTGCAGTATGCATAGATACTGAAAATTAGAGCAGTTTCAGCATAACAGCAAACTTGAAGTGCAGTTCCTGATTTGACTTTGCTAAATTGTTCATGATTTTTCTTTTTCAGCTTCTATTAGAAATCTTAAGCTAAACAACAACACATAATAATTAATAAAGGTTTAACCAAAATAAAATTCGGCCCAGAAAAAAAAGTGGAGATATCAAAGTCCCATTAAGGCAAGTCTTTTCACTTGGCGACCATCTTTGAAACGCCTCTCGGGCAGTATACTCGGGCATTCTGTCTGAATGGGGAAACATCAAATTTTCCAAAACTGTTAGCCAAACTTACGATTACATTACATATTTGGAATCACCAATAAATTTAAACAACGACTGTCTCATAATTTTAGTTTCTAAACATTTGAAGCAAACAAAATCTGCATATTTTCAGGGTGCCCAAACTAATGCACATGTCCACTTGATAGGAACGAGATCACAACACCAACCTCATTTATGGCCGTTCTACACATTATCATCCATTGGATAATGATCATCTGAACGCGCTGCTCTTCTGAAGTAATTCACAACATGGTCTTGATGGCGAAGCTCCTCCAGAAATGACAGCGGCTCTTTGTTTACAAGTTTGTGGACGTTTGAGTAGCTGCTATTATGTGATGTGCCTTTGACAGGACAGACTGTACCTCGCGTTCGTTTCATACAGATTACAAACCAAACTTGATTTATTAAAAAGCACAGATTTCAAATTTTATGTGGATATATTTCTTATGCCTGTGAAGCAAGAATTCGCTGAGATTACAGTGCGTTTGTTGAACACACAAACTGTCAGAAAGCATACATCTGGTCTGAGCTTTTATTCCAGAGAAACGTCAGTCTATAGCAGGGGTGCTCAACCCTGTTCCTGGAGATCTACCTTCCTACACATAGATATATACACTAGATATCGCATAGGGACCCTGAGCATGCGTCAATAGCGCCGCCACATTGGTACAGTGCTCCTAGGACAAACGTCATTCAACCGCACTAGTCAAGACAGTGTGACAATGTGAAGATGCTGGACTTTAGCGATGTGTACGGGTGTAGTAACGAGCAAACAAAGAAAACAAAGCACAAAGTCATCACATTTCATAGGGAAGATTTAGTTTTTTATGTTTTTGTATGTTATGAACTTTTGTGCTTAACAAGTTATTGATGATAATACAGTCTCTTACTGCAGTGACCATAAGGCAAAGTAGCATCAACTCGCACTAAATTCTAAGCTTATGCTAGTTTTGTTGAATAAAATAAGCAAACAATGTTATGAAATATGACAAGAAGACGCTGCGCTGCCAGAAACTTGTGTTATTGTTAGCTAAGTGAACGAGTCGTTCATAACGGGGATTCATTCACAAACGAATCGCTCCCTCCGTCAGAATGAGAAGTGAAAGCAGGAGAGGGTGTGTGTTTCAGGACACGGATTAGATCAAATTAAACAGGGAAGGAGGGTAATGCATTTCCATGCACACAAACACACACTTTTTGTCAGGAATGCCCGTGCGGTCACATACACCAATGTAGAAAAGTGATGTAAAATTATAATATTTCGTAATTTAAAAAAATATTTGCATACTGACCACCAGGGGAAAACTCCCGATCATAGATATATGTGTATATGTGCATTTCTCTGGCTTTGGATGGCCACAGTCCTCCACTTCACCTTGGTCCTGCATTCATTTCAAAGGAGCGCTACCCTGTACTAAAATGGCGGCTCTATTGACGCGTTCCTTCTAATAGACAACAGTAGGGTAGGCGACATCTAGTGTATATATCTATGTTCCTACATAGTTCAGCTCTAACCCTGATCAAACACACCTGAACCAATTAAATAGGACCTGAACAGCACTGGATAATTACCGACAGGTGTGTTTGATAAGGGTTGCGACTGAAATCTGCAGGAAGGTATGCTGCGTCCCAATTCGCATACTTATACTACGACCTAAAAGTATGTACTTTTTTTGTGGAGGAAAAATATATACTTTTGAGTGTGTAACAGAAAAGTATGCAAGCTTTAAGACATACTACTTCCTCGTTACACAGATCGTTGTGTTGCTTAGTTAAGAGCCCTGTCAATCATCCACATTTCTGTTGTATTTAATTTCCTACCTTATTAGAGAAGCAGCAGCAGGATAATCTCCCATTCACGAGTCTTTCATGCAGAGAAATCTCCTCAGGTCTTTGAATAATTCTGCATTCAGACGGTAATGTCCAAACACGTCTTTATATAAGTGCAGTATTGTTGTTGCAGATGAAATATAACACAGACAACACCATTTAAATATTCTCCAGTGGGCTAGATATTAATTAACAGTCATACAAACATCTTTACCGAAGCCTCTCTGCTTGACTGTTGGTCTCCATCATGTTTGTAGTTTGTTTACACTTTTCACCCGCGTTTTTTAGTTCTAATCGAATTCACGTCCAACGCGCAATGTACTGTGGGCAATATCAGCGGTTAGAGCATGGACGCTTCTACACTTAAAATTTTGACCGGAAATAGTAAACCATCCGGGAATTTTTGGCATACTCTTTTCAACATACCACGATTTGGGACATACTAATTCTATTTTCACATACTATTTAGGACGGATAGTATGCGGATTGGGACGCAGCAGTAGATCTCCAGGAACAGGGTTGAGCACCCCTGGTCTACAGCAATCGATGATTGGCTACTATACTAGTAGGCGGGGCTTCATTCACCATATTGACCATTACACTTTTCTCCATTCAAAACTATGCGAGTGACATGTCTTGTGTATTCTATAGTCTTTGGAGATATACTGTATAAATAGGAGAAACGTTGCTAAATTATACAAAAATAATATTGATATTATATAAAAAAGTTGTCTAAATATTAGCATTTTAAATTGACTTTCATTCAGACGTTTTGTTTGCCATTTGTTGTTCATACTTAGCTTAAAGGAACACTCCACTTTTCTTGGAAATACTCATTTTACAGCTGGCCTAAAGTTGAGTTTTACTGGGAGCACTTTAAGCTTAGTTTAGCATAGATTATTGAATTGGATTAGATCAGGGGTGTTACTGGAGATCTACTTTCCTGCAGATTTCAGTTGCAACCCATATCAAACACACCTGCCTGTAATTATCAAGTGCTTCTTCAGATCTTAATTTATTGGTTCATGTGTGTTTGATCAGGATTAGAGCTGTAATCTGCAGGAAAGTAGATCTCCAGGATCAGGGTTGAGCACCCCTGGATTACACCATTAGCATCTTGCCAAAAAAGGACCATAGAGTTCCAGTAATTGTCCTATTTAAAGCTTGACTCTTGTGTAGTTACATTGTGTACTAAGACTGATGGAAAAGGAAAAGCTGCTATCAGTTTTCAGGTGCTGCCTAATATCGTTGTGCCTGCTGTAGCCATGGTACGGCAGCAAAATTACTTGATTATTACACCAGAATGAGAGTATAGTTTCTAGATATATCAACCTAGAAAATAGCTGAGTTTCCTTTTCTGTCGGTCTGAATACATGTAATGTAATTTAATGTAATGGGTATTTATATAGCGCATTTATTGTGTATGGCCATACACCCAAAGCGCTTCACAATCATGAGGGGAATCTCTCCACACCACCACCCAGTGTGTAGCGTCCACTTGGATGATGCGACGGCAGCCACAGGACAACGGCGCCAGTGCACTCACCACTCACGAGCTATTGGTGGAGTGGAGAGACAGTGATGGAGCCAATTCGGTGGATGGGGATGATTAGGAGGCCATGAAGTGCCGATTGAGGGACTTTGGCCAGGACACCAGGGTTACACCCCTACTCTTTACGAGAAGTGCCATGGGATTTTTAATGACCACAGAATCAGAATCAGTTTTATTGCCAAGTGTGCTTCACACACACAAGGAGTTTGTTTTGGCAACAGAAGCTTCCAGTGTACATAAAGTGACAACACAAAATTAAATATGAGAAAAGAAAAGGCAATAAACGTTAAACATTAAACAGAGATGCAGTTAGTCAAAAAGATATGGATGTTGAGTTGTATGTACAGATTTGTTGTAAATATACAGGTTATAAGGTGTTGTGTACCAGTGCGAATGGAGAAAGTATTGCATTGTATATTGTTATAAGGTGCTGTGTACAAGTGCGTATGAGAAAGTATTGCACATTTATTGCACTGTAGGGGAATATTTAACTGTTCATGAGGTAGATGGCCTGAGGAAAGAAACTTTTCCTGTGTCTGGCTGTTTTTGTGCTTGGTGCTCTGTAGCGCCGACCAGACGGTAACAGTTGGAACAGGTAGTGTGCTGGGTGTGAGTCGTCCAGAGTGATTTTGCGAGCCCTTTTACTCACTCTGGAAAAGTACAGTTCTTGAAGTGTAAGTACAGTTCTTGAAGTGTAACCTTGAAGTGTAACTTGAAGAGAGTCAGGACCTCGGTTGAACGTCTCATCCGAAAGACGGCACCCACCGACAGTGTAGTGTCCCCTTCACTTTTACCGGGGCATTAGGACTCACACAGACCACAGGTTGAGCGCCCCCTGCTGGCCTCTCTAACTCCACTTCTAACAGCAACCTAGTTTTCCCATGTGGTCTCCCATACAGGTACTGACCAGGCTCAGCCCTGCTTAGCTTCACTGAGTAACCGGTCTTGGGCTGCAGGGTGATATGGCTGTTATACATGATGTATGTACAGAAGAGTCAAGCTTTACATTTGAAAACAATTGAAACTCGAAGCAAGATGCTAATGGTCTAATCTGATTCAATGATCTATGTTATGCTAAAAGTGCTCTTGCAAACCCGGAGATCAACTAAATGGATTCATCAATGGTAAAACTCATCTGTTTTACTTTAGGGCAGGGGTTCCCAAACTTTTCAGCTCATGACCCCCAAAATAACAATTCCAGTGACTCGTAACCCCCATTATCCTTGGAGGTGGTTATAAACATACAAACATTGCACACAACGGTGCACACAAGAAAACTAATAGAACCAATAGAAACTATATAAACAAGCTTATTGACAACACAAAAAAGTGCAACAGTCTAACAACCACATCATTTTTTTATAGTCTTTATTCATTTGTTTATTTTAATATTAACCTCACTTAATGAGAATAGTGAGCAGTGTTAACACCACAAGACTAGTCTTGGTTAAATTTTGGAGACTGCCACTTGGAGATCGTCCTCTATGTTCAGTCGTGGCCTTCATTTTTTAATGTACATGAGTGCCGTAAAGGTGTCAAAGTTTAACATTGTGCTGTAAAATCAATCTGCTGCAACTACCACTATTGCTGTATGTAATAACCCCAGGGGTCGCAATCCAATGGAAAAGAGTTGAAAGGCTGATGGCTTTTTACTTGCATGTTGTTTTTATGTAACTATTAAATACAATTTTTTTTGTAGGTTATGGATCAAATATAGTAATTCTAATAGCTAACCGCTGCTCTAGACGAGCTGTAAAATTAGGCTTTTTAAAAAAAATTTTATTATTAACAATTTAGAGAGATTGCCGTGCTGGAAGGTACAACCGCCTGGCTTAACAGCGCAAAAGACAGTACTATTGGAAGCTGGACCAATATTGATGCAATGTTGCTGGACATGCTTAAAAGCTGACATTCCTATCATATACAGCAGTGGTGTCCAAACTCGGTTCTGGAGGGCCGATGTCCTGCATAGTTTAGCTCCAACTTGCTTCAACACACTTACCTGGAAGTTTTTAGTACAGGGATCACCAAACTTGTTCCTGGAGGGCCAGTGTCCTGCAGATTTTAGCTCCAACCCTAATCAAACACACCTGAACAAGCTAATCAAGGGCTGTGTCCGAAACCGCCTACTACTCAGTAGGTACTGCATTTGAATTTAAACGTACTACTCGGCCGTTAGAAAAGTACGTTCTATACAGTATGAATGTGAGAAGTATGAATGGAATTCGGACGTACTACATCCGCCATTTTGTCATGGTCACGTGACCTACCTGCGTCAGTTGCGTTGCTTCACTCCCATTCATGAATTCTCTCGCGGGGCATCATGGGATAGCGCAGCGTGCATGGGATGCGCACTTCAGAATCTCGCCGGAAGTAGTAAGTCATCCGGGGACTTCTCGCATACAGATTTTCGAATTCTATGAATTCGGACACACTACTCGGCTCGCATACTGATTTTAGCGTACTGTATAGTATGGAAGTATGCGGTTTCGGACGCCGCCAAGGTCTTTGGTATACTTTAAACACCAAGCAGGTGAGTTGAGGCAAGTTGGAGCTAAACCCTGCAGGGCACCGGACGAGATTGGTGACCCCTGTTCTAGTATATCTAGAAAGAGCTTGATTAGCTGGTTCAGGTGTGTTTAATTGGGATTGGAACTAAAATATGCAGGATACCCGCCCTCCAGGACCGAGTTTGGACACCACTGATATGCACTATACAGTATATCTGATTTCTAGTTATATTTAAATATAATTGTTAATTGTTAAATTGATCCTAAAAAATTGGAGTGTTCCTTTAATATTTGGTTAATGATACATTTCTGTGGTCTTTAGCTATACAGTACAATAATAGTTCCCTTCCTGCTGTGTCACTAGGGTTTGGAAAAGAGTCTACGGTAGTCAACATTTGAAGTGGATCAAAATGTTCCTAAATCTATTCAACAACACCCATTCCTGTCAGCTTTTTTTGATCCACTTCAAATGTTGACTGCTATATACTACTGTATATACTGCTTATGATGCTCACAGACTCTCTTTCTTTTTTCCTCAGAGGATGAACAAGTGTCTGCTGTCTGAAAGAGGACGACACTGGCTTTACTGCGTTGACTGATGGCCACAGACAGACATCTCTTCAGCACTGCCTCTCTCCATCCTCACTCTCCCTGCCCTGCCTTAATGCAGCATGGGCTTCAGTGCCCTGCATGCTCATAAATACTGTGAAGAACTGAGGAGAGCTTAGAAAATAACTTATTCGGCACTTTTGGAGAACGCAAATATGAACTGAAACTCGAAACACATCGCTTCGACATTCACACACACACACACAAACTGCTGTCAGTGGTTCTCCATTCAGACGATTCCCTCTTCTGCGTACAAGGTCACACGGTCGTGTTTAGTAGTTCCCTTCAGCACTTTTTAACTGTTTTTAAGGTGTAAACCGATCACATTTCAGTTGGGATGATGAAGGACAATTCGTCTTATTCATATATCAGTGTGGTTCAGTATTAAAAACTGGCACGGCTTGAGGACTATTGGAGATGACGCGTAGCACACCGATTTCAGAAGGACAAAATGAAGCCTTAGTGTGTTTGAGAGCCAAAAGAAAGCACGAGTGAATCATGACAAACGCGATACTGGAAATAAAAGCTGAATAAATGAACATCTGTTGGGTAATCCACAAGTGAATCAGCGGATCTTCTAACAGATGCGATTGTTAAGGCACAACAGCAACAGCGCCCCTGGTGGTCAAAAGCAGGAAACTCAGGCAAAAAAAAAAAAGAAAATAAATAAAGAGTCGTCCTACTCGGGTGCTACTTTCTTCCTCTCTGTAAAAGTGATAGCATTATGGAGGTGTATTTGTGTGCTTTTTTTGTTTGTGAGGGCTCAAGTCGTGCATGTTTCTCCTGGATTGGGCCACCGCTGCACAAACAGCTTCCACAATCACTCACAGGAACTCGACCGGATGAGCAAAACTCACCTTTATTCTTTCATTTTAATCACTGAGTTAAGCTGATCACATTGATCAGTAGTTAGAAATGACTTAAAAAGAAGAAGAAGAAAAAAGAAGAAGAAGTTTGCAGTGTTTTCCACTGTACTCTGTAACATCACTACTTCATTTTCTTTCTCTAGTTGCCTGTTTGTTTGTAGATTTTTGGCTCTCACACATTTTCTTTTGGTTTTTGTAAAGGTTGCGGATATGGTTGTTAACAACAACACGTTTGTAACAGTAAATATATCGACCATCTGCTTCCATTTGTTTGGTTTTCTATTGACGTTTTGGCAAGCCAAGATGAGTCGCTTGTTTCGCAAAATAAGTTGCACAAATTGTACAAGCATAAATACAACAAGGTAAATAGTAGTAGGTAGCTGTTCTGCTACTCTGTTCGATATGTGATGTCAAGTGAGACGTGTACATTTAGCTGGTGAAGATTCTCTCTTTTGTTTTGTTTTTGGACTACTTTTACCTGTACGTCTTTTACAAAGACAATTGGTGGAGTATGTATTTGTTCTTTTGTTTTGTCTTTTCTTTTTGTTTTGTATTTTTAATACAATAATTGTAAATATTGGTTATATTTTTGTTGAATTGTAGAAATGTATGATGTTTATGCCTCAACATCCAGTTTATATGAAGCTGGGAATCAATAAATTCGACAAATGAATCAACTTATAGTTTTTAAATGCACTTATTATTATTATTATTATTGTTATTATTATTATTCATTCTGCATTAAGGTTTTCTTTTGGTTTTGTTTTAAATGACCTCTGGCACCATCTAGTGTTTGCACAAGATAAGACATGGAAGTAACTTGAAATGTGTATCTCATACTTTTCTAACTGACAAATGTATGTTGGGGTTAATAAAAGACATCCATATCTATCTGCTCTTCAACACGGTTTGCTTTTTCAGTGTCTCTTCAGATATTTTGGAAAGCTGAGAGGGGATGCATGATGATTTCACATTAAGGTTAATGATTGTGTTATTAAGGATGAAATATAATGCAGTTACAAATCTTTCAAGTATAATTGTAACTATTAATGCATAGTATTGCTTTCCTTTGTCCTTTTTCTGTGTGTTAGTCGTCCAGTTTTAGCATTTGAACGTTTGAGTTTATTTAGAGAAGATCTAAACTTGTTTGTTGAATATTTTTTATGCTAACATTATGTGCTATAATTCAAAATCTATTAATAGCATGACCTGCATGAGATGCTGTTGTTAATGGAAACTTCAAGGCAGATGCAGAGGTAAGATCTTCTATGTTTTACATTTACTGTAAAGTGCAGCAAAAAAAAATTTTTTTTTTTTTGTCAAAATATCTAATAAAAGTGGGATGGTTAGGGATAAAGTATATCCGACCCGAAGCACAGCACTGAAGGGGCTTTATTTAGTGATAGCAACTATCCTCCTGGATGTACAGTAGGCCTACTAAACGCAAAGCTAACAGAAACGCAACCAGCTGAGAGAAGCTGAACATTCACCACCTGCCCATTCAGTCACAAATGAGCGGGAAAAATGGAAACTAATCCAATTTGAAGGAATATACTAAGGAACAGACATCAGAACCTGGCCAATTTGACGGAAGCTACCATTGTTGCCAGACGTACGATAATTATCGTATTTGTACAATAATTTCGACCTCTGTACGATCAATAATGTAAAAAATCCTATAATGTACGATAATTTCAGAATTTTATGGCATTTAAAATGAGTTTCATTGTAATCTTAGGACTTCTATACTTATTGATAGCTGCATCTTGTGTCTGATGTCTGTGAGGAGACGGTGGAGTTAGACACGTTTTCTATCCAATGACTAGTTTCTATCTCATCTTCCGTTACATCTTCTCAGCCAATCAACGTGGAGAATAGCTCTCTCTCACGAGTTAACATTCCTGCTGCGCGCGGCCGTGGTTCAGTCAGTCGTTTTCAGGTTGAGGTCGGTGAAGTTTTAATAAGTAGTGCTGAAAAGGAAGGTGAGAAGAACAGGAGAGTTTGCCCTTGATGTTCTCACTTTTCCCCCATTCAAATGCATCATGCAAACGTGTTTTTCCAAAGTTAATCTCATCAAAACAAAGCCACGAGATCGGCTCATTACAGATCCTCTGGATAGGCTCGTGCACACCCTCAGATTGTTAAAAATTCGGGAGGGTGCACTGCTTTCAAGCCAACCAGCACTATGTTGCGCTCCATGTAGGCATCATATTTATAGAGGTAAAGTTGGTTTTATATTCGCACATTCGTTCATTTAGAAGTCTCTATATTGTTTACCATGTTACTTTGAATATTCGATCGAAATTAACCTGCAAGTATGACTTCAAAACAACATGAACACTTTATTTGACTGTGAACAATGTTGGACTTTGATAGTCATTGGCTGCTAATATGATTTCGCTATTTAGAGTTTGCGAATAATACTTTTATGAAATTATATTATTAAGGGGAAAGTCCGAATGTGCGAATATAAAACCAACTTTACCTCTATATCATATTTGTACCGCAAAATGAATCCCTCAACATCTGGCAACACATGCAGGTTTTCAATGAACCTTCACACTAAGGTACGCCTATGTTCTTTTTTTTTTTTTTTTTTTTTTACTTATTGTGGTAATTTTCACATTGTGTCAAAACTCTATTTGTCTATATAATAGCTGTATACACTCCGTTTGACTCTTGTACGATAATTTTCCTTCAAATACGATAATTTTGAGGTTCTGGTACGATACTTTCACATTTCCAATCTGGCAACACTGATCAGGTGCCAGATCAGATTTCAGAGGTGCCGGATCGAGCGTGTTCCGGCACAAATTAAGCCCTGCTTATACTAACCATAGATATATACACTAGATATCGCATAGGGACCCTGAACATGCGTCAATAGCGCCGCCACATTGGTACAGTGCTCCTAGGACAAACGTCATTCAACCGCATTAGTCAAGAAAGTATGCCAATGTGAAGATGCTGGACTTTAGCGCTGTGTACTGGTGTAGTAACGAGCAAACAAAGCACAAAGGCATCACATTTCATAGGTAAGATTTCGTTTTTTTATGTTTTTGTATGTTATGAACTTTTGTGTTTAACAAGTGATGTTATTGATGATAATACAGTCTGCTGCATTCACCATAAGGCAAAGTAGCACCAACTGGCACTAAATTCTAGGCTTATGCTAGTTTTGTTGAATAAAATAAGCAAACAATGTTATGAAATATGAAAACAAGATGCTGCGCTGCCAGAAACTTGTATTATTGTCGGCTAAGTGAACGAGTCGTTCATAACGGAGATTCATTCACAAACGGATCGCTCCCTCCGTCAGAATGAGAAGTGAAAGCAGGAGAGGGGGTGTGTTTCAGGACATGAATTAGATCAAATTAAACAGGGATGAAGGATAATGCACACAAACACACGCTCTTTGTCACCAATGCCCGTGCGGTCACATCCATCAATGTAGAAAAGTGATGTAAAATTATAATATTTCGTAATTTAAAAAAATATTTGCATACTGACCACCAGGGAAAACTCCCGATCATAGATATATGTGTATATGTGTATTTCTCTGGCTCTGAATAGCCACAGTCCTCCACTTCAGCTTGGTCCCGCATTCATTTCAAAGGAGCGCTACCCTGTACTAAAATGGCGGCTCTATTGACGCATTCCTTCCAATAGACAATAATAGGCCAGGCGACATCTAGTGTATATATCTATGATACTAACGATCAGACATCAGAACCTGGCCAAAGTAGTTTCCGGGAGGGGGTGCGGATGGTGGATAAAGACCGAACACGATCAGCCGTTGGGCTTCATCGGTCAGCTTCGGGCTGTGTATTTTAGTGGGGAGATTCCAGAAGATTTGGGGTGTCTAAACCAATGTATTATTCTTTTTTTATAATTCACAAGTCGGTGCCAAACAGTCAAAAACCGCGGCTGTGAATGTAAGTATATGGTCAACTCAAGGTGATTCGAAGTTCCCGGATGAGTTACGTAATTTAGGTTGTTCAGGGTAACATGAATGTTCCGCCTTTGTAACAAAAAATATCCTTAATAGCCAAGACTTACAGTTTTCTTTTAGAATAAAGAAAACAAAAACAGTGTTAAATTGCTGCGTACAGCGTGATCTTTCCATTTATGGTCGTGTCTTGTTATGTAAAGCTAAAGGTTTATCTCGATTCATTTACCCGTCTTTATTTGTTAAAGATTCTAATTTCAGAGATATCAATAACATTATTTTCTTTTATATGGAAAAACAAATCCCAAAGTATCAAAAAAAAAAAAAAAAAAAAAAAAAAAGAGTCCTCACTAATAAGAAAGCTGAAGGAGGTTTAGAGATGCTTTATTTTGAGGATATCAATAAGACGTTTAAGGTCAGTTGAATTAAGAGATGTCTATCAACCCCCAATTCCTTTTGGAACCATATTCCTCATAATCTTTTTAACCAAATAGGTGGCTTAATTTTGTTTAACATGTGATTATAAATGTTTCTAAAAAACCCTTTAAACAAGCCCTTCTTGCTTTGGAAAATTACTCTCACAATTTTCCTCCTCACACCTCCTTTATTTGGAATAATGGTAATATAACCTCTTCAAATAAATCTTTATTCTTAGTAAATTGGTTTAATAGAGACATTAATCATCTTTTAAAACTTTTTGACAGTTCTGGGAATATTCTATCATTTAAACAATTCATGTCTATTCCCAATTTTCCAATATTGTTTAGAGAATTTAATTCAGTTATTTAATCTATTCCTGTAAAAATTATTCAACTTGTTAAAAATAATATTTGCTAGAATTCTCTATCTGTTGTAAACCCAAAATTACATTTAAAAGGTTTTGAGTTGACTGATAAAAAATGTACAACAAACATATTCGTAATATTTTTCAGAAGCAAAATAAAATTACTCCTAGAGGCAAATTTTTCTGGAACTCTGTTATAGTTGGTTAATTGGAAAAGAGCCTGGTTAACTCCCTTCAAATACACTATAATTAATAATTAATAATTAATTTAAGGAAATTCATTTTAAAATACTACATACAATTTACCCAGTAAAATCGTTATTATCAAAGTACATTGAAATGGAGGACATCTGTGGTTTCTGCAATGTGGGTAAAGAGAGCCTTTGTCATTTATTTTTTTAATGCAACGTTGTAAACAATTTCTGGAAGGATCTAGCCTAATATATTTTCAAAATGACAAAACTTAGTTATTATTTTACATTAAAAGATATTATTTTTATTATGAAAACAAAAGTCTTGAATATATTGGTAATCTCTTTATTTTATTGGCAAAATTTTACATACACAATTTGCTGAATCATCTCCCACATTAACAGTTTTTTGTATCGAGTTTGACTTTATTTCTACTGTGAAACTGTTGAAAAGCAAAAAATCTGAGATATGCATCAATTATTATAACACTTTTTTTTATTCCCCACGTTGCCTATATTATATTATATTGTTATATTATATTATTTTATATTATATTATATTGTTATATTATATTATATTATTATATTATATTATTTTATATTATGTTATATTATATTATACAGGCAGTGCAGAATTATTAGGCAAATGAGTATTTTGACCATCATCCTCTTTATGCATGCTGTCTCACTCCAAGCTGTATAGGCTCGAAAGCCTACTACCAATTAAACATATTAGGTGATGTGCATCTCTGTAATGAGAAGGGGTGTGGTCTAATGACATCATCACCCTATATCAGGTTTGCATAATTATTAGGCAACTTCCTTTCCTTTGGCAAAATGGGTCAAAAGAAGGACTTGACAGGCTCCGAAAAGTCAAAAATAGTGAGATATCTTGCAGAGGGATGCAGCACTCTTAAAATTGCCAAGCTTCTGAAGCGTGATCATCGAACAATCAAGCGTTTCATTCAAAATAGTCAACAGGGTCGCAAGAAGCGTGTGGAAAAACCAAGGCGCAAAATAACTGCCCATGAACTGAGAAAAGTCAAGCGTACAGCTGCCAAGATGCCACTTGCCACCAGTTTTGCCATATTTCAGAGCTGCAACATCACTGGAGTGCCCAAAAGCACAAGGTGTGCAATACTCAGAGACATGGCCAAGGTAAGAAAGGCTGAAAAACGACCACCACTGAACAAGACACACAAGCTGAAACGTCAAGACTGGGCCAAGAAATATCTCAAGACTGATTTTTCTAAGGTTTTATGGACTGATGAAATGAGAGTGAGTCTTGATGGGCCCTTGGCTGGATCGGTAAAGGGCAGAGAGCTCCAGTCCGACTCAGACGCCAGCAAGGTGGAGGTAGAGTACTGGTTTGGGCTGGTATTAGAGGTGTGAACCTACACTGGTCTCACGGTTCGGTTCGGTTACGATTATCATGCCATCGATTCGGTTCAATTCGATATCTCGGTGCATTGACGATGCTTTCCATATACAGTTTTATATTTTCTTCACAGCAATTCTTGTATTAAAATGTATAAATATATTTATATACTATTTGTAAAACAATTTTGTCCTTTAATACAGTCAGATATATAAACTGTACCTTTAAACAACAATCCCGCTCGCTTTCTGAGCCTTTTCTACCAAGTTCTTTCTTACACCCCTTTGATTGGTCACTCGCTCAACGTAAAGGGCTGCGATTGTCTCTTACACTCTGGCGCTCTTCACAGCTGCACCCATGGGCCACAGTGAGTGAGAGAGAAATGGAGTTTACTTTCATTCTCTTAATCGCTGTGAAATAGGGGCTTTTGCTGTAAGTGTCAGTGAAACAGTGTTCAGCAAACACACACGCAGTGAAATTGTGCACAGTTTCTGAGTTTTTCGTAGTTAGAGCGTTGTTAATACTCACGCTCGCGGCTCGCCTCCCTCGCCATAGTAAGCTACGGCGACATAGCGCATGTGAGATAAATGACGTCAGTACATAATAACCGGTTATGATTATTACTGAAACGATACCGAATTGTCCGCGTCTGCATCGCGGTGCACCGAAGAAACGATTAATTTTGACACCCCTAGCTGGTATCATCAAAGATGAGCTTGTGGGGCCTTTTCGGGTTGAGGATGGAGTCAAGCTCAACTCCCAGTCCTACTGCCAGTTTCTGGAAGACACCTTCAAGCAGTGGTACAGGAAGAAGTCTGCATCCTTCAAGAAAAACATGATTTTCATGCAGGACAATGCTCCATCACACGCGTCCAAGTACTCCACAGCGTGGCTGACAAGAAAGGGTCTAAAAGAAGAAAAACAATTGACATGGCTTTCTAGTTCACCTGACTGAACCCCATAGAGAACCTGTGGTCCATCATCAAATGTGAGATTTACAAGGAGGGAAAACAGTACACCTCTCTGAACAGTGTCTGGGAGGCTGTGGTTGCTGCTGCACGCAATGTTGATGGTGAACAGATCAAAACACTGACAGAATCCATGGATGGCAGGCTTTTGAGTGTCCTTGCAAAGAAATGTGGCTATATTGGTCACTGATTTGTTTTTGTTTTGTTTTTGAATGTCAGAAATGTACATTTGTGAATGTTGAGATGTTATATTGGTTTCACTGGTGAAAATAAATCATTGAAATGGGTATATATTAGTTTTTTGTTAAGTTGCCTAATAATTCTGCACAGTAATAGTCACCTGCACACACAGATATCCTCCTAAAATAGCTCAAACTAAAAACAAACTAAAAACTACTTCCAAAAATATTCAGCTTTGATATTAATGAGTTTATTTGGGTTCATTGAGAACATGGTTGTTGTTCAATAATAAAATTAATCCTCAAAAATACAACTTGCCTAATAATTCTGCACTCCCTGTATTGTTATATTATATTATATTGTTATATTATATTATATTATATTATTTTATGGTGATGCTTTGCTCTGTGTGTGTCGGTGTGCTCATGGGGACAGCAGACATGTGTTTGAGAGATTTTGAGCTCAGAGAGTGACAAAAACATAATAATCATATATTTTGAGGATGTTTTTAAAGTGGTCATCTAACAAGCAGATTTTGCAAAGCATATGAACAGGAAAAGACTAAAGGGGGCAAATATTCATTCGTTTTCCTTCGTCTTAGTCTCTATTTCAGGGGGCGCGGAATGAACTACCAACTATTCAGTGCCTTATTTATTAGGGGTCGCCACAGCAGAGTGAACTGCCAACTATTCCAGCATATGTTTTAGGCAGCACATGACCTTCCAGCTGCAACCCAGTACTGGGAAACACCTATACATACTCACATTGAAATACACTAAGACCAATTTAGTTTATTCTATTCACCATATAGCGCATGTCTTTTGTTTAATGTTGTGTAATTTGTTGTTGTATTTTGCAAGTTTTTCCACCATGGCCAAGCTTATGTTTTATTGTACCTGTTATTAAACCTCAGCATTAAATGCATTTTGAGCACTGAATGATTTTGGAGTTCTTTTTTAGTTAATTAAGTAACAGCTGATGGGGGTTTGTATTCTGACACATGTGTCACGCTGTTTGTTTGAGCATTTCAATTGATAAACAGGGACATATTTCAGCTTTGTACACCTGCGATGCAAGTGATTAGTGTGTCACATGAATATATTTTAGATTCATAAATAAAAACTAACAGCATGAAGCATTAAAAACCCAGTGTCTTTTTTTGTGTTTTCATGGCTCTAGAGTGATGATCTAAACTGAATCTGGAGCTCCGAGATGGATTATTACAACCCTGATAAAGAGGACTGCCTTCGACGGTAAGGGTTTTTAATGTTCATGAAATATCACCACAGATGTTTAGTCAATTTTAAATATGGATTTGAAGAACCATAGGAACGTAAACACATCACATTGATTCATCCTTAGTTCAGATAAACAGCTGAAAGTAGAATATAAAAAAAATCTGCTGAATAACTGCATCTACATTTCTCTTATAAATGATTTAGAAATAACAGCTCTGGAATTGCTGTGGTTGAACTGAATTACCTATAATGTAAAATATAGCACAAATACAACAGCTGATGATAAGATCGGGCGACGCAGTGGCGCAGTAGGTAGTGCTGTCGCCTCACAGCAAGAAGGTCGCTGGTTTGAGCCTTGGCTGGGTCAGTTGGCGTTTCTGTGTGGAGTTTGCATGTTCTCCCTGCGTTCGCGTGGGTTTCCTCCGGGTGCTCCGGTTTCCCCCACAGTCCAAAGACATGCGGTACAGGTGAATTGGGTAGGCTGAATTGTCTGTAGTGTATGAGTGTGAATGATGTGTATGAGTGTGAATGAGTGTGTATGGATGTTTCCCAGAGATGGGTTGCAGCTGGAAGAGCATCCGCTGTGACAGCATCGCTGTGGCGACCCCAGATTAATAAAGGGACTAAGCCGAAAAGAAAATGAATGAATAAATGATGTTAGGATCCACATGAACCAGAATCTGCAACCACTTTTTTATCTATTGTTATTCAGTTCCTAGAGAAACTGTATATTAAATGAGAAAACAGTGGGCGTGGCTTGTTTTTTTTCTGCTGCAAGCTGATTGGATATAGTAAAGTAGAAATTTCATTCAGAAAGATGGGGAAACGGGTTTGGGGAGAGGTATTACAACCTAACAGACTTCTTCTCATCGTTTCTGTTTGTTGTCAAAACTGACAGCTGGAGGGGTGTGGTTAAGTATGTTAGCCACACCCTAATACCTCAGAGAGACCTAATCTGAGAATTGAATTACAAACAAACAGGAAGTGCATTTTCAGATTATTTTAGATTATAAGGGGAAACTTTTTTTCTTAATGACATGCACAGATGAATCAATATGGTTAAATCAATAAATCAATAAAAAAAATAAGGGACTAAGCCCAGAATTGTTGGTGGCTCATTTTGCTGTGGTGACCCCTAATAAATAAGGGACTAAGCTACCGGAATAGTTGATGGTTCATTCCGCTGTGGCGACCCCTGATAAATAAGGATCTAAGCTACCACAATAGTGGGGGGCTCATTCCGCTGTGTCGACCCCTGATAAATAAGGGTCTAAGCTACCACAATAGTGGGGGGCTCATTCCGCTGTGTCGACCCCTGATAAATAAGGGACTAAGCTACCACAATAGTGGGGGGCTCATTCCGCTGTGTCGACCCCTGATAAATAAGGGACTAAGCTACCACAATAGTGGGGGGCTCATTCCGCTGTGTCGACCCCTGATAAATAAGGGTCTAAGCTACCACAATAGTGGGGGGCTCATTCCGCTGTGTCGACCCCTGATAAATAAGGGTCTAAGCTACCACAATAGTGAGGGGCTCATTCTGCTGTATCGACCCCTGATAAATAAGGCACTTAGCTACCAGAATAGTTGGTGGTTCATTCTGCTGTGTTGACCCGTTGGTGGTTCATTCCACTGTGGCTACCCCTGATAAATAAGGATCTAAGCTACCACAATAGTGGGGGGCTCATTCCGCTGTGTCGACCCCTGATAAATAAGGGTCTAAGCTACCACAATAGTGGGGGGCTCATTCCGCTGTGTCGACCCCTGATAAATAAGGGACTAAGCTACCACAATAGTGGGGGGCTCATTCCGCTGTGTCGACCCCTGATAAATAAGGGACTAAGCTACCACAATAGTGGGGGGCTCATTCCGCTGTGTCGACCCCTGATAAATAAGGGTCTAAGCTACCACAATAGTGGGGGGCTCATTCCGCTGTGTCGACCCCTGATAAATAAGGGTCTAAGCTACCACAATAGTGAGGGGCTCATTCTGCTGTATCGACCCCTGATAAATAAGGCACTTAGCAACCAGAATAGTTGGTGGTTCATTCTGCTGTGTTGACCCGTTGGTGGTTCATTCCACTGTGGCTACCCCTGATAAATAAGGGACTAAGCTACCACAATAGTGGGTGGTTCATTCCGCTGTGTCGATCCCTGATAAATAAGGCACTAAGCTAGCAGAATAGTTGGTGGTTCATTCCGCTGTGGCAACCCCTGGTAAATAAGGGACTAAGCTACCGGAATATTTGTTGGCTCATTTTGCTGTGGTGACCCCTAATAAATAAGGGACTAAGCTACCGGAATAGTTGGTGGTTCATTCCGCTGTGGCGACCCCTGATAAATAAGGGACTAAGCTACCACAATAGTGGGTGGCTCATTCCACTGTGTCGACCCCTGATAAATAAGGCACTAAGCTACCAGAATAGTTGGTGGTTCATTCTGCTGTGTTGACCCGTTGGTGGTTCATTCCACTGTGGTGACCCCTGATAAATAAGGGACTAAGCTACCACAATAGTGGGTGGTTCATTCCGCTGTGGCGACCCCTGATAAATAAGGAACTAAGCTACCACAATAGTGAGGGGCTCATTCCGCTGTATCGACCCCTGATAAATAAGGCACTTAGCTACCAGAATAGTTGGTGGTTCATTCTGCTGTGTTGACCCGTTGGTGGTTCATTCCACTGTGGCTACCCCTGATAAATAAGGGACTAAGCTACCACAATAGTGGGTGGTTCATTCCGCTGTGTCGATCCCTGATAAATAAGGCACTAAGCTACCAGAATAGTTGGTGGTTCATTCCGCTGTGTCAACCCGGTGGTGGTTCATTCCGCTGTGGCGACCCCTGATAAATAAGGCACTAAGCTACCAGAATAGTTGGTGGTTCACTCTGCTGTGTTGACCCATTGGTGGTTCATTCCACTGTGGCGACCCCTGATAAATAAGGGACTAAGCTACCACAATAGTGGGTGGCTCATTCCACTGTGTCGACCCCTGATAAATAAGGCACTAAGCTACCAGAATAGTTGGTGGTTCATTCTGCTGTGTTGATCCGTTGGTGGTTCATTCCACTGTGGCGACCCCTGATAAATAAGGGACTAAGCTACCACAATAGTGGGTGGTTCATTCCGCTGTGTCAACCCGGTGATGGTTCATTCCGCTGTGGTGACCCCTGATAAATAAGGGACTAAACTACCGGAATAGTTGGTAGTTCATTCCGCTGTGTCAACCCGTTGGTGGTTCATTCCGCTGTGGCAACCCCTGATAAATAGGGGACTAAGCTACCCGAATAGTCGGTGGTTCATTCCGCTGTTTCGACCCCTGATCAATAAGGGACTACGCTACCAGAATAGTTGGTGGTTCATTCCGCTGTGTCAACCAGTTGGTGGTTCATTCCGCTGTGGCGACCCCTCATAGATAAGGGACTAAGCTGCAACTTTGTTGTATATAGTAATATAGCTGTACATACACTTGTCCATTTGTATATTTGCATTCACTTTTTAAAATATATTTATTATCTGTTTTTTAGTCCTGTCTGTAATTCTGTTGCACTGTAGAAGCTCTGTCACCAAAACAAATTCCTCGTATGTGTGAACATACCTGGCAATAAAGCTCTTTCTGATTCTGAATAGTTGGTGGTTCATTCTGCTGTGTCGACCTCTGATAAATAAGGGACTAAGCTACCAGAATAGTTGGTTTATATATCGATAACATATAAATATTAAATGCGATCACAAGAATACACCATATATGTACCAATATACCTTTGTGTGGCAAGAAATAAATTCCTAAATGCATCTTTATTGATGAGCAGGTAATTGAATAAATGTGAAGCGGCTTTAATTGTTTCTCAGGGGTTCTTGCTGCATTCACAATGAATTGTACTTCCCTATAGTGACACCAGGGGCGGATTTAACCAATAAGCAAGGTAAGCGGCCGCTTATGGCCCCAGGAAATCTGAGGGCCCCCAAATAAATAGCTAGAAGTAAAATTCTAATTATAAATTATATATAACATCATTTTATATCATATTTTGTATGGTGAGGGTCTAAAAAAAAAGTTTAATGTTTATTACATCACAAATGCGCAAATGTGTCCCCCACCCTCAATCATGGAGCAGTCCAGCAGTCAAATTAGGTAAAGATTTAGTTTTAAAAATGAATTAGTTTATATATCATTTTTAGTTGTGGATCCATTTTAAGAAAACAAATTATTTAAAAAGTTTTACAAGATGCTTTACATGTTTTTATTTATTTTTTGACAAAGTGTAGCAAAGGAGATAAAGTGATATAAGAATAAAAACAGCAAAATAAATCAATTAAAAATAATTTAAAGTACAAAAGGTGCATGACTAGAATTGCTTAGGGCCCCCAAATGACTAAATCCACCCCTGAGTGACACTATATCAATGCATAAATGAATGCTTAGAAAAATGATCAGTTGTAATGAATAGTTTAAAACATTTTAAATGACTAGTTTTTATTTGACTAGTTGGTACTTCACAATTCAGGCAATTATGACATTCGCATTGATGATAAAGGACTGTGAACATTCACGGAAAGTTTTCATTTCACAAGAGACGTTTAAACTAATAAAAGATTCTTAAAGGAGACCTGTTATGTCCTATTTTGCAAGATATAATATAAGTCTCTGTTCCCAGAGGTGGGTTGCGGCTGGAAGGGCATCCGCTGCGTAAAAACATGCTGGATAAGTTGGCGGTTCATTTCGCTGTGGTGACCCCGGATTAATAAAGGGACTAAGCCGAAAAGAAAATGAATGAATGAATGAATGTGTATGTGAAGTTTCAGCTGAAAATGCCACAAATAATCTTGGATATTTCTTTGAAACTGCCTTGATCCAAATTGTTCCATTTTGGTGACTGTTGCTTTAAATTCAAATGAGATTGTGCTCTTTTCAAAAGAGGGCGGAGCTACAAATGCCTGTGTGTCCACATAGAAGCAGATTCAAAACAGGACTAATGTTATTATAAGTGTGAAAAACTGAAAGTGTGTCAGAATGTGTCAGTCTATGGAGACTACAGTGTGTATTTGTGCTTCATCTAAAACTCCACGTTTATAATCCCCTTAGTCGCTGACATTATCTTCATGACGGACAGCTGCTTCTCACTCAGAGCTGTTTATGCTAATAAGGAAGAAATGGTAACTAATGGGCGGGGCTTTCCTCCTCTGATGACAGGTACGGAGGGAGAATGTCAATCAAAAAGTTTCTGCAGACTGTTTATATGAAGAGAGAGAGAGAGTTTGAGTGTGTGTGTGTGTGTGTGTATGTGTGTGGTCCAGCTGCTGTTCCCCACACAGAGGTGATGTACAGTAGTTCATCTGGAGTTCTCCTGCTCCCTCCAGCTGTAACACACACTCATTAATAACTGAATCACTGTCCTAATTAGCAGCACAGAGCCTCATTAATCAGCCTGTGTCTGCACGCTTTATTAAAGACACCAACCTTGAAAACTGGACACGCTACACCTAATGCCAGGGTGACACATCAAAAACACTATGTCTGGTTATTCAGGCCAGAGGAGGACTGAACCCTGCCTTCTCACATAATAATAATAATAATAAAAATTATATGCGGGTGTCACGGTGGCGTAGTGGGTTGCACAATCGCCTCACAGCAAGAAGGTCGCTGCTTCAAGCCTCGGCTGTGTCAGTTGGCATTTCTGTGTGGAGTTTGCATGTTCTCCCCGTGTTGGCGTGGATTTCCTCCGGGTGCTCCAAAGACATGCATTATAGGTGTATTGGGTAAGCTAAATTGTCCATAGTGTTTGTGTGTGAATGAGAATGCATGGGTGTTTCCCAGTACTGGGTTGCAGCTGGAAAAATAAAACATATGCTGAAACGCATCTATTCATTCATTTTACTTCGGCTTAGTCTCCATTTCAGAGGTCGCAACAGCGGAATGAACCGTCAACTATTCCAACATATGTTTTACACAGCAGATACCCTTCCAGCTGCAACCCAGTACTGGGAAACATCCACACACACATTCACACACACACTACAGCCAATTTAGTTTATTCAATTCACCTATAGCTCCTGTGTTTAGACTTTGGGGGGAAACCAGAGCACCCGGAGGAAACCCACACCAACACAGAGAGAACATGCAAACTCCACACAGAAATGCCAACTGACCCAGTCGGGGCTCGAACCAGTGACCTTTTTGCTGTTAGGCTGCTAACCACTGAGCCACCGTGCTGCCCTGTAACATATCTGCTTATGTACAATTGAAACTACATGCTTATATGATATTACATGATATTTATTGAGATTAACAACGACTTGCTGTCAAATGTCACAGCACTGTGAAGAACAGTGGCAAAGTATGAATACATCCAATGATTTTTGGTATATTCTGTGATTTATTGTTACATTATGGCATTTTAATTGGTGTAAATCCTATAGTAAGTCCTTTTATAGTCATTTTTCTGATCGAATAATTCTAATGTGGGGACTAGAGGAAAAACAACACGTCTATTGTCTTGATTTAGTGTAAAAAATATCCGTAAATTAGCAGTTTCCCGAATTTTGTGATTCATGTTTTTTATTTTTCCCCATTTATTAATGCTTTTGAATTGCATTATGGGACTTTGATCTTTCTTCCAGCAACGTTTAACCCTGAAATGTGAACATTTTTAATAGTTTGCATAGGTCTCAAACTGGATTCCTGGAGGGCCGCAGCTCTGCACAGTTTTGCTCCAACCCTAATCAAACACAGCTGATGCAACTAATCAAGGTGTTCAAAGACTACTAGAGATTATTGAGCAGGTCTGAGTTTGAGGTCTTTGGAGCTAAACTGTGCAGAGCTGTGGCCCTCCCGGAATTGAGTTTGAGACTATTGGTTTAAAGTGATATATTGTCTAAGTTGGTGTTGTATATTACGCTACAAAAACCTTGTAATAAACTGGCAGCACATTTTCTGTCATTTTACAGACTTACAGGCAGTGCAGAATTATTAGGCAAATGAGTATTTTGACCACATCATCCTCTTTATGCATGTTGTCTTACTCCAAGCTGTATAGGCTCGAAAGCCTACTACCAATTAAGCATATTAGGTAATGTGCATCTCTGTAATGAGAAGGGGTGTGGTCTAATGACATCAACACCCTATATCAGGTGTGCATAATTATTAGGCAACTTCCTTTGGTAAAATGGGTCAAAAGAAGGACTTGACAGGCTCCGAAAAGTCAAAAATAGTGAGATATCTTGCAGAGGGATGCAGCACTCTTAAAATTGCCAAGCTACTGAAGCGTGATCATCGAACAATCAAGCGTTTCATTCAAAATAGTCAACAGGGTCGCAAGAAGCGTGTGGAAAAACCAAGGCGCAAAATAACTGCCCATGAACTGAGAAAAGTCAAGCGTACAGCTGCCAAGATGCCACTTGCCACCAGTTTTGCCATATTTCAGAGCTGCAACATCACTGGAGTGCCCAAAAGCACAAGGTGTGCAATACTCAGAGACATGGCCAAGGTAAGAAAGGCTGAAAAACGACCACCACTGAACAAGACACACAAGCTGAAACGTCAAGACTGAGCCAAGAAATATCTCAAGACTGATTTTTTTAAGGTTTTATGGACTGATGAAATGAGAGTGAGTCTTGATGGGCCCGTGGCTGGATCGGTAAAGGGCAGAGAGCTCCAGTCCGACTCAGACGCCAGCAAGGTGGAGGTGGAGTACTGGTTTGGGCTGGTATCATCAAAGATGAGCTTGTGGGGCCTTTTCGGGTTGAGGATGGAGTCAAGCTCAACTCCCAGTCCTACTGCCAGTTTCTGGAAGACACCTTCAAGCAGTGGTAGAGGAAGAAGTCTGCATCCTTCAAGAAAAACATGATTTTCATGCAGGACAATGCTCCATCACACACGTCCAAGTACTCCACAGCTTGGCTGGCAAGAAAGAGTCTAAAAGAAGAAAAACCATTGACATGGCTTCCTAGTTCACCTGACTGAACCCCATAGAGAACCTGTGGTCCATCATCAAATGTGAGATTTACAAGGAGGGAAAACAGTACACCTCTCTGAACAGTGTCTGGGAGGCTGTGGTTGCTGCTGCACGCAATGTTGATGGATTCTGTCAGTGTTTTGATTCGTTCACCATGGACGGCAGGCTTTTGAGTGTCCTTGCAAAGAAAGGTGGCTATATTGGTCACTGATCTGTTTTTGTTTTGTTTTTGAATGTCAGAAATGTATATTTGTGAATGTTGAGATGTTATATTGGTTTCACTGGTGAAAATAAATCATTGAAATGGGTATATATTTGTTTTTTGTTAAGTTGCCTAATAATTCTGCACAGTAATAGTCACCTGCACACACAGATATCCTCCTAAAATAGCTCAAACTAAAAACAAACTAAAAACTACTTCCAAAAATATTCAGCTTTGATATTAATGAGTTTTTTGGGTTCATTGAGAACATGGTTGTTGTTCAGTAATAAAATTAATCCTCAAAAATACAACTTGCCTAATAAGTCTGCACTCCCTGTATTTCTATACATATTATTTCTTATACATTATATTATTTCAAACGACTAAAATGTCAGTAAATGTCACTTTGTTAAACAGTAGAGTTGAATTTTCAACATGAAAAGTCATCAGAGCAGAGATCAACATCCCATAATGCAATTCACAACCGTAAATAAATGGAAAACACTTTGTGGAGCACAAAATACAGAAACTTAATTACCAGATTTTTTTTACAGTGTAGTATTTTTTAAAAATATTTCAGTGCTGATATAAAGTAGGGTTGGGCGATGTTGACCAATTTGGCATCGTACGATGTCTGATGTGAACATCGGCGATGGACGATGGTATCGTCGTCGTAGGCGGGGTGGGGGTGGTTGTTGTTAAATATCAATAATTCATAAGGAATTTAATAATTGTAGCCTATCGTTTTCACTACCTGACCCACATGGTCTTTGTTTTACCCATAACCAAACCATAAATAAATAAAGTTATACACAAATTACCACCTGTCAATCACTTTTTTTCCGTGGGACTCTGGCATGAATAAGCGGAGTGATCTGCGTCATAGTGGCTTTTTCCCCACAGCTGGTGGCGGAGACCAGACGAGAGTTCGTTTGGAGTTCACTGTAATTTGTATTATGCTTAATGATAACTTCCTTATTTTATTACTATTATTATGAGAAAATAATAACAAGTAAAGATGCTAGGGCTCGACCGTTTCTACGTATGCGCCCGAAATTTTATGCGACCTAAAATATATATTTAAAAGCATTTGTGCTAATGCATGTGCGACCTGTTTACACTGCAAAATCCTCACCGCGTGCGCAGATTTAGGAGACATTTATGCAAGATGCATCTTTGCACCTAAAGACGCCAAACGCAGCGCTCAGGAACAGATTAAAACTGTTGTTATGCGATTGTGAACTTGCTGAAGTAAAAAAAAGCCCGGACTGCTTGCCCCCAGTGTTGCCAGATGTAGCTGACTTTTTCCAGCCCAAAAACGCTCCAAAATGTATGAGGGGTGGTTGGATCGTCCTATATTTCACGAAAAGTGGGGGGAACGGTCCCAAATTACACGAATAGTGGGGGGGTTACGGGAGTTTGCCGGCAAGCGGGCGTACCTTTACAATACCGCCCAAATATCCACTACCCGCCTATGTTATTTTTTACCCGCAAACTTGGAAACTGGGATTCAAAACCGCCCAATCTGGCAACACTGCTTGCCCCGCCTTTGTGCTCTTCTTATTGGCCCACTGCGCTAGAACTGAACGCGAATGGATTGGTTAATATCAGCTGTCAATCACTCAGTCAGTGCCTTCACATGACAGCAGCTACAACCGCGGAAATGTGAAGCGCTGAAGAAGAGAGAATGAGAATAACACTGACAGATTTAGTTTTAGAAACTTTAACGTTACTAATAATGGCACATCTTATTAGTGATCATGTGCTGAATGTTAATCCACCATTTACACTTTTCCAAGAGTGGATAAAAGACTTCCAGTGGCTTCAAGTCCGCTATGAAAATAACCAAAGCCATTCACTGTACAGTCTGTGGGACGGGGTTTGCAGGTAACAGCGTTTGCCACTGAATCTACACATTTTAAGCGCGAGAGGTGCTGTATAATCCTCACGATGTATTTAATCCTCACAATGCTGTCAGCCGTGCAAACGGCAGCTATAAGTATAACACAGCTCATGAAAAGACTGTTATTGCTATTAAGATGACATGCAAATAATAAGTTATACATCAATATAAATGTGGGGCGGGGCGATGGATCGTGATGCCGGCTCAGCATCGTGAAGTTTATTGGCCATCGGCGATGGACGATGAAATCGTCTATCGGCCCAACCCTAATATAAAGCCTCATGCTTTATACCAGGGGTGCCCTAACCGATTCTTATGAAGGGCTGTCGGCAAAAGTTGAATATACCAAATTGTATTACTTTAAATTCACCATGGGTAAATTTTAAAATAACTAGAAAACATTGCTGAAAAGAATATTAATTAATGATGCAGTATCATTCTTAACTTTTTATAATGAACTTATTATAGTACAAATATAAAGAATATATAACACAATGGAGTTCAATGCTGAACACTACTCAGGGTTCCCAAACTTTTCAGCCCGCGACCCCCAAAATAACAATGCCAGTGACTCGTGACCCCCAATATCTCCTGAGGTGGTTATAAATACAGAAACCTTGCATGCAATGGCACACACCAATAGACTCAAGACTTGTCTTCGTTTAATTTTTTTTAATATATGTCAGAGCTGTAAATGTGCCAAAAAGTTTAACGTGGTGTTATACAATCAATCTTTACGCTATTGCTGTGTCTTTAATATAAGTACCCCAGGGGTCGCAATCCAATAGATCTAGTAACTATAAGCTACTACAGTAATTATATAGTAACTAGAAACAACAATTTTTTTTTCTCTTCAGTAGGTTATGGATAAAATATGGTCATTCTTATGGTTTAATAAAAATAAATAGATTTTTGGAAATCACCAGGCACCCTACTTTGGGCACCTCTGCTTTATACAGTAATTCCTCTCCTCTATCACATTAGTCCCACTTGGTGGTGCCACTGCTCCACTGATGAGCAGCAGAGGTGTTTGCAGCACGAGCTCGTGACTTGAGGAGTCCGGAATGATTCATTGTTTCCAAATAAATGCAAGGCTGTAGGGGAAAAAAAGTTGCTGGATCAAAAAGCAAGGACTTCTTGTGCTCCCCAAGCAACAGCATGCTTATGTGAGAGAGTGTGTGTTGTGTTTGTGTGCTGTACATGGTGTTTGTGTGTTTTAAAGGTTATCTACAGTAATTTTAAAGGTTATTTGCTCTAATCAAATGAAGCAGTAAATGCAATATACTTCAAAAGCCCACTCCTATACACTGCCCACTATAAAAGATGCTGGGTTGTGTCACCTCAGATTTGGGTAAAATATGGACAAACCCAACAGATTTATTGTCAAATTATAATATTAATAATAATAACCCAGCAGTTTTTAGCAAAACGCTGATGACTGTTCTTAATTGACCCTCTTTATGCTCTTGCAGTGACATGAATAGAAATTGGATATTGAAACGAGACGTCTAAACAGGTGAGCTTTACACAGTTTCACACTCTCAGTTAGGGCTGTGCAATGTGATGATATATATTTTATGGACAAAATCTATTTATCATCTATCATTTATATCATTGTGTCGCAAAACATACAGCAAAAAACAACATTTACACTATTTCAAAGCTGATATTACATTCCATTATTATTGTATTACATATAACATCACATCAATATTACATTCCATTACAGGTATGCTGACAGAAGCATGAGCCTTTTCACAAGATGATGTTATGATGTGTTTAACGGTTATCAGCATCCTTGAAATTAATTTTTAGATAAAAAAAAAAACATGTACATTTATAAATGTATTATTGATTTACAGCCATATCACCCTGCAGCCCAAGACCGGTTACTCACTGAGGCTAAGTAGGGCTGAGCCTGGTCAGTACCTGGATGGGAGACCACATGGGAAAACTAGGTTGCTGTTGAAAGTGGTGTTAGAGAGGCCAGCAGGGGGCGCTCAACCTGTGGTCTGTGTGAGTCCTAATGCCCCAGTAAAAGTGAAGGGGACACTACACTGTCAGTGGGCGCCGTCTTTCGGATGAGACGTTAAATCGAGGTCCTGACTCTCTGTGGTCATTAAAAATCCTATGGCACTTCTCGTAAAGAGTAGGGGTGTAACCCCGGTGTCCTGGCCAAAGTCCCTCAATTGGCACTTACCCATCGCCTCCTAATCATCCCCATCCACCGAATTGGCTCTATCACTGTCTCTTCACTCCACCAATAGCTGGTGTGTGGTGAGCGCACTGGCGCCGTTGTCCTGTGGCTGCCGTCGCATCATCCAAGTGAATGCTACACACTGGTGGTGGTGTGGAGAGACCCCCCTCATAATTGTGAAGCGCTTTAGGTGTATAGCCATACACAATAAATGAGCTATATAAATACACATTACATTACATTACATATTCTGTTTTAGTTCATCTTTGCATCAAATAACAAGAATCTTCTCCTTTGGCTGCCATTAACAGTCTCACATAATTGTTTTATCCGAGGCGCATTGGAATTATGTGCCCAGGGATACATTTTTGAGAACCGTGAAATGTGTATGTCTTCTTGCAGTTTTTGTTTTCACAAATCCACTAGATTTACATTTTTGACAATCTCAAATACATCTAATATAAACATATAATCTCAAATACATGGTCCGTTCCACATCTAAAGTCTGATACCATTCACGGTGAGCTGCCAAGCAAACCAGTCACACTGGAAAACATGTCTATATGGAGGTAAGCGGTCAGCAGTACTGCTCTGTCGCATTGGATTTACCAACAGGATCTCACGGCAATTTGTAATTTATTGATTTAAAAGCTAATTCGTATGTATTCGTCCGATCTCATTCGTACAATTTAGAACAATTATCTATCCCCCAATGGGTTTTGGGGTGGGGTAGGGTGCCACACCTCCTTTTTAAAATCGTACATTTGCGTACGACTGAACTTGTACGAATTAGCCACAACCTTACTTACAAAACCACAAACTTACAAAAATAGTTACATTTCCTTGTGCGATCAGGCTGGTTTTACAAATAAAATGCAGCCATATGTACCTGCGAGCACATGTTTCTTGGTTCTCAAAAACATTCTCAATGAGCCTGTGTTGATTTTTTCCCCTTTTCTGAAAGTCTTGGTGACACTATTGTTGAGGGTTATTGTTTATTATTTGAGCAAATAGGAATGCAAAAAAAATACAAAAATCAAACAAACATTTAAATTTACAGAAATGGTACCATATTGTGATATATATTGTTATCCGGATATGAGATGACTGATATTGTGATACGAGATTTTTGTCAAATCGCTGATCTCTCAGTGGTCCGGCATGAGCGGATGACGTCTCCTGTCCTCTCCAGCATCTCTCTGACTGAATCTGAAGGCTCTGCTGCTGGAGATTGAAGACTCAGAGAGACTTAAGTGTGATTTTCAGTGGCTGCAGGAGCGTCTGAGCTCAGGACCTCTCTGACAGAGGACAAATGTCACAGTCTGACCTCCCGAATCATGCACAGAGTATTGAGAGAGTAAGTATGTTTATCAGTGCATCTCTAATATATATATATATATATATATATATATATATATATATATATATATATATATATATATATATATATATATATCTAAACATAATAGTTTTAATAACTCATTTCTTATAACTGAATTCTTTTATCTGTGCCATGATGACAACGCATAATATTTGACTAGATTTTTTTCAAAATACTAGTATTAAGCTTAAAGGGACACTTAAAGGCTTAACTAGGTTAATTAGGTTAACTAGGCAAGTTAAGGTTATTAGGCAAGTGTTTCTGCAGGTGGTTTGTCAAGCCCACTCAGAAATGCACAATGGTTTTATAGAGATATGGAAAAATTGTAAAAAGGTGTCTGGTTGAAACTGTACACTGTGATAAAAGCTTCAGCAACTAATCGCAACAAGAACATTTTTCCATCAAAAGCCTATTTAAAACCCTCTGGAAAAGCTCGAAGCATTTTCCCAAGCTTTTTTAAACAGGGAGATTTAGGTCAAAATTATTCCGAGCATGTTTTTGCTGGAACGTAAGCTGTTATATCTCTTATATTTCTCCTGCAAACAGCAGAACACAGGCTTGAGCGGTTTTCCAGAAAGAGAATCCAAAGCGTTTAAGATTAAGCATCATGTTTCATTTCTTCTGCGGTAAGAGTCACTTTTAGAGCCGTTCTCCCCCGGCTTCACCAAATTAAACCTGCTTTTCATTTAGAGTGCTGCGCCGAGAATGATGCGATTCATCTTGTCAAGCGTTTAAAGAGCGCAGGAGAGCATGAGAAAGGTGCATTACTCAAGCTTTCTCCTTTAAAGCGCACATCCTGGAAAACAGCAGGAGAAGCGACCAAACCTCCAAACAAAAAGCATGTTTGAGCAAGAGTTTGACTCATCAGGTCAGCAAACACCCCAGTAATGCTCTTTGCATTATAATGGGTCATGCTAGAATTTCAGAATAGAATTTATTTTTTTAAAACGTAAACTTTAATGAATTCTCTATGTACTTTTTAGCATTAATGGTGCCATCACAGAAGAGCAAGTTACTTTTGCCAAGAGCGTTGACATTAACCCAAACCATGACTGACCCTGGCTTTTGGACTTGTTGCTGGTAACAGTCTGGATGATCCTTTTCTTCTTTGGTCCGAAGCACACAGTGTTCATTTCTCCAAAAGAAATGCCTGAAATACTGATTCATTTGACTACAGTACATGCTTCCACTGTGTGATGGTCTATCCCAGATGCCTACGAGCTTAGAGAAGTCGATGGCACATCTGGACACTGTTAACATAGGGCTTCCTTTTGACAAAGTACAGTTTTAACTGGCATTTGTTGATGTAACTATGTATTGGGGAACTTGACAATGGTTTGCCAAAGTAGTCCTGAGCCCATGTGGTGATATGGCTTATAGATGAATGAGGATTCTTGATGCAGCGCTGTTTGAGGGATTGGAGATCACGGTTGTTCAGCTTAGGCCTGTGCGCGTTTCCTTTACGATTCGCGAACCGAAGAGCCGGGGGCGTGGGGGTTGTTTGGGTTAGGGTCAGGGGTGATTAGCGCACTGAAGAGGGGGGGGGGGGGGGTGCAGGGGCGTTGGTGGTTCGCGCAAACTGAAGAGTGGGGTCCCTGGTCTGTACCTACTGTGGAATTCAGGGAGACAGCACAAAACGGGAGACTGGTCTGAAATATGGGAGACTCCCCTGAAAAACGAGAATGTTGGCAGGTATGCTTTGCGCACTGAAATTTCTCTAGATTCCTTGAATCATTTAATAATGTTACGCACTGTTAAAGCTGAAATATCCAAATGTTTTCTATCTTTCTTTAAGGAACATTGTTTTAAACATTTTAATAATTTTCTCAGGTATTTGTTGGCAAACGGGCGATCCTCTGTCCATCTTTGCTCTTAAAGGACTAGACCTTTCTTGAATGCTGCTTTTGTACCACATAATAATTACAATCACCTGTTGACATCACCTGTTTCAAATGACATCATTATTTAACCAGTCTACCTGATTACTAGCCCTAAACTTCTCCTGTCTCAATTGTTTTGGAATGTGTTGCAGGTCTGAATGACAGTAAAGGATATAGATGAAATGAAGATGACCAGACCAAACATATTGTGTTAATATTTTGTGTGGTGTTATTGTCTGCAATGAAATACAAGCCAAAGTAAATTTGGCACTTTCACTTTTTATTCAGGAACATTTCCTGCATGTCCCCCATTACAAACGAGATATTCAAAGTGAGGAACTGCTGGAGAGTGGAGTTTTAATGGTATGTTTGATACCACACGGCGAATGGGAGAAAAAAAATCCTCCGCATTTCTCAGTAACTTAGATGTACTCGGTGGGTAGCGTCAGAAAGCCGTGTGTATATAGACTATCCTGTCACAAAATGCGGCGAAAATTCTACACGACAATAATAGTTAGATTGCCGTGTTCACATGTTTGCACTCGGAGAGCAGCATTTACAGCGGATCTTTCAGTCTATAATATTGTACTGTAATATTGCAGTGATATTAACATACTGTAAACTTAGTGACTAAATCATTTTGACTATGGCATGTCTTTAAAAACTGAAAGAGCACTGCTGACGATACGAACCAACTTTGCCATCTGAATGAACAAACAAAGGGCACTGATCACACACTTACCAAATCTGTAGACACAGGACAATCTATACAAACTGGAATCGCTTCTTTTTTAAAAGGAGACGAGCGGCAAATCCGGATTTCATCATTTCCAGATGCGAAAAGCTCTCGGGTAAAAATGTTCCTTACAAACGCATTTCTGTCGTGTGTCGCGTGCACTGTAATTCCACATGTGAGTCCAGCAGCGTTCTCATAGCGGGAAAATGAAAACAAAACCTTTGTTGCAGCACATTAATAAACGCAGCACACTAATAAATGCAACACTGACGACCCATGTCTCCAAATTCTCATTCTTCGACTTGTTTTGGCAACACAACGTGGCGTCTCTCTGTCGTCTGAACACTGTAACAGGTAAAACAGTCTTCGTGGCTATCATGCATATTAATGAAGTTGCACCGCATTCACAATAGAGCGCGCTGATTGGTTTGAACCAAGTCTTTCTCATGATTTAATGCAGAAACGTCATGATGTACTCGCAGGTACAGACAGTCACTCTCCACGCTGGATTATACGCAAGTATGTAATCGCCGTGACGCAGCTTCAAAAATTAGTTTCAAACCGGAAGAACGAATTTGCTCAAAATAACGCAAAAACAACCAATTTTCACTTTTTAGTGCAATATTTGTGTCCTAATAGTGTTTATAGCAGCGTGGGACACACATATGACTGTCAACAGCTCAAAAAATGTGTTTTGGAGTTTCATGACACTTTAAAAAATGCAATTCAAAGATTTTTTTTCTTGATGAGGTAGTTAAAGGGTTAAGGATATTTACAAGCTAGTGTGCTCCAAAACAGTGACAAAACTTGCATTAATAAACCCAATATAAACACCCAAATCTTGCAGTTTGTCACTTCAGCTTAAATAGATCAACGGTTTTTTATAGCACTTAATTTTTGCATATTTAATATTTAATATCTCTTAATTAAATACGCTATAAACAGCAGCTACGCTAATTGTTTTCTTTGTTCTCCATTTCCACCTGGCGATGCCTATCCTGAGGCCTCTAGAGATTGTGCAGCACTATTGAAATGATCCAAGTCCTGTGAAGAGATGATGCCAAGATGATGTCAAGGATCTCAAGGACAACACATACAAAGACATGATGCCAACTATGGAGGACTTCTAGAGGTCTCCATAATCCTGGACCAGGCCGTATCCTGAGCAGATGCTGTGGTAGTCATGTAGAGCATGAGATTGATTTCTGAAAGACCCAGTTACAGACGAGTCTTTGCATTGATTCCATGGGCTCGCCTGAATACTCGTCGGTGACATACACACATCGGCAGCTTCTCCACGATGGCCGTCCTTCTCCAGCCTCTGGCATCTAGACTGCAGCTCTACACAAGAAGTTTGGCCAGAGGAGAAATGGTCGTGCCCAACTCAGCCTGGTTTCTCTCAGGATTTTGCCCTTCACTTTTTGTCAATTTGTTCCTCACCACTGTCGCAACTGGCTTGCTTGGTTTGGGACTTGTGGAGATGCGCATCGATGGATTTGCTCTTCAGTGTTTGGACTTTCAGCAGTGAAAATTAAACCACATTGAAGTGAACTAAACTGAACTTCAAGGAGGAGGAGCAACTCTATGTCCCGCCCTCTCTTCATGTTTCAGTTGAGATTACACCAAACATCGAATGAAAAAATGCACATTTCAAAGCACTTCACTGGACCTTTAGCGCAGGAGAGAAAAGTGCATTACTCAAGCCTTCTCCTTTAAAGCGCACATCCTGTAAAACAGCAAGAGAAGCAGAAGTGGTGAAACCTCCAAACAAAAAGCCTGTAAAGAGTTTGACGCATCAGGTCAGCAAACTCCACTCCTCTAGTGTGCAGGAGATGGAAGTCTTAAAAACGTCAAAGCCTTTCGCTCACCTTCACAGCAGACACGTTCAGTCGATATCAGCCACCGTGGATATTGATGTACGCCTCTGTGGAAACTATTTACAGGCCGTGTTCTGTGTTTTAACCCGTGAGGAAGCAGTGTTTACAGTGGAAGCCAGAAGCAGCGCTGATGTTGTTGTTATTTTTCTGGACAGGCATTGAGCAGGAGAGAACCGGAGAACAGAAGGCTTGAGGAGATCTGACAGTTCAGAGCAGAGCAGCAGATCTGGGCCGTGACTGAGAGACGGTGAAGTGGACCAGCGGGACATTAGTATTCAGACGCTTAACCCTGCAGCATCTGCTGGACCACACATTTAGAATTTCACAGTAATGTACATTGCATTAACTTAAAGTCCACATGAACCGGAAGCTTTCACCGTCTGTTTGTATTTTGACACAGTTTCTAGTGAAACGGAATATTACATAAGAAAACAGTGGGGGTGGCTTGTTTTTCTACTGTGATGTAATGTAATGTGTGTATTTGTGTAGTGCATTTATCATGTATGGCCATACATGGGTGGAATTCCGGGAGTTTTCCGGGAGACAAAACAATACGGGAGATGGGTCTGAAATACGGGAGACTCCCGGGAAAAACGGGAGTGTTGGCAGGTATGGTTACACCCCTTCTCTTTATGCCATGGGATTTTTAATGACCACAGAGAGTCAGGACCTCGGTTTAACGTCACTTGGTTTATCTTCACTTTACTGGGGCATTAGGACTCACAAACCACAGGTTGGGCGCCCCCTGCTGGCCTCACTAACACCACTTCCAACAGCAACTTAGCTTTCCTGTGTGGTCTCCCATCCAGGGGGATATGACTGTGGCTATATACTCCGAGCTAATTGGATTTAATAAAGTAGGCATTTCATTCAGAAAGATTGGGAAAAGAAGTTATTACAACCTAACAGACACCTCCTCCTAACCATTTCTGTTTGTTGTCAAAACTGACAGCTGGAGGGGCGTGGTTAAGTATGTTAGCCACGCCCAATACCTCAGAGAGACCTAATCTGAGAATTTAATTACAAAAAAAAAAACAGGAAGTGCATTTTTTTTTCTTTCAATGAAACATTACAAGGGCAAAGTTTTTCTTCCTAATGACGTGCACAGATGAATTGTTCACCACAAAACTAGCAATGTGAGCTAACAAAATCAATATGATTAGTTTTGATTTCATGTGTAATTTACTCTTTCGAGATCAACCCTGTGAACAAAACCAGGACCCCCTCTTCTATCCCTCCAACACACCGCAAGACAACCTCAAAACAATAATAATTCTGAGTGTGCTTCACACAGGTGAGTGGGCTTGACAAACCACCTATAGAAACACACTCATCTCTCTGACATTTTAACCGACACTTGCACCAATTTTGCACATTTGCCCCAGACACTTTCTTACAATCACTACATATATATAAAAAAACAAAAAAAAAAAACATTGTGCATTTATGAAGTGTGCTTCACACAGGTGAGTGGGCTTGACAAACCACCTGTAGAAACACTCTTCTCTCAAAAAACACCAACAAAAATGTTTTCCCCCTTCCTTACTCTAGCACAGGGGCGTTGCAAGATATAATGCTTTACTGAGGCACAACTCCCCCTCAAAAAAAATATTATATTAATATAAATTATATATATATTATAAAAAACGGTATTATTGTTATTATACAATTATTATTCTAAATAAATGACAGAAATTAATCCTAAATGTAACTGGAAAACAAAAGACATCTGGAGTGAAGCTAAAATAATTTAAGAAATCTTTAGCATGAATATTTATTTTATTTGAATGAAATTCTATAGACAACTCAATAGAATACAACAAAGATGTTTTATAGAATTATCTGTTGTGTGTTGTCTTAGACCCGAGAATTAGCTTTATTTACTCTTACCTCCCTGACTTATTATGCCTCCTTTTTGCTTCATACAAATAATCTATTAGGAGCCATGCTTAGTCTAAATAGGATCACCATCATGTTATTTAAACTTTGTTTTGTCGAATTGCAAAACTCACTGTGTGCCGACACCTCCGCATAAAAGACTGTTACGGCGGTTTCACAACGCATGAGCATCGCGTGATTTTTTCAGTGTGCATGTTCACAACCGGGACTTACACCAGGAGCAGAGCAGCGCGTCAGCATCAAGCAGGAGCGGTGCGTGAGGCGCGCGGATATGGTTTTTTCTGCACACATGCTCAATTTTGTTTTTGAGTAAACTACATTGCTTTCACCAGCGTTGGTTCGTTGCACATAGACAGGGTTTCTGCAGATATCATAATGTCAAATTTAAGATCTTTTTAAGACCATTAAGTAATAAGTTTAAGATCAATAATCACAATATAAAAAACACTCAAGAGAAAATGCAAAATCACAAAATTAGTGGTAAAAGAAATTAATTTAAATTGAACAGTACCAAAGACAGGTTAGATGGACCAATGAACTACAAAAAAAAAAAAACATCTTAAAGCTGATTTATACTTTCGCTGGTGCCACATCGCGCACGTCACGAAACGAACAAGGCTTTTATACTTGATGCGTTCGCCGTTGTAATATTCTTTAAAACGACAGGGGCCGGTCAAAAGAAACTCACCATAGAGTCAGACGGATAAACAGAGATGTAGAACGTTTCCGGAACTACGTCGTATCATTAATATTGTTCAAGATTTTAAAACGAATTATTTTTTAGTATTTTTATAATTTATGATAATGATTATAAAGATTTTTATAACCATTCAAGATTTTTTAAATCAAACTTTGATGCATCACTTGCTTTTGTTCATATCTCGGACAGTTCTACCTAATAAAGTTAAATATCATTGACAAGAGAAAATTGGTTGCAATTTTACAATTATATTTTTTATTATGGTAAGAAAAAAAGCAAAAAAAAAAAAAAAAAAAACTTTTTATTTTTCCCACACGGGTCTCCACTTTTGCCATGGCATCTTTTTTTGTTTTAACAAACTTTTCCCTCAGGTTTTTCCAAACTTCTACAAAAACTTTCCTCCTTTTCCACGGCTGTTGCAATTTCTAGCCAATAATTATTGGTCATCTGGTTATCTCTATAATGATCATGCATGGACGGAGCATAAAGATGTCTGTACAGTCGTACCTGTTTCAGACAAAATCTCTTCAAAGCGTTTCATATTCAACTCAAATTAAACGCGGCGCCGCGCGAACTGTTCACCCGAAATCTGTTCACTCTGCCAGCCAAAATCATGTCGCGCGCACCGAAAGCGAACCTCCGCAAACACAGCGATGACGTCACACTCGCAGTGCGCACTGGGCCCAATAACAGAAAGCTGATTGGCTATTGCATGCTGGTCTCATTTGTAGTTGTAATACCGCAAATTACATTAGGACTAGTGAAATAAAGGACTACAACACCACGAAAACCAAGCAACAACAACAAAAATAATTTAAATGAGCATTAGATGTAGCGTTACATGGACATTGGAAAAATAAGACCTGTACAAAAATATTTAAGACCTAGAACAGCGAATTTAAGACTTTTTCAATTTTAGACTTAAGACTTTAAGACCCCGCAGAAACCCTGATGGAGAATAACATCTTTATTCTGGGATTACCACTATTAATTAACACACCTGCATATAAAGTAAATCGTATCTCAAAACATTCTCTGTGGCACTGGCAATTTTTACTGGGGCGCGTGCCCCAGTAAATGGGGTCTAGCGACGCCCCTGCTCTAGCACTTAATTCTCTGACCACTAACAGTTAATTTGTATAATTAGCACTTATTGGGCTCTATTTTAACAATCTAGGCACAAAGTCTAAAGCACATGGCGCAATGCATTAAGCACATGTCCGAATCCCCTTTTGCTATTTTAAGGATTTTACGGTTTGTGCTTATTCTCTTAATGAGTTATGGGTCTCATCTCCAATTCCCTTCAAGAATCAGCTGCATTGTGCCACGGTGCTTTTGCTATTTACATGGCGGACTTTGTAAGTGGAAAAATGGAACACTTCACTAGTGAGAAAACAGTTAAACAGAGCATCTGCAGCGAGATGAAGGCAAAGAGGTAGTGGTTTTTATATTTATGTAGAAAATAATAATTTTTGTAACATTTTAATTCAATTTTTTTTTTTTTGTAAAGATATGTGTATTGCTGTACATCCTGTGTGTATTAAGTAATGTGTATGTGCATTAACACACCTCCATTATAGACCTTCACACCCATGAGTCCACAAAGTGGCACAAATGGATTTGCTTTTTAAACAACGTGGCGGAAAACGTGAAATTTAGAGTTGCGCTGGTCTGAAAATAGCAACAAATCGCGCCATACACGTCTTCCGCCATATTGTGGAGGGTGTATGATAGGGCCCGTTGTGTGTATTGCCTCTTCTCGTTGAATCTCTGAATGCTTCCTGAGAAGATATTTTGAAAAATGTTAGAAACCTAGTGATTGAATTTCATAGTGTTACATACTATATAGCTAATGCTGAACGATTTCCAACATTTTTTGTGTTAAACAGAAGAAAAAAAAAAAGAAACTTCATGTTTAAAAAAATCATGTTTTTGTGAACTTTTACTTTGAGGTTTTATTGATTTATTTTATGACCTGGGGTGTCATTTATAAATATGGCATATGTACAAAATGGTGATGAAAGCATGCGTACGGCACTTCCCACACAAAGGTTGTGATATATTAAAAAAAAAAAAAAACTTGCTGGGAAAATGTAAGTAAAACTCTAAGCAAACATATTTAACTTAAATATTCACCCAACTGAACCCTTTAAATCATCATATGAGGCATAATAATTAATAAATAAATCTAATGTTTTTCTGGCGTGCATTCACTTTAGGATGGTTTCTATGCACAGTTTTATAAATGAGACCCCTGGTTTTTCTGTCATATGCATATGTGATATCCATTGGTTATACTGTAGCTTATGTGTTAAATGCACACTCTGAACCGAGAGCAGCAAGTGACTCATTCATCTCACACTTCTGTTTTTCCCATGAGTCTGAGAACTGTGGCACAGACAGAAACAACAGTGTGATTTGTTCCTGCGTCACAGTGTGCAGAAATAACTGGCATGAGCTAAGAATCATCTGTCCCACATGCTAATATTGCTTTCTGAGACAAACATTAGCTCACTTTTAAGATCAACAACAGTCAATTTGTTTATAGGGCACCTATTATGCAAAAACCACCTTTATAAGGGGTTAAAACACAGTTGTGTGAATATAGCCAGCCTCTAATGATAGTGTAAGAAATTATATGATCAATTAGTCATGAAAACATGTTTTTAGTTCCTTGTAACTAAATGTTCTAACCTAATTTTATAAGTTATACAAACTGTTTTAAATCAGTTTAACATAATAAGTTAATAAATAAATAACATAAGTTTAATTTGATTCGGCTTAAAAAAATAAGGCAACCAAGATTTTTTTACGGTGTAGAAATACATTAATAATATATTTTTATAATCACACTTGATAAAAACAGTATGCAGAAACATTTTGATTGACATTCTCCTTTTGTGTGTCATCAGAGGGAGAAAGCCCCACCCATTAGTGACCATCTCGCTCTCATTAGCATATACAGCCATGAGTGAGAAGCAGCCGTCTGCGATAATGTCAGCGACTAATGCTGAGTTCAGACTGCGTGATTTTAGCCCTGATTTTGACTCGCTGACAGGTTTTGAGAAATCGCAGACAAATGCCTGAAATCATTGGCATACTGATATGGCTACTGAGAACGCGCAATTCTTCATGCGCATAGGCTGCCTTTTCATAAAATAAAAAAAAAAACAATTTCTTTGCCACCAGGTGGCGCAAGGAACAACCGCTTTTTCATTGACTCAGTTGACATGCATGTTTAGATTTAGAGTGCGAGAGCGCCCAATTCAGCTCCGTCGATGCCTCGAGCGGCAGGGTTTCTTTATTTATTTTGGAGATAATGTAAACAAATTTGTATTCACATAAGAATACAACAGAAAGATATAAAACTTTACAAATTCTGTGTCCACTTTTGAGGGCTCAACACAATTTCATAGATCTAGATAAAACAGCCTAAGTCAGTGGTTCTCAAACTGTGGTACGTGTACCACTAGTGGTACGCGGAGAAATCGCTGAATAATTAAAGTAAAAAAATGAACACACTTTTAACCCTTTGACGCATACAATAACACAGATGAGATCAGTAAACTGATTTTAATAGGCTAAAAACCTATTATTTTATTTTCAATTTTCCAATGTTTGTTATGTATGTTCGAAGCTAATTTCCTCCCTATATTTGTAACGGTAGTTGGGGGCGTATCCCGTTTTTTTATATCCTAATGTTGACAGGTTTAGTTTAATCACTTGCTTTTCTGACGCACATAGCCTATAATGTGTAGTAAGCAGATCTAACTTCTAATTTAAATATGTAAATCCAATTCATATATCTAAAATACAAGTTAATGTTTAGATTTCAAAGATATACAAATAGGTCCTATATACATGCATCATATATTAAAAAAATTATCAGAAAGAGGTTATATATAAATATGAAGACATATAGATATTTATTTTTACCTGTAAGCACAGTGCAGTGTTAATGTTCAAACTATTAATAAAGTGTTTAAAGTGGCTGAAAATAATAAATATTCATAATAATAAGAAATAATCTGCTGCGTTTTGTAGCTGCTTAATTACGCCTACTAGGCTACCGTATTTCAATACCGGTCATTATGGTGGTACTTGGAGAGAATTTTTTTCTAAGGTGGTACTTGTTGAAAAAAGTTTGAGAACCACTGGCCTAAGTGATATTGAAATCATTTAAAGATATACAAATATCAGATATAATAAAAACATTAAACCAATATAAAACAAACAAAAGCTATAACGATTTAGGAATATACAGTATAATATAAATGAATTAAACTGTTTTAAGCCATTTTGAACTTTAATTTTACAAAGGCCTATCTGAAAAAAAGATTTTTAGATATTTTCTAAAACAATAAACAATGGAGTGCTCGTTCACGTGAGTAACAATCACACAGTGTGAACTATCAAAGACGCCAACTGAGAGAATCGCTGATGAGTCGCCAACACTCGTCAGATATTTGGCATTCTAAATATCAGGAGCTGTCGGCGATTTAAAATCATGCCGTATGAAATGTGTTCTGAATGAAAATAACACCGTAGATTACCTACAGCCAATGAGAGAGCAGCATCCACTAGTGTGGGTATCTGCAGGCCAGCGGGAGGTTGGGGAGAAGTTAAAAGAGCTTCTTTTTGGTCTATTTGGACTCAAGAAATGGAGGAAAAACTAGTGTAAATTTGTCAGGAGCACCCGTGTCTGTTTGACATGTCATCTGACCAATACCACAACCGGGTCCAAAAAGAAAAAGGTGGAGAAGAAATTGCAAATTCCCTTCAAAAGCCAGGTGAGTATAAAATAAGTAGATTTTCTAGCCCACTAAAGGCTTCTTTCTCATTGAGTAGTTAATAACTAAAGATATACTACATGACCTTGTGTTGTTTCCATGTCACTTCTCACGTATGTTCGGTTGTGAGACGTACTTTGTGGACAGAGATTCTTGTCGGCGATTCTTCCTATTGTAAAGTCATGCAGTGTGAAATCTCCTGTCGTGATCCATCTTGTAGTGTAAACACAGCAGCGATGGAAGGCTAGCCCAGATAGTCATGCAGTGTGAAAACATCTGTGATGCGACATCTGTGATGCGACTACTAATCCTGTAGTCTGAACTCGGCATAACAGAATTATAAATGTGGAGTGCACAAATGAACAGTAGTCACCATAGACCAATTACCAACCTACGTCACACATGACGTTACACGGGTCTCTGGTGGCAAAAAAAGAACGGCTGCAATAGCAAACATGTAGTGTTTTGCGGTAGGATGCCAAATTATAGAAAACCTAACTTTTACCTTACACCACACTACTTTTAATGCCGACTGCAGATGTCTTTGGCTAAAAGCGAGCTGAATGAAGTGACGACCTAATAATAAATGCTGGACTCTGCAGTTCTCATGGTATATCAGGTAAGTTCACGCTATGCTGAATCATACACATTACTTGTTTTTGATTGCAGCAATGATTTCGGCAAAACAGTTACATATGGTTAATTAAACTGCGGACACTGAATGCTAAGAATGAAACGTGAAAGTGTAAGTTATTAAGGTAAAGTTGGTTTTATATTCACACATTCATTCAGTGACAACTTGTGACACACTCCCTATATTGTTTACCATGGCACTTTGAATATTCGGTCTGAAATAACCTGCAAGTGTGACTTGAAAACAACATTAACACTGCTTATTTGACTGTGAACAATGTTGTACTTTGACAGTCATTGGCTGCTAATATGATTTCGCTATTTAGAGTTTGCAAATAATACGTTTATGAAATTATATTATTAAGGGGAAAGTCCGAATGTGCGAATATAAAACCAACTTTACCTCTATGTGTAAGTTCACATACCCTGGGCCTGCCGTACAAGTGTAGTTCGCTGTCAGAATGCTGTTGTTCTGCCTGTTGATGACTACCCAGGCCTTATATAACGTTAGCTCCGTCTTTTTTTCCTTGTCTTTGGCTCGGCAGAACCTCGGTTTTTAGCACTACATAGTTTTGAATCTGGTAATCATGGAACATTATTTCTTGCACATGTCATGACCACACAGAACAATTGTTGGCATCCAAACACTTGTAGGCCTTTAACTTCTCTCGTAAAATCCCTTGGAGCTTCAATGAGATTGTATATTTGGGGCTGGATGCTTGGTCATTTCGTCTTATTCAATATCCATTGGGAGGGTGCTATCGCAAATGGACCTGTCAGACGAACGCAGCTCACTTTAACGTTAATTTTGCCGAATCACTGTGCTTATTACTGGGTGACAAGCTGTTATAATGCGCTGAAAGCATTATGTAAATAAAATATATAATATATAATCAATATATCTTATTTTTAATTTCATCCGCATCGGATGTCATTCCCTCGCTGTAAATGCTAGCGCTCCCATTTTTTTTCTGCCACCTCCCTGCGCGCGCATCCTAAATGTTTACAAACATGGTAATTGGTCTATAGATTAGTCTTCTGTGATACTTCCTTTGACATTTTCAGTTTTTCACAGAGATATCGTTAGTCCTGTTTTGAATCTGTCACTATGCTGACACACAGGTGTCTGTAGCTCCGCCTTCTTTTGAAATGAGCACAATCTCATTTAAATTTAAAGCGACAGTCACCAAAATGGCACAATTTGGATCAAAGCCTAATAGTGTCAGTTTCAGAGACACTAGGGATACCAGAGACTTATTTTAGATCTAGTTAAAAGGGGCATAATAGGTGCTTTTTTAAACCTACAATGCAGTATGATTTATGAAATGTCTGTTATTTTAAAACTTCCTCAATCAATACCTGTAAGAACTGTTGGTAAGGCCTGTCACAATAATCAGTATATTAACTTATTACACAACACATGGACATGACCTCAATCCTTTATGATGCAATATATCTCGCCCATACATAAAAAACAATTCTAGCAAAATTGTAGCTGATTGTGCAAGATCTTTATCTCTATTGGAGCTGTCAGTGTCCGCATGGTTAAAGAACATTATGGTATTTACTATAAATTACTATAGTATATTTTCATGTGGGTGTCTGACAACTGAAAATTGATCTGGTAGCAGATATCGCAGCCTCTGTTACTCTTTACCTTGCACTTTATGTTAACATTTATTATTTATTTAGGATATTTATTTAGGATAAATTGTTAAATGACTATAATTTAGTGAAATATTCTTAGGAATAAAATATGATGTGTTCTTTGGAAGAGTGTACTTACATTATGATGATATTATTTTATCATTCTGGCATCATATAATGAGTATGAAATGGTCTTAAAATGACAATATTATTGTTTATCGCAATATATTTTGATGCAATATATCGTACAACAAAAAAATAAACATTGTGACGTAAATTTTAATTAATGAATTAATTTATTTTATTTAGGTTGGTGCAATCGATATGTCAAGAAGACTGCTCTGCAAAAGCTAATCCACTACATTTATACATTTAACATTTAAATCCAACTGAGTTTATTCAGTGGAACCAAAATATAAAGAAAAGCTACTATTTGATTTATTCTGAAAAAGCTGAGAATTTCCCATCTCTTTTTTTAAAGCACTTTTCTCATTTGATGCCATTGAAAAATCTGGATTATTCTGAGAAAAATGTCCCTTTTAAAGTGTTGTGTTGTCTAAAAATGCCAATGAACATGTTTGAAAACAAGGCATCTTTATTGTTATTTATGAAAAAAAAAAAGCTCAAAATTTTTATATTCTAATTTTTTCATTTGAAGAAATGTCAACATGAATAAAACAGAAATTACATTTTAACTCAAACACAGAACTTATAAATATAGTCTCCTCTTATTTTTTTATGTATGTTCATTCATTCATTCATTTTCTTTTCGGCTTAGTCCCTATATTAATCCGGGGGTCGCCACAGTGGAATGAACCGCCAACTTATCCAGCACGTTTTTACGCAGCGGATGCCCTTCCAGCTGTAACCCATCTCAGGGAAACATCCACACACACTCATTCACACTCTTACACAAGGGACAAGCCTACCCAATTCACCTGTACCACATGTCTTTGGACTGTGGGGGAAACTGGACCACCCAGAGGAAACCCACGCGAACGCAGGGAGAACATGCAAACTCCACACAGAAACGCCAACTGAGCCAGCCGAGGCTCGAACCAGCGACCTTCTTGCTGTGAGGCGACAGCACTACCTACTGCACCACTGCGTCGCCTCTATGCATGTTTGTTTTATTTATTTAGACAGACAGATTGATAGATAACATTTTCATGTAATTTTTATTCAGTTTAAAGCTAGCTAATTTAACCTTTACCATACATCACTGGTAAATTGTTAAGATGTATAGTTTTTTATTAGTAAACTAAAGTGCAGAAAAGTCACACTAGCTTAATAAACTTTTTCATTTTTTATTTAGTTTGGAAGGTGTGTGTGTGTGTGTGTGCGTGCGTGCGTGTATGTTTTTGAGAGTCTGGCCTTGTGCCACTTTTACCAGATGTGAGACTATAATGAGAAAATTTCCGAATAGACCGACAGAAGGCTTGACACACAAGTCCTCCTTTATCAACAGATGCCTAAATCACTGCACATTATGTCACCCTCAGCATCACCTTTTAAGATATTAAAGGTGCCCATTGTGCAAGATCTCAATTGTTTTTAATTGCTGAATAAATACATCCAAAAACCACTGCAACTCTGACAGAATATTTATCAGAGGTATAGAGTGCGTTAATGTCCACTGAACGTATATTTTCCATTTCAATAGAGACATTAATAAGGCATTTATTTATTTGGTAATTTATTTGTTTATTCATTAATTTATTTGTTTATCTGTTTGTTTGTTATTTGTTTGTTTATTAGTTAATTTGTTTATTTATGTTTGTTTATTTGTTAATATGTTAATTTGTTTATTTATTTATTTGTTTATCTGTTTGTTTATTTATTTGGTTATCTGTTTGTTCATTTATTTGTTTATATATTTGTTTACATGTTTGTTTGTTCATTTGTTTGATTATTTATTTATCTGTTTGTGCATTTGTTTGATTATTTATTTATCTGTTTGTGCATTTGTTTGTTTGTTCATTTGTTTGATTATTTATTTGTTTATCTGTTTGTTTGTTCATTTGTTTGATTATTTACTTGTTTATCTGTTTGTTTGTTTATTTGATTATTTATTTGTTTGTTCATTTGTTTGATTATTTATTAGTTTATCTGTTTGTTTGTTAATTTGTTTGTTTATTTGTTTATCTGTTTGTTTGTTAATTTGTTTGTTTATGTGTTTGCTAATTTGTTTGTTTATTTATTTGTTTATCTGTTTGTTTGTGCATTTGTTTGTTTATATATTTGTTTATCTGTTTGTTTGTTAATTTGATTGTTTATTTATTTGGTAATTTATTTGTTTATTTATTAGTTTATATGTTTGTTTGTGTATTTGTTTGTTTATTTATGCATTTGTTCATTTGTTTGTTTATTTATTTGTTTGTTTATTTATTAGTTTATCTGTTTGTTCATTTGTTTGTTTATTTATGTGTTTATTCATTCGTTTGTTTATTTGTTTATCTGTTTGTTTGTTTATTGATTTGTTTATCTGTTTGTTTGTTCATTTGTTTTTTTGTTTATGTGTTTGTTAATTTGTTTGTTTATTTATTTGTTTATATGTTTGTTTGTTTGTCAATTTGTTTGTTTGTTTATTTATTTGTTTATCTGTTTGTTTGGTAATTCGTTTGTTTATCTGTTTGTTTGTTTGTTTGTACATTCATTTATTTATTTGTTTATCTGTTTGTTTTTAGCAGTTTCAATTACTTTATTTGTGTATTTGTATTTTCAGAAATATTACTTTTACTTATCTACACAGCAAAGCATATCTTCATTTTTTTTACTCCACAACATTTCATTAAAGCAGTGTCAGTTTCACGAATTAGCTAATTATTTTCAGTAAAAGTGTTATAGCAGATCACAAAGTACAATGAGCTATTTATTTATAAATTAGACTAAAAAATTTTTGTTTAAAGTCTGTTATTTAAGTATTTTGGAGAAACTAGTGAGACTTGAGTGACTCTGCTCAATTCGAGTCTCTGATTGGTGGAATATTCTGTACAGCATCATGGGTAATGTAGTTTTCAGCACAAATTCTGCTATAAAACAACAGTTTTATATATAAATGCAAGTTGATTTAATGTGAACTGGTGGTCTGAACTAAAGCATACGTTAAACAAATAAATAACAACCTTGAAGCTCGCAACTAGTTTATTGATCAGTTATTATTACACAGCTGTCTGGAATACTCACTTCTGATTAGTCAGACGTGACCATAGACTGTAAAGAAAAAGTTCGCTACATTCTAAGGTATAGCCACGTTCACAGAAGAGTTTGAGCTTGTGAAATTCTGTCATACAGGGCTGCAAAAATGGGCGAAAAGCGAGCGATTGCTCCATATTTTACATTTCTGTACAGAGAGGTCATGTTTTGATCTTCTATTGGTCTCATGCAATCACTTGATGCAATTTCGCAGGTCAGAGTTCACCAAGCTTAAACTTTGCAACAAAGCAACATGCAAAACGTTTTGCGTGTGCTTGCATTTCCTGTCTGTTACATTCGTATGCATATGAAAGGAAGTCTATGGGACGAAAAGTGTAGTGTGAACACAGCTTACATCCCAAGATAACACCGTGAACTTTGAATCACCTTGACCATCATTGAAAATGTTCACATCCATATACTTACATCCACATTTATTTGTATCTCCTTGTCTCTCATGCCACTGTTTTTGACTGTTTTTCATCTTGTGAATAATTAATACGCAAGCATCATTTAACCAGTTTAATTTCTGTCAGCTTTGCATTCATTCATTTTCTTTTCCGCTTAGTCACTTTATTAATCTGGGGTCACCACAGTGGAATGGTTCCGGAGGAAACCCATGCGAACACAGGGAAAACATGCAAACTCCACACAGAAACGCCAACTGACCCAGCCGAGGCTCGAACCAGTGACCTTCTGCTATGAGGCCAACGGGCTACCCACTGTGCCACCGTGCAGCCCTGTCAGCTTTGTGTTTATATTGCGTTATAATATTACGGGTCAGAACAATGTTATATGTCTAATATTCATACAGAATATGAATATTGAAGTGAAGCATGGTGGTGGCAGCATCATGCTGTGGAGATGTTTTTCAGCAGCAGGAACTGGAAGACTAGTCAGGATAGAGGGAAAGATGAATGCAGCAATGTACAAAGACATCCTGAATGAAAACCTGCTTCAGAGTGCTCTTGACCTCAGACTGGGGCGACGGTTCATCTTCCAGCAGAACAATGACCCAAAGCACACCGCCAAAATATCAATAGTGTGGCTTTACACAAACACGGTGAATGTCCTTGAGTGGCCCAGCCAGAGCCCAGACCTAAATCCTACTAAACATCTCTGGAGAGATCTGAAAATGGCTGTACACCATCGCTTCCCATCCAACCTGATAGAGCTTGAGAGGTACTGCAAGAGGAATGAGCAAAAGACAGGTGTGCCGAGCTTGTGGCATCATATTCAAAAAGACTTGAGGCTGTAATTGCTGCCAAAGGTGCATCAACAAAGTATTGAGCAAAGGCTGTGAATACTGGTGTACAAGTGATTTCTCAGATTTTTTATTTTTATTAAATTTGCAACCATTTAAAAAAATCTTTTTCCACATTATCATTACAGGGTATTGTGTGTAGAAATGAGAAAACAAATGAATTTAATCCATTTTGGAATAAGGCTGTAACATAAAAAATGTGGAAAAAGTGAAGCGATATCAATACTTCCGGATGCACTGTAAATACTTCGAATGCATTGTGCTGTTACGACACATTACCGTTCTATTTTCTGTGATAGCAACTGTCCTGGATGTGCTTTATCCCTAATGTATTAAAAATCTATTTCCTTATGGAGAAAGTGAATGGTGTTTTTTTTTTTTTACTTCTTTACACACAACTGTTGCTCTCCATTATCAGCTACCAAAAAAAAAAGAGAAAAAAATTGGGCCAAATTTCAATTAAGAGTCTGCTACACTAATAGAAGAATAATTGTGAGCTTTGTGGTGTTCAGGCATCATTTTGCACACTCCTTTATGAGCTCTTGAAATGCCAGCGGAGGCTTGCTAACCTTATTAAAATAATATTTGCTTTTGGGAAGTCTCAGCGGGGATGGTGGCAAAATTACTCTTCAAAGAAAGAAGCTCTCTGAAAATACACACTGGCATCACACCGATGTCATTTCTTCAGCAGGTTCTGCGGCTTAATTTATATTTCATGCGATTCCGCGGAATGAATTTGCTCTGCATTTTATGATGGATTCTGCTACTTACCAAAACAGCAACATTGCATAATTTGAGCATGAAATTACAGCTAAAAATGATGAGATCATTATGATTGTACAACATTAGCATGCACAAACAAGAAACAACAAACTTGGCCATTAGCAGCTCCGTCACTCAAAGATTCTGAGGTGGAATTCGTAATTCGGGATCTGCATGCTCCATCTATCATGTTTAAGCCTTTGGTGAGCTGTAACTCATCGCAGATAAGCTCTCATTAATTTCTCACACCCTTAAGTGCTTCATATTACTGCTGACAGGACAGCCATCTGCATTTTAACACGTCTCAAATTGCCGTCACGATAAGACACGTGAGCATCTAATTGTCCTTTTTCAGACTGACCTCATGTAAAGTAGCAAGGAGATCAGACGCAAAATAAAATCTTCAATTCCGACACTGTAAAACTCATTAAAGATGGTGTAGCATTAAAACTGAGCGCCGCTTTTGACCCTGTAAATCTGTTTTCAGCCCTGTTTTACAATCACACACTGCAGGGACAAGCTTCACCAACTTTTTTATAGCGCAAACATGAGATAATTATATTTCTACTCCTTCCAAAACTCTGAAAAAAATAAAATAAAATAAATAAATAAATAAATAAATAAATAAATAAATGAATGAATGAATGAATGAATGAATGAATGAATGAATGAATGAATGAAAAAATATATATATATATATATATATATATATATATATATATATATATATATATATATAGTGTGTATGTGCTATTTTGCAGTGCCATTGCTTGGGTTTCATGCTTCCCCTTCTTAAAAATAATCATAAAAAGTCAGCTCAGATCTTTTATGTCATATTATGTAGAGCGCAGTTATATTTCATCTGCATTTTATCATTTACTGTGACAGTTTAATTACTCAATTTTGCCTCTAATAAACATCAGAGATTTCATCTCGCTTTTAAAAAGTCTTATTTTAGTCAAACTCTGCATTTTTGTGCTTTTCTAACTAGTTTTTTTTTTAAACTATGAAGCTTTTTCATTATGTTTCAAGTGCAATTAATGATCTACATGATCAAAGACTCGAGTTGATCATTTTAAAGCAAGAAATAAAGCATTTATTTTAATTTATGTGTGTAAACATAATTATTTATATTCTTACTTACAGTATATCTTATTTATTCTCTCATTTTCCTTCGGCTTAGTCCCTTATTTATCAGGGGTTGCCACAGCGGAATGAACTGCCAACTATTCTAGCATATGTTTTACACAGCGGATGCCCTTCCAGCCACAACCCAGTACTGGAAAAAACCCATACACACTCATTCACACACACTCATACACTACGGCCAATTAAGCTCATCCAATTCACCTATAGCGCATGTCTTTGGACTGTGGGGGAAACCGGAGCACCTGGAGGAAACCCACGCCAACACGAGAGAACATGCAAACTTCACACAGAAATGCCTACTGACCCAGCCGGGACTCAAACCAGCGACCTTCTTGCTATGAGTCAACAGTGCTAACCACTGAGCCCCCGTGCTGCCATTACTTATATCTCATATAACTGAAAAGAACTGCTTAATAATTAATGCAGTTTTGTAATTTTAAAAATTTGAGTACCAAATATGATTATGTATTATTAGTACTGTTGCATTTAGCCAAGAAAAAAAAAAAAACATATATAAAACTAAAACTATATGATGTATAATTTTATTTTATTTAAAACATACTCAGATTCAAAGAGAGCCACAGGTCAACAGGGAGATTGCAAAAGACCAGCTTCTGCTTTAAACTAGACTGACTGAATATGTAAAACACAGTAAAACACCCTAAATCAGTTGAAACGTGTTGATCTTACGGTGGTTGAGTTCGCAGGATGTTACTGGGAGATCCCTGACAACAACAGTGAACAGCTCCGCCTGCACATCTAAAGCGCATATGCAGGTATTTTTAATTCTACAGCAGAAACACCATTGAGCCTCGCTAGATCCTCCTGTATGGGCGCACGTCCGTTATAAAACACTTACAGGGCATTAGTTTAGACAACTATGCGGATATATTAAATAGTTTGCACAAAAATACACAAAGAGATACTTTCACTTCACGCATAGTTTGTGAATGAACAGACATGCGCGTACTGGTTGCAGATGCGATCATGAGGCTGTTTTTGCGCCGAGTTTAAAGTAATCAACCAGAGAACAGGAGAAAGCCCATTACTTCCATCATTTTATTATAGCATATTATAATGCAATCCAAATACTATAGTATAATATTGAGAGTTAATTTTAATCTCGCGGTCCACCTGCAGGATCGCTGAGGCCTACTAGTGGGCTGCGGCCCACCAGTTAAGAATCCCCACTTTAAATGATTAAAAAGGTTTATGAAAGTCACTTTTTCAAACTTTTCAAGGTTAAAAGTTGTCAGGAGAATGATCATGGTCTTATAATGCGATTCAAATAAATAATAATAATAATAAAATAATAATAATAAAAACATGATTCACACAATATGCACAGCAAAAATTCCAGTGTTAAATATACAGTGTGATTTTTTTGGTGTTGTTCAGTGTTAAAACCTGAGTACATTTTAATCCACGAGTGTGAAAGAGCGTATATTTAAGAGGTTTTTTTTTCAGTGTTAAACTTTTAACCCAATATTCAGTGTATTTCCCACTAGTGATGGGGAAGTCCAGTTTTTTTTACTCTAACCGGTTCTTTCAGACAAACAGTGATCAAACCAGTATGTTTTACTTAAACTTGAAACATGTCTTGTTGCATTTTAAAATGCAGACTTTTATATTGAAATTATTTCTGAAAAGATTAATGAACATTTAACAAATGAAAACTATTTTCAGCATATTTGATCATTGTTATCTGTCACATCCACCAATTCATAATATAGGAAAAAAGGTAATATATTAACACTTTGAAGGGTAACGCACACTCCAGTTCGATGTAAGAATAAACTCTTACTGTGTTAAAATGAACTCCGAGAGTAATGTACAAATTTCACACTTTAGAAAGTGTTATTTTAACTCCAAAATGGAGGGAGTCATATGTACACCCAAGGAGTGTTAAGTTAAACTCAAATTGAGTTAAATGTATACTGATTTTTTTTGCTGTGTGGAAAAACGTTAATTTACAGATATTTTAACAGTGCAGTTATTTTTTTATATGTGCAGTTCAATACAAAACTAAAAATAAAAGGGTCTTTTTAAGATGGTTATTGTTATATTGGTATAAATAACAACATATATGCTTCATTTAAATAGTTCATTTGAACTGTTAAGTATCATTATCATTTGTCCTGTTAAAAAGTATTTTAAAGTGTTGATTTTATGTTTTTACTTGCCACCATTATTATTATTTTTTTTTTACATTTTGCTGCTTACAAAATGAAATATATTTATAAACAAATACCCTGAATGAAAAAATGAATAAACAAGTACACTTAGGAATTATTACATAATAAGTTATATATTCAATGTATCCGCCGTCTGGATCAGTGATATATAAAGTTATGTAGACTGTTGAAAGACAACATGCTTCATGTCAAATGTTACTACAAACTATTTCAAAAGGTGTTTGTGATGCACAAAAGTGAGCAGCTTTGTAAGAAATCTTTCATGTGGAGATTTTCTTCTTTTACCTCACTGTGCTGCTTTTTCAACAGCGATGAAAACAAGTTTAATTACAGCCGGGTCTCATTCAGCCTTCTGCGCTGCCATAAGAGGCAAACAAAAGCATTCTGTTCACCCAGCAGGACCCAAACACACAGAAACAGACAGACTCTTTGTTTGGAAGATGAAATTAACCCAATTTACACATCAAACCCTTCCCACCCTAGTGAAAAATAAATATGCTTAGTATACTTGGATCCGGACTAATTGTTAGTATATTTTAAGTGTATTAATGATTAGTTTACTTAAAGTGTGACATTTTGGACATATTAATTTTGTGCTAAGTATATTTTAGTTGTAATAAAATTGCACTTAAGTACAACTTTAAGTGTATTTAGTGTATTTTTGTGTGCTAAATTGGAACAACTTTAAGTATATTTAGTACACTTTAAATAAGCATAGTATGTAAACTAATTTCATGCTTGCTTAGTGACATTAAAGTGTACTTTTTCTGTATTACAAGTATATTAGAAGTTTATTACGAGTGCATTTAAAATACACACGCAATATACCATAAATATATTAGTTTTCTTAATAAATATATGTTAAATGCAATTTCAATAAAAGTCAAATACACACAATAAACAATTCAAACTGTTTTTATTAAAACCTCAGAATGGTTTAAATGTTTTCGGAATCATTCAAAAATATATTTTTATTCTATTAAAAATAGTACAAAATACTGCAGAAAATGTTCTTCAGTACAAAACATTACAATTTAAGAACAGATCTTTTAAAATGCCGCGATATTCCAGAAAGTCCATGACTGTGCAAAGTCTGAACATGTACTGTACAAAATGTACTGCGCTTCAACAAACAAGTGCATAACAAACATCAAATCTCTAATATGTTTCACCATATCCTTATAGTGGAGCCTTTGATTAAGGCCTGATCCCAATTCTACACCTTAGCCCCCCTCGGTTCATGCGTTCAAATGAAGAGGTCGCGTGTCCCAATTCTCTTTATTAGCTTGGTGGTGTAGTGGGTAAAGGGACGGGCCACATAACCCTTCAAATGGAGATTTTTCAAGACCGCACTACAAATGAAGGGGTATGATAGTTTTCTCTGACTACACCAGCAACATGGATGTAAAAACCGAGCAAAGAGACCCACAAATGTAAAATAAATGTGGATTAATAAGAATTTTACTACAAAGCAGCTGCTTTATTACATTCATAACGACATCAATGTGTTGTCTTCCAAGAAACATTTTGAAAAAGAAAAGCTAAAATTTCACTGAGGATAGTACCTTAATAACCACTGCAAAATATTACTCAGCATATTTTTAATTCAGATAACCCAATTACTGGGTCTGTCAGAAATGTCTGCTGGGAGTGAAATAGCATTTTACTGCACATCTGGTATAATATTACTGTTGTTTTTCAGTTCATTCATACAGAAGATTAGCCTCAACACTCACACAGTGCTTTACACTCAACTTCTATATGATTTATTTATAAATGGGCTGGGGGTAGGCAAAGGGAAAGTGGTATAAAATAGAATTGAGATCGGCCTAACCCTCATCAATTTTGGATTTCCGTGATATTTGGGAATAATTTGCCAAAAATAGTTTACATAGATGAAGAAAAAAGCCATAATATTTAAAATTGTGTAACATTCCAGCATGTCAGGCAGGGATGAGAGTAGTGGTAAAATAATGGTGTATTTATAATTAAAAGTTTAATCAAAACTGATTCAGTTCAGTTCAATACAACTGTCACTGTTGAAGGAAGATCCACTAAAGAGCAACTCCGCCAGCTCTGACCAAGCAAGCCAAAGGGACAGTGGACAGAACCAAAACTCCACCGGCTAATGAAAGTAATGAACAAACGTTAAAGAAACCAGGCTCAGCCAGGGATCAATTCTCCTCTGGCCAAACATAAAGGGTAGAGCTGTGGTCTAAAAGACTCTGGAAGGCTTGAGAACGATGAGTGTCCGTCATGGAGAAAGTGCAGGTTTGAGTCGGTCAACGGCAGGTGTCCAGAATAGCCCATGGCATCAATGCAGAGACTCGTCTGTTACTGTCATGCTCTTGCCTCTTCCATGATCACCACAGCATCTGCTCTGGATACATTAGATATTGACAGCAATCAGTATGTCAGTAATAGCATACGTCGCATTTATAGCATTTACTACAGTCTCTGAGAAAAGAGAAAAAATATCTTTAAATAAAACAGTAAAATTAAAGACCACAATTACTGTATAATAATGTAGAACAATTTAACTGTATTATTTTAGCATTAATATTATTTTTATTCAGTACTCCCTGACATATAGGTAGATACATGAAATCCAAAATAAAGAAAATTAATTTAAAAGGTGATGTACAGAATATATGAGCTTGCTGACCTTACCTGTGAGAGTCCAACTTGTCCTTTGAGGATTCAATGGCAGATTTCTCTGTGAGTGTGCATCTTGCCGGAGTTGCTAGGGCAAAAAGAGAAACTTGTGACTTTTTACCCTTTTATACATTTTGGGACAGTAACATCAGAATCAGCCAGAGAAATCAGGAACAAATGAGAAATAAGCTAAATTATTATAAAATGTTTTACACAACATAAAAAGCAATCACTATGCAACGAAAGCTCAATAAGTGGTCAAGATTACACAAAAAGGCAGCAAAAATAAACTTTTAAAAAGTATTTTTATACAGCAATTCTTAAATTTTTCCTAAATTCATCTCTAGTGAATAAAAAGAAATTAATACAGGTCTGTAATGAAGTGTGAATAAAACAAATATCAGATATTTGTACACATCTGTATTTACAAATACACATTAATTAAAAAAGATAAAGAATTGTCAGATTGGATTGAATGAATATTTAATTTTTTTTAACTAATTAATTGGGTAATTTACCTTAAAATTATCATTTTGTTATTTACTCACCCTCACATTACAAACAAACCTGTATATAAAGTAACAAATAATGAGTCGTTATTACATTAACATTACTTGACGATAGTAAGAGAACTATGAATGAATGAGAGGATCATGAATGTTATACAATTGAATTAAACACGATATATAAAAACATTTAAATAAGAGATTGAGGTGAATACCACACATTCACAAACGTGTTTTGCATTTCACTTCATCTGTGCTGTCCAGTACAAATTCCCCATTTTTTATGTATTTGCAATGGCTTGTAGCTATTACACTCACTTGAATACTTAAGTTCACATTTGGTATCAACCCAGAATAAGAGCTCCATCCTTTTAAAGACAGCATCCTCTCTGGTCTCACAAATTGAGTCTGCAACACACACTGTATTAGAGATGGCTACTTGTGCTCCTATACATTCCTTGTTTAACCCCCCATAACAAACCCTCAAGTACAATACTAAATGTAGACTTTAGTACCTTAAGTTCCTTCTTCAGGCATCTTCAGCATACTTCAAATTCAGACCATATCCAGTTGTGAAATTCAGATGAGGTCCCATGACCACTTGACCCTCCAATGAATAAGACTGTTTGTTTGATGTTGTATTGCTGGAAAAGAAAGACTGAATTTGTGAATAATTAAATTTGTTTGTAAAAATAAATTTGACATTCCATACACTGCCTATTAAAATGCCCAGTAAAATTGCCAATAAACACAAAAACTATAGTTTAAAAAATCTTTGTCTAATATTTACTCAGCACTGAGTAGCCAAATAGCCTAGCTGTGGTTGTTTTTAACACCATATTTTTTTTTTTTTTAAATGTGGGAACTATTAGAGGAAGAAAAAGAGTTTGTACATGAAACTGCTCACAACAAATCTGTGAACAACTTAATATTTTAAAATCTAATAAAAATGAGGAAGACATCAACATTACCTTGAACAATCAAGAGAGGGGTGCTTGGTAGCATCACACTTTTTCAACATCCATGGCTGTGGCACAAGGCTGTAAAAACTGATAAATATAATAAGAGTAGAATAAGACTCAACATTTGACTCTGTATGAGTTAAAATTTGTGCACAAATCATTCCTTGTCCCCATCAATTTCACTTTGAATAAGCAATATACATTTGTTGGTTTAGATGATGATCATGACTTTGGGTTATATTTGTGTACTCAGCATATACACTCACCATGCACTATAGCAATCACGTACACCTAAACACCACAAAAAATAAAATGTACAGTGACTCTATACAATAAGTTCACATTAGTAAATGTTATTAATGCATTACAATTACCACTAAGAAATAAACAATGACATTGACTATGTTAATGTTAGCTTAAAAATACAACTGAATGGGGTATATGCACACAGACTTTTAATTTTCAGTCAGCCAGCCCAAGCGCATCACTGCCAATATGAAAATCTGAATAATATTAAAAGACTCTCTAAATGTTTAAATGCTAAATAATTATTCACTGTATATAAACTACTATTATGTTAAAAAACAAACACAACTGACCACTGTTATGTGGTTAATTTACTTTACATTTGCCATAATCTATGACAATAACATTTTACTGGCTGATAATGATGGTCATAATGACTATGTGAAGGGCAGCTTACCTTAACTTTATTCTCCATGGTCACTTCAATGTTGTGCTGAAATAGAGAATGCAGTGAACACTAATTTAATTAAAGTTAAGAGAAATTACTTTTCTTTTTTTCATAATGACGCTTACCTTAACTTATCCCTCATGGTCATGTGAAGTACTTCACCTTCACTCCAATATTGTGCTGAAATAGAGAGAGCAGTTAAAGTTAACAAAATCACCTTTCTTTTTTCAGGTACTAACGTTATACTAAAACAAATTCACAAGCACTAACTTTCAAGCACCATCTGTAAATTTCTTCTTTAAAAATGGCGATTAACCCGTCTGTTAACGAACAACATGGCATAAGAACCTAACGTTACAACTAAAGCTTACTTACTTGGTTAATTCTGTTAAAAGGTGTGCACTGTACAGAAATATACACATAACAATCATTTTTCAACACTTACTGTGGGTGAATCCGTTGGCTGAGACGTCGACGGTTATGGTTCAAATGAGGCGTTGCCTGTGGTGACGGACGGTGCTTGTTTCCGGTCGAGTCGAATCGGCTCGGTTCTATGAATCGGCTCTCTTAAATAAATAGTAAAGATTCGAATCTGCCTGAAAATGATTCCTTTTTGTATAATAATGTGATACAACAATATGATTCATTAATAATTAATATTTCATTACTATTACTGCTCGGCCACACGCACTGTATACACTGATTCTATGTTGATAAGTATGAGCTTGTGAACACGTGTGATAATTCCAGAGCAAGCAGTTCAATCTGATTCAATGTCAAGCGAGTGCTGAATCGAATCAGTGCAAAAGTGATCGTGTTTTTTTTGGTTTATTTATAAAGATTTTGTGTCATTTTAAATGAGTCGATAGCGCACATTCCTCTAGAACCTCTAGGTGTGTTTAACAGTCTTTGGTTTCACGAATCAATTATTTTTGTTACAGTTTATCACGTTTTGGCTAAGCACAAAATTATGTTTATTAAAAATGTCATGTTTACATGATAATCTTATAGATTTAAATAAAGGTGCACTCAAAAATGAATATTTAACATTCATGTTTCAAACCTGGATGATTTATTTATTTAAAGTTATTTTTGAAGATGTTGGTAGCCAAATTGTTTTTGGGGCTGCAAAAAAAAAAAAAAAAAAAAAAAAAAAAAAAAAAAAAAAAATATATATATATATATATATATATATATATATATATATATATATATATATATATATATATATATATATTTATATATATATATATATATATATATATATATATATATTTATATATACAGTGCCTGTACTACTGTTTTAATTTTTATGCTAAAATAAAAAGTTTGAATTCCTATAACTAATGTGCAAAACATAAAGCCCTTTTTTACAGTAATTTGCTGTAATCATGCTGCCATCCTTAATGTCTCAATGACATTTTGAATATAACATACTGTGAATTTTTACAGTTAAATCCTGTAAAGGGATACTAATGTAATTTACTGTGAAAAATTACAGTAACGTTGTGAATATCTGGGATTTTTTAACAGTGCATGTTTGCACACTATTTACAAATGTTTTAAATAGATATTTGTTTTATTGTCAGCATCAACAGCGTCTCTCTTTTACATTCATTCATTCATTTTCTTTTCGGTTTAGTCCCTTTATTAATCCGGGGTCGCCACAGTGGAATGAACCGCCAACTTATCCAGAACATTTTTACGCAGCGGATGCCCTTACTGCCGCAACCCATCTCTGGGAAACATCCACACACACTCATTCACACTCATACACTATGGACAATTTAGCCTACCCAATTTACCTGTACTGCATGTGTTTGGACTGTGGGGGAAACCGGAGCACCCGGAGGAAACCCATGCAAACGCAGGAAGAACATGCAAACTCCACACAGAAACACCAACTGACCCAGCCGAGGCTCGAACCAGCGACCTTCTTGCTGTGAGGCGACAGCACTACCTACTGCGCCACTGCGTCACCTCTCTTATACAGTAATGAGTTATTTAAAAAGTTTTAAATGGGCTTTCAATGCATTTGACATATTTTATTTACTTTCTAAAAGTATAATGAACTTAAATGCATGAATGAAAACAAACACTAAAATTACTACAAAATTTAACAAAGTAAACAACCTCTGTTTATTTAATAATGTGCTTTACACATTCTTACAAAGTTCATTTTCAAAGCATAGTTAAAATAATACTAAAATATATTACCATCAAATGCTAAATAAATACACTTGTAAAAAATAAACTAAGCATTTAATTAAAGTGCATTTTTCTGAAATATATTTTTAGAAAATATACTAAATTACAATTATTTTTAAGTGTGTTAAAAGTTATATATAAAAGTATGGTAATAATACACTTTTAATATATTTAAATTAAATATACTTCTTGGTTAGTATACTTTCAATGTACTATTGGAATTAAAAATATATTTGCAATACAATTTAGTATACTTTTTTTTCACCAGGGCACAAACAAACAAAGCAAGACTCTTTCAGCCTTCACTACCAGTTCATGCTCTGGAATCAAAAGATGAAAATAAAAGAATGGATGACGGACAGACTCCACGTGTGATGTCACTGTTAGTAGGAGGAGCCTCATAATTACCAACAAAACTACTCATTTAAAACATGCAATGTATGATTTCAATCATTTCAAAACGAATGGATGAGGTGTAAAACTTGCCACACCTGCCAATGTCCAGTGAATTAAATTTACAGGCTACAAATATATCAGAACTGACATCAAAACAATGTAAAAACATAGTAGCCGAGAGACCTTAACATGCTGCTATTTAAGAAAACACATGCACTTACAAAAAACAGCAGCAAATTTAGAATCCGTTTGACATCACATGTGCTGCAAATCCTCACAACTCAAAGAAATTAAGAAAAAATGCTGCATTTTTTCACAATGCAAAGAAATTACAAAACCACCAGCATTTTCTCACAACACTTGCAAACAGAATGGAACACAATGCACATTTTTCAAGGGGACCCTAAAATGTGATGGACCCGACTTTTTAGTTTATGGCTATTTAGGCTGATAAAATACAAAAGACAAGGGAATCAGCATGTTAAAATAAACAAACAAAAAGCATCTTTCAAAGATCACCTACAACTTGAATGAGCAATAGTCAAGGCACAATAAACATATCCCATATATACTGTATTGTAATTTATCCGCAGTTTTTCTCAGTTATTTGCCTTGCATTGTTTGCATTTATGAGTCTTTATCTTCTGTGGATTATCATCTATTTAATTTTTGCTTTATTAAAGTGCTTTGGACTCGCTTGGACTTTAATATCCATCTCTGACCGTGAGACAAACTTGCCAACCAGAATTTTTACTCCACTTGTTAATTGGCAAGTGTTCAATTTCAGCTTCAGTTATGATTCATAATACCAAACTTCCACTGTAGAAATTTCAACAAAATCCATCTGCAGTCCATGTACCTGTTTTGTACCAACAAATTGTCCAAGTGGTTTCTTCAAAATCCGACTTTGACAAAATGAAAATAGGAAATCAAAATATAAGAAAATCTGAAGATTGCATCATTTAAAATGTAGCATGATTACTTTATACGTATTAATAAGTCCAGCTCAAAAAACAAATATGCTGTTTAACATTTTTATGATTTCTTAATAAAGCTGTGATTACACTAGAGTTTGAGCTTGCGAAATTGTGTCGTACGGCGCTGCAAAAAGGGGCGGGATTAAACATGATGATTAGACATTAAAAAAAGCAAGCGCTTGGTCCATATTTTAAATTCCTGTACAGAGAGGTCATATTTTGATCCTGGATTGGTCTCGCGCAGTCAAGTGATGCGATTTTGCAGGTTAGAGTTCACCAAGCTTGAACTTTCCAACGCAGCGACCTGTGAAACTTGACGCACGACCTTGCGTTTCCGGTCTGATGCTTTCGCGTTCGTATGAATGGAAGTCTATGGGGAGAGAAGTCCAGTGTGACCGCAGCTTAAGTTTGCATTTATTGTCATGGCAACTCATTGTTTGAATGATTTCAATCACCTGCTCCTTGTTTCATTAATTAAGATGTATATATTGTTAAGTTTTTCATCTTGCATTGTTTGCATTCATGAGCATTTATCTTCTGTGGATTATCTCCTGTTTGGTTCTTGTTTTATTAAAGTAAAAGTGCTGTGGACTCGCCTAGACTTTAACTCCTCACAAACTCACCAGCCATCATTTTTATTCCATTTGTTAATTGGCAAGTGTTCATTTTTGGCTTCAGTTATGATTCATAATACCAAACATCCACTGTAGAAATTTCAACAAAATCCATCCCCAGTCCATGTATCTGTTTTTCTTTGCGTCACCAAAAAATCGTCCAAGTGTTTTCTCAGAAATAAAACTTTGTATTTCCAACACAGTCTCAACTCATAACTTTCTGATTTAGTGGCTAATTCATACGATCTCATTTTAGTAAAATTTGCTCATTCCCCAATGACGTTTGAGTTTAGGGATTTGGGTCACGCCTCCTTTTAAAAAGCAACTTTTCGGACAACACATAAAATAGTTACACTACATTTCCTATTAAGATTGTGCTGGTATTTCACATCCTCTCATAATCACAACCAGTTATTTATATGCTGACCTTCACTAACTGTGTGTCCCAGTCTAGATTTAGTTGTAGAGTTTGTTTGTTCGCAGATAAATGTATAGCACAGTTTCCTCCAGTCTGCTTCTCCCGTTCATCTTGAAATATTTCACTATAAACAGTCTTAATGGAGAACACTCTACTGACAAATGAGAGCTGTAAATTAAGTCAATTGCCCTTTGTGTGAGACAGAAAGAAGGAGAGTGTGAAACAGAGAGGGAATGTCTTGGCCTAATTTAATAGCACTAAACACATTAAAGCAAAGGTCAGATTCCTCATATTTAGTTTTTTATAGAGCGGCTGAAGTCTGACTCCATCGGTGATGTTTTCTCCTAAATGGCCCATCGAGGCGCTCAGGACTTCATTAGTGTAATTCAAAGCTCTTATTTGTTTGGTGGGTAATAAACGGACTCCTGGTTCTCCATCTCACAGTGTCTCTAGTCAATATCATAAGCTGTTAAATAAGCCATCGTTTTTATGCCCGTAATCCTCTGCACAATCGTCTGACCTCACCATCATTGTTTCCACTAAGAAGATTTAAAATAATAGGCAGCAAATCTGCATTGTCGGACAAAAATATATAAAAACAATTCTTATTTAGGGGTAGCATGGTTACTCAGTGGTAAGCACTGTAGCCTCATGGCAAGAAGATTGCTGAAGATCGAGTCCCGGCTGGGCCAGTTGGCATTTCTGTGAAGAGTTTGCATGTTCTCTGGCGTGTGCTCTGGTTTCTCCTACAGTCCAAACACATGCGCTACAGGTGAATTGAATAAACTAAATTGTCCGTAGTGTGTGTGAATAAGTGTATATGGGTGTTTCCCAATACTGCATTGTGGCTGGAAAGGCATCCGTTGCACAAAACATACACTGGAATAGTTGGTGGTTCATTCCACCATCGCGACCTCTGAAATAGAGACTAAGCTGACGGAAAATGAATGAATGAATTCATATTTAATAAAATGTCCCTCAAACATCAGGGTGTAATATGTAGTTTAATGTAGCTGTTGCAAAAAGTGTAAATGTTTAAATAGTGCCTAAATCTTTACCATTTTTGTGGCAATTATATACTTTTTAATTATACTGGCAATTATATGCAGTTTCAGATATATATATAGATATATATATATATATATATATATATATATATATATATATATATATATATATATATATATATATATATATATATATTTATTTATTTATTTATTTATTTTTTTTATGCAGTTTATAGATGGCTGTGATTTTTTAAAATCTGGAAATTTTTAAAGATAAAGTGCAGATATTGGAAGACGTTGTCTCCCCAATAATTCAAGTTGTTTGTAGTTTCAGCTTTGTTTTCCTGCACAAACCTAAAGAGATTTACAGTATATATACTAACTGACAAAGGTTTTGTAACTTATCCATGTTTTAGGAACAACAAATAATAACTTGACTTCTAGTTGATCATTTGGTATCAGAAGTGGCTTATATGTAAGGCAAAGGCCTCTAGATTACGCTTATTTTACCAAAATAAAACATGATCATGCCTTAATTTTGAATTATTTCTAAGTCTTGTCATTTAACAGAAATAATGTCCAGTATAGAATATAAAGTCATGCTGCAGTGGAAAAAGAATGACTATTGTGTATGACTCCTGTGAGCTTGGAGAACTGCATTCATACATCTCTGCAATGGCTCAAATCACTTATTAATAAAGTCATCTGGAATGGCAAAGAAAACGTTCTTGCAGGACTCCCAGAGTTCATCAAGATTCTTTGGAATTATCTTCAATGCCTCCTCCATCTTACTCCAAACATGCTCAATAATGTTCATGTCTGGTGACTGGGCTGGCCAATCCTGGAGCACCTTGACCTTCTTTGCTTTCAGGAACTTTGATGTGGAGGCTGAAGTATGAGGAACGCTACTGCTGAAGAATTGTCCCTCTCCTGTGGTTTGTAATGTAATGGGCAGCACAAATGTCTTGATACCTCAGGCTGTTGATGTTGCCATCCACTCTGCAGATCTCTCGCATGCCCCCATACTGAATGTAACCCCAAACCATGATTTTTCCTTCACCAAACTTGACTGATTTCTATGAGAATCTTGGGTCCATGCGGGCTCCATTAGGTCTTCTGCAGTATTTGTGATGATTGGGATGCAGTTCACAGATGAATCATCAGACAAATGTGCCTTCTGCCACTTTTCCAAATGATCAACTAGAAGATAAGCTATTATTTGTTGCTCTTACAACTGGGATCAACGATACGACTTTTGTCAGGTAGTGTATATAATACTCTGAACTCTAATCTTGTTTCTTACACTTAAATAATAATAGAATTCATTCATTCATTCATTCATTTTCTTTTCGGCTTAGTCCCTTTATTAATCCAGGGTTGCCACAGCGGAATGAACCGCCAACTTATCCAGCATATGTTTCACGCAGCGGATGCCCTTCCAGCTGCAACCCACCACTGGGAAAATTAGAATTCATAGAAATAGAAATTGTATATTAAAAAGTACTAGCCTTATAGTTTATACTTTACAAGACCAATCCAGACTAAAGATGTCAGTAAAAGTGACTTTATAAAACTGGTCACAGTGTACAATAAGGTTATATTAGTTAATGCATTTACTAACATGACCAAACATTGAACAATGCATTTATTATAGTATTTATTCATGTTTGTTAACATTAGTTAATGGAAATAGTCATTCGTTGTTAGTTCACGTTAACTCAGTGCATTATCTAATGTTAACAAGCAAGAATTTAGATTTAATAATGCATTGGTAAATGGTGAACTAATAAATAAATGCTGTATTGTTTATCATTAGTTCATTTTAGAAAATGCAATAACTAACAATAACCAATGAAACCTTATTGCAAAGTGTGACTATTATTAATTTCAAAATCAAAAGTTATCAGAGCATAAAAAAAATAAAAAATACACATGGACGCAATGTTGGGGGTAACACTACAAGTAACGCAAGTTAGGTAACAATATTACTTTCGTAAGGAACGAGTAAAGGAACGCATTACTTACAAAAATTAAGTAATAATATTTGAGTTACGTTTTAAAAAAAAGTATCCGCTGCATAAAACATACAGTGGAATAGTTGGTGGTTCATTCCACGGTGGCGACCTCTGAAATAGAAACTAAGCTGAAGGAAAATGAATGATTGAATTCATATTTAGTAAAATGTCCCTCAGACTTAAACTGCATAATATATATATATATATATATATATATATATATATATATATATATATTTTTTTTTTTTTTTTTTTCCCAGAGATGGGTTGCAGCTGGAAGGGCATCCGCTGCGTAAAACATGTGATGGATAAGTGGGCAGTTCATTGCACTGTGGCGACCCCGAATTAATAAAGGGACTTAGCCGAAAAGAAAATGAATGAATGAATGGTTTAACTAGGTTAACTAGGTTAACTAGGCAGGTTAGGGTAATTAGGCAAGTTATTGTATAATGATGGTTTGTTCTGTAGACTCTCGAAAAAAAAATTTGTCTAAAGGGGCTAATAATTTTGTCCCTAAAATGGTGTTTAAAAAATTTAAAACTGCTTTTATTGTAGTCGAAATTAAACAAATAAGACTTTCTCCAGAAGAAAAAATATTATCAGACATACTGTGAAAATTACCTCGCTCTGTTCAACATCATTTGGGAAATAATTAAAAAAGAGAAAAAAATTCAAAGGGGGATAATAATTCTTACTTTAACTGTATATATACAGTTGAAGTCAGAATTATTAGCCCCCCTAAATTATTATCCCACCTGTTTATTTTTTTCCCCATTTTTTTTTTGACGGAGAGAAGATTTTTTCAACACATTTCTAAACATAATAGATTTAATAACTCATTTCTAACGACTGATTTATTTTTTATTTGCCATGATGATAAATAATCTATACTTCTATACAGCTTAAAGTGACATTTAAAGGCTTAACTAGATTAATTAGGCAAGTTATTGTATAATGATGATTTGTTTTGTAGACTATCGAACAAAAATATAGCTTAAAGGGGCTAATAATTTTGACCTTAAAATCTTGTTTACAAAATTAATAACTGCTTTTATTCTAGCTGAAATAAAACAAATAAGACTTTCTCCAGAAGAAAAAATATTCTGTTAAACATCATTTGGGAAATATTTAAAAACAAAACAAAAAAACAAAAGGGGGCTAATAATTCTGACTTCAACTGTATATACACATATACACAGTTGAAGTCAGATTTATTAGCCCCCCTTTGAATTAATTAATTTATTTTTTTTTAAATATTTCCCAAATGATGTTTAACAAAGCAAGGAAATTTTCACAGTATGTCTGATAATATTTTTTCTTCTGGAGAAAGTCTTATTTGTTTTATTTCAGCGAGAATAAAAGCAGTTTTTAATTTTTTAAAACACCATTTTAATGACAAAATTATTAGCCCCTTTAAGCTATATATCTTTTTTCGATAGTCTATAGAACAAACCATCATTATACAATAACTTGCCTAATTACGCTAACCTGCCTAGTTAACCTAATTAACCTAGTTAAGCCTTTAAATGTCCCTTTAAGCTGTATAGAAGTGTCTTGAAAAATATCTAATAAAAACATATTTACTGTCATCCTGGCAAAGATAAAATAAATCAGTTATTAGAGATGAGTTATTAAAACTATGTTTAGAAATGTGTTGAAATAAAAATCAGCTCTCCGTTAAACAGAAATTGGGGAAAAAAATAAACAGGGGGGCGAATAATAGAGGGGGCTAATAATTATGACTTCAACTGTGTATATATGTATATATGCAGTTTATAGATAGCTGTGTAATCAAGTTAAATCACACTCAATGAGAGAATGAGCTCCCCACAGGAACAAACTGTGAGGGATGTATTCTCATTATACTGAACACATGGAAGAAAAGGGGATTATACTGTAGTCTCAATAGATCAATAGTATCTGGATGCAGCCTTGATGATGCAAGCTGAGACTGCATATCTCAATGATGCAATGTCAGACACAATTCACTCAATGGAGCTAGTGACATCACTGTGAGGGGTAGGATTAGGGGTGGGTTTAGGTGAGCACATTAAAAAGCATTGGATGCAGCTCAGATTGCACTGTACCAGACGTGCATCCGGACCCCTGTCCAATGGACACTGATTTTACTGAACTAATAAGACAAAAATCAGGAAGTCCTCAGAAGGTAACATTATTCTAATTTTTTTATTATTTTTTTTTAAAGGTAAATGAAGGTTATACAGTGCACCATTAAATGCAGAGCTCCTCTATTTAAAAAAAGAAAAAAAAAGAAAAAGAAAAACACCCTGCAAGTTCTGAAAGTGATCAAGCCTCAGGCAAACTCAAAAGTAACGTTATGCATTACTTTCCATAAAAAGTAACTAGTTGAATTGCTTTCAAAAGTAACTTTCCCCAACACTGCATGGACAACCAGGTACTAACACAGCGAGAAATGCTAATCCAGGACTGCAAACCAGTCACAAAGTATGAAAGTACAATTATTAAGCAGATTATAAATGTGGTTGTGAGTCAGGAATACAGCTTATAACTGCAGCTACAAATACTGTATTCTTGACTTACAACCACATTTATAATCTGCTTAATAATTGTACTTTCATACTTTGTGACTGGTTGATTTTTCATTACTAAATGAAGTATTGCATTGTTTACAAACCATTTGTATTTAAGAGTAGTTGGAGGTTTTTAAGATCATTCAGAATGCGTTAGTAAATGATTAATAAACTATTGAAATTAACCTTTATACATCTAATTATTCAGGCGTATAGTACTGGTTACTATGCAGTGGTGGAAAGAGTACTGAAAAATCATACTCAAGTAAAACTACCATTACTTGCTTAAAAATGTAGTGCAAGTAGAGTCAAAGTATCTGTTGTAAATATTACTCAAAGTATGAGTAAAAAGTAGCCCTTTTAACAGTACTCAAAAGTAGTGAGTAGCGAGTATTATGCTATAAAAAGCTAATCACCAATAACAAATCAAATGACGATGATATTTGGTTGATTTTAGGTTGTGTTGGAAAGTGACCAAAATCCAACGTCGAACCAATATCTTAAACCAACGTCAATTCAATAAATTACTAATATTTTTAAAGAAAAACCTCTCCAGACCTTTTTTATTGAACGCAAATGGAATTGATTAGAAATTGCAACAGTATTAAAGGGGACCTATTATGACCCTTTTTACAAGATTCTGATGTCCCTAGAGTGTGTATGGGAAGTTTCAGCTCAAAGTAGCCCACAATTTATTTTTTTTGAGCTACAAACGCCTATGTGCTCACGTAGAGGTAGATTCAAAACGTTTATCTCTGTGATAAACTGAAAATGTCAAAAGAAGTGCATCATAAAACACCACATTTATAATGTCAAACCGATTTTCATTTCCAAACAAAACACAATGTGCCCACAACGTTGAGGTACATCGTCAATCTAACTTCGTGTTGATGTCTTGTGCCTGCTGGGTGTTTAGGGCCATTTCGGTCACCATACAGTAAACATCCGTCATCTTCTCATCAGTGTCATGCATCTAAATAGTCTCTGGGTCAACACGTGTAAAGATTTTAGACATCTTCTTGGACACTTTTAATGCTTTCAAACAGTTTGCTGCCATTATAAATTGTAATAATAAAAATTTAATCCGCCACATTAAAAACATGAGACTCCTCATCTTCAGCTCAAAAGAAAAGAAAACTTCAGTGATTTCAAAGGCAGCTGCGATAAATGTCACAAGTTCAGTGAAAATGTCAACTAAATAAAACCCAGCGGTGATATTTAAGTGTTCTTCACATGCAGAAGCTCTGATGGGTCTGCATTGGGGAAATGAGCTGATCTCCTGAACCTGCTGTTTACCAGTGTGTTTGTGTGTGTTCATTACAGTCATCAGAGTCATGAAGAAACCGCTCTGAGATAATGAGTCTGAAGACCAGCCTTTCATTCTCCACCACCGTCACTCATTTTAATGGAGCATTACAATAAACTAAGAGGAGGAGAATCATGCATCTTCTCTCACTGGACACACAATCACCAATAAATACCAGATCCCCATGTTGGCCCAAAAAACATGCGGTATAGGTGAATTGGGTAAGCTATATTGTTCATATTGTAGGTGTGTGAATGAGAGTGTATGGTTGTTTCCCAATGATGGGTTGCAGCTGGAAGGACATCCGCTGTGTGAAACAAAACAAAGTTGGTGGTTTATTCCGCTGTGGCGACCCCTGAATAATAAAGGGATGAAGCCAAAAAGAAAATGAATAAATGAAATTATAAATAAATTCTACAAATAAATTTGTTTTACAGTTGTCCGCATGTTTAATGTCACATTCGCCTCAAATTTAGCATAATATATGTGCAATACACGTTTAGGCCTATGACTCGGAAGTGACATCCTTTGACGGAGGAGAAGCTGGCAGTGTTCAAGGATGCGTTCTATCATTGAATTGTATGATTTGATGCTAGTTTTTTTAGGATTTTATTTGAGGATGACAAGCTTGAGTCAGGCCCTGTCACATTGTTTATAAGTGAAAATATACATTTCTGGTAGAATGTCCCTTTAATATATACAGAGCATTTTTCAGCACTGATTTGGACCAGGATTATTGTAGTTAATTAAGCTAAAATTATAAAACTAAATATTAGTGGTGGGCCGTTATCGGCGTTAACGTGCTGTTAACGCAAGACTGTTATCGCACGATAAAAAAAATAATCGTTAATCTATTCTCAAAGTTGGGTTGGGAGCTGGGTCTATTCCACGCAAGCTATGATGACTTTCACCTTGATATTTTAGCGCGGATATATACCCGACCTGTGAGCAGTCTGACAAAAAAAGTGGCCTTCTGAATCAAATCAACAGGATGCCTGACAGTTCAGACAATGTCACTTTAACTCATAAACATTTCATTCATGCCTGATGGCTGGGGTATTAGTAAGGACTGGTGAGAGTGTTATGGAATTTAATAACGCACGCCAAATGGAAAGAAAAAAAGTTCCGCATTTCGCAATGTGTGTGTGTGCGGTCCTTTACTGACAGCTGTGTGTGTGGAACTTGTCTGAAAATATGGCGAATAGTCTTACATGATGGTAATAGTTTGATTGCGGTGTTTACTTCAATAATGTCACTAATATCTGCATACTCCACGTCTTAATTCCATTTCTGTTTAGTTCAGTTATGACTTTAGTTGCATTAAGGTTATCAGAAATCTCTGTTTTGAGTTAACAGTTAGTAAACACAGTACATCTTATTGAACATCGTTTATTTTCATCACCAATTATTATAGTAGAACAGTTTCTCAAGCAGTTTGTGATGCATTTTGGAAACAGGAGATGAGCCCCTGGTCTAATGCGCCACCTGGCTTGAGAAACCCGTTCTCAAAGACTTATTATTTGGATAGCACACATATTCTGAATGCCATCGGCAGAATTCAAATGAGCCATTTTAATAGATTAATCTAGATTAATTTCAAGATTAATCTAGATTAAAAAAATGAATCTATGCCCACCTATACTAAATATATAATTTTTATTATTTATAAAAAAAAAAACAACAACAGACAATCTGTTAATTAAAAAGACCCCACAAAAGTAAAGAAATCTGCTGCATCCCAGTTCGCATACTTACTAAAGGTATGTTTTGTTTTGCTTTTGTTTATTTGTAAAGAAAAGGACATTTGCATACAAAGTGTATGCAAACTTTGAATACGTCCACATTGACTGACCATTATGTTGCTTAGTTGTGTCCTGTCAATCATCGACACATCCACGTTTCTTTTATATTTAATTTTTTGAGATGCAGAAGCAGGATGATCTGCCATTCACGAGTCTTTCATGCAGGGAAATCTCCTCAGGTCTTTGGATAATTATGCATTCATTCAGAAGTTAATGCTCAAACATGTCCTTAAATAAGTTCACATCGTTGTCGCTGATGAAATGTAACACGGAAATCGTGATTTAAATATCTTCCAGTTGGCTATATATTAATTAATGGGCATTCAAACAACTTTACAGAAGCCTCGCTACTTAGGTCTTGTGCGTCCGCCATTTTTGTGGTTGATTTACACTTTTTAATTTTTTTTTTATTTTAAACCTGAGTTTGTAGTTCTAATCGAATACATGTCCAACGTGCAATGTATTGTGAGAAATAGAGTACGCACAATTTCTTTTAGTACTGTTTTATAGTTTGTTTGTTTTTTGTTTAACAATAATATTTAGAAGAAATAAAATCACTGCAAGTAAGCTATTACAATTATAGTAACACCAGCAGCAAAACAAAAGACTAAAAAAGAAAAGAGATTATTCAAATAAAATAATTAGCCTATATTCTACTTCAATCTATGTAAAGAGTATAGACGGTTCTACACTTCGAATTTCTAACAGAAATAGTAGACCATCTGGGAACCTTTGGCATACTCTTTTCAACATTACTGTGTTTGGAACATTCATTCATTTTCTTTTTGACTTAGTCCCTTTATTAATCCGGGGGCGCCACAGCGAAATGAACCGCTAACTTATCCAGCACATGTTTTACGCAGCGTATGCCCTTCCAGCTGGAACCCATCTCTGGGAAACATCCATACACACTCATTCACACTCATACACTACGGACAATTTAGCCTACCCAATTCACCTGTACCACATGTCTTTGGACTGTGGGGGAAACCGGAGCACCCGGAAGAAACCCACGCGAACGTGGGAAGAACATGTAAACTCCACACAGAAACGTAAACTGACCCAGCGACCTTCTTGCTGTGAGGCGACAGCACCACCTACTGCGACACTGCGTCGCCTGTTTGGAACATACTAATTTAATTTTTGAATACCATTTAGGATGGATAGTATGCAAATTGGGATGCAGCATGAATGTTCAAAAATCTCTTCATAGCCTGAAGTTTTAGTGACTTTTAAAAACTGAACCTATGCTGTGTCCCATGATCAATTTTTAAATAAAGACAAGTCACGAAAACATTAAAATCTAAATATATAAACTAACTCGAACTTTAAATAAAAGCTACAATAGTTACTCTTTAATGCTAAATGATACCTATTACAAATACAGTAGCTCAGATTTTAGTGAATTAGCTTTAGCTGAATGAATCGGCGTCTTTCAGGCTATGAAGAGATTTTGGCACATTCAGACTTTTTCAAAAGCTCAATAATATCACATCAAGCAAATTGTTGAGCTGTCAAAGCACAACGTGGCTACTTTGCTTTTAAAATCCAGTTTAATGAAAAATGCTGTAACCTTTGAGAAGTCTGAAAGAGATGAAATATAATTTCTGTATTGCTCCAAGTTCATTCACCACTCTGAAAATAGAAAGTCAAGTGCATTTCATGGCAAAACACATTATTTCATGCAGTCTTATTATCCTCAGACAGACATTCAGAATACTATATTAAATTCTGAAGCTAGTTTTATCACAGCATCTCTGAGCATTTAGTCTGCTTCTGGATTATTGCACCATTTTAGGTTTCAAATATTTTGGTTAATATTATAATTTTGCCTAAATAGTTTAAATTCACCTCACACACACACACACACACACACACACACACACACACACACACACACACACACACACACACACACACACACACACACACACACACACACACACACACACACACACACACACACATTTACAGAAATGTTTCTCTGGTTATTTTAAAATTGTACAGTACTGAGCAAAGATTTTAGGCCACCATTTTATTTGTTGTTTTATTTATTTTATAATGCCGTATACAGTTGAAACCAGAAGTTTACATACACTGTATAAAAAGGCACATAACCATTTTTAAAAAAGTCAGACGTTAATGTGACTAAACTTTTCCTCTCTCAGGTAAGTTAGGATTATCACATTTGTTTCTGTTATGCTTAATAGCAGAATAATGAGAGAGATATTTATTGAGAAATTGTTATAACTTTTCTTGAAAGTCAAGTTTACATACAATAAGATTATTATGCCTCTGAAAAAGCTCAGATGATGATGTCAAGGTTTTGGAAGTTTCTGATTGGCTAATTGACAACATTTGAGTTAATTGGAGGCACAAGAATAGTATTTAAGGAAAACACACTGCTTACTTGTGTGACAACATGGGAAAATCAACAAGCCAGAATCAACAAAAAGCCAGATTACAATTTGCTAAATTACACTGGGAAAAAGACAAATTTTTGGAGACATGTCCTGTGGTCTGATGGAACTAAGATTGAACTGTTTGGCCATAATGACCAGTATAACATTTGGAGGACAAAGGGGAAAGCTTACAGGCCTTGGAACACCATCCCAACTGTGAAGTATGGGGATGGCAGCATCATGTTGTGGGGCTGTTTTGCTGCAGGAGGGACTGGTCCACTTCACAGCATAGATGGCATCATGAAGAAAGAACATTATGTAGAAATACTGAAGCAACATCAAGACATCAGCCAGGAAATTAAAACTTGCCCACAAATGGGTCTTCCAAACAGACAATGACCCTAAGCATACTGCCAAATTAGTTAAAATGCGCTTTAAGGACAACAGAGTGAATGTTTTGGAGTGGCCATCACAAAGCCATGCTCTCAAACTAATAGAAAATTTGTGGGCAGAGTTGAAAAAGCTCGGCAAGACAGCCAACAAATCTGACTCAGTTACACCAATTCTGTCAGGAGGAATGGGCCAAAATTCCTTCAATCTATTGTGAGAAGCTTGTGGAAGGAGACCCAAAACATTTGACCAAAGTTATACAGTTTAAAAGCAAAGCTAAAAAAATACCAAGGAAATGCATGTAAACTATTGACTGTCTAGAAATTAATCAAAAATTATTCTCATTATATAGGAGAATAATAATATATGACATATAAATATATATGACAATAATAATTACTCTCATTATTGTGGCATTTAGCAAATGTAAATGATTTAGGTAATCCTAACGGACCTAAAATAGTAAACGTTTAGTATGATTTACCATCAGACATTTTTTAAAAAACGGTTATGTTGCTTTTTTTAGTGTATGTAAACTTCTGGTTTCAACTGTATACATTTTTATCATTGTCTTTATTAGAATACAAGCAGAAAATACAGGTTAGAATGCAATTTTTATAGTCCGTTTTTTACAGACATGTGAAAGACATGCTTGAGGCCTTTAGTGAAACATGGGGAGTCTCTGTTCTGGTTTGCCAGTGGTGTTGGAGATATTGTCTGAATTTACAAGATTATGAGAGCTGAAAAGTATAACAGAATTTAATCTATGTGATTTCTTTTAGAAAGCCCTGTTGTTTGCATGATAATGACAACAAACACACTGCTACTGCAGTGAAATCATATTTGGGAAAAAAAATCTGGTCAGAAAAAGATACTAAAGCCTAAATCTAAAGAAAACTCACTCGTGCTTTTTACCAAGGTCATAGTAAAGACAGACTTACACAACACTACAGTGGTGGAGTGCCATTACTTGCCTAAAAATGTAAAGGGATCTTCTGTAAATATTACTCAAAGTACGAGTACAAAAACCTTTCATAAGTACTTAATAGTGAGTATTTCGCTGTAAAAAGCTGATGCATTTACATGTAATTTGTGGATGTGTGTAAACCAGGGATTTCAAACTCAATTTGGCGGAGGGCCATATCAGTGAATGACAATTCATAGGAGGGCCATTTTAACATTCAAGCACAAGAAAAATGTGGAAACCTGATGTAAATGATGCACTCAGACATTTTTCTGCAGAGTATCAAAGCTCCTTCATTTTGTTTTTTGTTGTACACATTGAAGGGGTAGTTTAAATTGCTGTAAAAATACTACAATTTAATGACAGGCATAATAATTATGTCCCAATCAATTGTTGCTTAACCAAAAGTTTAACACATAGCGTAAGACAGCAGAAAGCAGTCTGGGTAACTTAAGTGACTTTACTGGCAATAGTTCTTCTCAATATCTTTCTTTTTTGTAAAAGTACAACAAAGAGTGAGAAAGTATGTAAATATTCACATTTACTTTACATGTTCAATTCAGCAAGCAGTAAAACGTTTCTAATGCACATTTTTCATATCTTAACATGCATATGAGGAAAATCTATTAAACGAGACCATTTGAATCGAGTATTAGAAAAATGATCATATTTACATCCCCAGCATAACGTGTAAGCCATGAAGAGGTGTTTGTACAACACAAAACAGGTGGTATAAATTGATTATAATCAAATGACCTTGAAATATTTACAAAAATAGAGCTTTAGAAAAAATAGAGCACTTATGGACAGATATTTTAACGTTTAAATCAGCCTCAGAAATAATCTGCATGTGTTACTCCAGGGATTCTCAACCGGTGGGCCGTGGCCCACTAGTGGGCCTCAGCGATCCTGCAGGTGGGCCGCGAGATAGCTTAAAGTTAACTCTCAAAATTATACTATAATTTTTGGATTTCATTATTAATATGCTTTATTAAATTGATCCAAGTAATGCACTTTCTCCTGTTCTCTGATTGATTACTTCAAACTCGGCGCAAAAACAGCCTCATGATCGCGTCTGCGACTAGTACACGCAAGCCTGTTCATTCACAAACTACTGTATGCGTGAAGTGAAAGTGAAAGTCTCTCTTTGTGTATTTTTATGTGAAGTATTTAATATATCCGTATAGGTGTCCAAATTAATGTCCTGTGAGTTTTATAACGGACACGCCCATGCAGGAGGCTCAATGGTGTTTCTGCCAAAGAATGTAAAATAAACCTGCATATGAGCTTCAGACGCGCTCTGGCGGAGCTGTTCACTATTCCTCAGCGATCTCCAATTAATATCCAGCTGCAAACTCAACCGCCATAAGATCGACGCGTTTTAACAGATTTAGGGTTTTACTGTATTTTGCATTTGTTTGTATATTTTTTAATAGAACAGAAGCAGAAGCTGGTCTTTTGCAATCTCCCTGTTGACATGTTGTTCTTTTTGAATCTGTGTGTTTAAAAAAAAATAAATAAATAAATAAATAAAAACTCTATATATATATATATATATAGACTATATACACAGTATATATAGTTAATATATATATATATATAAATTGATCAGAGAAAGAAGTGGGCCCCGACGTAAAAAAGGTTGAGAACCCCTGCGTTACTCGACCGCATGCTGAGAGAAACCGAAAGTAACCTGAATATATAGTACAGAACTTTAAGTGTCCAGTAGGTGGGGGGTCAAAACTACAAGTGGCAAAATGCGACTGCACAACAATGATAGTGATTCAAAAATATACGTTTTGCTGGGCCGAATCTTGTTATATTTTTGACGGCGAGCCAACTTCTTAAATCAGCGTCATATTAACATCAAATACTGACATTTGTTCATCAGGTATGGCAACCAAAATCCAATGTCTGATTGACGTCACGTCCACACAATGTCAAGCTGTAACATCATTAGACGTTGATATTTGGTTGATTTACGTCAGAACCTTGACGTTGGGTTCTGACGTCAACCTGATTTTCATTTCCAAACAAAATGCAATGCAATGTACCCCCCTGACGTCGGGTACAATGTCAATCTGGCGTCATGTTGACTGCCGTGCCTGCTGGGTCTTTAAGTCATCGTACAGTAAACATCAGTCACTGATCTTTTCATCAGTGACATGCATCTAAATAGTCTCTGGGTCAATGCGTGTAAAGATTTTGGACATCTTCTTGGACATTTTTAATGCTTCCAAACTGTTTGCTGCAATTATAAATCACCCATGTCTTGTGGTAGTTCATTATGAGGCAATTTACCTTCTTTGTGCGATTTGATTGGTCAGGAATCACAGGACTGATTCTTCTAATCCCCATAGACAAGAAAAAATAAAGTAGTGACTGCAGGTTGAAGGAAAGTAGTGGAGTAAAAGTACCAATACTGCACTAAAACTGTATCCAAGGGAAAGTAAAAGTACACATTTATGAAACTACTTAAATTACAGTTTCTGAGAAAAACTACTCAATTACAGTAATTTGAGTATTTGAAATGTGTTACTTTACACCACTGTGCAAAAGGTATGGGCAACCAAAGCTTGTGATAGACAAACTATGTACTGTGCAAAAGTCTAAATAAATGAATTTGAAGGTAAAATAACAAAAGCTAAAATAAAACGCATGAAAAAAACTATATAGGGATTTCAAAACAAAAGCTAATAAACAAAAGTAAAACGCAAAGAAAAATGGTGACCCTTTGATCAACGTTAATCAATAACGTTAACATGAATTAACAGTAAACAACACTTCTGCTAAGCATTACTTAAGCATAGGGCAGGACAATAATTCGATATCAATATATATCGCGATAGATTTTTTTTCAATAACGATGATATGATTTTTAAACCCATTTCCGATATTTCAATATAAATTTGCATATATATAAATATATATTATTATTTATATAAGATCTTATACATGTATCACTTGTCACTGAATGACATTCAGTGCTCAGCCGTCAGAAAGAACGTGATCTGATGTCACTTGCATGATGACGAACAACACAGACACGCTGCCAGCGCTCAGCACAGCAGTTGGTTAAGCTGCGCCGCAGGAAGTTTTAGCTACAAAATGAGTGCTCTGAATACAGATGCGAATGAACAAGCTTCCACAAGTAAGAATGCAGATGAAATAGTTGACAAGAAAGGAAAGACTAATGCAGTGGTGTGGAAGTGGTTCGGCTTTTTAAGTTTCGATAAACTTAGTTTCGGTGCTCTGCAAAGTGTGCCAGAGAGTGTAGCTGACTAGCGGCGGCAACACATCAAATCAGTTTCACCATTTGAAGCAGTCCCACCCGATAAAACACACTGAGAGTCAGAAGATGAGGCAACATAAAAGTTTAAGCCAACCCGTGGCCTCACTTCGCTTATCAACACGTGCATATACATCTATAAATCACTCGCATATACACCTATACTATTGAATGTTCAAAACATGTATGAAACTTGCGCATATACTGTACATCTACTTGATGCATGCATACACCCACATATGCATATAAACTCGCCGATCCTTGCATATACTCCCACATTAACACACGCACAAACAAACTCGATCCTTGCATAGACACCAAAATTAACACTCACATACACAAACTCGCTGGATGCTGGCATATAGCACTCGCGCACTTACAAAATAAAACTCACAAATATATTTATCAGGAATCAGGTTATTGCAAAGCTGATGAAGTAGAAAGAATGTGATCAATAGAGCTATTAAATCTGTTAAATAATGAAAACGTGTTATATAAAATATTAGTCTATATAAATAGACTATATAAAATATATAAGAGATATTTATGTTAAACCTTTCAATTTAATGAGGTAATTACATACACAAATATAAATAGACAGATAAAACCCTTAAAGGACGTTCAAGATGAAAAGCAATTAGAATTATGAATATACTCAAACAACTCTTCTATTGCAAATAATATTGTAGCCTTTACTCTTTATGATTTTTTATTATAATAATTATTATTTTTTTCTATGTTTTTTTACGATGTGGATGTCATAATTGTAAGATTTTGGTATTATTTTGATTGTTAAATATTGAGCATGTACAAAAAAAAAACACTGATAAAAGTTTCTGTTGATCACGTTGGTCAAGCTAACCCCCACAAACTGTCTATATATTATAAGCGGAGTCTGAGAGTTTTATTTATTTGATAGTTTATTTCACATTTCTTGTTTGTATAGGCTAAATACAAATAAAAAGTGAACAAATTTTTTTTGTACTGTTTTTATTTAAAAAAAAGTTATAAGAGTCTGGAGGTATTATCGACTTTGCAAATGCAGTTTGCAGACATTTGTAGGTACAGACATCCATTGTGTGCGTTCTTGGCAGTTTTTCCTTTCTTTTTAATATTGTCCATATCGATATCGGAATTATATCGTATCGACCAAAATAAAAAATATATCATGATATAAATTTTTGCCATATCGTCGAGCCCTACTTAAGCATATATTAATGTTTAATTTGTTAATTAGGCAGAGGTCTGAACTCTTCAAAACAGGTCTGTTATTCATGTTACCTCTTTACTAACATGATTTATCAGTAACAAAGCAGTTGTTAATCGTCGGTTTTCGATGTGTGTTTTGTGCATATGCAGCTCTGACCGACTGTGGTTTCCTCATGTTGATCTGGGCTTGGCCTGCAGCAGATCCTCATCTCCACACGGCTGGAAGTAGAGATGAATTCGGGAGGCAATTAGAGATGACAGTCGCTTGGCATCAAAGTGTGAATCTCCAGAAGGCAGATGTTTGCTCAGAGGAAGGTGATGCTGCTGCTCCAGCATTCATACATGCATTATACTCTTCAAGACAAAGACAAGAGCAAAGTCTGTACATGCACAAAACTACAGCTCATGTCATATCCGGGAATAACAAGCTGATCATACACTACACTGTAAAAAATGCTGGG
>LR812532.1:56539831-56604831 GCA_903798195.1 Danio kyathit | reverse complement strand
TAGCCTGTTGCTACTGTCAGGCGCTAGTGGTTACAATGGCCTTTCATCTCGTTTCACGCTTGAACAACTAAATAAATGCTTAAGTCTGTTTAACTGAATGTATTGTAATTACATTACAACATCGATGCTGTAAAAACAACCTTGTGAAATTGAAAAAAGTCACATTAAGCTTTCACCGGAAGTTTATTGCTGGACTTAAAACTCTAGCTGTGCATAGAGCCCATTGTCGTCTTTCATGTTGTATTTAATGCACTTTTTTAAATTAATAAATGAATAAAACAAAGCAGCTGCTTGCCATCGCGACAGCAATACGATCTTATCGACGGTCGATCGCTTTCACTCCAAAACGCTGGGTGCTGCTGTTGCAATGAAACTTCTATTAAATTTCGCCTCTTGGTGATTCTAAGCTCTTTGGCACTAGTAAAGTCCCTTTCATATTCTATACTATAGTCTTTGGCAATCGTCATATATAAAAATTGAATGAGCGTGCGAATATAAAACAAAATTTACCTCAATACAACATCACTCATCCTGCACAACAACCTGTCACAGGCCCTGCTCTCTTATCAACACCCGAAATATCAACACACAAACGCCAAATCTAGCTTATCCTCAACGCAGCACATTCTCATGCATAAAAATAAATGTTTAATTAAACATTCACTCCACCATCACTGTCTGGATGATGATGAAAAACGACCGAATGCATCTTAAAAACTCTTATAAACAGTCTAAACAAACTGTAAGTTAGTGTTACAGCTTTCGTTTACGCTAAACATTAAGCATAATTCAATTCAAAGACAAACCTACTGTTTTTACGGGCAAAACTTTTCTCCATTCAAACTGGGCTGCAGGTTAGCATCACTGCTAAGTTAATCAGTAACACAAACACACATACCTTTTGTAAGCTGCTTTACGGATGGGTTTTAAACTCCTGGTGTGATTTTGTGGATGCAGATGTGTCCAGACGCAGTCCAAAAGACGATTTTGGAGGTAAATGGTGTGAATCCCATCCAATGTTTGGTGCGTTTGTTTGTTTGATGTTGTTAGCATACAACATAGCAAACTAGCTAACTGGCAAACGGAGGACACGGCTGACGTGTGCTTTTATACTACCAGAATCCACAGCTTGCCCCTCCCCCGCGCGCTGACGTCACTACACCCGCCCTCCACAACCACAACAAACACTTAGTTGAACAAATGCATTTAAGACCTAAAATGTGGTAATAAAAATATAAGAAATGTGTTTCAGTCAAAAAAAAGAATAAATTTAGAGGAGAAAATTTCTTTGGAATTCTATATTAGATAAAATTAACTGGGGAAAAAAAGCTTGGCTTTTACCTTACAAATTCTGTTCCCAAGAAAGTTAGTGTTACACAATATCTACCCCACAAAAAAAAATTAAATTAAATAAATGAATAAATAAAAATATCTACCCCACACATGTGATTGTACCAAAGTTTGGTAATCCTAATTCACGTTGTCTTTTGTAACACAAATTTCAAATCTCATGACAAATATAACAGAATTTATAAGCACTTTATTTATTTTTCTGGGTAAACATTATATTCACAAATGTACATTTTCTTCATCATTGCCCAATTAGCAGAATTTTCTTTGTGTCTTAAATGGTTTAATTACTACAACACAAAATGTTTATAGTAAAAAAAGTGTAAAAACTGAGATTTTCTAAAGACTTTGTAAATATTATTTAATTCGTTTTTTATTATTATTGTTTTATAAGTAGTATTGTTTGTTTTATTTTATTTAACTTTCTTTATTTCCTTGTTTATTATTATACTTGATGTCATCCAATGTTATGGTTATTAATATGATTGTATTGATGAAATCTAGGCGATGCGGTGGCACAGTAGGTAGTGCTGTCGCCTCACAGCAAGAAGGTCGCTGGTTCGAGCCTTGGCTGGGTCAGTTGGCGTTTCTGTGTGGAGTTTGCATGTTCTCCCTGCGTTCACATGGGTTTCCTCCGGGTGCTCCGGTTTCCCCCACAGTCCAAAGACATGCGGTACAGGTGAATTGGGTAGGCTAAATTGTCCGTAGTGTATGAGTGTGTATGGATGTTTGCCAGAGATGGGTTGCAGCTGGAAGGGATTAATAAAGGGACTAAGCCGAGTAGAAAATGAATGAATGAATGAATGAATGTTGAAATCTAATACATTCATTCATTCATTCATTCATTCATTCGTTCGTTTTCTATTCAAACCACAGGCTTATGGAGATTAAGTTTCATATTCATAAGTTTCCAACAAAAAAACCTGTTTTACTTTGTTTTATAAGGAACTGAAAAATTACTTCTGTTCTATTCAAAATAGTCCTAGTAGAAAGGCCATTAAACTGTCTATTTGACTATTTGACTGAGCTCTATTTTCAATTTTATTTAATTATTTATACTCTTGTTTTTTGTGTGTTTGTTTTTTTATTTTTTTGTACTGCAATTATGATGTACCTTCTTTTCTATATAACCCTGGCATTATATGCAGAGGTATGCAGAAGGACTGTATACCGTTACGAAATGGTCGCGTTTAAGGTCTGTTTTCTTTAAAAATCAATGACCTTCCCTGCCTGATAGATATACGATATAAAGTGGGTCTCAGGTTGTACAAGAAACACTGCATTAAATTACATTTTCCGGCGCCATGTCTTTATGAACATTTATTTTACTCTAGTAATGTAGTTTCTGCGCTAGTCTGCTGATTCTGACTAGCGCGTGCCTGTAAAATGCTTTCATCTTATTTTACGCTTGAACAACTAAATGAATGCTAAAGTCTATTCATTCATTTTCTTTTCGGCTTAGTCCCTTTATTAATCCGGGGCCGCCAAAGCGGAATGAACCAAGAACTTATCCAGCACGTTTTTTTACGCAGCGGTTGCCCTTCCAGCCGCAACCCATCTCTGGGAAACATCCACACACACTCATACACTACGGACAATTTAGCCTACCCAATTCACCTGTACCACATGTCTTTGGACAGTGGGGGAAACCGGAGCACCCGGAGGAAACCCACGCGAACGCAGGGAGAACATGCAAATTCCACACAGAAACGCCAACTGACCCAGCCGAGGCTCAAACCAACGACCTTCTTGCTGTGACGCGACAGCACTATCTACTGCGCCACTGCGTTGCCCTAAAGTCTATTTAACCGATTGTATTTTAATAACATTACAACATCTATGATGTAAAAGGAACCTTATAAACTTGAAAATAGTCACATTAAGCTTTCACCGGAAGTTTATCATTGAAAAACACTAGCTGTGCATATACCCCATTGACGCAATAGCATTGTATAAAACTCAGTATACTGTATGTTTAATCCTATTTTGAGGGAACTTAATTAGAGTCTACTCCACCGACACCAAAATTAGGAGTCAAGAATCCTCCAAAAAACCTGCAACAAAAAAACACCATAAAGTTCCTGGAGAAGCTGAGCACAGACCTCATTGGCACAGACTCAGAGGGGGCAGATCCGGAGCGGATCAAATAAATCAACGAGTTTATCTGTAACAGGGCATCAACGAGCTGCTGCAAGAAAACATCTCCATATATGATTTTCTTCATTACTACATTACATTAGCTGTAGTACGAGCGCTTCCAGTTTATTGCTGATGAGTTCAGCCCAGGGGTGGGCAAACTTGTTCCTGGAGGGCCAGTGTCCTGCATGGTTTAGCTCCAACACTAATCAAAAACACCTGAACAAGCTAATCAGTATCTTCATGATCACTTGAAATCTATAAGCAGGTGTGTTTGATTAGAGTTGAAGCTAAACTGTGCAGGCCACCAGCCCTCGAGGACCGAGTTTACCCACCCCTGGTGTAGCCTATATATTCATTCATTCATTTATTTTCTTTTCGGCTTAGAGCCTTTATTAATCTGGGGTCGCCACAGCTGAATGAACCGCTAACTTTGCCCAGCATATGTTTTACACAGCGGATGCCCTTCCAGTTGCAACTCATCACTGGGAAACATCCATACACACTCATTCACTCACATACACTACGGACAATTTTTAGCTTACCCAATTCCCCTATAGCGCATGTGTTTGGACTGTGGTGAAAACCGGAGCACCTGGAGGAAACCCACGCGAACGCGGGGAGAACATGCAAACTCCACACAGAAATGCCAACTGACCCAGCCGAGGCTCGAACCAGCAACCTTCTTGTTGTGAGGCGACAGCACTACCTACTGCGCCACCACGTCACCCTAGCCTATATATGATACAAAATAATCAATAGAGATTAATGGGAACCAGAATGCATTGCGTTGCTTACGAAATATTCCCAAGCTCTATAAAATATCTTTTTTGACTAGTTTCACAAATATGTTTCCCAGTACTCTGTTGCAGCTAGAATGGTATCAGCTGTGTAAAACATATGCTGGGTAAGTTGGCGGTTCATTCCGCTGTGGCGACCCCTGATGAATAAAGGGACTAAGCCGAAGGAAAATGAATGAATATGCATTTCATATAGTCAAATCGAAGTTTCTGTGTGGTAAATGACACATTTAGTGGCGTCGCTCCCTGAACAGCGAGACTCCTTTGAGCGCCGTCAGAGGTCTTGTTGGAGAAAAAAAACGCAGAAAACGGCACTCAGCATGAAACCCCAGAGAGAAACTGCTGCGTTCGCCTTTAAACATCTCTAAAAATACATCTGCCAGCACACTGAAGATGTAAAGATTCAGATGTTTACACGACAGCCATTCTCCTCTTCTTCTGTGTGCTGGATGGTTTAATATTGGCTGCTCTTTGATAGAAATTCTGAAACATTTTAGTTTTTATTTTCATTGGCGTTGAACAGTGGTGAATATGTTTGGTGTTGAGTTAATGAATTTATAACTGTTTGAAATGCTAAATGTAGTTTTATACCATTATGTAAACAGGATTGGTGTAATAAAAACGAACATGACATATTTTCCAGGTGAACATGACAGCATCAAATGTGTTTTTCTGAAAGAGAGAGAGAAAAAAGTTAGTTCTTTCATCATCGGTTCATCAAATGACACTCCAAAAAAAAAAAGCTTAATATAATTTAGAGCAGCTGAAGGACATTTCAGATATTTCTGTTTGCTTACAGGATTAAAGATCTGAAAGGAATACATCATGAAAAGTTATGCTACCCAAATATATTTTCAACATAATTTTGATTTGGCAGAGAAACTCTGAAGGTCATGAGTCAGATAAAAAAATAGTATTAAACTGTCCAACTTACTGAGTTTTGTAAGATGTTTATATACAGTTGAAGTCAGAATTATTAGCCCTCCTTTAATTTTTTTTTCTTTTTTAAGTATTTCTTAAATTTTGTTTAACAGAGGAAGGAATTTTTTCTTCTGGAGAAAGTCTTATTTGTTTTATTTTGGCCAGAATAAAAGCAGTTTTAAATTTTTTTAAATCCATTTTAAGGTCAAAATTATTAGCCCCTTTAAGCTATATATTTTTTCTATAGTCTAGAGAACAAACCATCATTATACAATAACTTACCTAATTACTCTAACCTGCCTAGTTAACCTAATTAACCTAGTTAAGCCTTTAAATGTCACTTTAAGCTATATAGAAGGGTCTTGAAAAATATCTAGTCAAATATTATTTACTGTCATCATGGCAAAGATTATTTAAATTTTTTAATCACGCGATAAGAGTCTCGCGATAACGGCCCACCACTAATATATATATATATATATAAAGAACACATTTATTACAGTATACTAAACCTATTTCTTTATATTTGCAATAATGTACATAGTTTGTAATTTTTTTTAATTGGTTCGTATTCCAGTTCAAACATTGACATAAAATGTGGTTATCTAGTAATTGTTTGTAAATTTCACAAATAAATCTCAAATAACTTATTAACTTAAACAACAAGACAAGGCATTTTGAAATAGAAATTCAGAAATAGTGTTTTCTTGTACTTCTGATCCAAGTGTGCCGCACGCCTGCTTTTGAATGAAGGTCTCGGCTGTTAGATCGCCCCCTGGGGGCTGGCTGCAGTACAAGTCATAAAGCCCACCTCCTCCGTGTTAATGAAGGAGACATGAGACCAAATAAAAAAAATAATTACTCTTGCAATAAAATGTCCCGAAAGCTGGTTCTGGTCAATTATGGCACTGGTTATCGTGCTGATATAGGTGCAGACCTTCATTTTTGTAAACAGTATGTTTTGAGCGGTAATTTAATGCTGGGCGTGTCCTCGTGATTGACAGCTGTGATTGACAGTTTCTCAAAGCAGACGTCGGAGCTTCGGCAGGAGACTGAAATGTTATTATTCCATTTCTGTGTTATTTTACCATGATAAAACGAGTTGTTCAGCAGTAACCTATAGTTTCTGACATACAGGATCTGGTGGAACACTGTTTATTCGGTAAGGTCAGGGCTTTATCAGTTTGCTGATACACGCTTAAACTACCCAGATTGCAAAATACACTCGGGCCAGTTCCGGCTAGACTCTCGCCTGCCGGAGCCCTCGGCCCGACTCCGTCTGCTGTACCTACTCGCGCACATTACTCGCGGGCCGATCCGGCTCGGATGCCGCAGCGTCGACTCGCTAACGGCCGCCGCATCTGGCCCGATTGACTCGGGCAGTACGTCCACAGGCACCGGCCCGACGCTAGCGAGCCGACGCTGCCGCATCTGAGCCGGATCGGCCCGCAAGTGATGTGCGCAGCGGCCCGGAGCTGGCGCGATTAAATCTTCATTATATAAAACCTCACCTTTGTTAACGTTATTACAACCATTTGTGTTGATAAAAGAGCAAACGCAGGCTACTATGTAAACACAAAGCGTATTAGCATTAGCGAGCCTTTGTTATTGTGCAGACATCAGCGGTCAAGTGAGCAGTTTGGGGGGCGTGGTTGATTTGATGTACAAGCGTTTGGTTGGAAGTTTGATTCCGCAGCTCCTCCTCTGGCTCCATCAAGCAGTCCTTCTGCGCATGTCCTGGCTCCAATTTTCAGCAGTCTTTTGCCACAGTTTGTGCCTGTCACGAGACGATTTTTCCTTCAAAGCGTTTAATGGAAAATGGCGCTGTCGCGTCGTCCATATTATATACAGTCATTGTTCTGATCTATTTGATTGAATGTATTGGTGTATCTACCTTTTTTGGTGCAATAGCGCCACCAGCTGTACAGGAGTGAATTTGGTTACACTTTAATTTAAGATGCCCTTGTAATTACAAATTTGTGTGCGTGTGTGTGTGTGTGTGTGTATATATATATATATATATATATATATATATATATATATATATATATATATATATATATATATATATATATATATATATATACACACAGTGTTTCCTCTAGGATTTTTCCCAGCTGTGGCGGCAGGCTTTTTTTTTTTACACAGATCTGCCAACTATTTTGGGGAAGTGCGATTTAGTGCGTTTTTGTGCGTTTTCCGACATTAACGCGTCCTGAAGTGAAGTGAAACGGGTATAAACTCCAGAAAGATAAGTATACTTATGGAAACTGTGTTCATCTTAACTGAAAGCTACGCCGTGTTTGCTGGTGCCCCACGCATCACGCACCTGTCAGTCAGACAGCACGTCACCTTAAAGGGTTGAACAAATAGCGCACAGCACTACTACGTTTACAGAAATGTTTGCGCTGTTATAATTCACTTACCTTTTAATATGTTTTGGTGCGATTATAACCCGCTATAAAAAAAAAAACACGACTAAATGTTTTAAATGAGAAGTTGTAATGTAGCCGTGGCGGGATGAATTTTGGCGTGGCGGCCCGCCACGGATGAATGAATGTAGCGGAAACCTTGTATATATATATATATGTTTTGCATATTTACATGCAACTAACCATAAACCTGACCTGCTATCAAACCCTAACCGTACAGTAACTAAATATAATTAGGTAAAGCAAATTAGATGTTTGGCTAATTCTGCCACATTGTACATTTCTGCACACACACACACACACACACACACACATATCAATATATATATATATATATATATATATATATATATATATATATATATATATATATATATATTTGTTTTTTTTTCCAAATAATTGAGCAATATCACATGAGTAGCAGTGCAATGTGGCTGTATATCGGCACTGGTCAGAGTAGTGCGTTGGCTCGAGGCCGCAGGCCGAGTGCCATAGTGCCCCCCACCACTGATGATATACAGCCATCTTGCACTGCTAGGAGTGTGCTATTGCGTTTATACAACAATTCGATGGCATGATCGTGTGTATAAAAAAAGAAAATCAAGCAAGGAGAGTCTCAAAAACCCATTTGTACGAGGTACTATTTTCTTCCGCCGTTATTCACAACTGCACTTGACGTCAGAACATCAGAAACCATTGTAGCAGCCCTTGATTTCCTTTAAATAAAGAAGAGAGTCTCTGACGGGTGTAATGTGTTTTATTCTGGAACCAGGATAAACACCGTGAAAACTAGAAGTAAACACACAAATTGCACAAATCTAATTTACAATGAATTACTACACATTTACAGTGCATTATCATGCATCTTTACACAGTGCACAGCTATGAAAAACAACCTATAAACAATAATTCACTCAGTTGACAATTTCAAAACACAACAGTTTCCAAAAATAGACCATTTAGACATTGACATCATTATAACTTTCCATATTTGAAACACAAACATAAATTACACACCTCACTCCGCTCACCAATAGGTGCTCGCTTTAAACACGTAGCTTAGTTTAGTGATGGTCATCTATGGAGTCAGAGAAATCTCAAAAGAAATTCACGCAAAAGACACGATGTACACATGCGTAGCCTAATTCACGTGCATAAAACTAAATTCACGTGCGTAAAATATTTATTTATATTCACAAAAACAATTCACGTGCTCAAAATAAAAATACATATTCATAAAATACGTTTCACAAATGCAAAACCCCATTTGCAAGTGTATAAGAGTGTACAAAAACTTTTGAATGTTTAAAACTTGTGAGTTCATCCTGAAAGAGAATGTGCAAATCCTCTTTCACGTACGACTCCCCCTGGATAAGTGTGTGTGTATTTTTGAGACTGTCCTGGCAGAAGCAAGCAACTCGTAACCTTTCAGCCAATCAGATGAGACCTGTATTCAATATCACCGACTCTGCGCTCCTTTTGCGCAGACGGTTTCTCTCCAGCATGGCGAACTGAGAAAGAGATGCTCAGGCTTCAACCCAGAACTATTAAATCCCCTGACTATCATTGACTAAAAACTTAATTTACATTATATCTAATGAAAGTAAACTGGCTGTTGTTGTGCTTTAGTAATATCTAGAATATAAATATAATATTAATACTTTTCGGGATCTTTTTCAACACAAATCGGAGCCTCTCGGATCATTTCAAACATGTTTGATGCTGTTCATGATTTTAAATCGGGCTGATCACTGCTCTGATAACCTTCCCTCCAATACAGTCGCATCACCGAAGAGAAGAGCTGAGGAGAATCACGTCAGTTTTAATAAATTCAGTTAGAAGGTGTTTTTAACTGCAGTCACGCCATCTGCGGTTCCGAGAGAGAGAGAGGGTCACGCTATCTGTGCTTCAAATTGCAGTGCGCGTCTACTCGGTGTTGCGCGGTAGATTAAAGACGCGTGTGTTTAATGCGCTGCAGTTTTAATCTTGTTTCACTTTTATTCGCGTATGAATTCAAATGAGAGATAGTCATAAATGGTCACTTTTATTCATGTTTGGATATATAAAAATCATGACTTTGCATGTAGGCTATGCTATTTTTTCTTTGTTTTGCTGTAATTGTGTTTTATTTACGACTTTAACAACAAAATTAATAGCATTTAAAAGTCATTACCCGGCTGTCATAACTATTCACATTCGTTTTCATATTTACAACCTACTATTTAGGTGTTTACTGTACTATTATAATTGTTTTATTGGTTTATTTGTGTTTTTCGGTAAATATTTTCCTGTGGAATGTTGCTAAATATTTAAAAAAAAATGTTGTTGTACAATTGTTACCACTGTGCTCACTTTTCATATCATATTACTGTTTCATATTTGAATAGCACGCTAAAATCATGAAAAACACAGTGTTTTTACTGAAGAGTCATATTAGAAAACTCATAAAAAAATAAAATCAAATTGTTTTATGCCAACTCCACCAGATTATTGTTCTACATGTCCTAATGTACCACTGTGCTCGCTTTATCATATACTGTTTCATATTTTAATAATAGCACGCCAAAATCATGGAAAATACAGTGTTTTTTTTTACTATACTGTCATATATTTATATTTATTTATTTATATTTATACGTGATGGTGGAAAAAAAAACTGAGTGGGAGAAAAAAAAAATGGGTTGGAGAAAAAAAAAACAGTGATAGGAAAATATATATCTTTTTAAGTTCTTGCGTTGTTTTGCGAGGGAACGCAAAGATGTTTTTCCACAAACACTTCCTGTTCACTTCATACATGTCCACCCTCCCGTTTTTGCCTGGATTATCCCGTATTTTACAATTCTATCCTGCTATCATCATATCATTCAGTATTTTCCCATATTTCTCATGTATTTTTAATCTTGAAAACACGCTGAAATGAATATAAAAATGTCTTCATTCACTTTCTTTCCATTAAAGCTGTGCGTCGATCACAATGACTGTAAATAATAGGTCGATCATCACCCTTCATATGCAACCTCTGAATCAGCGAATGCATGTATGAGCCAATGACTGGTATATAAGCGCTGACTGACAGAAGCGCTCCGTGTGATAAAGTGCAGGGCATTTTGGGATATTCGGGTGTATGTTTAAACAAGACAAAATACTCTTAATAATTTGTAAACATGTCCGTCCTGCGTGTTTTATTTTAACACACCTAATGACAAACTAATGCACAAACAGTTACGAAAGTAATGGAATACTTTCATTATAGATCTGTGCATTATACAGTGACACCACTGTAATCAAATAAAAAACGAGAGATTAATTTGCTGCTCTTCACTTGTTTGATAACAGAGATGTCACTTTGGTGTGAAGCTGATCTGGGATCAGTTTATCATACGGAGCGCTTCCTTCAGTCAGCGATTATACCAGTCGTTGGCTCGCTCATACATGCATTCGCTGATACTGAATGATATGATGATAGCAGGATAGAGTAGTAAAATACGGGATAATCCAGGCAAAAACGGGAGGGTTGACGTCTATGAATTCACTTAAGGGAAGTGTTTGTGGAAAAACAGTTTTGCGAGGGAACGCAATCTTTGCGAGGGAACGCAAAAACATAAAAATATATATTTTCCTATCATTGTTTTTTTTTTTTCCCACCCTTTTTTTTTTCTCCCACTCAGTTTTTTGTTCCACCATCACATCCCTTCCGGGTCTCCGTACTACGGCACAACAACAGCCAGTTTACTTTCATTAGATATAATGTAAATTAAGTTTTTAGTCAATGATAGTCAGGGGATTTAATAGTTCTGGGTTGAAGCCTGAGCATCTCTTTCTCAGTTCGCCATGCTGGAGAGAAACCGTCTGCGCAAAAGGAGCGCAGAGTAGGTGATATTGAATACAGGTCTCATCTGATTGGCTGAAAGGTTACGAGTTGCTTGCTTCTGCCAGGACAGTCTCAAAAATACACACACACTTATCCAGGGGGAGTCGTACGTGAAAGAGGATTTGCACATTCTCTTTCAGGATGAACTCACAAGTTTTAAACATTCAAAAGTTTTTGTACACTCTTATACACTTGCAAATGGGGTTTTGCATTTGTGAAACGTATTTTATGAATATGTATTTTTATTTTGAGCACGTGAATTGTTTTTGTGAATATAAATAAATATTTTACGCACGTGAATTTAGTTTTATGCACGTGAATTAGGCTACGCATGTGTACATCGTGTCTTTTGCGTGAATTTCTTTAGAGACTGTTCTGACTCCATAGTCATCTGGCTAAACAGTGCACACCAGTGGTGTAGTCCGGGCTATACGCACGTATACTCCGTATGCCTACTTTTTTCCATGAGCTGTTTGGGTATTACGACTTCTGAGGATCAATAATTGCGTATACCCTCGGTATACTCACTTGTTTTTCTGATTAGACTTCCCTAATTTACGTGTATTCGCGTCCCCTTTAACTGTATACCAAATTTTTTTTTTTACTTGCATCTTATTTGTTGCAATCAGTGGATTTTTGTTTAATTTGCGGCATTCCCTGCCCCCTGACGACCGCAGCAGCTGTGAGAAAATTTCGAGAGTTTTTCGATAATGATGACAAGTCAACTAAATGATGTCTCGCTGAAACACCGAGGTAAAATTATTTTAAAAAAGCATGGGCATCGCTTTAGCCCCCTATATTTCTATTCAGTCCCTCTAAATGTTTTGCGATTTCCTCATGAACTGTACACTACTAAAAGATCACCTTAGTCCCCTTTAAATTTGATAAGAAAACGGCGGCAGACTTCCGCTCCTCCGTTTTCAACTCGTTTTTCGTTTAATCAGCAAACCACAGCTCTGCAGAGTGAGAGCAGAAGGTGTGTTTATCTATAGATTGTTATAATATCTGCATATTTGCAGTTCTTTGCCATATAAACACTTGTATCACATGTACCAATCGGGTTTCCCCATCTACTGTTTCCTTGGCGCTTCCCTCATTATCACAGCTGTTTCCTCCAGCGAAAATGCAACTCTTAACGAACATTTATCAATTAACTATGATTATAAAACACATTACAGTGCATGTGGCATTATATATATCATACATTCATGCACAGGATTAAACGCAGTGACAGAACCACTCAGTGAATGTACTCATTTTAACTGCATATCAGAGTGAGATCAGAGTGAAACATTATGTGTTGTATCTTGTTTAAAATTATTTCCTATTATGACTTATATTATGATAGTGAAATATGTAAATTAGCCTGTACATTTTTTAATATGTTTATATTTATGCCATTTTGAATGATAAAAGTGGCAGTTCTATTTAAAACATGGAAAAATACTTGAGTATAGGCTAGTATTTGAGTTTTTGAAGAAAAAAACTTTTTATTTTCCTGATAAAAAAATATATATATATTGTTATATTAATTATATAGGCTCATTTTACAAGTCCCTTTAGAGTTAAACAGTTATATATATATATATATATATATATATATATATATATATATATATATATATATATATATATATATATATATATATATATATATATATATATATATATATATATAGTTTCGTCGTTTCTTTGCCTACTTTTAAAATTTGGGTTGGGTGGGTAATAGTACACCACTTTTTTTTTTAGGACTACACCACTGGTGCACACGAATGTAAACATGAGACATTGCAACAAAATACAAACAACATTATATTGCACATCATCGTGCTTAGAGAACTTGCATTAACTTACATTTGTCACGGAAATTTATCACCAAGCTTCTGAGATGAGAGCGTTTGAATGACTGTGCGTAGTATAATTATACAGGTTCCGGGGTTTGCCTTAAAGCCATTAACCTGAATTAGGTGAGTGAGAATTAACGACCTATGGTGACCTCTTGTGGCCATTTACAACCATTGATACTTCACAAACGTCACTTAAAGGGCACCTATGGTGAAAAATCTACTTTTTAAGTTGTTTGGACAGACATGTGTGTAGGTATAGTGTATAGACCATCATATTGGGGTGATATAAACACATCCAGTCCTTTTTTTTCAATTTAACAACATAAAAACAGTGGACCAATTGGATCGGTTTTGAGATGACCGCAATTTAAAGTAGGAGTGCGGTCCCCGCGCCCACCAACATTGATTGACAGGTGCGCATTACCATATCCTCAGTTTGTTGTTTCACGTCCGCCATTCAGCCTGTGAGTCAAAGCGATGTCACCAAACAAACACTCTTGCACTATTTTTAGATGTAAGGCTCATTGGGCTCAACACAAGATCAACATTCACCACGTTATCGCTCTCCTCAGCGCCAGTGTTTGTAACTTTAGGTGGGTTTGCATACATGTGTACTTTTCATTGCGTCTTCCTTAAACTTCAGCTGTTTGCATTTCCCGCGGTCACAGAAGCTCCCTGTCATCTTTACTAGGTGCAGCTGGAAAGTGCGAGCGTGTTGCCTCACATGCGCGTCCCTCCATTGGAAATAACAAACTAACGACTCGCAGCGCCATGCATTTCAGAATTCTAAACATAGGTTTTTACCAGGGTAAACACAAAGGCGCTGCAAGTTGGCGGCTGTCTGTGGCGCCAAGCCACGACTCAGGACAATGTTCATATTTTTGCCGAGCCACAGAGCGTTATCTGAATAGATTAATTTTAAATAACATGCAAATGTGCGCGTCTGGTGTGCGATACTTTCAACTGTCATGTGCGCGCCGTGTCACGGCGCTGAGTGTTGCATCCGGTGTGTGATGCCCTTCAGTCAAAGTTAATTCAGTGTGCTTGGTTATTAGTCTCGGTGTAGGCTACAAGCTCGGAGCTTTAAACTAGCACAGTTGGCTGTAAAACTGTACAAAGACACAAATGATTTTGTAGTCTCTACTTGGTCTGTGTCCGTGTCGTACATGTACAGCTGAATGCTGGTCCTCTCACTCATGTTGCTTCTCTCTGTCTGTCTGTCTGTTGCCATACACAAAGCGGGGGAGCTCTTGGCTCCGCCCCCTTGTTAAGTTGGGCAGGAAGTCGAAACTAATTTTCATGTGAAGCAACACACCCCTAAAACAACAAGCTGTGTACACACCCCCAAAATGGCACTTTTTAACACCTTATAATAAAAAAAATCTGAATTGTGTTTTGAACTGAACCTACACTGGCACACTCAGAACAACCATAATGTTAATATTAGATCTTAAAAAAGGGGTAAAATAGGTGCCCTTTAAGAACTAGTATTTGAATGATTCTTTAGACTAATGTATAAAAAGTGATGACAAAACAGGTAATTTTTCCTCACATTTTAAGATTATAAGACTGAACGGCTTTTTATAGACAGCACTACAAAATACAAAAGCGAGAGATCGACTTAGAATGTCATGTACCTGATTTATAATGATTTAAACAGTTGTAGTTTGAAACTTGAGGAAACGCTGAGTTTTTATCATTCATTATGCATTCTCTGTCGCCATCTTGTGGCGAAACATCAACTGTCACTTTCTTCTGCTCAGACAGGCTGATGGCCGCCGACACACTGAATTTCGGAAATTATTAATATTTTTAAATAGGCACATCCCTTATAAATAAACTGCATAGTTGCAATCTAAACAACTACATTCTGTAAAAGTAAAGATGATGATGGTGGCCGCCGCTCACCGGAAGTGAAACAAAAATTCATATTTATACAAAACTAATAATTATATTCACAGTGAATAATTGACACTGTTTCTGAAAACATTACATATTTATTTATAAAGCATTTGGAATGTAATCAGTCAGAAACTTTGTAACATATATTACAAGTCAGTAAAAACATTTGTGTGAACTGACCAACTTTGAACTTGTACGGAGTTGCTCATAAAGAAATCATTTACATTTACACATACACTATAATTATTTCTGAATACCAGTTGAATTCACCATTATTTTTGTGTAAGCCTGTTACTTCACACATAACAATAATTCACATTTGCACAAATCCCTGTACCTAAATGCTCAATATAAGCATGGTGTATAATCATACCTGCCAACACTTGGTTCGTAAATTCCGGGAGACCGGGGGGAGGGGGGGGTATTATTACGTCATACGCTAATTTGCATATTACTGAGGTCATCGCGTTCTACCATTTCTGTTTGTTTAACAGCCTATGGTAAATAAATGGGGTATTTTATATTCGCACTACGCTTTATGTAAGCTTGTCAATTTACCTAAATGTATTGCTGTTTGAATACAGTATATCATTATAGATGAGTAGGGAATTTGCAGTAATCTCTCAGACGCAGGGGCGTAGCAACCGGGGGGGACGGGGGGGATATGTTCCCCTCACTTTTAGAGATAGACCATTTAGAAAAAGGTGAATAAGAATGTAAACTTTTGGATTTCATACAGCTGTCCCCCCCACTTTTAAAATGTCCACTCCTCCCCTGCTCAGACGTAATATACTCAGACAAGTTCTGAAACTCTCACTCTCACAATCTCTGTGCAACAAGAATAAACGGCCAAATTAAATTGTTAAAATAAAGGAGAAGCAGATCGGGTTGACTGTACAAGGGAAATACCTTCAAACTGACACCTGTTCTAAATCATTTGCCGTCGGTACGCAGAGAGGTGCTCTGCTCTCAGGCTGCAGCGGAGGCTCGTTGAGAAGAGCAGGGACGGTACAGTAATGGACAAACGACAGTCTATAAAAATCGCCAGTAACACACAAAAAAGCCGCTAGATTTGTCGCTAGTCGCTTTTTTGAAAATTTGTCGCTAAGTTGGCAACACTGGCGCAAACTGAAGAGCGGGGAGCAGGAGGAGTGAGAGGTTTGGGGAGATGGGGGCGCGCGAACTGTAGCGCGCCGCGCGACCGGAAGAGCACAAGCACCAAGTTTCAGCCCGGACTGTACCAAAATGCTGAGGAGCGGGGGGCGGGGGAATTCCGGGAGTTTACCGGGAGACAGAACAATACGGGAGACGGGTCTGAAATACGGGAGACTCCCGGGAAAAACGGGAGTGTTGGCAGGTATGTGTATAATGGCATAAATCAAGCAAATGAAACAGAGTCAGATCTCCCAGTGGAGAAACATACAGAGACTGACTGGAGATCATACTGTACTGTTAAAAGCCATCTGTGGCTCGTCAAGTCATCCCTAATTAAAGCTGCTCACATGAAAACTGTATTCGGATAAGAAGTTCGGTGTTAAAAAGAGACTATTATCTCTGCAGTCCTGCCTGGCTTCTGTCTAGGTTTCTGGGTCCGTTGGGGATTGCCAGAGATACGAGGTGAAGAGCAGACAACAGAAATAAAACTCTCCATTGTTCATCTATCTAGGTCTCGCTAATAACACCTGCAGGTTTTCTTCTACACGGATCACGTCTTTCTGTTGACTCGTGTCTGCTTGAATATATAGAAAAAAGAAATGTGTGGCACAGAGTCATAGATGGGGCTTTATTAGCTCAGTGTGGCTAAAGAGGTTTGTTTTATTTAAAGAATTGTATTAATGAATAGAAGAATAGGTACAAACACTCAGTGACTACATTAACATGGACATCAGTAATCAAATTATTTGCCTTAATCTGAATAAGACAATAATATGATTAATGTGTTTACATGAGTTGCTTTTTGATTGTTCCTTTCATGACCCCATTTTACATACATAAATCGATTTCACCACGCTATCCAAGTTTCCTCCATAGTTTCATGACATTTCAAGTGTTTCATTTTTAATTTGTTGACTTTAACTGCAGTTTGGCACTTTCACTTTCATTCAGGAACATTTTATTCACGCCACCATGACAAACCGTGGTATTGGATGCAAGTATGAAATAAGGATTGGTGGATCGTTTGATTGGTCTTTTTAACTGTCCAATGAGGAGGGCGGGTCTTTTAAGCAGAGTCTAGGGCTGGGCGGTTTTTCCGATTTTTTTCGATTAATTCGAATTTACGTTTTAAGACGATTTTATTTTTTACAAAATCGAGGAATCGCGGTTTTTAATAAAAATGTTAAAGCCGCTTTTCCACTATTGTGCCAAACCGTTCTAAACTGTTAGACAACCGTGCTGAATTGTGCTGATTCTGTGTGTTGACGTCGCGGCTCTGTTGATGTGCTGCCACAGCTGGTAGCGGAAGCGCGCCAGGGCGGACCGGCCTTTGGGAACACCGGGACATTTTCCCGCTAGAGCAACAAGCGCCCCGCAATCAGACAGCCAGCTTCGCGAATGTTTCCATGCGCGTCGTGCTGTTGTTCGCGTCCCGCAGCCGTCTGTGTCTCCCGCGCGAGCTGCAAGACGGGGACCCGCGCACCACTCGAAGGACGGTTACGGCGTGTTGTAAATGTCGGTCACCGCAGAAAGTCAAATCTTTCTTTAATTTGGACTTTTGCTTGAATTACGGAGTGGCACAGTAGCTGTCAAGGTACTGTATGAATTAAATCATAACCCATATGTGCACCAATAAACAAGTAAAATGAATGAATGAATAAAATAAATATGGATTCTTAAATGTCGGCAGTTTTTACTCCAAAAAATATCAATACGCATCGACAAATGTTTTCTAAAAATAAAGCAATTTCCAACATTTCAGCTATAGGCCATTATACGATTCAGTTAAATATAAGATAGACCTTTAAATATATATAGATATGTAACAGGTTTCTGTGGGTTTTTTTTGTTCACGGTGATCTTTAATATATACTGGGTGGTGTAGCTACGCACAAATATTTTCTAAAACGTCAAGCAGATATTTGTCTATAGCTCGTTAATTATTTATGAAGACAAAAAATAATTAAAATAACAAAAATAAAACTATAAAATTACAAAGATTAATGAGCAGCATTCTGCTAAATATAGTCCTTTATATCCTGATATGCTATGTGTTGTTTCATTCGTTTTTTTATATTTAACTTGATGCATTCGTTATTTAATATTTAAATACAAAATCGTTTAAATGGTTATATTTTACCATCAAAATGTAGTATATTTTATATCATTACCAATTTTTGATATAAAACCGCTGTTATTTTATTGATTGTTATGAAATAATTTAAGTGCTATATGTTTTATTAGTGAAAGTGCTCGCTCACTTTGACAAGGCCTGTCTAAATATACATTTCTGCCATGCCACTAATACAGATAAACTATTGTTGCATTATCATTGTTTATTTTTCTGTTATGTACAGAGATTTGAAATATTTATTTCCCCTCCAATCCTTTTTAATCTTCACGTTACATTTTGGTCATTTTCTCTCCAAATAAAATTTGCCCAAAGCTGCACAACATATGACCTGCTGTGACTTCTATTGTAGCTATAGCATCCCTATATGAGAGAGTACCATAACCGCGTTTAGTCACACTATTGCTTTTCTTTTACAAGTGAGCATGAAAAAACTAGTTTCAGCATTTATTTAAATTTAAATGAACAAGGTAAGCTGGTAAGGTAGTTACACAGTAAAAAAAAATTAATAAAAAAATAAATAAAAAAAATCGAAATCGAAATCGTGAATCGGTCACTTTATGAAAAAAAATCGAGATTTTTTTTTTTTGCCATATCGCCCAGCCCTAGCAGAGTCCGTCAAGTCTTGGCAGAGACTAATATAAAAACAAATGGTAGATGCTTCTCCAGGTAACTCCCCGCGTCTTAAAGTTTCAGAGCTTAAACGCAAGATACTGTAAAAATACCGCAGCGAGTGGGAGGAAACCAATACTTGGCTGCAGATTGTTAGCCGATATTGTTATCAAGCAACTGTCGGAGAGCGTTCTCTGTGGCTCATTGTGGTCTGTCAGACAGGCGACAACATGACTCCAAGAGCACCATTCCCACAATTACAGCTCACAAAAATCAAAGTACAGTTAGACAGTTCTTCGTACCCCAAGTCTCTCCCGAAGCAGACATGTTAATGACAGTGTAATTATTATCAACAATATTTAGGTTAATGGCTAAATAATGTTAAAAATGTGACCTAGTCTGTGAAAACCTAGCTGGAGTCATTTGGTTTTGTAATTTACTGATTTCTACACGAAATAAAGAACAGTCTGTGAAAATAATAAAAAATATTAATATTAACTGAGTCTGAAAATATAAAAATATCAATATTAACTGAGTCTGTGAAAATAATAAAAAATATTAATATTAACTGAGTCTGAAAATATAAAAATATCAATATTAACTGAGTCTGTGAAAATAATAAAAAAAATATTAATATTAACTGAGTCTGTGAAAATAATAAAAATATTAATATTAACTGAGTCTGAAAATATAAAAATATTAATATTAACTGAGTCTGAAAAGATAAAAATATTAATATTAACTGAGTCTGTGAAAATAATAAAAAAAATATTAATATTAACTGAGTCTGTGAAAATAATAAAAAATATTAATATTAACTGAGTCTGAAAAGATAAAAATATTAATATTAACTGAGTCTGAAAAGATAAAAATATTAATATTAACTGAGTCTGAAAATATAAAAATATCAATATTAACTGAGTCTGTGAAAATAATAAAAAATATTAATATTAACTGAGTCTGTGAAAATAATAAAAAATATTAATATTAACTGAGTCTGTGAAAATAATAAAAAAAATATTAATATTAACTGAGTCTGTGAAAATAATAAAAATATTAATATTAACTGAGTCTGAAAATATAAAAATATTAATATTAACTGAGTCTGAAAAGATAAAAATATTAATATTAACTGAGTCTGTGAAAATAATAAAAAAAATATTAATATTAACTGAGTCTGTGAAAATAATAAAAAATATTAATATTAACTGAGTCTGAAAAGATAAAAATATTAATATTAACTGAGTCTGTGAAAATAATAAAAAATATTAATATTAACCGAGTCTGTGAAAATAATAAAAAATATTAATATTAACCGAGTCTGTGAAAATAATAAAAATATTAATATTAACTGAGTCTGAAAAGATAAAAATATTAATATTAACTGAGTCTGTGAAAATAATAAAAATATTAATATTTACTGAGTCTGAAAAGATAAAAATATTAATATTAACTGAGTCTGAAAAGATAAAAATATTAATATTAACTGAGTCTGTGAAAATAATAAAAAAAAATATTAATATTAACTGAGTCTGTGAAAATAATAAAAAATATTAATATTAACCGAGTCTGTGAAAATAATAAAAAATATTAATATTAACCGAGTCTGTGAAAATAATAAAAATATTAATATTAACTGAGTCTGAAAAGATAAAAATATTAATATTAACTGAGTCTGAAAAGATAAAAATATTAATATTAACCGAGTCTGTGAAAATAATAAAAAATATTAATATTAACTGAGTCTGAAAAGATAAAAATATTAATATTAACTGAGTCTGAAAAGATAAAAATATTAATATTAACCGAGTCTGTGAAAATAATAAAAATGTTAATATTAACTGAGTCTGTGAAAATAATAAAAAATATTAATATTAACCGAGTCTGAAAAGATAAAAATATTAATATTAACTGAGTCTGTGAAAATAATAAAAAATATTAATATTAACCGAGTCTGTGAAATAATAAAAAATATTAATATTAACTGAGTCTGTGAAAATAATATAAAAAATATTAATATTAACTGAGTCTGTGAAAATAATAAAAAATATTAATATTAACCGAGTCTGTGAAAATAATAAAAAATATTAATATTAACCGAGTCTGTGAAAATAATAAAAAATATTAATATTAACTGAGTCTGAAAAGATAAAAATATTAATATTAACTGAGTCTGAAAAGATAAAAATATTAATATTAACTGAGTCTGTGAAAATAATAAAAAATATTAATATTAACTGAGTCTGTGAAAATAATAAAAATATTAATATTTACTGAGTCTGAAAAGATAAAAATATTAATATTAACTGAGTCTGAAAAGATAAAAATATTAATATTAACTGAGTCTGTGAAAATAATAAAAAAAAATATTAATATTAACTGAGTCTGTGAAAATAATAAAAAATATTAATATTAACCGAGTCTGTGAAAATAATAAAAAATATTAATATTAACCGAGTCTGTGAAAATAATAAAAATATTAATATTAACTGAGTCTGAAAAGATAAAAATATTAATATTAACTGAGTCTGAAAAGATAAAAATATTAATATTAACCGAGTCTGTGAAAATAATAAAAAATATTAATATTAACTGAGTCTGAAAAGATAAAAATATTAATATTAACTGAGTCTGAAAAGATAAAAATATTAATATTAACCGAGTCTGTGAAAATAATAAAAATGTTAATATTAACTGAGTCTGTGAAAATAATAAAAAATATTAATATTAACCGAGTCTGAAAAGATAAAAATATTAATATTAACTGAGTCTGTGAAAATAATAAAAAATATTAATATTAACCGAGTCTGTGAAAATAATAAAAAATATTAATATTAACTGAGTCTGTGAAAATAATATAAAAAATATTAATATTAACTGAGTCTGTGAAAATAATAAAAAATATTAATATTAACCGAGTCTGTGAAAATAATAAAAAATATTAATATTAACCGAGTCTGTGAAAATAATAAAAAATATTAATATTAACTGAGTCTGAAAAGATAAAAATATTAATATTAACTGAGTCTGAAAAGATAAAAATATTAATATTAACTGAGTCTGTAAAAATAATAAAAAATATTAATATTAACCGAGTCTGTGAAAATAATAAAAAATATTAATATTAACCGAGTCTGTGAAAATAATAAAAAATATTAATATTAACTGAGTCTGTGAAAATAATATAAAAAATATTAATATTAACTGAGTCTGTGAAAATAATAAAAAATATTAATATTAACCGAGTCTGAAAATATAAAAATATTAATATTAACTGAGTCTGAAAATAATAAAAATATTAATATTAACTGAGTCTGTGAAAATAATAAAAAATATTAATATTAACCGAGTCTGTGAAAATAATAAAAATATTAATATTAACTGAGTCTGAAAAGATAAAAATATTAATATTAACTGAGTCTGTGAAAATAATAAAAATATTAATATTAACCGAGTCTGTGAAAATAATAAAAATATTAATATTAACTGAGTCTGAAAATATAAAAATATTAATATTAACTGAGTCTGAAAATAATAAAAATATTAATATTAACTGAGTCTGAAAATATAAAAATATTAATATTAACTGAGTCTGAAAATAATACAAGAATTAATATCAACTGAGTCTGTGAAAATAATTAAAATATTAATATTAACAGAGTCTGTGAAAATAATAAAAATATTAATATTAACTGAGTCTGAAAATATAAAAATATTAATATTAACTGAGTCTGAAAATATAAAAATATTAATATTAACTGAGTCTGAAAATAAAAAAATATTAATATTAACTGAGTCTGAAAATAATAACAATATTATATTAACTGAGTAAAACCATGTCAGCAACTGAAATCACAGTGAAATGAATGGCTAAAATCAAACTTTATCTCAGAAAAATTCTGTAAATACAATGTTAGTGGATCACATTCCAATGTAATATTATAATTTGTTTGTTAAGTCAGGCACATAAGCATTAATTTATTACATGAAACATTACATTTAATACATTAATAAACCATGTAAAGAAAATAAACTAGTAAATTGCAACTTTCCATATTTTAAAATTAGAAATAGGCCATATAAAAACTTTACTAGCTAATGTTTTTAGCTAGTTTACGTATTTGCTGTTTACATGTTTGGATAGGTGGTACTGCAAAAATTGGTCATCCAAAGCCTGTTTTTGTGGCCCCCACTGCAGTATGCGTCCCTTATTTTTTTGTGTTAAAAGTGGTAACCCTAACTGAACCAGCCGGGACTCGAACCAGCAATCTTCTTGTTGTGAGGTGACAGTGCTAACCACTGAGCCACCGTGTCGCCACCTAAAAGTTATTAAATCAAGAAGAATTTTCTAAACAAGCAAAAAAAAAATCTTGTTTTAAAAAATAACATGCCAAAATTTAGCGAGTTTTTCCTTTAAACAAGCTTAATAATTTGCCAATGGGTAAGAAAAATTATCTTGTTTTTCCTTTTGACATAAGATTATTTTGCTTACCACATTGGCAGATTATTTTACTTGTTTAAGAATACAGTATTCAAAATCACTTAATTTTGGCAATTTTATTTCTTAAAACAAAACAATACATTTTGCTTGTCTAGAAAATGTTTCTTGATTTAAGGATATTTAGATAATTGGACTAGACACAGACAAAAAATCTAAGTATTTTTGTAGTGTATAGCTTGGTGCATTATTGACGTAGGGAATGTTTCATTTATTTTAATTTGTTTTGTGATGGCATAACATATTCTAGTGGTGATTTGTTGAATTTTAGATCAGTAGAGGTTGGCGTAACTCTATAAGGAGCTATTTTATGGATTTTTTTAGCATTATTAAAGTATTCTTCTTAGCAATTTGTAACATTACTTCAATCCCTGCAATTAATCAATGTTCAGACGATAATCGCAGTAACTAATCAACAATCTCTTGGTACAAAAACAACACAGTGGGAATCAATGGCATGTAAATAGCCAATCAAATAGGCACATGCGATCACAAATCAAAGCAGGTACAAGCAATGGCTGCTCTTCAATACCTTAATTGATGTTCCTCATTTCCTCCGTCTGCCGTCTTTCAGCCGTGACCTGGAGATCGATCATCGTGAAAGACTTATCAATCTTCTAAGTGCAGCACCAAGAAAAAACAGAAGCTTGCAGAGCGAGGAGAATAAAAACACAAGAGGATCCAGTGCAGTCAAAACTCCTGAAGAGCAGATAAATTCTGTCCACACTCACAGATACTGCACTCTGAAAAATGCTGAGTTGGGTCAAATATGGACAAACCCAACACTGAGTCTTTTTTTTCATTTAAAATTAAAGTACACATCTGTAATACACCAATGGTTGGGTTTTGTCCATGTTTGACACAGCATTTATTGAGTGTACCATTCAGAACTTCAGTCTGTATAGTGTTTTTAGGATATTTTTACTCAACAGTTTAACTGATTATAATTGACACTAAAGACATTTTATCACAGGGGACCTAATATGCAAAAATCACGGTTTAAATCAAGGTTTAAAAGCAGTTTATGACAACAGTCTGTGAATATAACAACATTGTAAAGGTAAAAATTTATTAATTTAATTTTTTATAATCACACTTGATGAAAACAGTCTGCAGAAACACTTTGATTGACCTTCTCCTTTTGTACGTGTAATTAGAGGGGGAAAGCCCCGCCCATTAGTGACCATCTCTCCCTTATTAGCATAGGATGTTTGTCTAGTATTTGAATCTGCCACTATACTGACACACAGGCATTTGTAGCTCCACCCTTTTGAAAAGAGCACAATCTCATTTGAATTTAAAGCAACAGTCATCAAAATAACACAATTTGGATCAAAGGTCAGTTTCAAAGAGTTTTAAAACATTATTTGTGGTATTTTAAACTGAAACATCACATACACACTATAGGGACATCGGGGACTTATATTACACCTTATAAAAGTGGGCAAAATAGGTCTCCTTTAAGTCAAAGAATCTATGAATTGTGGAAAAAAAACAAAAACAATTATGTGCAGCAGCACTACAATTTTCCAGCATTGATAATAACAACAACAGGAATTCCATTATATACAGTTGAAGTCAGAATTATTAGCCCCCTGTTTATTTTTTCCCCCAATTTCTGTTTAAAGGAGAGAAACATTTTTCAACACATTTCTACACATAATAGTTTTAATAACTCATTTCTAATAACTGATTTATTTTATATTTGTTATGATGACAGTAAATAATATTTGGATATTTTTCAAGACACTTCTATACAGTTTAAAGTGACATTTAAAGGCTTAACTAGGTTAATTAGGTTAACTAGGCAGATTAGGGTAATTAGGCAAGTTATTGTATAACGATGGCTTGTTCTGTAGACTATCGAAAAAAATATATAGCTTAAAGGGGCTAATAATTTTGACCTTAAAATGGCTTTAAAAAATGAAAACTGCTTTTATTCTAGCCAAAATAAAACAAATAAGACTTTCTCCAGAAGAAACAACTTTATCAGACATACTGTGAAAATTTCTTTGCTCTGTTAAACATCATTTGGGAAATAAAAAAAAATTCAAAGGGGTGCTAATAATTCTGACTTCAACTGTATACATATAAATAATCTCATACGCATCTCATAAGCAATTATATCAAAAGCAGTAAGCAGCAGATCAGCATATCAGAAGGGTTTCTGAACAATCAAAAGAGTAGTGATGCTGAAAAACTATATTTGTATAACAAATCAATTTCATTCAAAATAAATAGTCAGTGGAATGAACCACCAACTTATCCAGCATATGTTTTACACAGCGGATGCCCTTCCAGCCACAACTCAGTATAATGGGAAACACCTATACACAGTCAGCCACACACACTCATACACTATGGCCAATTTAGTTTATTAAATTCACTTATAGCGCATGTCTTTGGACTTGTGGGGGAAACCGGAGCACCCGGAGGAAACCTACGCCAACACGAGGAGAACATGCCACAGCCATATCACCCTGCAGCTCAAGACCGGTTACTTACTGAAGTTAATTAGGGCTGAGCCTGGTCAGTACCTGGATGGGAGACCACATGGGAAAACTAGGTTGCTGTTGGAAGTGGTGTTAGAGAGGCCAGCAGGGGGCGCTCAACCTGTGGTCTGTGTGATGCCCCAGTAAAAGTGAAGGGGACATTACACTGTCAGTGAGCGCCATCTTTCGGATGAGACCTTAAACCGAGGTCCTGACTCTCTGTGGTCATTAAAAATCCCATGGCACTTCTCGTAAAAGAGTAGGGGTGTAACCCCGGTGTCCTGGCCAAAGTCCCTCAATCGGCCCTTACGATCATCGCCTCCTAATCATCCCCATCCACCAAAGTTGGCTCTATCACTGTCTATTCACTCCACCAATAGCTGGTGTGTGGTGAGCGCACCGGCGCCGTTGTCCTGTGGCTGCCGTCGCATCATCCAAGACCACTGGTGGTGGTGTGGAGAGACTCCCCTCATGATTGTGAAGTGCTTTAGGTGTATGGCCATACACAATTAAAAAAAATACACACTCCACACAGAAACCCTAACTGGCCCAGCCAGGACTCGAACCAGCAACCTTCTTGCTGTAAGGCGTACATAGAAAATTGTTATTTTATATTGTAATAATATTTCACAATATTACTGTTTTCATTCTGTTTTATTAATAAAAATATTAACCACGGAGAGCAAAAAAGACTTCGAAAAGAATTCAGAATTCTCATATACTCCAAGTTTTAAACTGTAGTCTGTAAAAAACATCCGTAATTAGCAGTTTTTCATATTTTGTGATTCATGTTTCTATTTGTCGCTGTTTATTTATGCTTTTGAATTGGATTATGGGAGCTTGATCTTTCTGCCAACAACTTTTAACCTTGAAAAGTTTGAAAAAGTGAGATTTCTTAAGATTTTTAATAGTTTAAAGTGCTATATTGTCTGGGTTGGTGTTGTATATGACACTACAAAAACCTTGTAATAAACTGCCAGTACTTTTTCTGTTATTGTACAGACTTATTTCTCTCTATATTATTTATTATACATTATATTATTTCAAACTACTAAAATGTCAATAAAAGTCACTTTGTTAAACTGTAGAGTTGAATTTTCAACATTAAAAAAAGTCGACAGAGAAGATCAACATCCCATAATGCAATTCACAACCGTAAATAAATAAAAACACCTGTGAATCACAAAATACAGAAACTTAATCATCAGATATTTTTTTTCCAGTGTAGAATTACTCTCAGTTTTGACAATAAACTCTAGATTTCTGGAAATGCATCAATAATAGCAGTTCTAACATCCTGCACATTTGCTGTCCACAAAAGAAAGGTTTGCAAAGGCATCAAGGCGAGTAAACAATTTTGGTTGAAAACTCTAAAGTATGTTAACAGAATTCTCTGGAACGAGCTTTTTGGTTGTGTGATAAAAGCGACTGCAGCTATTAAGCTGTCTTATGAGGCCGTGCTGAACTGTGGTTATTTTTAAGACACTGAAACTCTAGCGAGTCTCCTGAATTAATCATCACCAATGTGCAGTTCTCTGGAGGCTTTTTCCAGTTTGTTCCGTCTTCAGTGGTTCATTTTGTTCTTTTGAATGCTTGATGAGTTTTCAAGGGCATCATCATGCTTCGAACTAATCAAAACGCAGGTCTTCGGGCCCTCAGTTAAACATGTAAACAACAGCTACCAAAAAAATAAAAAAATGATCAAACAAACCAGCTGGAATCTCGTTTAATTTAACAAAGAATACAACAAATGGAAATGCAGCATCGTGTTTATCAAAATCAATAATGCTAACGGATTCAAACAGCTTGGAGGAAGTATCACGAAAAAAAACAACAACACTTCCCCATGTGTTTCCCACAAGAGTGTATTAATAGTACACATATTTCTCCTCTACACTTAATGCTGTGTAATAGAAGAGAATAAGCCGTGATATTGTTCATTCTTCTGGATTTTTTGGGTGTTATTGAAATGTCTTTTCTGCTCTTTCTGTTTGTTTATTTGTTCAATATTTGGCCTTGGGGGCTCGTGAGAGTTTAACACACTTCAGCTCATCTACAATGCAAGTCAGCATGAAGACTCAGAGGAGGTGCTGCGTTTCCTTCATCAGAATATAGTTTGTCTCATCACACTTTGAAAGATTTATTCATTTTTTTTCCTTCAGCTTATAGTCTCTTATTTATCATCTTTCAAAGTAGGGCGGCATGGTGGCTCAGTGGTTAGCACTGTCATCTCACAGCAAGAAAGTTACTGGTTCAAATCCTAGCTGGGTCAGTTGGCATTTCTGTGTGGAGTTTGCATGTTCTCTCATGTTGGCGTGGGTTTCCTCCGGGTGCTCTGGTTTCCCCCACAGTCCAAAGACATGCGCTATAGGTGAACTGATGAATAATAGATGTCTAACAGAAAATAATAGATGTTTAACAGAAAAAAAGCGACTCAGGTCTCCCCAGGTCTGACGGTGCTTATAACGGCCTCAGTGACGAGAGTTTAAAACGATTTATGCCTTATTCGAGAATTTTACCGAACTAATGCATCACAAAATTACAATCAATATCCTATGTTGAGTAATGAATAGCCTGACATGCAAATATTGAAGAAATTAACTTGCATTCACAAATCGTGAGGATGTTGTTACGCCCCATTCACACGGGGCGTCAGAGTCAATGCTTCCCATTCACTTTGAATGGGTGACGTCAGGCGTTGCCGAACTGCATTGTGGATCCATTGGCGCCGCTTCAGTGGTGTTACTCACTGCAGAAGTTGGGACTTTCTCAACTTTTCAAGCGCTGACGGAAGCGTCAGCCAATTAGATCGCTGTATGCAAATACACCAGCTCAGACAGTAGACGATTGTTGACTAATTTCATTGGCTGGCGCTGCTATGATGATCGCGTCAGCCCAACTTCAGACACGCCCTCTGTCAAGCGTTGACGCTGAAGCCCCGTGTGAATCGGGCGTTAGGATGGGATTCAAAAACTGGCGTTTAAATTTGCGCTATCGTGTCACATGACCACCTACCGCCCACACACACATCTGATTGGTTGAACATTGTACCGATTGGTTAAAACATTGTACAATAAGCTCCACCCTTGTTGACCCTGGAACACTTGGAACTCTGCAGAATCAAGACATGCGGTTTTCCCCAGTCCAAACACATGCGCTATATACAGTTGAAGTCAGAATTATTAGCCCCCCTCTGAATTTCTTTTCTTTTTTTAAATATTTAAATGATGTTTAACAGAGCAAGGAATTTTTCACAGTATGTCTGATAATATTTTTTCTTCTGGAGAAAGTTTTATTTGTTTTATTTCAGCAAGAATAAAAGCAGTTTTTAATTTTTTAAAAAAACATTTTAAGGTCAAAATTATTTAGCTATATATTTTTTCGATAGTCTACAGAACAAACCAATAACTTGCCTAATTATCCTAACCTGCCTTGTTAACCTAATAAACCTAGTTAAGCCTTTAAATGTCACTTTAAGCTGTATAGAAGTGTCTTGAATAATATCTAGTAAAATATTATTTACTGCCATCATGGCAAAGATAAAATAAATCAGTTATTAGAGATGAGTTAATAAAACTATTATGTTTAGAAATCTTCTCTCCGTTAAACAGAAATTGGGGGGAAAAAAAAATAAACAGGGGGGCTAATAAATCAGGGGGGCTAATAATTCTGACTTCAACTGTAAGTGAATTGGATGAACTAAATTGGCCGTAGTGTATTTGTTATTTTGGCCTAGGGTCACTCTGAAGAGATGCTCACTTAAAAACTGACTATTTTTCTACAATAAATCTATTCAGTTACTCTCAACTGAGTGCCCGAGTTTGGTTGTCGACCGAAGGGTATCTTTTGTCTTAAGTTTTTGTTTTGTTTGGGAAATCCACCACCCCAACACATTTGTTTTTCCGTTTATTATGTCCATGTTGTTTTCCCCTAGACTTGGGGCGTAATAGTGTGTGTGTGTGAATGTGAGAGTGTATGAGTGTTTCCCAGTACTGGGTTGTGGTTGGATCGGCATCCACTGTGTAAAAGGAATAGTTGGCAGTTCATTTCACTGTGGCAATCCCTGATAAATCAGAGACTAAGCCGAAGGAAAATTAAGGAATGAATGAAGTTAGAGTCCATTCAAAAACGTTTTTTGCTGCTTATTCCAACTACTTGCTTAAATGAGTCATCACAATTCCTTTGTATGTTCAATCTTACTTGAGTTAACTTAATCGGTTTGTGTTCGGACAACAGGAAGGAATTGTGTGGAACCCTGATTTTTTTTGGTGGGCGTTTTTTTGGGAGGGGTGATGGCCTCCGTCACCTCCGTCCGACCGAAAGGTAGTCGAGTCCAGATCCCCGTGCCCGGGGTGGTGGAGTAAGCTTTAGCAGATATATTCAGGAATTACACATGCACTAACAATTATTATACATACATTTAGATTTACTAGTTGATTGTTTTCAGACCCATATATAAAAACACAACACCGTAACAAATGCTGGGTTCCACACAATCGATTTGTGTTTGCACAACATGAATGAATTAAGTTAACTTACTAGTTTCTACAACTTTAAGTGGATTGAACATAAACCAATTAAGCTGTCCCACAAAAAGCTTAAGAATTGTGTTGTTTCAGCTCAAGTCTAAATGATAATAATCTATATATGGACTTATCGCACAACACATGGACATGACCTCAATCGTTTATGATGCAATATATATCGCCCATACATAAAAACAATTCTAGCAACATTTTAGCTGATTGTGCAAGATCCCTATCTCTACAGAGGTCAGTGTCAGTATGGTTAAAGCACTATAGTATTTACTATAAATTACTATAGTATATTTTCATGTGGGTGCCTGACAACTGAAAATAGATCTGGTAGCAGATATTTTGTTTACATTTATTATTATTTATTTACGTAATGTGTTTTCACATTCTGATTCCAGTGCCTCATTACTAAATTGTTAAATGACTATATATATTCTTAAGCATACACTATGATGTGTTCTTTGGAAGAGTGTACCTGCATAATGACATTATTTTGTCATTCTGGCATTATATAATGAGCACAAAGTAGTCCTAAAATGACAATAATATCGTTCATCACAATATATTTTGGTGCAGTATATCGTACAGCAAAAAAAAGAAAAGAAAAAAGAGATATCATTAACAGGCATTCTTGAACAAAGAGTGCACAACATACAGTATATACAACTTACACATACAGTACAGTTGAAACCAGAAGTTTACATACACTCTAAAAAAAAGGAACATAACCATTTTTTTTTAAATGTCTGATGGTAAATCAAACTAAAAGTTTACTATTTTAGGTCCGTTAGGATTACCTAAATCATTCTCAGAATAATGAGAGAGTTTTAAACTGTGCAGCTTTACAGTTTTTAAACTGTATAACTTTGGTCAAATGTTTTGGGTATCCTTCCACAAGCTTCTCACAATAGTTTGAAGGAATTAAGGCCCATTCCTCCTGACAGAACTGGTGTAACGGAGTCAGATTTGTTGGCTGTCTTGCTCGCACAAGCTTTTTCAACTCTGCCCACAAATTTTCTGTAGGATTGAGTCAGGGCTTTGTGATGGCCACTCCAAAACATTTACTCTGTTTTACTTAAAGCACATTTTAACTAATTTGGCAATATGCTTGACCCATTTGTGGCCAAGTTTTAATTTCCTGGCTGATGTCTTGAGATGTTGCTTCAGTATTTCTACATAATGTTCTTTCTTCATAATGCCATCTATGCTGTGAAGTGGACCAGTCCCTCCTGCAGCAAAACAGCCCCATAACATGATGCTGCCACCCCCATACTTCACAGAGCTTGTAAGCTTTCCCCTTTGTCCTCCAAATGTAACACTGGTCATTATGGCCAAACAGTTCAATCTTAGTTCCATCAGACCACAGGACATGTCTCCAAAAATTTGTCTTTTTCCCAGTGTAATTTAGCAAATTGTAATCTGGCTTTTTTGTTGATTCTGGGTTGTTGATTTTCTCATGTTGTCACACAAGGAAGCAGTGTGTTTGAGGTTTTCCTTAAATACTATTCTACACTTGTGCCTCCAATTAACTCAAATGTTGTCAATTAGCCAATCAGAAACTTCCAAAACCTTGACACCATCATCTGAGCTTTTTCAGAGGCATAATAATCTTATTATATAAAAACTTGACTTAACAAGTTGTTAAGTTATAACAATTTCTCAAAGAATATCTCTCTCATTATTCTGCTATTAAGCAGAACAGAAACAAATGTGATAATCCTAACTTACCTAAAAGTGAACAAGTTTAGTCACATTAACTTCTAACTTTTTTTTTTAATGGTTAATTGCCTTTTTATACAGTGTATGTAAACTTTTGGTTTCAACTGTATATATAAGTATATACAACTTTTTTCTCATTTTGATTGTATTGTAACAATGTGCATCTTTTGTAAAGTTCAAAAAACTATTTTGAAAAGTGCTATACAAAACACTTGAATTGAACGGAATAAAAAAGTATTTCTCAGTAAAAAAAACAAAACAAAAGAACAGGACTATTTTAGGAGCTGAATGTTTTTTTTCCCCTGTAAGCACTTGAATACTTGTTAAACGTCACCCTGTCTGACAGGGCCAGCGTGTGCTTTTGTCACACTGGGCTTTTATTCATCTCAAATGCACAAGGGGCTGCACATTGTCAGTAAATGAGTCATGATAGCACTTTATTGTGCTTGCCATTTTCTCCATTTTTCACCTTTCATAGAGCCTGTCATCTTCAAAAGAGCATTGGTTTGTTTACATGTACAAAGCTTCACATCGAGAACAGCTCAGGTGATGCAGGTTAATATAACTCTGAGCTCTGAAATCTGATGACTGTGATCATCACAAAGCACAAGTGTGTAATTTGCGAATTAACAAGAAATGTCCATTCAGGCACTTGAATATTTCCATCAAATGCATCCATGCATCAATGCACAAAATACCTTATTGATTCATGTTCAAAATGTATCTTTGTAGAAGAAAGAGAACAACAACAAAAGTTTTCATGTGTGTCTCCTTAAATGCAAAAATAGCTGCTGCCCCCTTTCTAGAAGGAAGATCCTATACAGCTTGTGCTTTGGTCAGTGGTGGAAAGAGTACTGAAAAATCATACTCAAGTAAAAGTACCATTACTTGCCTAAAAATGTAGTGCAAGTAGAGTAAAAGTAACTGTTGTAAACATTACTCAAAGTATGAGTAAAAAGTAGACCTTTTAACAGTACTCAAGAGTAGTGAGTATTATGCTGTCAAAAGCTGAAATGTTTACATGTAATTTGTGCATGTGTGTGTAAATGTAACATTCTGTAGTGCATTTAGTTATTGCCCAGAAGGCACACAACATCATGAGACATTAATATTAGGCTGGATTTAGGTTGTAAAATCTCTCTTTTAAATTTATATTTTTAATAGGAATCTATACATTATTATATTTGTGCATATACATTAGATTAGTCAGTACTGAAGCCAAATCTGGAGCTCATCTAACAAAATAACTTATGATAACGGTCAAAAAACTAGTTCACTCAAATGTATATGTTATAGAAAAATATTAAATGCAAATTTAAAAAAGAGGAAAAATCAAGAGAAGCAAAAAAATGTAAACAATTTGTTGACATTTTGTATTTTATTTTATTTTTTTGCAATATTTTGCTTGAATTAAATTGTATTATGTTTCAATTTCTGAATATGTTTGGTGACAAAAATATTAGTTTAATAAACATTTCTGTTTAATAAATCTGTTTTGTTTAAATGCACCAAAATACATTGCCTATATTCACTGAGAAATGGATAAAAATATTCATTTTCAAAATGGAGTGTACTCAATTATGCTGAGCGCTGTAAGTGTGGACATGGCCTAGGTTTCCTTAATACATACAGTGAGTAACCGTAAATTTCCCAGAATTCCCTGATTGACAGCTCATTTGTTATGCTTTTTTGTAGACAAAAGTTTTTAGATTCTCTTGAATCAAACTTTAATGTACATTACGTTACATCTAATGTTGATAAACAATGTTTATTCCATTAATTTAATTTCATGTGTGTTACGATGATGGTGTTTAGTAGTTGTCTGAATGACACTGAGCACCATATGTATATTAGCATGCTTCTTCTCTGTTTGTTGGAAAAGTGGTTTGTGATAAGCTTTGGTTTATTATATGACTTTCTCTTCCACACATGCTTATGCTTGAGTTTTTATCTATTTCAGTAATAAGTTGTGTAAATGTTAGTACTTCAAAATATTGGTGTATGACAAATAATATAATATAATATTATATATATATATATATATATATATATATATATATATATATATATATATATATATATATATATATATATATATATATATTGCAATTAGCTGTAAAATTTAGATTTTTAACAGTTAAAATACGGTAAATTTTACAGATTTTTTTTTTTTTTTTTACGGTTGGACAGAGGAAGACATTGCTTTCATTGATTTTAGAGCCACTCTCTTTTTCACTCTCTTGTTCTCTCTCTTAAGTGCTCAATAAATAAAGATACAAACCGTGAAAGCTTGCTACACACAGCCTACAGATTTGTTTTCAGTACTGTGAAACCAGGACGCCTGTTCACCCCATGTGTGTGAATTATAGCACCTATAGTTCTCAGTAAACCATCATCTCTGACAACTCTGGCATGCATGAAACATCATACCTGATTGATCAACTTTAGGTAAAGCTGACAGATTTCATGAAACTCTCATTAATACTGCGCTCACACTAGAGTTTGAGCGTGCAAAATTGTGTCGTACGGTGCTGTGAAAAGGGCAAGATGAAACAAGATGATTAGACGTTTAAAAAAGAAAGTGATTGGTCCATATTTAACATTTTTGTACAGAGAGGCCATGTTTTGATCTTCGATTGATCTCACACAGTTACGTGAAGTGATTTTGCAGGTCAGAGTTCACCAAGCTTGAACTTTGTGACGCAGTGAACTGCGAAACTTGTCACACGAGCTTGCACTTCTGGTCTGCCGCATTCGCGTGCATAAGAATGGAAGTCTATGGGGCAAAAAGTGCATCGTGACTGTGGCTTAAGTCTCATTAAACTGGACATTTATTTTTACATGACAATTAAAAATGATCAGAAGCTCATTGTAGTATGTGAGGCGGGGCTGAGAGCTGTGAGGCTGGTGGAGTGAGTGCTAACTACTGACATCTGGACTAGAGTCTTGAGTCTCACGGAGGAGCTCTGGACAATAAAAGGAGGAGAAATCACAGTGGAACATGAGAGAGGACCAGGCCTGGACATATTGGCTGCGTCCGAAACCGCCTACTACTCAGTAGGTACTGCATTTGAATTTAAACGTACTACTTGGCGGTTAGAAAAGTACGTTCTATACAGTATGAATGGGAGAAGTATGAATGGAATTCGGATGTACAACATCGGCTAGTTTGTTATGGTCACCTGATCTACCTGCGTCAGTTGCGTCGCTTCCCATTCATGAATTCTCTTGCGGGGCATCATGCGAAAGCGCAGCGTGCATGGGATACGCACTTCAGAATCTCGGCGGAAGTAGTAGGTCATCCGGGTACTTCTCGCATACAGATTTTCAAATTCTATGAATTTGGACACACTACTCGGCTGGCATACTGATTTTAGCGTACTATATAGTATGGAAGTATGCGGTTTCTGGCGCAGCCTTTATGTTTTGCTTTTGGTTTCAGTTTGTTTTCCTGTTTGCTATATTTTTCATTATTAAAATAATTTAAAAGTTTGACCATAGCAGCATAAATGATTTCCATCTGACATGATGGGAAAAAAAATCATGTACTACTTCACATGACAGCAAAATTGCAGAGTATAACGAGAGCAAAAACTTTTAAACTGTGCACATATTAAAGTGAAAGTTTAAATTTGCAAAAGCTAAATAATAAACTTCTCTGAAGTCTCTTGCTTACACTTTGGCTTATTAAGAATCTTCAAAACACAAAAGTCTGTTACTTTAGGTCTCGCTGTTTCTTCCCAAGGCATTAATTTCTCTGGAGCAGTTTTGATTCTCTGAGAGGTCATGCATTGATTATTAGGCTGGGGGATGACCGTGATAACTTCTGTTTTGAGTGCTGGACTGGACTGGCGTCATATAAAGCGATAAAGATGAAATGGCAAGCAAAAGATTTTTATAGAGACCGGAAGTGTCAAAATGTCTTTGAAATCCAAATCACAGGCATGTTTCTTTGCCCTCATAAAAATGCATCTTGTCTTATCATCTGAAAATAATGGGACATGGTCATCAGTCTGTAATTAATTGGAGTCAAAGGTGTGTTTAAAAAAAAAAAAAAATGCTCAGAGGCACTTAATTTAGCAATATTTTTTGTTGTTCGAGCTGTCCAACATGTGCTGCACAACAAAACTAGGTTTCATATAGTCAAAAATATTATTACTGTACATTGCACTGCATATGACAAAATTAAATAAAATTCATTAATTCATTCATTTTCTTTTCAGCTTATTTCCTTTATTAATCCGGGGTCGCCACAGCGGTATGAACCGCCAACTTATCCAGCAAGTTTTTATGCAGCGAATCCCCTTCCAGCCACAACCCATCTCTGGGAAACAACCAGACACACTCATACACTACGGACAATTTAGCCTACCCAATTCACCTGTACCGCATGTCTTTGGACTGTGGGGGAAACCGAAGCACCCGGAGGAAACCCATGCGAATGCAGGGAGAACATGCAAACTCCACACAGAAACACCAACTGACCCAGCCGAGGCTCGAACCAGCTACCTTCTTGCTGTGAGGCGACAGCACTACCTACTGCGCCACTGCGTCGCCCCCTAAAATAAAATTAAATCATTAAATATTTATTCATTTGTTTATTTTCCTTATCAGGGGTCGTCACTGCAGAATGAACCGCCAACTATTCCAGCATATGTTTCACACAGCAGATGTCCTTCCAGTTGTAACCCAATACTGGGAAACACCCATACACACTCGCATTCACACACACAATCATACACTATGGCCAATTTAGTTTATTCATTTCATCTATAGCGCATGTCTTTGGACTGTGGGGGAAACCAGAGCACCCGGAGGAAACCCATGGCAGCTAGCTCTCTGCTACTCTCACATGATCACCCACTGAAGCTAAGCAGGGCTGCGCCTGCTAGGTTGCTGCCGGAAGTGGTGTTAGTGAGGCCAGCAGGGGGTCTGTGTGTGTCCTAATGCCCATTATAGTGAAGGGGAGTCTATACTGGTCAGTGAGCGCCGTCTTTTGGATGAGACGTTAAACCGAGGTCCTGACTCTTTGTGGTCGTTAAAAATCCCAGAATGTTTTTCATTAAGAGTAGGGCTTTAACCCCGGCATCCTGGCCCAAATTTGCCCACTGGCCTCGTCATCGTGGCCTCCTAACCATCACCATATCATAATTGGCTTCATCCACTCTGTCTCCTCTCCAACAATCAGCTGGTGTGGCGCAATATGGCTGCCGTCACGTCATCCAGGTGGATGCTGCACACTGGTGGTGGATGAAGAGATCCCCCTCATTGTGTAAAGCGCTTTGAGTGTCCAGAAAAGCGCTATATAAATGTAAGGAATTACATCATTACCATCAGCACGTTGGTTTTCACACACGCAAATGCATCCACACCCTTTCTTTCTCTCCATCCATAACGCACGCTATTATCACAAATACACACACACATATACATGTTGTCTAAATGTTTACCGTTTGTCTGCAAACAGGTCATTATTTGTTTAATACTTATCTGTTGTACTTACTAGTACTTACAAGATCAGTCATCTGCACATCAATAACTGTCTGGTTTAGCTCAGCTACCAAATCCGACCTCCGAAGACTACGTCGAATAGTTTCGGACTGCTGAACGAATCATTGGTACAACCCTCCCTACTCTCCAAGAACTGTACTTATCCAGAGCGAGCAGAAGGGCTGCCAAAATCACTCTGCACCCCTCACACCCAGCACACTGCATCTTTGAACTTTTACCTTCTGGTCGACGCTACAGAGCACTGCGCACCAGAACAGCCCGACACAGAAACAGTTTCTTCCCTCAGGCAATCCATCTCATGAACACTTGATGATAATAATTGTGGAACCAACATCACTACCTGTTATACACTTTTTTTTATACACACATTATTTAACAACACACGTTACATGCCAATTTGTACATAACCGCTGCACATATTATGTTGTATATAGTAATATACCTGTACATACACTTGTCAATTTGTATATTTGCATTCACTTTTTAAAATATATTTATTGTCTGTTTTTTAGTCCTGTCTGTAATTCTGTTGCAGTGTCAAAGCTCTGTCACCAAAACAAATTCCTCGTATGTGTGAACATACCTGGCAATAAAGCTCTTTCTGATTCTGATTGTTTGGCGTCCGTGTGTCTCTGTTTCGTCGGTCTTCCAGGTTGCTCTTCCATCAGCTGGTCAAACAAAGCGCAAAACTCAAATTCAGGGTAAGATAACCTGGCGAGCGAGCTACTGTGGTGCCATAAGCCAGGGTGTCCAAACTCGGTCCTGGAGGGCCGATGTCCTAGAGAGTTTAGCTTCAACCCTAATCAAACACACCTGAACCAGCTAATCAAGCCCTTACTATATTCTAGAAACTTCCTGGCCGGTGTGTTGAAGCAAGTTGGAGCTAAACCAAGGGTCACCAAACTTGTTCCTGGAGGGCCGGTGTCCTGAAGATTTTAGCTCCAACCCTAATCAAACACACCTGAACAAGCTAATCAAGGTCATACTAGGTGTACTTGAAACACCCAGGCAGGTGTGTTGAGGCAAGTTGGAGCTAAACTCAGCAGGGACACCGGCCCTCCAGGACCGAGATTGGTGACCCCTGAGCTAAACTATGCAGGACACTGGCCCTCCAGGACCGAGTTTGAACACCCCTCAGTGTTGCCAGATTGGAAATGTGAAAGTATCGTACCAGAACCTTAAAATTATCGTATTTGGAGGAAAATTATTGCACACTAGTCAAACGGAGAGTATACAGCTATTAACTAGACAAATAGCATTTTGACACAATGTGCAAATTACTACAATACGTAAAAAAAAAAAAAAACTAGGCGTACCTTAGTGGGAAGGTTCAAACTCCCCCTCCGAGTCTCTGTCATCGAATAACTGCGTGTGTTGTCAGATGTTGAGGGATGTTGGCTTGAAAGCAGTGCACCCTCCCGAATTTTTAACACACTAGTCTGAGGTGTGCACCACGAGCCCATCCAGAGGATTTGTAATGAGCCAAACTCGTGACTTTGTTTCGATGAGATTAACTTTGGAAAAACACGTTCACATGATGCATTTGGATGGGGAAAAACGAGAACATCAAGGGCAAACTTCCCTGTTCTTCTCACCTTCCTTTTCAGCACTACTTTTTAAAACTTTACTGCTTAAACGATTAACCTCAACCTGAAAACGTCTGAAGCACGGCCGCACACAGCCAGTGTTGCCAGATGTAGCTGATTGATTCCAGCCCAAAAACTATCCAAAACCCGCCGAAATGTAAAAAAATCTGGCAACACTGCGCCCAGCAGAAACGTTAACTCGTGAGAGAGAGCCATTCTCCACGTTGATTGGCTGAGAAGATGTAACGTAAGATGAGATAGAAAACGTTCTCCTGTCACAGACATTAGACACAAGATGCAGCTATCAATAAGTATAGAAGCCCTAAGATTACAATCAATACAACTCATTTTTAATGCCATACATTTCTGAAATTATCGTACATTATAGGATTTTTTTCATTATTGATCGTACATCGTACAGAGGTCGAAATTATCATACAAATACGATAATTGTTGTACGTCTGTGTGTGACCTGTCTGTGTATAATAGTGTGGTTGTGCACATATCATTTGTTTGTTTGTAGTTTATTTGTTCTATGATTTTTGGTTATTTATGCTATGTTTTGGGTTATTTTGGTTTTCACTCTCGTGTACTGTAAATAAACCATCACTTTGCACGTTACATCAGTAAAGCCGTAGAAAGCCTGGTGTGAGGGATGGTTCTTTTTTTCTCAAAACGTGGACATTTTTGCTGTTATTTGCCTCTTTATCTATTTAATTATGAGGCTTAAATGCTGCATTTTTGTGACATTTTAAGCACTATTTTTTGCTTATTTGGCTTGTCGGATGATATTCATAACCACGTGTTGATGTACCAAAAACATTTCCTAAAGATTTAGAATAAATGAATATGAAAACCATATTTAATTTTTAAATACAAATATATTACATCATATATTCATAGAAAAAAAATAGGAATCTGTTAAAGTTTTAAATGAAAAGCTATTGTCTATTTGCCTTTTATTAGCCAAGTAAGAAACTGGCCAGCACATTCAACCTTTCTCAGACGAAATTTGGGACGCCGAATTTGTCACTTTAAAAGGGAAAGACACACCGAAGCAATAACCAACACAGGATTCCACTTGGTCTTAAAGCCTTTTTCGATGGGTTATTGTCATAGGTACTTTTTTACAATTTACAATTCAATTACAATTACAATGCAAAATAGGATAAATGAGTTCATGCATGTGACAAAATCTGGACCTTTGTCGGTGAGGGATGAGTCTTTTGAACCACCCGAATACCCCCTGGCTACGGGCCTGTGGTGCGTTTCGCAAACAACGACATAACTCGCGGCTAAACTATCATCTAGGGTTTCTGCAGATATCATAATGTCAAATTTAAGACACTTTTTAAGACCATTAAGTATTAAATTTAAGACCTATATCACAATATCAAAAACACGAGAGAGAAAATGCAAAATCACAAAAATAATGGTAAAATAAATTTATTTAAGTTGAACTATACTAAAGACAGGTTAGATGGACCACTGAACTACAAAAAAAAAAACCTTTAAGGCTGATTTATACTTTCACTGGCGGCGCAACGTGCACCTCCACTGACTGTGCGCGCACCTCACGAAACGGATGAGGCTTTTATACTTGATGCGTTCGCCATTGGTATATTCTTTAAAACAGGGGCCGGTCAAAAGAAACCCACCGTAAAGTCAGACAGATAAACAGAGATGTAGTACGTTTCCAGAACTACGTCATATCATTAATATTGTTCAAGATTTTAAAACTAATTATTTTTTATTATTTTTATAATTTATGATAATGATTATAAAGATTTTTATAACCATTCAAGATGTTTTAAATCAAACTTTGATGCATCACTTGCTTTTGTTCATATCTCGGACAGTTCTACCTAATAAAGTTAAATATCAATGACAAGAGAAAATGGGTTGCTCTACAATTATATTTTTTATTATGGTAAGAATAAAAGCAAAAAAAAACTTACTAAAAATACTGACCCTTTTTTAATTTATTTTGCCCACTCAACAATTCACACATTACTGTCTGGCTAGTTTCTGTCCTATAAAGGCTAAAAAGGCAATAATGGTCCAACATTCCTGACCATTATCACCAATAAAGCCCAGAATTTGGGCATCAGTATATTGTAAACTGATAGGTTCATATATTCTTTTCCAGTTATCAAAGACATAATTTGTCACTTAATTTTAATTTGTAGCTATTAACCACAGGGGTCTCCACTTTTGCCATGGCATCTTTTTTTTGTTTGTTTTAACAAACTCTTCCCTCAGGTTTTTCAAACTTCTACAAAAACTTTCCTCCTTTTCCACGGCTGTTGCAATTTCTAGCCAAGAATTATTGGTCATCCGGTTATCTCTATGATGATCACGCATAGATGGATCGTTAAGATGTCTGCACAGTCGTACCTGTTTCAGACAAAATCTCTTCAAAGTGTTTTATACTCAACTCAAATCAAACGTGGCGCCGTGTGAACTGTTCACCCGATCTGTTCACGATGCCAGCCGAAATCATGTCCAGCGTACCGAAAGCGAACCTCCGCAAACACAGCGATGACATCACATTCGCCACGCGTACTGGGCCCAATAACAGAAAGCTGATTGGATATTGCATGCTGGTCTCATTTGTAGTTGTAATACTGTAAATTGAAGTAAAGGACTACAACACCACGAAAACCAAGCAACAACAACAAAAAAGAATTTAAATGAGCATTAGATGTAGCGTTACATGGACATCGGAAAAATAAGACCTGTGCAAAAATATTTAAGACCTAGAACAGGGAATCGTTTGGGAAAAGAACGATGCAGTGATGAGTGTTTCCCAGGATTACACACACACGCATTTAAAAAAATCCAATATTAGTTTTGGTAAAAACATGCACTCGCTTTCCATATTAATTGAAATAAATGTAAATGACACATATAGGACCTAGATATGTTTCCTTTACAAATATTATTGAGAATATTCCATATAAAATCACGTGGCTAACACATATTCTAATTTTATATATAAATCATATAAATCGTTAATGTTTTAGGCCTAATTTACAGTAGGTTATTTATTAGGAAATGAAAAAAAAATCCTACTTAATAATAATAATAATAATAATAATAATTATTATTATTATTATTATTATTATAAAATAGAATTTTATTTTTTTATTTATTTTTTTTAAAATGTCCACTTTTACAATTTGACACATTTAAACCACTGCAGAAATGTTCTAACCAACAGGCCCATGTCATATACAGTACAGATACTTAATTAATAACCTACTATAAATTAAAACCATTAACATATGCTATATATTTTTGCTTTCACAAGCTTTGGAGACGTAAGGTCTTTTAAATCGTAGGCCACCTACAGCTTTCATCATGAGTCACGGCTGCGTTCAAAATGGCATACATTTTTTCAAAATGCACTACGAAGAGAACAAAACTGACAATATGAAGATCGCTAAAACTGAACTGTAAAAATATTTGAAAGCAAATAACACCTAAGAGAGATGACTTTAATGCTTTTTTTAATAATTCCAAGTTTAAATATTAGAATGTTCAAAGGGAATAGGGAATAGGGGGATAAGTGGGAATAGAACACAGCCATGAACTCTGCTTCTAATTACAGCTCTCACGTACAAGTTTGCGATGCAGTTTGCGAATGTTTGTTGGAACGACGAATTTGGGAAATGCTAAATCAACAAACTATGTTTGTAATGACAGAACTTGCGACCTTAGTTGACTACTGATGGTTTTTGGAAACGCACCCCTGATCAGTGAGTAGTGCCATCTTTTCGCTTTACCACACATCGAGAACCCACTACAAGCCTTCCTGGTTCATCAACCTCACAAAACTCCACACAGAAATGCCAACTGGCCCAGCCAGGGCTTGAACCAGCGACCTTCTTGCTGTGAGATGACAGTGCTAACCACTGAGCCACCGTGCTTATATATGACAGGTTATATAACATCATTAAAGCCACTCTGATTAATCTGAGAGCCTCGTTAGAGAAGAGCTTTTTTCTAAGCTTGTCTAATTCAGGAAAAAACTGCCTCATGCCAACAAACAATGTCAAAATGCACTAAAGATTGGCCAGTTTCAATCCTGCAGATGTATAATTAAGCAAACAAAGACATATTCATGCCTTTTCATTTAAATAAAAACAGAAAGGCAGCATTTTCAAAACATAATCACACTTTATTCCCATCCAATTAGTTTTGAAGTTTGACTTGCTCTTTTTATGACGGTATTCTGTATCGAATGACATTTTACCAAAGGGAACAGGATGACAGATCTGTTTAACTTAAGGAATCTTTAGCGCATAAACATGACAGCCAACACTTTGTCAAGCGCTCAAATATAGAGATGAACATGTTTTAACGGGAGATGCGGATTCAACACGTCGCAATATATGACAGATTAGATCTGCAGCTCATAATAAATCAACGCTCTATGCGGATCATCTGGCATAACAGGGGCACATGCTTGACAAATGAGATATGGGAACAATCACTTTGAAAAATGCCAGCCGCCCCCACGGGACCCGAGGTGCATTCGGCTTGGTTACTAAACTAAGGAAGGATCGCAAACTATCTTTGCAGAACCAGATCCAGCCACTGTCCTAATAAATGCTTGGCCTTTAGCTGTAGTCTGCATTGACATTTCACAAATATTTTAATATTTATTAATATTTAACCTCTGGATTTTGCATATTGTTCGACAAAGTTGACTTTTGGAATGTGAATTTTACTACTTATTTTTTATTACAGGGCAGCACGGTGGCTCAGTGGTTAGCACTGTCGCCTCACAGCAAGAAGGTTGCTGGTTCGAGCCCTGGCTGGCTCAGTTGGCTTTCTGTGTGGAGTTTACATGTTCGTCCCGTGTTGGCGTGGGTTTCCTCTGGGTGCTTTGGTTTCCCCCACTGTCCAAACACATGCGCTATATGAATTGAATAAGCTAAATTACAAAACTTGTGGATGGGTGGAAAACCCGTTTTTTTTTTTGGACCAAAACAGCCCTGTGTTCCATCACCTTTGGCCTATACTAAAGCAGTGACCGGTTAGTGATCAGTTAAAAAATCAGTGTTTGCACATGTGAGGAGTGTGTGTGTGCGACCTTGTGAAAAAGTGTAGCATTTTGATTAGTTGTGTTTGGACAAGGAAAGCAAGTAGCTTCTTGTTAGAGTTTTGTGTTTTAGGTAGAGAATTGTGTAGAGTTTTGAGAAGAGTGTTTTCATTCATTCATCCACTTTCTTTTCGGCTTAGTCCCTTTATTAATCTGGGGTCACCACAGCGGAATGAACAGCCAACTTATTCAGAACATGTTTTACGCAGCGGATGCCCTTCCAGCTGCAACCCATCTCTGGGAAAAAAGTGTTTTATACAAATGAAAATTGAGTTCAAGGCTGAGAAATAGCTTATGGTTTTGGAGATTTGAGGTGTAGTTCTGCATTTTGAGTGAGAGGTTTCAGAAATTGTGTGACAAGAAAAAATTCTGTGTGTAAGCAGTTGGAAAAAACTGCAATAAAGGGACTAAGCCGAAAAGAAAATGAATGAATGAATGAATGAATGAAATTGGCCGTAGTGCATGTGTGTGAATGAGTGTATGGGTGTTTCCCAGTAATGGGTTTCAGCTGGAAGGGCATCCGCTGTGAAAAACATATGCTGGATAAGTTGGCGGTTCATTCTGCTGTGGCAATCCTTAAAATATAAGGGACTAAGCCGAAGGAAAATGAATGAATATTTTAATACTTGCACTCAACAACAAAATAATTTTAATAAAGGATGGGGATTCTGTGATAGGCACTTTTAAAGCCTGTAATTTTACCAAAGGCTTTATGCCAAAACATTATAAATTGAATAACGGTTCACCACAAACTCTTGTAAACCCAAGTGTCTACATCAGGGGTGTTCAACCCTTTTCCTGGAGATCTACCTTCCTGCAGATTTTAGTTGCAACCCATATCAAACACACCTGCCTGTAATTATCAAGTGATGTTCAGGTCCTAATCAATTGGTTCAGGTGTGTTTGATCAGGGTTGGAGCTGAACTCTGTAGAAAGGTAGATCACTGTTAAACCCAACAGTCAACTTTATTAAATAAAATGAGTGGGTAACACTTTATTTTGATGGTCCATTTGAGTATTAGTAGACTGTCTACTTAATATCTGTTGACACCGACATTTAACAGTCCTTCAACAGACATTTAACTGATTATAAGAAACTTTGCAAGTACATGTCAACTTACACTAACCCTAACCCCAACCCCAACCCTAACCCCAACCTAACAGTCTACTTATAATCTAATGATAATTAGTTGCAATGTAACTTAAATTCAACAAACGGACCGTCAAAATAAAGTGTGACCAATGAGGGTAGTTAATTCAAAATTGACTGAAAGTTAATTCTACTCATTTGAAAAGAGTTTTGAACTCAATGTTCAATGAGTTAATTAAATACCTCATTACTTTAACTTAAATGAAGTAATATAGATTAGTTTTAAAGGGCACCTATTTTACCCCTTTTTTAAGATGTAATATTAATATTAAGGTTCTTCTGAGTGTGCCAGTTTAGGTTCAGTTCAAAACGCAATTCAGATCTTTTTATTATAATGTGTTAAAAAGTGCCATTTTGGGGGCGTGTACACAGTTCACTGTTTTAGGGGTGTGTTGCTTCACATGAAAATTAGTTTCAACTTCCCACCCAACTTAACAAGGGGGCGGAGCCAATAGCTCCCCTCTTTGTTTATGGCAACAGTCAGGCAGAGAGAGAGAAGCAACATGAGTGAGAGGACCAGCATTCAGCTGTACATGTACGACTCGGACACAGACCAAGCAGAGACTACAAAATCATTTGTGTCTTTGTATAGTTTTACAGCCAACTGTGTGCTAGTTTAAAGCTCCGAGCTTGTAGCCTACACCAAGACTAATAACCAAGCACACTGAATTAACTTTGACTGAAGGGCATCACACACCGGATGCACCGCGATGCGGCGCGCACATGACAGTTGAAAGTATCACACACTTGCGGCACCGGTGTGTGTCCCCTGATAGAAACTTATGTATAGAATTCAGAAATGCAAGCCGCTGCGTGGCGCGACGCTGCGTGGCGCTTATGGTGTAGGACCTGCTTTAGGCTGTAACTAAAGGGCGTCAAACACCGGATGCGCCGCTCAGAGCCACGACACGGCACACCAGACGCGCACATTCGCATGTTATTTAAAATGAAACTATTCAGATAACGCTCTGTGGTGCAGCAGAGGCGATCTAGGCGACAGAATAGTGAGCGAACTACCTCACTTTCATCCGCGACAACCACCCCCTCCCTCCCGGTCCTCACTTTCATCCGCGACACCGCGAAATGCATGGTGCTGCGCGTCGTTAGTTTGTTATTTCCAATGGAGGGACGTGCACGTGAGGCAACATGCTCGCACTTTCCAGCTGGTGGATGTTGAGCCCAATGAGCCTTACATCTAAAAATAGAGCAAGGGTGTTTCTTTGGTGACGTCGCTTTGACTCACACGCTGAAAATGGCGGACTTGAAACAACATACTGAGGATATGGTAATGCGCACCTGTCAATCAATATTGGTGGGCGGCGGGACCGCACTCCTACGTCAAGTTGCGGTCGGTCTCAAAACCGCTCCAATTGGTCCACCGTTTTTATGTTGTTAAATTGAAAAAAAAGGACTGGGTGTGTTTATATCATCCCAATATGACAGCCTATACACTATACCTACACATATGTCTGTCCAAACAGCTTGAAAAGTAGATTTTTCACCATAGGTGCCCTTTAATTCAAATGGTTTGAGTTACCTTAACTTTTTAGGTTTTACAGTGCAGGATCAAAGTTAAGCACCCCTGGTCTACATGGTTTTACAAGGTCTGGGCGATTAATCAAAAAGTAATCGAAATCAACATTCAGAACCAATAATCGATCAAATTTTTCCAGGTGGATTTTTTCAATTACTTACCTTACCGCGTGTGTGGAGTCATGTGACCCCGGCTCTGTTTGTTACTTTTGTGCTACTTTGCCCTACATTGACGATGCTTGGAAGCTGCGCTAGAGATTAAAATTATTATTTAAATTAAAACTTTTGTTTACAGAAGATGCAAGTAATGCACTGTTTAAAATATTATTTACAGGATATGCAGGAGCAGTATGAATACTGCTTATTTTCTACTTTTAATATTGAAAATAATTAATTTTGTTTCCAAAAGTGCAAATTATTTATTTTCACTTTTTTATATAAAAAACTGACTGTTGGTTTTAGGCAATGTGTGTTTTAATTTCAGCTGTTTAACGCTGATGTTCAATAAATAATCATAGATAGTTGATAGTTTGTTTTCTTCAATTATTTTAAAATCAAGTAATGCGCCCTTCATTCAAAAATCTCTTACTTGTAATATGTGAGCATATTTACTGTACAAAACCAGTCAGTTAACTATGAGGGCAAAAAAATTAAATAAATAAATAAAATAATTGTAAAAATAGTAAAAATATTCAATTGATTGAGATTTTAATTTTAGGTCAAATCGCCCAGCCCTAGTTTTGACCTAATCTTGGATTAGTTTATGAACATTTTTTACCCTAGCCAAAACCCGAATCCATTTTAATGATACATTTCTACATTCATTCATTTTCTTTTCGGCTTAGTCCCTTTATTAATCTTGGGTCGCCACAGCCGAATGAACCACCTACATTTCTACAATAAAAAATGAATAATTAAAAACTTGATTAACCAAGCTTCCCAGAGTTCTAATTTTATGTATGTATTAAATATGTATTACATATATATGTATTAAATTATATTAAAGGTATACTATTTAGTTTGTTAAAGCTTAAAGGGATAGTTTACCCTCCACCCACCAAAATGAAAGTTCTGTCATCATTTACTCACTCTCCACTTGTTCCAATCCTGTTTGAGTTTCTTTCTTTTGGTTAAACATCAAAGAAGATATTTTAAAAAATGTTGAAAACCGGTATCCATTGGCTTTCATGGCATTTTTTTTTTAACTCTGGAAGTCATTGGATGATAGTTACCAATATTCTTTCATTTCCCTTTAATTAAATTCCATTCAAGTCAAATTTTCCTTTAATTATTTTGCTTAATAATAGTTTTCATAAAAATTAAACTGATTTTGAATCATTTACTCATTTAATTGATCCCTTTCTCTTTCATTTTTATTAATATATTTATTATTATTATTATTACTACAGATATTATGTATCTACATGTATTTATATATATATATATATATATATATATATATATATATATATATATATATATATATATATATATATATATATATATATACACGTATTTCTTTTTATTTCTTTTTTTTAATGTATTTATTTCGTTTAGTACTATTATTATCATCATTACTATGTCTCTCCAAACACATGTAATTTCAGATTGAAGTAATTGACAGCTGGGAAACTATTGTATGTTTGATTCTGGGTAAAGGTTGTGGGCTTTGTGAATGTGTAAAACCAAACTAGTTTTGAATAAATTGAGGGCTAGTAGATGTATGTTTTTGGGTCTCTAAGGGACAGTTCACCCAAAAAATGAAAAATCTGTCATCACTTACTCACCCTTAACTTATCTCAAATCTTTAGGAGTTTCTTGAATCTGTTGAACACAAATGAAGATATTTTGAAGAAAGCTGGAAACATGTAACCATCGACTTCAATAGTATTTGGTTTTGGAATTAAATGGTTACAGGTTTCAGCATTCTTCAAAATATCTTCTTTTGTGTTTAACAGATTAAAGAAACTCAAAGATTTGAAATCACTTGAGAGTGAGTAAATGTTCGATTTTGGGTGAACTAACATTTTAATAAGGAATATCAAGCTTAATAAGGATTATTCAGCAAAAAAACAGTATATTACACTTTCAATAAAACTCAAAACCCTGAACTGTCGTACTGAAGAAAGTTATTTCAATTTTGGATGACTTGAGGGTTATATTGTACAAATACAGCAAATTTTTATAGGTTTTAACTATAGATGGGCACAGATTATTTAAAAAAAAATCTAGATTAATCTCACTGTAATCTTGGAATTAATATAGATTAAAATGGCTTATTTGAATTCTGCTGAAGGCATTCAGAATATGTGTGCTACCAAAATAATGACTAAAAGTACGTTTTTGAGAGCGGGTTTCTCAAGCCAGGTGGCGCATTAGACCAGGGGCTCATCTCCTGTTTCCAAAATGCATCACAAACTGCTTGAGAAACTGTTCTATGATAATTGGTGATGAAAATAAATGAAGTTCAATAAGATGTACTCGTGTTTACTAACTGTTTATTCAGTAAACTTGAATGTTGAACTGGAGGCCTACATAAGCTTAAGAGTCATAACTGAACTAAACAGAAATGGAATTAAGATGTGGAATATGCAGATATTAGTGGCATTATTGAAGTAAACACCACAATCAAACTATTACCATCATGTAGGACTTTTCACATAATTTTCCGACAATATCCACACACGTGGCTGTCAGTAAAGGACCGCACACACACACACACACACACACACACACACACACACACACACACACACACACACACACACACACACACACACACACACACACACACACACACACACACACACACACACACACACACACATTGCAAAATGCGGAAGTTTTTTCTTTCCATTCGGCGTGCGTTATTAAATTCCATAACACTCTCACCAGTCCTTACTCATTATTTGCATCTAATAGCCCAGTTTGTCACGGGGGCATGAATGAAATGTTCATGAGTGAAAGTGAAACTGCCGAACTGCAGTTAGAGTCACCCAAAATTACAGGAAACTCTTACACGAAAGCACTTCACGTAAACACCTTAATTATATTATTGTCTATTAAGGCAAATAACTAGACTACAGATGTCCATGTAAGCGTAGTCAGTAGTGTCTTTGAAGTAAGTGAAAGATCCAGAAGGGCATCCTGCTGATTTGATTCAGAAGGGCACTTTTTTGTCAGATGGCTCATCTGTTTGACTTTTATTCACCATCATTCATTTTAAAAAGCACCCGCTCCATTTGATTTGTATATGTTTTACTCGAACGCATAAACTCTACAGGTGCCTGATAGTTACTGTAGATGTGGGGCTAACATTAATCAGATTCACTCTAGTGAACTGCATCTATGTTAGCACGTCATGTTTGCTGTGGTAATTTCACAGTAGGAATACACTCAGGTTCGAAGACTCGTTCTCGCCACCTACAGTGCAATTCAGTCAGGTATACATCCGCGCTAAAATATCAAGGTGAAAGTCATCTTAGCTTGCATAGAATAGACCCAGCTCCCAACCCAACTTTGAGAATAGATTAACGGCGATACTTTTTTTTAACGCCCGATAAGAGTCTCGCGTTAATGCAGCACGTTAACGCCGATAACAGCCCACCACTAGTTTTAACTATTTTCTTTTTATAGCCATTAAAACGTTTGCTTCATCAGTACCCAGCAGGCACAGGACATTAACATGACATCAGATTAACCCCAATCGTGGGACTTTGCGTTTTGATTGGAAATGAAAATCCGGTTGACATCAGAACCCAACGTCAGATCGACGTCAATGTCCAATGTCGGACAGATGTTGCATTTTGGTTACTTTCCAACGCAACATAAACAACAAAATATCAACGTCTAATGATGTTACAGCTTGACGTTGTGTGGACATTACCAATATGACATCTAACAGACATTGGATTTTGGTTGCCATACCTGATGAATAAATGTCAATGTTTGACGTTAATATGACGTAAATATGATGTAGGGCTGGACAATAATTCGATATCAATATATATCGCGATAGATTTTTTTTCAATAACGATGATATGATTTTTAAACCCATTTCCGATATTTCGATATAAGTTTGCATATATATAAATATATATATATTATTATTTATATAAGATCTTATACATGTATCACTTGTCACTGAATGACGTTCAGTGCTCAGCCGTCAGAAAGAGCGTGATCTGATGTCACTTGCATGATGACGAACAACACAAACACGCTGCCAGCGCTCAGCACAGCAGTTGGTTTAAGCTGCGCCACAGAAAGTTTTAGCTACAAAATGAGTGCTCTGAATACAGATGCGAATGAACAAGCTTCCACAAGTAAGAATGCAGACGAAATAGTTGATAAGAAAGGAAAGACTAATGCAGTGGTGTGGAAGTGGTTCGGCTTTTTAAGTTCCAATAAACTTAGTTTCGGTGTTCTGCAAAGTGTGCCAGAGAGTGTAGCTGACTAGCGACGGCAACACATCAAATCTGTTTCACCATTTGAAGCAGTCCCACCCGATAAAACACACTGAGAGTCAGAGTTCAGTAAAGTTAGCAACAGATTCGCAGATTCGTATTTTCCGGATCAATAACTCATGACCGAAACATTGTTCCTACACAAATAGCACATTTTTTCAACTGTCGCAATGTATACAACCACCTACAACCTTATTTTCCTAAAAATGAGCTTTCCTACGCGCTGGACGCAATATATTGATCTCTATGCGCAGGCGGCAAAGAGACCGATCCTTAGGGACCGTCTACAAAGAGCAAAACGCAAAAACCAATACTACAAAAGCTGTCAATAACTTCCTAACTCATTATACTGCCATCAAACTCAGATCACACGTCACTGCTGTCCTGCTGGTTAGACTACAACACTTATTTTTCTAAAAAAAACTATTTTGCATATTTTTTATGAATTTTTATTATGAAAAATATTCAATAACTGTACTGTAAATTACTGTACTCTCACCAAATTCAGTTCACACATCACTGCTGTCCTGCTGGTTATACTACAACACTTATTTTTCTAAAAAACTATTTTGCATATTTTTTATGAATTTTTCTGAGAGTTTTATTTATTTGATAGTTTATTTCACATTTCTTGTTTGTAAAGGCTAAATACAAATAAAAAGTGAACAAATTTTTTTGTGCTGTTTTTATTTAAAAAAAAGTTATAAGAGTCTGGAGGTATTATCGACTTTGCAAATGCAGTTTGCAGACATTTGTAGGTACAGACATCCATTGTGTGCGTTCTTGGTAGTTTTTCCTTTTTATTATTGTCCATATCGATATCGGAATTATATCATATCGACCGAAATAAAAAAATTTATCGTGATATAAATTTTTGCCATATCATCCAGCCCTAATGTGATGTTGGCTCCACGTTGGATTTTGGTCACTTTAAAATCAACAAAATATAAATGTCATTTCATATCGCTATTGGACATCAATATAACATTGTCCTTAGACTCTGGCGACCTAAATCAAACCTAATATTAATGTCTTATGAAGTTGTGTGTCTGCTGGGTATTGTTATTGCAGCTTAAGTTACATTATAAGCAGCTTTACAAGCTAGTTTCCAGCAGCAAGAATGAACAGGGGAAGAAGAAATAAAGTAACATTTGTATGGGAACGTGACAAAATTTCCAATAGCCATTACAAAGCAACACTTGTGTGAACAACTTGGTCTGGTCAAGGAAAAACTGTCCTCTGGGGCTGAACAGAAAACATCAAAGAGACCTGTAACACGAACAAAGAGCAGCCTGAAAGAAAAGTGTGTGTGTGTGTGTGTGTGTGTGTGTGTGTGTGTGTGTGTGTGTGTGTGTGTGTGTGTGTGTGTGGCAGGAAAAGATATGTTGTGGATGTAGTTGTTATTGGCTGAATAATCTTCACCTCCGCTGCAGCATGTAGTTGTAAAGGTTGATGCCAAACGTGTTACTGAAGGAGAAATAGTTCATTGACTTTTCTAGAATGTTTCATCTCTGCATTCATTGGCAGACATCAGAGAAGCAGGAGATCCAGCAGCTATTCAGGAAAACTCAATGTCTTAGCTCAATGTGCTGGCGAACATTGATCTTTCATAGTTGTTAGACGTGCCATTGGGATTTTTCAAGGTCAATCTGATAAGATGTCAGAATTTAAAGACACAGTATGCAAGTTTGCCACAAGAGGGCGCGTATTCACAACAAACAATGATGTATTTTGAAGCTGGAGACATGGGATTTGTTACAAAATATATCAAACCTTAAAATCATATAAAATGTTTTGATTATCAATGTGCATTGCTAAACTCTTAATTTACTTTAAAAGGCAATTATCTCAATATTTAGATTTTTTGAACCCACATTTCCCAATTTTTAATTTTAGCAAAATATTTGCTATAATGCCCTATTCTAACAAACCATACATCGATTGATAGCTTATTCCTTTAGCTTTCAGGTTTTAAAAAAGTGTCACTTAGGACTATTTGTCCTTGTCTTTGATAAAAAATAGTTGCATTCAATAGTTAGCTTTTCATAGTAGAACAAATACTATAAAAGTCAATGGCTACCAGTTACCAACATTCTTCAAATATGCTGATATTAGATAAATGTATGAGCATTTTTATCCTAACCTTAGCCCTAACATAACCCTAACCTATTTTAATGAGACATTTGACCAAAAATATGAATAATAAAAACATGACTGACAGAGCTTTTCAGAGTTATAACTCAATAAAACTACAGATTATTTTAAAAAGAAAATATTTAGTTTGTTAAAAGCACAGTTTACCCCCCCCCTCCTTCATTTGTTTAAACATACTATAAGACATTTTATTGGTATTTTTTTCTTACTCTGAAAGGCAATAGCTTAGTTACCAATATTCTTTAATTTTCCTTTAAAGGGCACCTATTTTGCAAGATGTAAGATAAGCCTTTGGTGTGTCCAGAATGTCTCTGTAAAGTTTCAGCTCAAAATCCCCATCAGATCATTTATTATAGCCTCCAGAATCTGCCCATTTTGGTGTCTTGAGTACAGTGTAGCTGTTATTGTAGCCTGTGGCTTTAAATGCAAATGAGCTGCTTCTCTCTCCCATCGTTCCTATGTCTGTGTCTGCTTCTCCTATGTTACATCAGATAAGCAGCAGTTAGTGATAGAGACAGACACAGATGAAGCTAAAATACAGCTCATTAGTCAAAAATACCAAGTAAGTTTATTTCATGTGTTTGTGGTGGAGTTTTTTTCAAGCCTGAAATGATGAGTCACACACAAATGCCATTTGCAGTACACACACACACACATACGTGTGCGTTTACTGATACCATGCTTCTGTGGTGATTATAGTGGGTGAGATTACAGTGATTTTACTGTCTTTATTACAAACATGCTCTGTTTTAAAAACGCAAAATAATCACAGAGAGAGTTGAACAGATATTTTAATTTCAGTTTATTTGCAAAAAATGCTCAGTAGACATGTGTAAACATGTTATTATAAAAAACATGGCGTCTGTCAATCAATGGGTGGGCGGGGAAACTGCACTCCTATGTCACGTTGTGGTGGGTCTCAAAATCACTGGGATTTGGGTCCTATTTTAACATTAGGAAATTTAAAAAAGACACTTGCTGTGTTTATATCACTCCAATATGACAGTGGACACACTATTCTACACACAGTTCTGTCCAAACATTTTACAAAGGTGGATTTTCATTATAGGTGCCCTTTAATTAATTTTCATTAAATAAAAAATTCCTTTAATTCTTTAAATTGTTCAACAGAAACTTTTCACTTGTTTTGAATCATTTGAGGGCAATTTAATTTATGATTTTTTGGGGGGGTCTTTTAAAGAGATCTGTAAAAATCTGTCCTTAAAGGGCACCTATGGTAAAAAACATTTCAAGCTGTGGACAGACATGTGTGTAGGTATAGTGTATAGACCGTCATATTGGGGTGATATAAACACACTCAGTCCTTTTTTTTTCAATTTAACAACATAAAAACAGTGGACCAATTGGAGCGGTTTTGAGACCGACCGCAACTTGACGTAGGAGTGCAGTCCCCCCGCCCACCGAATTGATTGACAGCTGCGAATTAACATGTCTCCGTAGTAACGTTTATAATTCTATCAGCAAAACAGGACGTGCGCAAAGCAACCATGAATAAAAGGTCTGTTCAGTTCGCTAGGATCATCAATCATCATCAAATGTGATCAAGAGTGAGTTTTACAAGTTTAAAATCTTTTAAAACAGTGCATGTTTGTAATGAATTACAGCGATTTACTTTAGCTTTACGTCATCAACACAGCCGCGTGTCAGAACAATTATACAAGATGACGATTCAATCCCGGTCTGTGGATATTAAATCAGGTTTATTTTGTACATTAACATAACAGATATCCATACAGCAGTGGATATTAAACTGTATCCTGTCACATTTGCGTGTAAAGACCGTGCAAAGCTAAATACGCACGCTGTGTGTGTGTGTGTGTGTGTGTGTGTGTGTGTGTGTGTGTGTGTGTGTGTGTGTGTGTGTGTGTACGTGAACTTTGTAACGACATTGTGTGTGACTCGTCGTTGCAGCTCCACAACAAATGCATCAAATAATCATTAGTAAAGTTCTTACTGTAGTTTTTCCTCACAAACGTTACGTGAGATCTGCTTCTTTTATGTCTGTCAGTTGTCTGAGGCAGCCGAGGGCGGAGACTGAGGCACGCTGACAGGCACGTGGGAACGGTGGGCGGGGAGGACTAGCCTTAAAGGCGCAGTACACAAAAACAGCAAAAAGCTGTTGAGAGCTATAAAATACAAACTAGTGAAAGCTATAATAAATAATCTGATGGGTGTTTTAAGCTGAAACTTTACAGACACATTCTAGGGACACAAAGACCTAGTTGCCCTTTAACCCTTGTGTGCTGTTGTGGATGTTTTCATCCACTCTGGGGGGATTTTGAGTCTGATTTTGAGTCACAACTTTTTTAGTGTTTTTGCAAATGGAATGAAACATTCTTCAAAATATCTTCTTTTGTGTTTTATAGTAAAAGAAACTAAAGGTTTGGAAACAGGGCTTGACATTAACACCCGCCAACCCGCTAAATGTGGGTAGATTTCAACCGGGGTGGGTTAGACAGCCACTCCCACTAGCCCCTTTAGCTGGTTAAAGTTCATTTTTAAATTGTAGTTTTCTTAAAGGAGTTTGGGGCCAGCGTGAGAGGAGGTTAAGTGAAAACTCAAACTATGTTAACCCTGAAATGAGAAAAACTCTGGGTTTTCCGTTTCAAAATGGCAGGTTTGTCAAACTCGAGAAGCAGGGTAAGTCAAGCCTGTTTCTGAAAGAGAGGTAACTTTTCCATACCATAATAACTTACTCTGTGAACCTAACCTGGTCAGGAGCAGGTTTTATTCTCTAAACTCTGAGTTTCTGTCAGTCTCCTCCCCTTTTTTTAAAGACGAATCGGTATTTCTCGCCTTAGCTTTACGTTTCCACCCACCTATTTTTATGTGCATTTTGGAGACGCACACAAAAAACAATTGATAGAAACACCAAGATGTGCATAACTTTTGAAAATAGGCATAAAAAAACATATGAGCATAACTGAGTTGGATAAACTTTTATTCGATAAGAAAAGATGCGCTTCAACTACGATGGAAACACTTTTACCAAACAAATTCCAGTATATGTATTAAAAAAGGTTTGTTATAGGAGATCATATGGTGATGAAAATGTCTGTGAATGGATAAACCAGCAGGCTGAGCACACTGTAAAACATCTGAAATGTTGTTTTGGCCATTCTAAACCGCCTCAACCGTTTCAGTATTAGTGTTATTATATTATTAATTACCTCTGGAGCTTGTCTAGAGCGTCTGTTCTCCGCGTCTCATGGCTTCAAATGCCACCACGCGTTCATTGTGTGTTTGCATTGTCTTGTGAGGCGCAAGTCATTTATTAAATAAAGGAAAGATTCACACAGCTTCTCCTACCGCAGTAAATTCTGTTTTTACTGTTGATATTTGGTGGCAGTTAATTAGGAAGTGAAGATTTTGTTCTCTTTGACTCGCTGGATGGAAACGCTGCTTTATTCGCATGTCTTTTATGTGATAATCCAGTTTTGCACATAAATTTAATTTGCATTTTTGGATGGAAACATAGCTATTGCTTACATTTAGTCACACAAAGAACAAAATCACGAACGTGAATGGCTTGTCCTTTTTAAATGAATAATTAGCTTAAATTCGCTGACCTTCGACAGGGACATGTACTGTAACTAGATTAACGGGATTAATACTCGTTCTAAAAACTATTGTTTAGTTCTGCTTACATTCTAAATGTCATATCAGCCTCTACCACATGATCAATAAAAGGCAGACACACAAGTGCACTTTTACATCTATTAAAAACTCAATTTTAGAAATCTTAAACTGATCAACGTGTGTAAAAGTGGGAACCTTAAATGAAACATTTAAACTAAGCATTAAGCGAAGGTTATCTGCATTTTTTTTTTTTTGTCAAATTTGTTGTAGAAACTATGCAGTAGCCTATTTAATGTCATTTAACGCAATTACATCTGAAATAACTACAAAATTACAGTCAATTCCCCACTTTTTCAAGTGAAAGGTTAATAAACGTCACACATTACATTACTTTTTAAAAATATTTAAATACTTTAAATGTAAACTTACGCATTAACTTGAGCAGCTGTTTTCCCACGCTCTCTGTTTCACTGATGCAGTGTTGCCTTTTTAAATATATGCTCATATTGACTATAACTTTGCATGAGGACATCAAGTTTAGCTAGAGAAAGAAATGCTGATCTCTTTTTTTTAGATGCTGCCATGGTGATTCGTAATATCTGCGCTCCATTGATAATGCCTTTTTATAGTCGCGGTGTGCGCGCTTAACTCTGAGTTAGTCTACTCAAAGTTGATTGACCCAACTCAGATCAGCTATTCTGAAAGCAAAAACCGAAAGTTTTTAATCTCTCGGTAAATCAACACAGAGTTCAAGTTTAAACCTCGAGTTGGTTGAACCTCGTTACTGAAACAGGCCCCATGTCAAGCCCTGTTTGGAAACACATCAGTGCGAGTATATTTTTTTATATTTGCGGTTAACCTTTACGTTTGTAGAAAAAGTGTTCTTTTTTGTGCTGTTTTCCTTCAACTACAGGCCTAAAATGGGTTTTTTGTTTTTTGGTGAGTGTTGTTTCCACAGACATGATGGCCAGCAGCGTCCAGAGCAAATCTGACATGATGCCATTCAGATGAGCTTTCTGTTCTCCACAGAGGCTAAAAGTAGCAGAGAAAAGAAAGAGAAACGGATGAACAGACCTCTGCGCTTCAGTCCTGCTGCGAGTAAGAAGCTGTTTCGGGAATTGAAGTCCAGGTTTAGTTTTTTCGAGACTCTCTTCACCTGGATGACTGCAGTGATACACCGCGGCGCTCGCCGAGGTCAAGCATGAAAACACTTCACTCTGAGAGCCTGATATCAACCTCTTCAGGACACACTTTGGTTTGTTTGTTGATGCACAGTGAGTAAATGAACCTAGTTTCCCCTGCAGTTTATTCCCACAAGCCTATAATGCATTCTGAATGAATCGATGAGAGTCATAAAAGTATCTGTTTCTACAAGACTAAGTGCCAAATTCATCGGAGCTCAAACTTCACCCCAACAGGCAATTCCACTCCATAAGGATCAATAGCACTAAATTATGGATGTTCTGTATATATATATATATATATATATAAAAGGTAAACTATACTCTAGGTCAGGGCTGCAATTCTTTACTGTGCCGAACGGTGTGACTCCATTGATTCCAGTCCTGTGTTTGCTGATAGAAAAGGCACATCCATTCATCTCCCGGTTGTTTTTCTGGTCGGCCGCTTGTACCCACTGGGATATCCTTTATTCTGCTTTAGTGAAGGGGACAGTTGTTTTATGAGTCAGATTCAGATGCTTTACTGGCGGCCTGTGATTACAACCAAAGTCCATTCTCATTTCACATCTGAACATCTCTGCGCTGATCATCACCGTCCACTATTTCAGCCAAAAACTCACAAAGAAGGCAAAGAGAAAGAGAGAGGATTTACTGCCACCATATCTCAGTTCACACATAATCATGGCCACCTGTTATATCATTTGCCAAACCATTAAAATGACATGTTTAGGATGATTGGAGTCATTAGGTTTTAGTGCAATAACCTGACCACTGGACAAGTGTTTTTCCAGCTATGTACTTTTATTATGCAACTTTAAATAATTATATAAACTTGCTCCAGGAAGGAGTAAAGACTACTACTGTTTGCTTGATTGTATTTTATGCCTTCTTTATGCTTACTTCACGTGGCCGCTATTTTATAACGCGAAAGTGAGGCTGTGGTAGGAAGAAACCCAGAGGTATAGATTCAGCACTGTATACATTACAACAACATGCTGTGGACTACAAACTTCCAGCTGTTGCCACGATTTAAAAATGCAAATATGATGTAAACATCACTTTAATATCATTCAGTTAAGCTTAATTTAAACAATTAAAAGCATATCAGGTATCAAACTTAATCACAATCTCTTTAAGAGTAATAATATGCTTAAGTGTCCTCCTAGGCTTCTATTCATGGCACCAAGTAAACCCCGTGGGGGCTGCCCTGCTTCAGCCCATGTAACCCAGTGAGAGATAAAACAATGCAGTCCTCTGTAGCAGCAATAGTGTTGTCCTGACACTGACATTTTAAAAACGTCCATTTCCCGCTAACATTTAAGTGCTGCTGAGGGCGTTTTTGAAATAACTGTGACTGGCAGTGAAGATCGTCAGTTTACTGCTCTTTACAGAGTGCAAGCACATATACAGGGACACTGGAGTGTTTTAAAGCCGTGAAGATCAGTCGATTCAACAGCGGATTGCTCGTCTGTGTTTGCTCGGTAAACATCGATGAAGTGCAGTGAATATATATACTTATATATTGTTATTATTTTAGCTAGTTTATTAAGACTTTTAGCTAAAGTATATATACTATTTTATTTATTGCAAAAGATTTAATTTATACAGTGAGGGAAATAAGTATTTAATCACACTGTGATTTTTCAAGATCTCCTACTTAGAAATCATGGAGGGGTCTAGAATTTTCAGTATAGGTGCAATTCCACTGTGAGAGACAGAATCTAAAAATAAAAATGCAGAAATCACATTGTATGACTTTAAATTTTTTTTTGTAAATTACTGTGTGAAATAAGTATTTGATCACTTGCTTTTCAGCCAAATTTCTGACCCTCAAAGATCTGTTATTTTGCTTTAAAATAGTCCAGCTACACTCTGCTCATGAGTCTAATTTAGCAGCACTTGTTTGAGGTCACTAGCTGTCATAAAGACACCTGTGCACCCCACAATCAGTCAAAAGTCTAAGTAGCAACATGGCCAAAACCAAAGAGCTGTCAAAAGACACAAGAGATGAAATTGTAGACTTAAATAAAGCTGAAACCGCGACAGGGCAATTGCCAAGAAAGAGCAACTGTTGGAGCAATTGTCAGAAAATGGAAGAGGCTAATGATGACTGTCAATGTCCTTCAGACTGGGGCCCCACAGAAGATCTCTCCTCGTGGGGTATTAATGATGCCAAGAATGGTTTAGAATCAGTCCAGAATTATGCGGGAGGAGCTGATCAATGCCGTGAAGAGAGCTAGGACCACCGTTTTCAAGGGTACTATCAGTAATACAGTAAGATGTCATGTTTTAAAACCATGCATCGCATGGACGGTTCCCCTGCTTAAGTTAGCCCATGTCAAGACCCATCTGAAGTTTGCCAGGGACTATCTGGATGGTCCAGAGTAATCATGGGAGAAAGTCCTGGGGTCAGATGAGACCAAAGTAAAACTTTTTGGTCTTAACTCTATTCACCGAATTTGGAGGAAGAAGAATGATGTGTATCATCCCAATAATACCATACCTACAGTGAAGCATGGGGCTGGAAGCATCATGCTCTGGTGTGTTTTTCTGCACAGGGGACAGAATGACTGCACTGTATTAAGGAGAGGATGAACGTTGCCATGTATTGTGAGATATTGGGCAAAAACCTCCTTCCCTCAGTCAGAGCATTAAAGATGGGTCGTGGCTGGGTCTTCCAACATGACAATGACCCACAGCACACAGCCAGGAAAACCAAGGAGTGGCTTCGTAAGAAGCATAACAAGGTTTTGGAGTGGTCTAGCCAGTCTCCAGATCTAAATCCAATAGAAAATCTTTGGAGGGAGCTGAAACTCCATGTTGCTCAGCGACAGCCCAGAAACCTGACAGATCTAGAGAAGATCAGTGGGCAAAATCCCTCCTTCAGTGTGTGCAAACCTGGTGAAGAACTACAGGAACCCTTTGACCTCTGTAATTGTTAACAAAGGCTTCTGTACTAAATATTTAAAATGCTTTAGTGACTCAAGTGATCAAATACTTATTTCACACAGTAATTTACAAATAAATGATTAAAAAGTCATACAATGTGATTTCTGCATTTTTATTTTTAGATTCTGTCTCTTACAGTGGAATTGCACCTATACTGAATATTCTAGACCCCTCCATGATTTCTAAGTAGGAGATTTTGAAAAATCACAGTGTGATTAAATACTTATTTCCCTCACTGTATATATATATATATATATATATATACACACATACATATATATTACTAATATTATTATTAAAGTAAATATATTTATAATAAATCGCCTCATTATTTATTTATTTATATGATTTATATATTATATTAGAATAGTGTTAGCTTTTGTAAGTGATTTTATGTTTTAGAATATAATATGTAATGTTCAACTTCTCAATAATATTAGTAAAGCAAACATTGGCCCTATATGTGCTATTTACATATATTTCAATTAATATGGAAAACGAGTGCATGTTTTTATTGAATATTTTATTTTCAAATAAGTTTTTATTTTATTTTAAATGCGTGTTTGTGTAAAATAACATAATTTGCACAAAGAAATGATGGGGTTGTTCTCTGAAGAAGTTACTCCATCCCGTTTAGAGCATCATTATGGGCGTTTTACGTTATAACTAACGTGGTTCAAGTGATGGATCTGCGACAGAGAAACTTGGGGTTTTGGGAAACACTCGTCACTACATCGTTCTTTTGCCAAACAATGCATCGTACTATGATAGTTCAGCCGCGAGTTACGTCGTTGTTTGGGAAACGCACCCCTGTCTAGTTAACCTAATTAACCTAGTTAAGCATTTAAATGTCACTTTAAGCTGTTTAGAAGTGTCTTGAAAAATATCTAGTAAAATATTATTTACTGTCATCATGGCAAAGATAAAATAAATCAGTTATTAGAAATGAGTTATTAAAACTATTATGTTTAGAAATGTGTTGAAAAAAGAAACAGAAGATAGACAAATCAGAATCTCAGTTTCATGATAAACATCAAAAGTAAATATATAAATAAATAAAATGTACACTGTAAAAAATATCCATAAATAAGCAGTTTTCCGCATCTTGTGATGCATGTTACATTTTTTCCCCTCATTTATTTGTGATTTTGAATTGCATTATGGGACTTTGATCTTTCTCCCAACACATTTTAAACTTGACAATTTAAAAAAAGTGGCTTTTATTAACATTTTTAATAGTTTAAAGGGCAGCTATGATGAAAATCAACTTTTGGAAACTGTTTGGACAGAATTGTGTGCAGGTTTAGTGTGTCCACTGTTATATTGGAGTGATAGAAACACAACAAGTCTCTTTTTTAAAAACTTTCTGAGGTTAAAATAGGATCCAAATCCCAGTGATTTTGAGACCTACCGCAACGTGATGTTGGAGTGCGGTTTTCCCCTCCCACCAATTGATTGACAGGTGCCATGTTTCTATAATAACATGTACACACATGTCCACTGAGCATTTTTTGCAAAGAAACTGAGATTAAAATATCTGTTCAACTCTCTGTAATTTTTAAAGGTTTTATAAGTTTAAAACGTTTTTAAAACAGAGCATGTAAGTAATAAAGACAATAAAATCACTGTAATTCTCACCCGCTATAATCACCACAGCCGCATGGTGTCAGTAAACGCTAGTGTGTTTGTGTGTGTACTGAAAACAGCATTTATGTGTGACTCATCATTTCAGAAAGGCTTGAATAAACTCCACCACAAACACATGAAATAAACTTACTTGGTATTTTTGACTAATGAGCTGTATTTCAGCTTCATCTTATCAGCTTATCTTTCAGCTTATCTGATGTAACGTAGGAAAAGCAGACACGGACATAGGAACGATGGGAGGGAGAAGCAGCTCATTTTCATTTAAAGCCACAGGCTACAATAACAGCTACACTGTACTCAAGACACCAAAATGGGCAGATTCTGGAGGCTATAATAAATGATCTGATGGGGATTTTGAGCTGAAACTTTACAGAGACATTCTGGACACACCAAAGGCTTATCTTACATCTTGTAAAATAGGCAAAATAGGTGGCCTTTAAAGTGCTGTATTGTCTGGGTTGGTGCTGTATGTTACGTTACAAAAACCTTTTAATAAACTGCCAGCACATTTTCTGTTATTTTACAGACTTATTTCTCTATATATTATTTCTTATCCATTATATCATTTCAAACTACTTAAATGTCAATAAAAGTCATTTTGTTAAACTGTAGAGTTGATTTTCAACATCAAAATTTGACAGAGCAGAGATCAACATCCTATAATGCAATTCACAACCGTAAATAAACAGAAATCGCTTGTGAATCACAAAATACAGTAGATGTGTTTTTACAGCGTACACAAATAAAAATAAATAATTCAAAATCATTTTAATGACACACACTGCACATTTATGAAACTCTACCTTGCTCAGTAAACTAAGTTGTTCGTGTGTTGGACGGAGAAAAGAGATGGTGTCAAACTTGTCAACAGTCTTAAAGGAAATACAACCTGCCACTTCCTCTCATCTGTTTTCTGCAGTGGCACATTCAATTCAAGAGGAGAATTAGTCTGTCGATAAGGAGCCATTACAGCTAATAATGTGGGATTGAACCTTGCATTCAATTGTCTTGTTGGTCATTTATTTTAAGCCACATCTATCCTGTGGGCTCTAAATTCAGCTGCATCACATCAGGAGAGCAATAAACTCCATGCAGATAGAAACTACTATGGTAATCTATAAAGGAAGTCTCTTCCATTAACAGCATCCTATGGTTAACTGCGGGTGGTGACTCTTAAATAAGCTTTTCGCATGCAAAGGTTTAATTTGTTGGTGTTTTTATAAATATATAAACTTATACTGGGGTATACAGTACGTGTGCAATTACACTCACCAGCCACTTTATTAGGTACACCTTATTAGTACCGGGTTTGACCCCATTTTGCCTTCAAAACTGCCTTAATGCTTATTGGCATAGATTCAACAAGGTACTGGAAATATTCCTCAGAGATTTTGCTCCATATTGACATGATAGCATCACGCAGTTGCTGCAGATTTATCCGCTGCACATCCATGATGTGAATCTCCCGTTACGCCACATCCCAAAGGTGCTCAATTGGATTGAGAATTGGTGACTTTGGAGGCCATTTGAGTACAGTGAACTCATTGTCATGTTCAAGAAACCAGTCTGAGATGATTCACACTTTATGACATGGCACGTTATCTTGCTGGAAGTAGCCATTAGAAGATGGTTACAGTCATAAAGGGAGGACATGGTCAGCAACAATACTCAGGTAGGCTGTGGCGTTGATACGATGCTCAATTAGTAATAAT
>LR812532.1:56517331-56534831 GCA_903798195.1 Danio kyathit | reverse complement strand
GCTGTCGAATTAAAACATTAATCAGATTAATTATGAAAAAATGTATGAATTACAGTTTTTAATGCAGTTAATATGCCTGCCGCTAACCAATATCTGTTGTTTAATAGACATGCTTTGCTGTTTAATGAAACAGAATACAGTTTTAAGGCCCTAAAATGAAAAAAAGTGGGTCAAATATTGAACTGCTGCATAAAATCTATATTTCAGAAAAATAAATATATGCTTTGATTTTGGTACTTTACAACAAACTCTGTGATGTATCATTGTTAAATAGTAGGTTAATAGAATTAAAAGTACACAGCTGTTGAATTAAAAAAATTTTATTTTAAGATTTACATTGTAACTAGAGCTCTTGATTTAAAACGATAATCAGATTATGAAAAATGAATAAAACTTTTAAATGCAGTTAACATATCTTCCCTACACCATTATCTGTTGTGTAATACACATGCTTTACTGTATGATAAACGGAATACAGTTTTAAGGCCCTAAAATGACAAACGTGGATAAAATTTTAGATCCTTAAAGGAAAATAAATATACGCTTTTATTTTAGTAATTTACAACAAACTCTGTGTTGTAACATTGTTACTTAGTAGTAGAGATGCCACAATTCTCAATACAATATTGAACCGTTCGGTACGACATCCACGGTTCAATACGCGCTTGTGAATTGCGGTTTTTCCGGTTTTACGTTTAAATAATTTATGTGCGTTTTATTTCTCTCCGAATAGACTGTGTGTGCCTGTAAGTCTACGAGCTAAGATGAGGAAACTCCTCCCCGCGAGTAAATATTCAATCACTATGCTCTAAAGTTAGGGGGCGCTCCACCATCATTCCACACTTTAACATGGCGAGCGGTAGTGAAGTAAAGGAGCAATAGGAAGCGCCGGTGTCTTTAAAATCCGCGGTGTGGGGACATTTCGGTTACACCTATAGACTAATCAAACGGAAACACTTCCAACATGACTGCACATCTGCGGCGCCATCACCCAACAATATCACTGTCTGAAGGCAGAAAAGGTAATAAAGACCTCCGTAAAACAACAATCCCTCACTGAATCTTTCCAGCAAACATATCCAACTGGTTCCGAAAGACACATAAAAATAACAAAGGCAGCGTTTAGTTTAATTAATATGGTTTATTTATATTTACTGAAGTACAAATGTGTTTATTTGAAATGGTCAATTTATGTTCATTAACTTCACATGTATGTTTATTTTTAAAATGTAGAAATTTATATGTTGCCCAGTTTGTACATAGGCTACCAGCAGCTGTGAGATTCCAGTGTTCATTTTTTTATTATACAATACACTAGGAATTAGTGTACCTTTCTTGGCTTTGAAGTAAAATAAAGGAGTATTGCAATAAATCGTTTTTTTTTTCTCTTTCTTACTGTTTCTATTGCCTAAGCATAGAATAACAATATAAAAAAAACACTTATGTGTTAAGCCATCAGAACCGAACCGAACCGAAAACCGTGTTAAAAAACCGAGGTATGTATTGAACCGTGAGCTAACTGTATTGTTGCATCCCTACTTAGTAGGTTACTAAGTTTAAAAGTACACAGCTGTTGAATTCAGAATGTTCTTTTAAGATTTAAAAAAAAATTATTATGAAAAAAAAAATAATTAAAAATGTAAAGGCAGTTTAGATTTTCTCTACACCATTATTCATTCATTTTCTTTTCGGCTTAGTCCCTTCATTAATCTGGAGTTGCTACAGCAGAATGAACCACCAACTTATCCAGCACGTTTTTACACAGCGGATGCCCTTCCAGCCGTAACCCATCTTTGGGAAATCTACACCATTATCTGTTGCTAAATACATATCGTCACCTTGGAATTATAAGGTTCTATCTGCGTTCTGAATGATTTTGAGAAATTGAGCTTCAAAGCTTTTGCATTCCACATAGCAAACAGTTTGTGTGTAACATTCATTCATTCATTCATTTTCTTGTCGGCTTTGTCTCTTGCGGGGTCGCCACAGCGGAATGAACCGCCAACTTATCCAGCACGATTTTACGCAGCGGATGCCCTTCCAGCCGCAACCCATCTCTGGGAACTTCCACACACACATTCACACTCATACACTATGGACAATTTAGCTTACCCAATTCACCTGTACTGCATGTCTTTGGACTGTGGGGGAAACCGGAGCACCCGGAGGAAACCCACGCAAACCCAGGGAGAACATGCAAACTCCACACAGAAACGCCAACTGACCCAGCCCAGCCGAGGTTCGAACCTGCGACCCAGCGACGTTCTTGCTGTGAGGCAACAGCACTACCAACTGCGCCACTGGGTTGCCCTTGTGTGTAACATTTGTATTTAAATAAAAAGTCTTAAAATGTAAACAACTTATAAAAAAAAAAAAACATCCCATAATGTAAATTAGTTGTCATTTAATAGGAATATGTCAATAACTCAATTTTGACAAAAATGTCAGAACCTTATAATTCTAAGGTGATGATATGCGTTGCTATGTGATGAAACAGAATACAGTTTTAGGCCCTAAAATAAACAAAGTGGGTCGAATTTTTAGATCTTTAAAGTAAAATATATATATACACGCACTTTTATTTTACTACATTACAACAAACTCTGTGTTGTAAATTTTTTACTTAATACGTTAATAGATTTAAAAGTACACTGCTTTTGAATTCAGAATGTTCTTTTAAGATTTATGTTGTAATTAGAGCTGTCGAATCAAAACATTAATCAGATTAATTATGAAAAAAATGAATTAAATTTTATTTATACAGTTTACATACCTGCCGCCCACCAATATCTGTTGTTTAATACATAAGCTTTGCTGCATGATGAAACAGAATACAGCTTTAAGGCCCTAAAAAAAAAAAAATATATATATATATATATATATATATAGATAAGTGGTGGGCCGTTAATGGCGTTAACGTGCTGCATTAACGCGAGACTCTTATCGCGCGATAAAAAAAATTATCGTCGTTAATCTAATCTCAAAGTTGGGTTGGGAGCTGGGTCTATTCTACGCAAGCTATGATGACTTTCACCTTGATAGTTTAGCGTGGATGTATACCTGGCCGGTGAGCCGTCTGACAAAAAAAAAGTGCCCCTCTAAATCAAATCAGCATGGATGCCTGACTTTAACTGCAGTTCGGCAGTTTCACTTTAACTCACGAACATTTCACTCATGATCCGTGACAAACTGGGGTATTAGACGCAAATAAGGAGTAAGGACTGGTGAGAGTGTTGTGGAATTTAATAACGCACGACAAATGAGAAGAAAAAAAAAAACTTCCGCATTTCGCGATGTGTTTGTGTGTGTGCGTCTGTGTGTGTGTGCGGTCCTTTACTGACAGCCGCCTGTGTGGATCTTGTCGAAAAATATGGCGAAAAGTCCTACATGACGGTAATAGTTTGTCAGTATTGCCACTAATATCTGCATACTCAACGTCTTGATTCCATTTCTGTTTAGTTCAGTTACGACTTTACTCGCATTAAGTAATCAAAAAATCGCTGTTTACATGGTAGACTCTTAATCAGAGTATTGTTTTAATCATATTAAAATCGTATTAAAGTATTGTTGCCCATGTAAACATACTCAATGCTTGACACACCGTCAGGGCTCTGTGAACTTGCCTTTGCGAAGCAGCATTTTCTGTCAGTACGTACATCAAAAGCAAGTATGAAATGGCTGTTTGGAGCTTATGTAGGCCTACAGTTCAAAATTCATGTTTAACTGAATAAACAGTTAGTAAACACAAGTACATCTTATTGAAGATCATTTATTTTCATCACCAATTATCATAGTAGAACAGTTTCTCAAGCAGTTTGTGATGCATTTTGGAAACAGAAGATGAGCCCCTGGTCTAATGCGCATAAGCTCCAAACAGCGATTTTTTTGATAACCGTAATCCGACTAAAGTCATAACTGAACTAAACAGAAATGGAATTAAGACGTGGAGCATGCAGATATTAGTGGCATTATTGAAAGCACTTCTGTAAACACCTTAATTATATTATTGTCTATGAAGTCAAATAACTAGATTATGGCTACGCGGTGGCGCAGTGAGGAGCACGTTCACCTCACAGCAAGAAGGTTGCTGGTTTGAGCCTCGGCTGAATCAGTTGGCATTTCAATGTGGAGTTTGCATGTTCTCCCTGTGTTCGCGTGGGTTTACTCCGGGTGCTCCGGTTTCCCCCACAAGTCCAAAGACATGTGGTACAGGTGAATTGGGTATGCTAAAAATTGACTGTAGTGTATGAGTGTGTGTGTGAATGAGTTTTCCATTGATGGGTTGCGGCTGTAAAAAGGGTTCCACTGCATAAAAAAAAAACACATGCTGGATAAATTGGCGACCCCGGATTAATAAAGGGACTAAACCGAATGATTGAATGAATGAATATATATATATATATATATATATATATATATATATATATATATATATATATATATATATATATATATATACACACAAAAAAAAATACTATGGAAGAACAGAGTCTGTATGAGATTTTTTCCTACACACACACACACACACACACACACACACACACACACAGTTGAAGTCAGAATTATTCGCCCCCCTTTGAAGTTTTTTTTCTTTTTTAAATATTTTCAAATGATGTTTAACAGAGCAAGGAAATTTTCACAGTATGTCTGATAATATTTTTTCTTCTAGAAGAAAGTCTTATTTGTTTTATTTCGGCTAGAATAAAAGCAGTTTTGATTTTTTTAAGAACCATTTTAAGCTATATATTTTTTCAATAGTCTACAGAACAAACCATCATTATACAATAACTTGCCTAATTACCCTAACCTGCCTAGTTAACCTAATTAACCTAGTTAAGCCTTTAAATGTCACTTTAAGCTGTATAGAAGTGTCTTGAAAAATATCTAGTCAAATGTTATTTACTGTCATCATGGCAAAGATAAAATAAATCAGTTATTAGAAATGAGTTATTAAAACTATTATGATTAGAAATGTGTTGAAAAAAATCTCTCTGTTAAACAGAAATTAGGGGAAAAAATAAACAAGCAGGCTAATAATTCAGTATTCATAATTTCAATGTATTTTTACTATTTTTAATATATTTTTACTATTTATATGAACACAAAATGGTACACTGAAATATATATTTTATGCAGCAGTTCAATAAATAAATAAATTGTCTTACATTTACTTTTTGCCAGTTTTGCTAACAAAATATCAATATGCAATAGCAGGACTGTATCTCTGATAAACATACACTGGTGATTCACTCCAGAATGAATCTGGGTTTTTTTAACAAATCAATAACCAATGATTCAATTACCCATTCATAAGATATCTATTTACTTCAATCCTGAATGAATCACCAATTGTATAAATTACACAAACTTGCATGAATCAATAATACGTTTAGCAAATTCTAGTTCCCCTTCGGGAGGGGAACTTCAATGCTATGTGGAAAAACTTCCACTATGGGGATTTCGTCAGAATCCAATCATCTGAAAGAGTTTAAAAACGGGCCAATGAAATGCCAATGAGTTGGCGGCGTCAACGTAAGACGTGGAGCATGCAGATATTAGTGGCATTATTGAAAGCACTTCTGTAAACACCTTAATTATATTATTGTCTATGAAGTCAAATAACTAGATTATGGCTACGCGGTGGCGCAGTGAGGAGCACGTTCACCTCACAGCAAGAAGGTTGCTGGTTTGAGCCTCGGCTGAATCAGTTGGCATTTCAATGTGGAGTTTGCATGTTCTCCCTGTGTTCGCGTGGGTTTACTCCGGGTGCTCCGGTTTCCCCCACAAGTCCAAAGACATGTGGTACAGGTGAATTGGGTATGCTAAAAATTGACTGTAGTGTATGAGTGTGTGTGTGAATGAGTTTTCCATTGATGGGTTGCGGCTGTAAAAAGGGTTCCACTGCATAAAAAAAAAACACATGCTGGATAAATTGGCGACCCCGGATTAATAAAGGGACTAAACCGAATGATTGAATGAATGAATATATATATATATATATATATATATATATATATATATATATATATATATATATATATATATATATATATATATATATATATATATATATATATACACACACAAAAAAAATACTATGGAAGAACAGAGTCTGTATGAGATTTTTTCCTACACACACACACACACACACACACACACACACACACACACACACACACACACACACACACAGTTGAAGTCAGAATTATTCGCCCCCCTTTGAAGTTTTTTTTCTTTTTTAAATATTTTCAAATGATGTTTAACAGAGCAAGGAAATTTTCACAGTATGTCTGATAATATTTTTTCTTCTAGAAGAAAGTCTTATTTGTTTTATTTCGGCTAGAATAAAAGCAGTTTTGATTTTTTTAAGAACCATTTTAAGCTATATATTTTTTCAATAGTCTACAGAACAAACCATCATTATACAATAACTTGCCTAATTACCCTAACCTGCCTAGTTAACCTAATTAACCTAGTTAAGCCTTTAAATGTCACTTTAAGCTGTATAGAAGTGTCTTGAAAAATATCTAGTCAAATGTTATTTACTGTCATCATGGCAAAGATAAAATAAATCAGTTATTAGAAATGAGTTATTAAAACTATTATGATTAGAAATGTGTTGAAAAAAATCTCTCTGTTAAACAGAAATTAGGGGAAAAAATAAACAAGCAGGCTAATAATTCAGTATTCATAATTTCAATGTATTTTACTATTTTTAATATATTTTTACTATTTATATGAACACAAAATGGTACACTGAAATATATATTTTATGCAGCAGTTCAATAAATAAATAAATTGTCTTACATTTACTTTTTGCCAGTTTTGCTAACAAAATATCAATATGCAATAGCAGGACTGTATCTCTGATAAACATACACTGGTGATTCACTCCAGAATGAATCTGGGTTTTTTTAACAAATCAATAACCAATGATTCAATTACCCATTCATAAGATATCTATTTACTTCAATCCTGAATGAATCACCAATTGTATAAATTACACAAACTTGCATGAATCAATAATACGTTTAGCAAATTCTAGTTCCCCTTCGGGAGGGGAACTTCAATGCTATGTGGAAAAACTTCCACTATGGGGATTTCGTCAGAATCCAATCATCTGAAAGAGTTTAAAAACGGGCCAATGAAATGCCAATGAGTTGGCGGCGTCAGCGTGCACAGCTGTCTTGAATGACAATCAGCCTGGCATAAAAGGCTAGCATGTGCTCAGCAACGACATCCTTTTCGCTTTCAGAGCCTTTCACGAGCTTCTGAGAGAGTCTATGAGGGTATCTCCAACCTGTGTCTACAGAGAGAGATCGAGAAGCAGCTTCTCCCGGTCCAGAGCGCGTATACGCAGTGGCAGATGGTCGAGCTGGGTTGTTCTCCCTTGCCTGGCGTCCTTTGGGTCCAGTCCTCCAAGAGCGGTATGTATATAGGAAGCAAGTTTCCTAAAAGAGCAACACGGTTGTGCAGCGCGTCTTTTTCAAGACGTCGCTCCGACCGTGCGTTTCTGGTTGCGGTGGTTTCCTGTCCCCGGATGATGGGCACGAGCACTGCGTTTCATGTCTGGGGGTCCAGCATGTTGATGCGGTGCTCGCGGGCAGTGCATGCCATCATTGTGATGTCATGTCTGCTGCGCAGTTAAGATCGCGGCTCGCTCTTGCAAAAGAGCCACCCACCCCAGTTGTCCCCCGCACTGCGGTTGGCACTCGGGCAGATCTGAGGGTTTCAGTGGGAGTAAATCCGCCGCCCTCGGGCTCGCGGACCTCTCGCTCCTCCACGCGCTCCATCCAAGCTTCAGGTGAGAGAAGCGCTCCATCCTCGGGTGGTCGCCCTCTCACTTGATGACACCGAGGATCAGATGTCCATCGCTGCATCGGAGGATGGGCTGTCATTGTCTGATGAGGATGCGAACCCGCTCGCTCCCTCCCTCCGGGGTGGAGAACACTGTGTTGGCATCTAAAAAGCAGACATGATGGCCGTGCTTTCCCGGGCTGTTTCGGCCGTGGGTCTGGTGATGGTTTATCCCCCAGCCCCGCGGCCGGACCGACTAGATGGGTGTTATGTGGAGGATATAAGAAGGCAAGACCTTCTAAGCCTTCCGTCCCCTTCTTCCCGGAAAGTGCGCAGTAAGCTCACGCAGTCTTGGAGGGCACTTTTTTCTGCCCGATCTGCGTGCGCTTTCATCCTCACCATCCTTGGAGGGTTGGTTGTCATTGTCTGATGAGGATTCGAACCTGCTCTTTTCCTCCGGGATGATGGGCGTGGCGTCGAATCCAGAAGCAGACTTTGCAGCCGTGCTTCCCAGGCTGTTTCGGCCGTGGGTCTGGAGATGGTTTATCCCCCAGCCCCGCGGACGGACCGACTAGAGGGGTGTGATGTGGAGGAGATAAAGAAGGCAAGACCTTCTAAGCCTCCACGTCCCCTTCTTCCTGGATGTGCACAGGAAGCCCACGCAGTGCGCTGCGTGCGCCTCCGCCCTCACCATGCATGCTACGGCCACCTACCAGCGCTCCCTAGCGCAGGCGCTGGCCCAGCTGCGCGGGCATGGTTCCGACCCAGGACTGAGCATGAGCTCCGCACAGCAATCGACTGAAGTCGGCTGTGTGTGCCCCAGGGAAGGACGATGGTCACATTAGTGGCCCAGGAACGCCACCACGGGCTAAACCTGGTGATCTGAGTGATGCTGACAAAGTTCGCTTTCTTAGCTCACCCATATCCCAGGCTGGCCTGTTCGGCGACACCGTCAGTGAATTCGCCCAGGAATTCACGCAGGTGAGCGAGCAGTCGGAGGTGATGGGTAATACCATCTCTCGGCGGGATCGTAAAACCGCTCCTCCCCGCCGAGCCATCCACATCCACTGCTTCACGCCGAGAGCGCCCGCCTGCGGCTTTGCTCGGTCGCCCCCCGCCTGCGCCTCTGGCCAAGCGGCTGCGCCGAGCATCTCGCAGGCAACCAGCGCTCCCCGCCCCAGGGCGCCGCTAAGTTCGGTAAACGAACCGCGAAGCGTCCCTGAGACGGGCCATCTGGAGAGGAGGAAATTTGCTCTTTCCCCGCTGGAGGGCGGGGCTCTTCTTCTAAACAGCGTTAAAAAACGCTATCAAAACCTCAGAGAAAGAGCATTTTTTCCCTTCCCCGGATGTGACAGCCCGAACACTGCCAATCTGGGACGCTATGCTTTCCAGCTCGCAGGATCGGTGCACTTCGCCAGTGGCTCACGGAGCGAGAGAGAACGGTCTCCTTTCTCTCCCCCTCCCAGCCCCACCTCCGGAGTACGGGTGCGAGACAAGAGTGAAGCTCTTGCCTCCTGCTCTCCTGTGGGACAACAGTGCTTCCCGGTTGAGCCCACCCACTCCGCGCTGCCCCACCGCTGGTACGTCAGCGATCGTGCGGACGAAGCCACTTGCGAGGGCTCTGCCTGCCTGGTTAGCGCGGGCCAGCCCATCGCAATGGCTCATCCGCGCGATCAGACTCGGCTATGCGATTCAGTTCGCGAAACGGCCTCCCAAGTTCACGGGTGTGTATTTCACCAGGGTCAGCCCTGCGTCCGCCCCTGTCTTGCGAGAGGAGATTGCTGTCCTCCTGGCGAAGGATGCAATCGAACCGGTCCCTCCAGCCGGGATGGAGAGCGGGTTTACAGCCCGCACTTCATCGTACCCAAAAAGAGCGGTGGGCTACGGCCAATCCTCGTTCTGCGCGTTTTGAACCGCTGGCTTCACAAGCTGCCATTCAGAATGCTTACGCAGAAGCGCACCCTCCGGAGCGTTCGTCCTCGGGATTGGTCTGCAGCATTAGACCTGAAGGACGCGTACTTTCATGTCTCCATACTTCCACGCCACCGTCAGTTTCCTGCGGTTTGCGTCTGAAGTCGAGTCTGGCGGTACAAGTCCTCCCCTTTTGGCTCTCTCTGTCTCCGCGGGTTTTCACCAAGCTCGCGGAGGGTGCCCCAGCTTCGGCTTGCGGGCATCCGCATACTCAATTATCTCAAGCGACTGGCTGATTTCAGCGCGCTCGCGGGATTAATTGATTACGCACAGAGACAGGGTGTTTTGGCACTTCGACCAATTGGGGTTTCAGGTCAACCGAGAAAAGAGCAGCCTCGCCCCCGTGCAGAGCAACTCTTTTCTCGGGTTGGAGCTGGACTCGATCACCATGACTGATGCTGGCCTGTCTGAGAGAGTTTGATAGGAATATGTGGTCCCACTGATATTATTTCAGAGGCTCCTGGAGCATATGACATCCGCAGCCGCGGTCTCGCCGCTCGGATGCTCCATATGAGACCACTTCAGCATTTGCTTCACGATCGGGTCCCTAGACGCGCATGGCACGCGAGCGCGCACCGGGTGACTGTCACTCCGCTGTGTCGCCGCACCCTCAGCCTCTGGATGGACCCTGTGTTCTACTCTAGAACAAGCGTCCAGGCATGTCGTCGTTTGACGGATGCTTCCAGTTCGCGCTGGGGGGCTGTGTGTTGCGGGCATGCAGCTGTGGTTCCGTGGTAGGAAGCTGGTTGCATTGGCATCTTAACTGCCTGGAGCTGTTGGCAGTGTATCTCACGCTGCACCGTTTTTTACCGGTGTTAGAAGGGAAACACGTGCTGGTCAGGACGAACAGCACGGTGGCGATGGTGTATATCAACCGCAAGGGAGATATTCGCTGTCGCCGCATGTCTCAGCTCGCTCGCCGTCTGCTCCCCCGGAGTCATACGCGGCGCAATCGCTGCATTCCATTTTTTCCCCGCCGAGCTCAACCGTGCAGCCGCTGCGCTCTCACGGCAGTTTGCCTGGGAGAATGGAGACTCCACCCCTGACTGTCCAGCTGTTATGGGTGCGTTCTGCGCACTGGCTACACAGCTGGCCCCGGGGCGTGCGTAATACGCATTTCTCCAGTGAGCCTACTCGCACAGATGCTGTGTAAAGTCAGGGAGGACGAGGAACAGGTCTATGCATTGCGCCTCTCAGGCTCAATCAAACCTGTATTCTAGCTCTCTCCTCGTGATGGCCCCTCCCTGGCATGTCCCCTGGAAGAAACTTCTTCTTTGGGGACAGGCACCGTTTGGCACCCGCGCCCAGTTCTATGGACATCACGTGTGGCCCATAGATGGAGCGCGGAGGACTTAGGTGACCTACCGTTAGGTGGTTAACACCATCACTCAGGCCTAGAGCACCCTCTATGAGGCATGCCTATGCCCTGATGTGGAGTCTATTCGCTGTGTGGTGTACTTCTCTCCGAGAAGGAAACCCCAAACATGCCAGATCAGTGTGATGCTATCCTCCTTCAGTTGGCTGGAGCCAAGGCTGTCCCCTCCGCACTGAGGGGTTGGCGTGGCGATCATCCCCGCTCTGAGGATGCGGCGATGGCGACGCGCTGGGAAAGCATCGCCTCATCATCCAGTCCCCAGAGGCGCGAGACGTGGATATATATCCTGTCCCCTCTCTTACCCATTTGAAGATCTCTCTTAGGAGAGGTCTGCTCGATCACTCGACTCAGTATCTATATGATTTCTGTCCAGGTAGACAGCTCTGCTGGTTGCGTTGGCATCGGTCAAATGGGCGGGTATCTGGAGGCATTTTCGGTCAGCGAAATGTGCCAGCGTTTTGGGCCGGCCCACTCTCACGTTTACCTGAGACCCCGGCCCACCTAGGTGCCCTAGGTTCCTACAGCGCTCGTTTAAACTATGTAGTGAACCTGCAAGCGCTGCCCACGGAGGAGGCAGACCCAGCCCCTTATTGCTGTGTCCTGTTCGCGCTTTGCTTATTATACGGACCGTACTCAGAGCTTAGATCCTCTGAGCAGCTCTTTATCTGTTACGGTGATCGGCAGAAGGGAAGTGCTGTATCTAAACAGAGGTTGGCCCACTGAACAGTGAATGCCATCTCCCTCGCTCATCGAGCTAGGGCGAGCCGTGTCCCCCAGGAGGAGCGCGCTCCACTCGGAGCGCGCATCCTTTTGGGCGTTAGCACGCGGCGCCTCTCTAACAGACATTGTAGAGCTGCGGGCTGGGCGACACCTGAACATTTGTGAGATTTATCTTCGAGTGAACTGATTTCCTCACGAGCGGTGAATGAGGAAATTCGGTTAGGTGTTGTAAAACGCTTGCTGCACCTTTCTCTCTAACACAGAGATACGTGCGCTTTTCTCGCTTTGTCAGTTGAGTTCCCCACTCGGCGAACCCTGCAGTTCCTCCGAGGCCCCCAGCATCTGACTCAGCGGAGCAGTCAAATGTTGGCCCATTACGTTGTAGGTATGCCCGCTGGTCATCCCGCGTTCTGGGTATAGGTGCCTGCTATGTGCGATCCCCGCTGGCGATCCCATACGCTCACTCAGCCACGATGTAGTCCCCCCTCCTAGGCGGGCTCGTGTCTTCCCTCCCCGCTAACCACCTCTTCGTATGTGCACTCCCCCTTCTCAGGGCTAGTCCATACGCTGTTTGCCACCAGGTCTCCCCCTCCGGGCAGCAGGTGGCCTCCGCAGCGTCCTCCCTATCGGGACTGAACGCTTTCCCAACGTACTGTCGTATTAAAAATTCCTAGAAACTAACTAGGTGTATTTTTACGACTCCCCGAAAAATATATCTAAACCAGAAAAGGTAAGTAAGGTAAGTAAGGGCCAGGGGACACGTTGGAGGACTGTGTCTCCAGCGATGCAGGTGCGCTCGTACTGCTGCGTGGCGCGCCCCTCACTGGAGACATGGTAAGGTTCTTTCGTTGTGGCGCTTTCCATAAATTTCCCCATAGTGGAAGTTTTTCCACATAGCATTGAAGTTCCCCTCCCGAAGGGGAACGCTCTGGTTACTAAAGTAACCCTCGTTCCCCGAGGGGGGGAACGGAAATGCTATGTTCCTTCGCCACAACGATTGTCCCTTAGCTGTTGAGTGTGAAAGCCTCTTCAGCTAGAAAAGGATGTCGTTGCTGAGCACATGCTAGCCTTTTATGCCAGGCTGATTGTCATTCAAGACAGCTGTGCACGCTGACGCCGCCAACTCATTGGCATTTCATTGGCCCGTTTTTATACTCTTTCAGATGATTGGATTCTGACGAAATCCCCATAGTGGAAGTTTTTCCACATAGCATTGAAGTTCCCCCCCCTCGGGGAACGAGGGTTACTTTAGTAACCAGAGCGTTTTTTATTGCTAGCTAGTTTTAACTGTGTAAAATTAAGACTTGAAGGATTTCTGATTGGAAATATCCAAAATGCATTCCTACCACATACATTTTAGTGGTCAGTGGGTCATTTTGTCCCAAATTTGGGCAAAAAAATTAACTAACCAAACCACTGGGTTAATCTTTTATTAAAAATGGTATCTCATGACTGGGTTTGTCTATATTTGACCCAACAAAAAACACATTTATTTTAGAAACTACTTCAAAAAAATGCAATAATGATTCCCAGTTTTGATAGCGGTAATATCTCACACTATTGGCTCCCTAGAGTTTTGTTACTTTTTAACAACAAACCAAAATAGAGTGAGGGTTTTTACATAAGATTTGAAAGCCTTAAAGTTGGGAAAGACATTTAATAATAAAAACAACCAAACTGCAGTTTTGTTCTGAGTTTAAACACTTATTATTAGCCACAATTTATTAAAAAATCTATAGAATCTTATACATTCATCACTGTTAACAATTTCCTGTAGAATCTACAGTAACTTACTGTACCGTGGTGATGTAAATGTAAATACAATATTTTTTGCTGTGTTTACAGTATTGTATATCTTTACTGTAAAATATACAGTAATATTTTGAAATACCGTAAAGTAACATACTGTACAAACTGACCTACAGTAAAAAACAGTTCAAATTACAGGAAAATACTGTGTCATTTACAAAAATCTTTAACAATATTGTTGAGGTTTTCACAGAACTTTTAATTATGTTTTTGTCTTTCATATCTCGTCTTTGCTGTAAAATTAGATTCAGGCCAACCGTTCAATCTTTTCTAATGACAAATAAGTCATGCAGCTGTCAGTTTTTTTTGTCATGCTCTGATTGGTATTCTCCTTTTGCTCGATCAATTGAGACTAACCAAATACATGGATCAATTCTGCTCCTTTTAAATAGCACAATTATTCCCAGTGTTGGATCTGCACAGATGACCACAGCGCTAACCTTTCATCTTCAAAGATACGGCTGGAGTCTGGCTGATGTTAGCGGCTAATTTGTGATATTCTGAATACTTTAATTAAACGTGACACATTGAATAGCTGAATCAACGGAGTGAGTTCATTTATATGCTGCAACAGAATTTCAGTCTCGCTTCCATTTCTTGGGGAAAAATTGGCAACATCTGAATAAAAGAGTTATGAATCAAACAAAGTGTCAGTTTTAATGTTTCAGATTAATTTCCCTGAATTTAGCTCCCCTATTTGTTTTTCCCAATTTCTGTTTAATGAAGAGAAGATTTCTTCAACACATTTCTAAACATAATAGTTTTAATAACTCATTTCTAATAACTGATTTATTTTATCTTTGCCATGATGACAGTAAATAATATTTGATTAGATATTTTTCAAGACACTTCTATACAGCTTAAAGTGACATTTAAAGGCTTAACTGGGTTAATTAGATTAACTAGGCAGGTTAGGGTAATTAGGCAAGTCATAATAATAATAATAATAATAATAATAATAATAATAATAATTCGGACTTCAACTGTACATTAGATTAGTCAGTACTGAAGCCAAATCTGGGGCTTGTCTAACAAAATAACTTACGATAACGGTCCAAAAACTAGTGCAGCCAAATTTATATGTTAAATAAAAATATTAAATACAAATTTTAAAAAAAGAAGATGTTTCTGAGTGATGGGTTGCAGCTGGAAGGACATCCGCTGCGTAAAACATATGCTGGATAAGTTGGCGGTTCATTCCACTGTGGCGACCCCAGATTAATAAAGGGACTAAGCCGAAAAGAAAATAAATGAATGAATGAAGAAAAAACATTGCATGGTATGTATAGACAGATTTCTATATGACTTAATTAAAAAGTAATTCTTAATTTCTTAATTATATTTGTACTGTACTGTTGTAATATATACAGTTGAAGTCAGAATTATTAGCCCCCCTGTTTATTTTTTTCCCCAATTTCTGTTTAACGGAGAGAAGATTGTTTCAACACATTTCTAAACATAATAGTTTTAATAACTCATCTCTAATAACTGATTTATTTTATCTTTGTCATGATGACAGTAAATAATATTTGACTAGATATTTTTCAAGACACTTCTATACAGCTTAAAGTGACATTTAAAGGCTTAACTAAGTCATAATAATAATAATAATAATAATAATAATAATAATAATAATAATAATAATAATAATAATAATTCGGACTTCAACTGTACATTAGATTAGTCAGTACTGAAGCCAAATCTGGGGCTTTTCTAATAAAATAACTTATGATAACAGTCCAAAAACTAGTGCAGCCAAATTTATATGCAATATAAAAATATTAAATACAAATTTAAAAAAAGAGGAAAAATCAAGAAAAGCAAAGAAATTGTAACAATTTACTTGAAAGTTTGTAGGTTGTAAAATTTTTTTTTTTTGGCAATATTTTGCTTGAATTTAATTGTGTTATCTTTCAATTTCTAAATATGTTTGGTGACCAAAATATATTCTTTTAATAATAATTATAATAATAATTCCTTACATTTATATAGCACTTTTCTGAACACTCAAAGCGCTTTACACACTGTGGGGAATGTCCTCATCCACCACCAGTGTGCAGCATCCACCTGGATGACACGACGGCAGCCATATTGTGTGTGGAGAGGAGACAGAATTATGAAGCCAATTATGATATGGGGATGGTTAGGAGGCATACTAATGAATAATACCAATGAATAATGTAATATAATATAATATAATATAATATAATATAATATAATATAATATAATATAATAAAATATAATATAATATAATATAATATAATAAAATATAATATAAATTCATTTTCTTTTTTGGTCTTTTTATTAATCTGGGGTCGCCACAGCGGAATGAACTGCCAACTTATCCAGCATATTTTTACGCAGCGGATGCCCTTCCAGCTGCAACCCAACACTGGGAAACACCCATACACTCTTGCATTCACACCCATACACTATGGCCAATTTAGTTTATTCAATTCACCTATAGCGCATGTGTTTGGACTGTGGGGGAAACCGAAGCACCCAGAGGAAACCCACGCCAACACAGGGAGAACATGCAAACTCCACACAGAAATGTCAACTGACCCAGCAGAGGCTCGAACCAGCAACCTTCTTGCTGTGAGCCGACAGTGCTACCCACTGCACCACCCTGACACCCTATAATATATAAGTTTATTTACATTTGAAAAATTACTGTTTTAACCCAAAGCTAAGAAACACCACAAGCCACTTGAATATACTGTCTTTTATACAGTATGTCTGCAGGCACTAACCACACTTTGTCCAAAGATTTTTACAATTCCCATTATTTGTCAGACTGTGTGCTTTTGTCACCTTCCCTAGGCTGTTTCTTGTTTGGCAAAGGTCTGTGTAGATGTGGAGGACATGAAGCCTCGGCATACGCGACACAGATGCTTTGAAATGCTCAGTGGATATGCTTTGAAAGTGCTCGTATCAAAGGTAAACTGACTGAGATCATTCAAGCTCTAAATTGCACTGGCAGTTTTCTGAGTCCCATCAGCTCTTGAATCCAAGAGGAACTCTCACAGGGACTTGAGGAATGACAGCAATGAATGTAAAGAACTTTATAGTGAGTTTTTAGATATTATTCTATGATTTTTATTTTATTTAGCATGCTACTGTAACTTCTTAAACATTGATTTATTGGAATAATAAACAACTTTCTGCTTAATGTCATGTTATGAATAAGCATTCAGCCTAATCGTATGAGTTTAATACTTTTGAGATCACACTCGAATAGGAACACTCAACAAGAAGAAAATTCAAGGCATTCCACCTTTGAAAGCCATTTCTTTGAATTAGATTTTCTACTAATGTAGTAAGACAGCCATATGAAAAGACCAAAATTGGTGCACGCCTAATTCATGATGTAAACTACATACAGGCAAACAGATTTGCTGAATATATGAACGCAAAATGGTAAACTGAATGATAAAGAATGAAAACTATTTTCCCCGAATGAATCATATAGGTGAGCATTTCTCAATCCTGGTCCTTGCACCCCACCGATCAGCATATTTTGTATGTCTCAATTTTATTTAACCCCACTGATAACCAGCTTGATAGAAGAGCTCCAAGCATGAGCGGTGTTCTGATTGACATGTTCCCTATATGCAGTGTGCATTCTTCCCTAGTCCCTTCTCCTTCACTGAGCTCTACTGGAGCACGAGACGCCTTTATATCACTTTGAAACATTTGTTGATGGATTTACACAAAAGCGCTGCCTAAAGTGTCTTACTAGAGAAGCGTGAAGTGTGACATAATAAATAAATACAATATAAATTCATATATCACACACTAAAATGGCATTTGAATAAAACGAGCTC
>LR812532.1:56407331-56512331 GCA_903798195.1 Danio kyathit | reverse complement strand
CATTACCTTGTTCCCAGAGTAGGAGGTAGGAGGGAGAGAGGAAAAAAAAAGATAAAGAAAATAAGATAAAGTCTGTCTTGTCAGCGGGAGGCAGGTGGATCTGAGCGGCTGGTTATCTGGCGAAATCGCTTTCTTTGTCTCTAGCATGAACTTGCCAAACCCTTCAGGCCTTTAACAGGTAAAGCAGTTTTAGTTCAGCATGACTCACCAGCTGCCATTCTGCATTTAGATCCTCCACCGAAAGAGAAAGAGAGAAAGAGAGAGCGCAGGTGTGTGACTTAATGAGGTTTTACACAGGCCAGCTATGTCTTGGGTTGTGTGGTTATTTTCTTCCTGGCTTAAATCAACACGAAACTGTGATTTAAATATGAATTTAGCAATCAGGCTTAATGGGATATTTCACCCAGAAATGAAAATTCTGTCATCATTTACTCACCCTTCACTTGTTCAAATCCTGGTAGCTGACACTCATTGTATACCTTAGCAATATTTTCCTACTATGGAAGTCAATTGGGTTTCAGCAACTGGCATTCTTCAAAATAGGGCTGCATGATATTGGAAAAATCTGATATTGCAATATTTTATTTTTCTGCGATAAATATTGCAATATGAATACAGTGTATGTATCTTGTTTCACAAGATGGTTTGAATAGCTCTATTTGATGGTCATTTATGGAGTCTAACAATATTCAGGTACAGAAATTAAATAATAACAATGCAAAAAAGGCTTTTCTTACTTTGATTTGTCTTGTTTCAAGTCCAAATATCTAACAAAAATCTTAGATCAAGTAAAAATATTGTTTTGTTTTTTACAATGTTGGAGAAAGTTACTTTTGAACATTAACAATATTAAGTTCATTCATTCATTCATTTTCTTGTCGGCTTTGTCCCTTTCGGGGTCGCCACAGCGGAATGAACCGCCAACTTATCCAGCACGATTTTACGCAGCGGATGCCCTTCCAGCCGCAACCCATCTCTGGGAACTTCCACACACACATTTATACTCATACACTATGGACAATTTAGCTTACCCAATTCACCTGTACTGCATGTCTTTGGACTGTGGGGGAAACCGGAGCACCCGGAGGAAACCCACGCAAACGCAGGGAGAACATGCAAACTCCACACAGAAACGCCAACTGACCCAGCCCAGCCGAGGTTCGAACCTGCGACCCAGCGACGTTCTTGCTGTGAGGCAACAGCACTACCTACTGCGCCACTGCGTTGCCCAATATTAAGTTACTCCCCATAAAAATAACTAGTTGCGTTACTTTTTAGTAAGTAATGTGTTACGTTAATTTTGCTTTACTTTTTATTACCTGGCTGAGGCTTGATCTCTTTCAGAACGTGTGTCTATAAGTGTGAATGTCTCTCCGGTAGTGATAATCTGCCAATAATGTTTGGCATTAGACTACTTCTCCACAAACAAGGAGAGGGAGAAAATCACAAGACATCGTCTCAGAAAAGTAATTCCAGAAATGTCATTTTGCACGATATTGGCATCAAATTCAAAACATATACTCAGGAGATGGGTGACTTTTGACCTATTACTTTTTTTGTATTGCTCCAGGACTAATTTCATATATTTGTTTATGAAATAATATAAGGTTTAGTGCGGTGCAATTTTTTTTACATTACTTAAGCTTCCATAACTTTTTTTTAATTTTGAGCATTATAAAGTCATTATAAATTAGGGAAAGACGGACACCGATATAGTCTCAGAAAACTTTTTATAGAAATCTTATTTTGCATGCTATCTTAATCAAATTTGAAATATAAACTGATGAAACACTTGGCTTTCAAGGCATTTTTTTCTAGGACATTACATTAATGTTTTCCTGTGTTTGTACATGGAAAAACAAATATTGAACACAATACAATTTTTTTTTTCATAATGTACAACTTTTTATATTTTTGAGCATGAAACTTTCCCTTTTACCACAGTAAAGCCCAAAGTGTCTTCTTTCCAATGATACCTAATTTATGTTTGTTAGTTAGGTATAAATCCCCAAAAGTGAGTGCTGGCTTACAGTGTTGGGGAAAGTTTCTTTAGAAAGTAATTATTATAATATTGAGTTACTCCCAAAAACTAGTTGCGTTACTTTTGCATTACTTTTCATTACCTGGCTGAGGCTTGATCTCTTTCAGAAATTGTTTTGTTTTTCTTTCTTTTTTAATAGAGGAGTTTTGCAATTAACAACACACTGTATAACCTTAAAAAAAAAAACATAAAAATTATTTTAGTATTATTCAATAAGTACTAATATTTAGTATTATCTAAGAACTTCCTGACCCCAGAGCTCTAAATGCCGGATATAGATTATTGAAAGTTTAAAGCAATGTGTTTGCTACTTTTGTACTATGTGAAGTTTATTTATAAACTAATTTCGAGAGGATCACATGCTTATGATTGCTTGCAGCCGGCCCCGCAATATTAAATTTATGATTTACCAATCAGACGATTCCTAAGCCATTATAAATACCCTATAGTTTCATATGACAGCCATCTTCGTTTTGAAGAATCCCCCTTCCACCCCTACTCCTCCTCCTTTCCTAGATGGTGGCACAGTGGCCGAGTGGTTAGCACTGTTGCCTCACAGCAAGAACGTCGCTGGTTCTAGTCCTTACCAAGCCAGCCAACGTTTCTGTTCCGAGTTTACACGTTCTCCCCGTGCTCATGTGGGTGTCCCCCGGGCTCCCACAGTCCAAAATCATGCAACTTAAGTTAATTGACTAATCCAAATCGGCACCATAGACATGCTCCTAGTAAGTAGTTATCTCTTAAGAGCAATCACTATCTGTTTATTAGCTACTACAGCAGGGGAGTTCTCGAGATCTACCTGAGCTCAAACTCCTCTCTCACCTTGCAAACGGGAGGGAGCCCCGGGCTCGAGGATCTTATGAGCTCAGGGCTCTGTCCCGGGACAGCATGCCAAACAAGCTTTATAATCAATCATCAGCTAAGTGTGAACTCTTGAAATGTCTTAAGTAAAATCACTGTCCATTGAGACCATAATCAAATAAAAATTAAACATATTAAAATAAACACATTCTCTCATTGGCTGTGCTGTTTTGTGACTAATTTTTATTCAGCAATTTATTTTTTAAAAGCTAATTAATTAAAAAAAAAAACTCATTATATTTTCAAAAAAAGTAACTAAAATATTATTACTAATTTATAAAAATAATGTGTTACTTTACACATTACTTATTATTATTACAATAAGTATTATAATATTATTATGAACTCGCGTTACTTGTAATGCATTACCCCTAACACTGGTTTTCAACTTCAGAAAAATTAAGGCAAAATTAAGAATTTTTCCTTAAAACAAGCATAATTATCTGCCAGTGGAGTAAAATAATCTTGTTTTGCTTTAAAATGTAGATATTTGGACTAGAAAACTTAAAAAAAAAAACTTTTAAAAAACAACATTCATTCATTTTCTTTTTGGCTTAGTCCCTTTATTAATTAGGGGTCGCCACAGCTGAATGAACCGCCAACTTATCCAGCATATGTTTTATGCAGCGGATGCCCTTACAGCTGCAACCCATCACTGGGAAACCCCCATACACTCATTCACACACATACATTAGGGACAATTTTAGCTTATCCAATTCACCTGTACCGCATGTCTTTGGACTGTGGGGGAAACTGGAGCACGTGAATGCGGGGAGAACATGCAAACTCCACACAGAAATGCCAACTGACCCAGCCGAGGCTCAAACCAATGACCTTTTTGCTGTGAGGCGACTACACTACCTACTGCGCCACTGCGTCCCCTCTTAAAAAACTTTAAAAATATATATTTTTTCTTTTGCATGAATCGTATAAATTCTATATAAATACAGTAATTAAATAAAATTCTTTAGCTCCTCGTCAACTATAATTCAGACTCGACATTGCATATCTTGCAGTGTGACAACTGCAGATGCAAACATTGCGATATCAATGCTGAAACGATATATTGTGCAGCCCTACTTCAATAGAAGAAAGAAAATCATAAAAGGATTAAAACAGGGCTGCACGATATTGGAAAAATCAGACATTGTGATATTTTATTTTTGTGATATAATGCATCTATACAACTTTACCAAATGACTGAATAGCACTATTTTGTAAGAATTTATAGTCACACTTTATATTAATGTTAATGCTGGGTCATTGCTGTGTGGAGTTTGCATGTTCTCCCCGTGTTGGCGTGGGTTTCCTCCGGGTGCTCCGGTTTCCCCCACAGTCCAAACACATGCGCTTTAGGTGAATTGAATAACTAAATTGGCCGTAGTGTATGAGTGTGAGTATGAATGGGTGTTTCCCAGTACTCATGCATGTGCTGAGTAAAACATATTCTGGAATAGTTGGCAGTTCATTCCGCTGTGGCAACTTCTGAAATAGAGACTAAGATGAAGGAAAATGAATGAACTTGCTGCATAGCTTTTCCAAGTTGACTTAAATCGAGTCAACTACAGTAGTTGGGTTAAGAGTTGAGTCAACCCAAAAAAAGATGTGCAGCAAGTTACCTTACTATTTTGCCTTACTTTTAGTTATTTATTTTTTACAGTAAATAAATGATATGTTCATTTTTGGGTGAACTATTCCTTTAAGGATCCATCAGCATGGAATATGTAGGCTTACAACAACTATTACCAATCATTTTTAATGTGGCCAACAGTGATTAAAGTGATACTACATTGACTCACAGCATTTTTAAAGTGAAATGTCCAGTGAGTGGTGATAAAACGTGTGTTCAGTATTTTATTTTTTTTCAGAAACAGGTCAAAGTGAATGTGGCAGGGTTTTACAACACTGGTTAATGTGGAAATCAAATGGAAGATAAGTGGTAATAAAAGGTTAATGCTCTGTTGCTTTTGAAAATTACATACATTTAATCTTACCCCAAACCTAACCAACAGCGGAACAGAAGAAACAGCAAATTATTTACATGGCTTATATTCAGGAGTTCACCCTTAGCTGATGATTGATATGAAAGTGTATTTGACATGCTGTCCCAGGAGAGAGCCCTGAGCTCAAAAGATCCTCGAGCCCTGAACTCCCTCTCGATGGAAGGGTGAGAGGGGAGTTTGAACTCGGATCGATCTCAAGAACTCCCCTGCTTATAAAGGGCAAATTATAAATTGCTATGGAAATGTACTGCTGACTCGTCTATAGTGCCAATTTTGGTTTGGTCAATTCACCTATGTCACATGTTTTTGGACCGTGGGAGGAAACCAGGGAACCTGGGGGAAACCCACGTGAGCACGGGGAGAACATGTAAACTCCGCACAGAAATGTTGGCTGGGCTGGTAGGTATTTGAACCAGTGATGTTTTTTCTGTGGGGCAACAGTGCTAACCACTGGGCCGCTGTGCCACCCTGTCTAGAAAGGGAGGAGTAGGGGTGGAAGGGGTTTTCAAAACGAAGATACTAATATAAGAAACTCTGTTTATTTATGGTGGGTTAGGAATTGACTGATTGGTGGATCATGTATTAGCTAATGCGAGACCAGCCATGATCGATCATAAGCACACACTCCTCTCAAAATTAGTTTATAAATAAATTTCACTTATTGAGCCAAGCCCTTCCCATCAGAGATAGTGAGCTATTGAAGAAAGTTTGTACATCAGAAAAGCTATATTGATACAGATAAATAAAAAAATGTATTAGACTAATTTAGTATTAGAACTCTACAGAAGTCTTCGTTAATTCACAATCTGCCCCATATTCACAATTTGCATGGAAATAAATATAAGCTGCACATGTTTTACTGCATTTAGTGTTCAGGAGCAAATTGTACAAATAAGTATTTATATGGAGCTTTCAAAAATGCTGGTAGAGGATAACCCATATATTTAAATGAATTCACTAATTATATTATAGCAAATTATGAATGATACACTGTAAAAAATATCTATAAATTAGCAGTTTTCTGTATTTTGTGATTGCTGTTTTTATTTTTCCCTTTTTATTTATGCTTTTGAACTGCATTATGGGACCGTGGGAACAACTTTTAACCATGAAAAGTTGGAAAAGCGACTTTTTAAACATTTGTAATAGTTTAAAGTGCTATATTGTCTGGGTTGGTGTTGTATAATTCACTACAAAACCCTTGTAATGAACTGCCAGTACATTTTCTGTCATTTTACAAACTTATTTCTCTCTATACTATTTCCTATACATTATATTATTTCAAACGACTAAAATGTCAATAAAAGTCACTTTGTTAAACTATAGAGGTGAATTTTCAACAAAGCAGAGATCAACATCCCATAATGCAATTCACAACTACAAATAATACACTATTATACTACTTATTTTACGCTATTACTGTATACGTTTATGAACAGCAGCTATGCTAATTATTCTCTTTATTCTCTATTTCCACCTGGGGATACTCATCCCGAGGGCCTCAGAATATGCAGCGCCACTGATGCGATCCAAGACCAGCGACGAGATGATCCCAGGGTTTTTATAATCCTGGACCAGGCCGTATCCTGAGCAGCTGCTGTGGTGGTCATGGTGGAGTGGAGAGTATGAGACTGATTCCTGTGATGCTCCAAGGACAGACAAGTCTTCGCTGAGGTCCAGCATTCTCCAGCCTCCGGTGCCTAGACTGCAGCTCTGCACAAGATGTTTGGCCATGGGAGAAATGGTCGTGCCCAACTATGCCTGGTTTCTCTCAAGGTTTTTTAAATTCTTCACTTTCGCCTCAAGTTTTTTCCTCGCCACTGTCGCAACTGGCTTGCATGGTTCAGGATCTGTAGAGCTGCGCATCGATGAAATTGCTCTTAAGTGTTTGGACTCTCAGTAGTGATTATTAACCCACACTGAACTGAGCTAAACTGAACTGAACTTAAACTCTGAAAACTGAACTGACACCGTTTCAATTTACTATAATCTTCTATGTGAAGCTGCTTTGACACAATCTACATTGTAAAAGCGCTATACAAATAAAGATGAATTGAATTAAATTGAATAAACTGAAAACACTTATGAATCACAAAATACAGAAACTGTTAATTAACAGATTTTTTTTTTACATTTTACTATTCATATTATTACTATTAATAATAATCTTTACCATTTACTCAAAAACCTTTACAATTAAAAACATCATAAAAATTGGATTTTAAGATTAGTTACTACATATACTTTACAAAGTAGGGCTGCACTACATCCGATATATATATATATTGTGATATAGCAATGTAAATATGTATTTGTGGGGAGAGTCTAACAGTATTAGGTTACAGAAATTCAATAATCAAATGTAAAGCATTGCATAGTCTTTATCTTATACATAATTCAATGAGTATTTTAAAATTTCTTTATGTTCTATTAAAATGCTTTAAACTCTTATAGTACCAGTTTCACAAACAGGGCTTAGATTAAGCCAAGACTAGGCCTTAGTTAAATTAGACTATTTAAGCCACATTTATAAAAATGGCCTTAGAAAAATATATTACTGGTGTGCACCTGGAGACAAAAAATGACACTGATGTATTTTAAGACATCTCACTGCAAGATATTTTGAGTTGAGACAGCTCAAACATGCAATTTAATCTTGACTAGCCTTAAACCTTGTTTGTGAAACCGGGGGATAATGTTCACATATAGGCCTTAAAAACAGATGGAAATTTCTTAACTTTTACTCTATAATGGTTACCACAAATGTGTTGTGACCTGTGGATTCTGGCCAACTATAATCCCAACTCAACATTGCCTATCTTGCGATGTTACTATTGCAGACACACACATTGGGATATTGATGCCCAAACTATATATTGTCCAGTCCTATTACGAAGCAATCAAATATACAATGTTACGCCCCGTCTAGGGGTAAAGACGCAACATGAAAGGGAAGACTGCACACACAATGCTGCTTAAGAAAATATATAGAGATTTTATTTTCACAATGATTTTCTCAAACAAAATTTGTCTCCTTTTTTTTAACTTCAGGAGCTGACCAGACCAAAATAATACAAAACAATAAACAAATTCAAATTCCCTCTAAATTGCCTATTTTCAGCAAAATAAAACACACTTTCTTACCTAACCTCCTTGTCCACAAAAACAAACAAAAAAGAAGGTACAAAAGAAAATGTAGGGCTGGCTGACATGAAACTGATGCTTCGACAGTGTCGAGATCACAAAGCACAAGTGTTTTGAAACACTGCACCGAAGCATGAGCCGAAACAGCCAGGTCACGTGACTAAATTGTTTCAAAACACCTGGATTCAAAGCATCGATCATTTCAGTAGCGTTTCGAGACCTGGCGAATCTGCGTTTGACTGACAGGGTCAGGAAAAGCTTCTGTCTCATATAGCCTAGTGGTCTGTGCGCGTTACTGTGCTTCAAATGGCTTTTGGGTTCGAATCCCAACTTGTACAAATACTCTGAATTCATGATTTTATGCATTTCAATAATGTTACTGTTTTATGGTGTAGTCTAGATAGGATACAGCTGCGGATACGCCATCAATTTAGCATCATTTTTGTAACACTGTAAAAAAAATTATATTTTTACAGTACTGTAATGGTTGGGTTTAGAGTTTGGGTAGACGTTAATAAAATTCAATAAATGAGAAATTTAATGAATAATTAAGGGTGTCAAAATTAATTGTTTCTACGGTGCACCGCGATGCAGACGCGGACAATTCGGTATCGGTTCAGTAATAATCATAACCGTTTATTATGTACTGACGTCATTTATCTCATATGAGCAATTTTGCGGTAGCTTACTATGGCGAGGGAGGCGAGCGCGAGTATTTAAAATGCTTCAACTACTTAAAAACGCAGAAACTGTGCACAGTTCCACTGCTTGGGTGTTTTCTGGACAGTCTTTCACTGACACTTACAGCAGAAGCCCCTATTTCACTGCGATTGAGAGAATGAAAGTAAACTCCATTTCTCTCTCTCTCTCACTGTGGCCCATTTGACCTGCTGGTCGTGACTTTTCCTCTCCTCTCGGCTGCTACAGCGAAACTTCTAGATACAGACACGAGTGCGTGTCTGCAGTTTTCTCCACCGTGTCTATCATGGATCAGCTGTGATCGCCGCTACAGTTTATCAGTGTCACTCATCTGTAAAGGGCGCCAGCGCCAATCGCAGCCCTTTCTGTTGAGCGAGTGACCAAGACAAGGCTCAGAGAGCGAGCGGGATATTTATATTTGTTTATTTGCTATAAATGCTCGTGTTGTTTAAAGGTACAGTTTATATATCTTACTGTTTGTAATGCATGACAAAATTGTTTTACAAATAGTAAATATAAATATATTTATACATTTTAAAACAAGAACTGTTGTGCTGTGAAGAAAATATAACACTGTGTATGGAAAGCATCGTCAATGCACTGTGATGCTATAATATATCGAATTGAACCGAATCGATGGCATGATAATCGTAACCGAACCGAATCGTGAGACCAGTGTAGGTTCACACCTCTATGAATAACATAAATAATTCTTCGCCGTGTCTGATCTAGCAACAAAACCGTGTCTGATCTAGCAACAACCCTGTTTTATGACCAAAACAAGACATATTTACACAAAATGTTTATTCGGATGTCAGACCAATGTTGAAACAAAACGATACAAGAACAAAGCATTTCAAACTGATATTATGCATTTCAAAATAGCTGTGTCAGCCTGGTGTCGAACCCACTATCCCTGCATGTTAGTAAGGAACTCTCACCGCTCCACTATATCACTTGATGGTTCAACTCTACAAAGTGAGGTTTAATACCTCAATTTGCTCAACTGGTTCACTGCTGAAGTTGTTCCAGTGCAATACATAAAAAATGACCTGCTGCTGTCATGATGATCGATCACATGGCGTGATCATTTATTTATTTGTTTATTTATTGCAATAACAACAAAATATTTACAGTACAAAAAAAAAAAAAAAACAGAATACAGTCTCTACAAACTATAGTTCATTTTTAAACAAGGGAATTAAGTTTAAGCATCAGTCTTTGGGCTACTAGATGTTGAATGGTATGTCAATACTGTTCCAGTGCTTGTTTGAATATGCTAAAAAGAGTTTACATTTATTTACATTTATAGATATAAAACTTTCTAATATATATTAGTGTAAAACCCAAAAACAAGGTGTTTTGATTAAGTCTTAAACAATGATTATTTTGGATAATAAAAACATTTTTTAAAAAGCACTTTAATCTATAGAGATTAAACAAAAAGACCACAATAAATGAGCTACACTTAATAGAAAATACCCTGAAAGAGCAGGTACATCAATGACATTTTTAACATTTCTGCATAAACGGCTTAACAGGAAATAAAATATTTTATAATCATGTATTTTTATATTTAATACAATATTTTTGACTTAATTTGTTAAGAAATCTTCATAGGGGTGTCAGGATCAACGATGATAATCATTTTAGTCTGTAAGACTTATTTGAGTTAATATTTGGTCATTCACTAAAAGGTATAATACAGTAGTCTGTATAAAAAAGGCCGAATAAACCTGTTCAAACAATCTAGACATTATGAACAAATTATTTACAAAAGATGATACTGCAGTAAAATATCTGCAGTCTTTTAATAAGCATGATGTGTACAAGATAGAGAGGGTATGAACAGTTAATTGTTTGTTTTAAAAATTGTGAATCGGATTTTGTGCAGTAATAAACCCGAAACAGGTGGTTGTTGTCATGCTGTGAACTCGGCCAATCGTGTAACATCAGTGTCGTCATCACAGCTCCAGCAGGCGCTCTTCAGACGCTGCGCGGGCTGACTCAATCGTCTGATCTCGGAGCGCTATCGCTAGACTTTGATGCCATATGTGACAGTCACATGGCGTCAGCGCAGCATCAATCCAGCCAAAATTTCTAACCGGCATGCACCGCTTTAAGACAGATTTCGATCGGTCTGCGCAGTGCTGCATGAAGTCGAACACACCTAGTGTTTCATGAAGCCTCGCTTTGCCCACCACTAAGAAAATTGCGTCAAGCTCCCTACTTACTATGTACAAATATTTTCACTCAGCGAACAAATCCAGAGCAAAACAGCAGAGTAGTCAGTTAACAGGCAGAGGTCAGATTTTCAATGACAACCAAACAAGAACTAATGCACTAAATACTGTAACAGATTTTCCTCGGATGCATAAACAAACTCCAGCTCAATAAATCTCACTGACAAACACACAATTTCTTTCTATAATACATAAAGGGACATGACAACAAACAAATATTCATATTAAAATGATCAGCAGTACATCCACTTTTGGAAAACGCCCTGCTGTCATTCACGTTGGACACATTCATTTGGTCGGCCATATTAAAATACTGAAAATCTGTAAAAATTCCGTGAACCACTGCAAACCCTGTCTGCCATCTGTGCTGGATTCCCCAACAAAAGAAGGGATTTTCCTCACAAACAAGGCTGTAAAATACCAGCAAATCAGAGTATTAGTGGCACAAAGAGCATTTAGAGGTGGTTGGTAAAATATGAAGGGAGTTAAAAAATCCTCAGAGAAGATTTCTGGCAGTCATTTGCCCACACAGATGGAGACTTCTGGGAAAGGCACCTGAAGTGTAATGTGATTGGCTCCGGGCTCCTGTCTGGCAGCCTCCGCCCCTTAAAACCTTCTCCTGACCCTTCCAAACACGCAAACATTTCAAGAAATTGCAGATGCTGCCTGGAGTTGGAGAAATATTGAGGATCTGACTCATCTTGGACTGCTCTTTGCCTACTTTCAGATTGCTACAGTAATTACCTATGACACGATCAGACGGCTGCCACTGAAATAAGCCACACTGAATGTTAAGAGCCATCAGTCAATAGAGGAAAAACCCATTTTATAGCACATAAATCTGATATACAGTACACTATACTCTTTCAAAGATAATGCATATGGATGATATGCAAATAATCAAACTTAGGCCCAGATTTGATCTGGCATCAAGATGCATTTTCATCAGTTTGGATACAAGTGCACAACATTAAATACAGGTCCAAATTGGGTAAAAACAAACAAACAACAAAAACAACATAGCTTTTAGCATGTCCACTTTCAACCACAGCACAAATTAAGCTAATTTAAATGTGTAAAATCAATTAAGTGGATTGAACAAAACAATTAAAGGCCTGCTCACATTGGGAGATTTCAGCCACGATTTTGTCATCTGAGATTAATTTGGGAAATCCTAAAATATTCCTGAAATCCTAGGCTAAAATCTATGATCCCTGATCGTTGGTTTGACTTGTTCACAGATAGGAGCGTAATGCCCGTTTTGATCAGATTTTTCCTCCAGATGAAGTTCTGGCAGTGTCAGAAGATTTCAGACACTTCCCTGCAGTGTGACAACAGCTGCGATGAGCGTCCAAGAACTAATAGGAGCGCCAAATCTGATGACGCAATCCATGCAACAATTCAAATGACTGCGGGGAAATGTCAGAAAAGTTTTTTTTTCATCCTGTTTTTATTATTGAGTTGTGCTTTGTGCAAAATTGCCGCTACCGATAGTTTACGTTTGCTGTGCGTTATCATTTCAGAATGGGAGATAGTGAAAGTGTCATGGATGGATGTCAAACTCCGAGGGAGTTTTCTTCCATATTTGTTGTGTCTTCATTGTCGTTCAGTCTGTCATTCACGTACACTGAATTAACTATGACTGAGGCAGTGGCGTAGCGCAAAATGCGGGGGCCCCCCTGCAGGGGGGTGGGGGTGAGGCGCGAGTGGTACAAGCAATGGTTGTTCTAGACCAGAATGACTGGGGGGCCAGAATGTGCTTTTAGAGGGTACACTTTAACATACATCACAAACTACTTAATTATTCAAAGTCTTTTTTTGTAACTTTTTTTTAACTGACCCAGCCGGGGGCTCACATAGCAACCTGCTTGCTGTGAGGCGAACGTGCTACCCTCTGCGCCACCATGCAGCCCATACTCAAAATAATCTTCCTCGTTAATTTATTTGACAAGGAACTTTGTATTGTAGTGGATAACACATTTCTAACGTTCAAGTACATCAAGGCACATTTTACACCTGTAAACTTTGAAGTCAATTTTTTTGCCCTCCCATTAATTTAAAATAATGTTTTCCAAGTGATCTTTAACAAACCAAGGACATTTTTTTACAGTATTTCCTGTAAAAAAAGAAGTAATAATAAATAATAAGTCTTTTTCTTATAGTTTATTTCTTAAATAAAAGCAGTATTTTTATTTTTTAAAATACAATTTTAAGGTCAGTATTATTAGCTTCCTTAAGAAATATTTACTGTATATTTTTGATTGTCTACACAACAAACCAGTTATACTATAACTTGACTAATTATTCTAGCTGTGCTAGTGAACATAACCTAGTAAAGTCTTTAAATTACACTTTAATCTGAATACAACTATCTTGCAAAATAACTAGTAAAATATTTTGCACTGTCACCATGGGAAAGATAAAAAAAGTAGTTATAAGAAATTAGTTAGTTAAACTATTATGTTAAAAAAAACGTGTTGTAAAAAAAATCATGTGTTGAAGACTATATGTCAGTACTGACATCTAAAACGAATGAAGGCAAAACTATACAAGTAGAATATTACTTTCAACGTGACTGAAAACTAATTTGATCAATGTGTTACATCTGTTCTCCTGTACTTGCAGACTGTTTGTAAATTCAAGACTGCATTTCCTAACGTAAAACTATATACATTCAGCTTCTGATTAATAATACTGAGCCGAGGACTTCTTATATTAAAAGGTTTAAAATCGCTATTGAAAACAAAAGTCTAATATAATCAACAGTGGACATTTTGATAGTGTTTCACAACATGAACATGACTGAAGTTGAATCTTTTTATTACCCGTGTTAATTTGGGGGGTTAACTTCTGAATGCGGGGAACTATTGCGCACAGAGGGAGCGCGCGTGAAGGCAGAGAGAGGGAGTGCAACTGAGAGCGAATGCGCGCGACACCTAGAGCGTGCGAAAGAAGCTCCAGTCATTTCTCTGCAGTTTGCCGCCAATGGCTGATATCACTTCTCCGTGACGTTTTGACACAAAAATATCACGCGGGGCCCCTTATCACGCGGGGCCCCCCCGCGGTGCGTGCCCTGCAGGCCCGTCCGCTACGCCACTGAACTGAGGCTATTACCTAAGGGCCGTTCACATATCGCGTCTTTTGCACATGTAATTTACTCATCCTGAGGGCCCTAGAGACTATGCAGCGCCATTGATGCGATCCAAGACCTGTGAAGAGATCATCCCATGGTATCCATAATCCTGGACCAGGCTGTATCCCGAGCTGATGCTGTGGTGGTCATGGAGGAATGGAGGGCATGAGACTGATTCCTGAAAGACCACAGTGACAAACGAGTCCCCGCATTGATCCTGTAGGCCAGCGTGAATACCCGGCGATGCCCTACTCACATCTGCAGCTTCTCCACGATAGACATCCAGCGATCTTCAGCCTCCAGCATCTAGACTGCAGCTCCACACAGAAAGTTTGGCCAGAAGAATAATGGTCGTGCCCAACAGAGCCTGGTTTCTCTCGAGGTTTTTTTCTTCACTTCGTCAATTGGTGAAGTTTTTTTCCTCACCACTGTCGCTGCTGGCTTGCTTGGATCGGGACTTGTAGAGCTGCGCATCGATAGATTTGCTCTTCAGTGTTTGGACTTTCAACAGTGATTTTTAAACTTCAACTCTGAAATCTAGACACATGAATTGAAAGTTCATTATTAACAATGGAGGCACGTTGCTTGCGCACACATATTGGGAGTGACGCACTCACGCTTTTCAGGTGCACCTAGTTGAAAGAATGGCACAAGCGCACTACGAGTTACTTGACAAGAATTGACCGATCAGCTTCATACATTGTCTGGAATATACACAGCTCTACTCCAAACAGAAGAATACAAATGAAAATACCAAACAATTTTGTAATATAGTTGATCAAAAGAGCCTTTCAGACAGAGGTTCAGCAACCTTTGACTACACCTGTTTTCTTTAGGTATCTAAGGTGTGGCTTAGATTTATTCATTCATTTTCTTTTCGGCTTAGTCCCTTCATCGCCCCAGCGGAATGAACCGCCAACATATCCGGATGCCCTTCCAGCTGCAACCCATCACTGGGAAACATCCATACACACATTCACATCCATACACTACGGACAATTTAGCATACCCAATTTACCTGTACTTTGGACTTGTATGGGGAAACCAGAGCACCCGGAGGAAACACACGCGAACATGGGGAGAACATGCAAACTCCACACAGAAATGCCAACTGACCCAGCCGAGGCTCGAATCAGTGACCTTCTTGCTGTGAGGCGAACGTGCTACCCACTGCGCCACCGTGCAGCCCCAGCCTAGATTTGCATTAGACAAATACTATTTTTTTTATTTATTCTTATTTTTAATTAATTAATTTACTTATTTATTTATTGTTCTGTTATTTTCAGTGTAAAATTATTACTTATGTTTAAATGCCAAAACTTTTTTTTCACTTATTTTCAAGTCCAAAGAAAAATGGACTAGGAGAGAGTAGGTACGAAAGTAACATGGCACAAAAGTAACAAATCGATTTTCTCGAAGCCCTGACAACATTTGACTTCCAGGCTATTACAGCACATTCAGCATGCAGCCCTTGATGGAGCTGCCAAATACAAGCTGATTTCAGGACTGTGTCCTGCGGTTAGGTCCAAATTTCAGTTTTAAAGTGCAGAAAGTAAATTATTGTAGCGGTTTTTCTAATAATAAAAACTATTCCAAAATTGTAGAAAATTTGAACATATTGCATCGTTGGGTTGCTTTTGAAAAATTTAATGGAGCTGAAATTTAAAATGAAAATGCGGTTTAATATTTTTACAAAAATAAAGGACACAATATGTTTGCAGTTAACATTAACAAGGTCATATTCCGATATAGTTAAAATAAACAAGATTAAGCCAGTAAGTATCATTCTATAAGTATCAATCTAGCAAGTATCATTGTGTTACTTTTGACCCAGCCATGTGCTACAGTACTTTCGTACCTGCAACGTTTGTTTCAAGTTATATTTGAGCTGTTCTACATTGATATAAAATAATACCTGATTTTGATAGAACACTCTTGTGAGTTAGTAACCACTAGGCTTGCCACGATAGACGGTGTTGACGGTGTTACCGGTTTTAAGACGCAACACCGGTGACATCACTTTTTCACCGTGACACCGTGCCCTCATTTTTTTTAAGTATTCCTTTTTTTAATTCAATATTTATTTAAATTAAATGGAAAATATAATTCCAAATAATTTACTGAAGACGATAGCATGCATTAGGCTGTAGTTAAAATCTGAACATAGCTACATTGCTTCATATTTCATTTATCATGTGAGGAGAACAAGATGAGTCGAATTTACAGAAAGAGAATGGCGGAGGATTTAGTGTCAAAACGCAAAGCAAAAGCGCCTCATTTAAAAAATCCCACGACCATCATCTCACAGTGTTTAGTGATAAATAATCTTATTTTTTATTAAACTGAAAGTGATTGCCGCGCCACTGACAAGCCAACTGCAGAGAAACAAAGCAACCTCGCCGCAACCGCAGTGATCACTTTTTTCCGAAGTTCATCTGTTCTTTTGTGCACTTGAATATGATGAGTTTAATGTTAAAACAATCAATAATGAAAAGGCCGACAAGAGTGTATCCTGTGTGTGTGCGCGCGTCTTCACTGAAGTCTCTCTCTCCCAAAACCGAAAGTTGCTTTGTCTGTCTGGCAATATTTCGGCTTTTAATCGAATGAAAAGTTAATTTAGATGAGCCTATATTAAAAACTTGCAGTAAAGTAAATGTGACGTGCGGCCACACATCGAAACTGAGGTGTGATCTCATCTCTCTCTCTTGCTGTCATCCATGATAGACGACACACAAGTCAAGTCGCCTAATAATTATATTAATTTTAATAAAATGTAAACCAAAATAAACAATTCATTGCATTTTTCGTTTGATAAAAAATATACGAAAACGAAAAAAATCAAAGGATGGCTAGTTTGTATTCATGTGTTTTAATATTAATGAAAATATGCTTAGCCTATTTAAGCGTGGTTATATACACTACCAATAGGCAAGCCATTGAAAAAAAATATTTTACTGTGTACTGAGTTATAATGTATATTTTACAATAAAAACTAAATGTAGCATGTGTCGCTGTCATTTAAAACACGCAATTCATAACACACCCCACCAGAGCTATCTATAGTCTATCTGTAAACTTACAGGGAGGTGTTGGCCAAAAGTCATAGTTACTGCGCACCACGTTATTGAACTCCAATATCTCTGAGGGAGACGCGCGCGCGGTGACCGCACAGTGATCTTCAGCTCTGATGAGGCACTTTTATTTAGACTGTAGTAGATTTTTTACATAATGTTCCATTACTTAAAATTTCTTTCATTTTTTTTATTCATAGTTTATATATAAATTGAGTGCTAGCTTGTTTAGCTGTGATCATTATGCAAGGATCATATTTCATATTCGGTTTATTCTTCAGTAACCTATAGATTCGTTAATAATGTATTTTATAAACGGATTGTTTATAAGGACTAAGCTATTAATATATAATACATTAGGCTAAATAATACATAAGACATTGAAGTCAGCTAGGACAGCAAAAGACAACTAAAGTAGGTTCCCTCTGTTGGCAAAGGTAACCAAAAAGTATCTTTGCGTGTGCGCAACAAGCTGCGCACCCGAGAGAGTGTTCAACACGATGGGGAACATAGTGTGCCTCAAGATCCCATCAGAGATGGTCAACATGGGTTTCCTGGCAAAGACCATGTAGACTGCACTGTTAATAAAAAAAATGCAGTGTTTTTGTTTATTTTATTTTTTTTAAAGACTGCCGACCTGTCATTTTTGTAGCCTAATGTCATTTGGAAGTTTTTTTTTATATTTGTTTCTTGTTCATTCCTTTAATCTTATTTAAACTTTGTGCTATTTAATCACTTATCTTTTTATTTTATTTTCTTATTCGTTTTAAAAATATTCTAACATAAGTAATAAACGTTCTATGGTTGTTATTTGTTTGGTTCCAATTTTCAGTTTTTTTTTCAGCCTGTAGCATTGTTGTTGTTTTTTTCATTATGTTACTAAAAGTTCTGTGTTTAATAACAGTGATTTTTTGTAGTTTGACGCGAGTTGCCAATTCCCGAAAACTGAAAGTGAAAGTATAATACGCACGCATTTATAAGCTATTTAAAAGCAGAAAAAAAGAGGAAAAGAGGAAACGCCCACCCCCACGGTGATACCGGTATTACCGGTGTTGTCACATGTCGATTAACCGGTGGGGAAATTTCCTCATCGTCACAACCCTAGTAACCACAGCAAAAAATATATTTCTGCTAAAAACATTCTTTTAAGACCATTTTTTAAATGAAAAATAGTACTTCTCCGCTCTCCCCTATTGTTGTTGTTTTTTATTATTATTTTGTGCTGTTTTAATAAGTTACTGAGCAGCTATAAATAACACTAAAATATAAAGGAGTTTTCATTTGATTTTTCTAAACTAGTAGAAACTATTTTTGAAACTAATGAATGTATAAAAATTGTGAAATTGTGATTATTCCTCAGACTGTAATTGTACAACCAAAATCTATAATTGTTGCATCCCTACAAAAGACTCATTAAGACTCATTCATTCATACATTTTCTTTTCGGCTTAGTCCCTTTATTAATCCGGGGTCGCCCATGCCTGGGAAACATCCCCACACACTCATTCACACCCATACACTACGGACAATTTAGCCTACCCAATTCACCTGTACCACATGTCTTTGGACTGTGGGGGAAACCGGAGCACCTGGAGAAAACCCACATGAACGCAGGGAGAACATGCAAACTCCACACAGAAACGCCAACTGACCCAGCCAAGAGTCGAACCAGCGACCTTCTTGCTGTGAGGCGACAGCACTACCTACTGCGTCGCCCTCATTAAGACTCTCTGTCCTAATTCTTAAACGTTATGCGACATGTTGCACAAAAACAAGGTATTCATGCTGTTCATTCTGTTGCACCAAAACACACAAATTATGTTCAAAATTGTAGCTGCCATGCATATAATTTCCATTCATTTACTGTTCCATTCTGTCATAAGCCGCATTACATGGGTTTTCTCATTCAGTATCATCACACAGCGTGCTCCTGCAAAAGTGATGCAGAGCATGACGAAATAAAAGGGAAGAATCTTGACAAAATCCTTACTTAAGTGATCACAAGAGATGCATTTTAATGCATGCTAATACCAGACAGAAATGGTAATAAATCCCACATGAGCTTAGATCACTGAAAATGGATGTTAATACCAGGTAGAGTCAATTAAAGTGCCATATTTTATTAATAAAAAGTGCTGTTTGGGTGCATTTCATTTTTAAATATGTAAAAAAAAAACCTTTAAAAAACAACACACATGCTGTTACACTGAAGATCGCAGAAAATTCAGCTTTAAACCACATTATTACAATAAATATGTAAAATCTAAAATAATATTTAGTTGATTTATTTAATTAAAAGTGTTGTATGCAAGTTTTTGACTCTACACTGTTAAACCCAACTGTCAACTTTATCAAATGAAATGAATGTAGCTAACTCAAAATTTACTGAAAGTTAATTCTACTCATTTGAAAAGAGTTTTGAACTCAGTGATGAAGATAATGAGTTAATTAAATACCTCATTACTTCAACTTAAATGGAGTACGTTCACAGTACTCATATAGAGTATTTAACTCAAATGGTTTGTCGCAATCGGTTTCCTAAAACGGTTTGAGTTGCCTTAACTTATTGGGTATTACAGTACAGTTCTCTTCATTTATTGGGTTTTACTGTGCTCAAATAGCTTCATTTACTCAAATGTATTAAGTTCACAGTACTCAGTATTAGTTTTTGAACTTAAATGGTTTGTTGCAATTGGTTTCCTCAAATGGTTTGAGTTACCTTAACTTTTTGGGTTTTACAGTGCACTAAAGCATAAAAATGATAATATGTTTGCAGATATTTAAAATAAACAAGCATTCTTGTTTAGCTTTAAAACAATGCTAAAGTCAGATATTCTGCTTTGAAAATGTGCGTTATGTGCCAAAATGTCTGTCTTTGTTTTGGTTCTTTTAATCCGCCCACTGCCACTTTAGCCAATTATATTTCAGCACCCTGGGTTGCCTTGGTGGAAAACAGCATATTTCATTCTTTCAGTCACAAAGGCTCTCAAAGTGTGCGTCCGTGACCGAAATGCAACCTCCGGTGGACAGTAGCAGACTATGAAATGAGACGCAGATTCAGAGTTCCACATGAGGTGATTATTAATTAACAAATTGCAATCCTGTGTACTAACAACACACGAGATTTGCAGTGATAATCAATTTAGCTCTTTGCACCAGTCGAAACACGACTTAAAATTTCAAATACATCCATTCAGAAGCTCAGAATAGGGTATTATACGGAAGTATGCTAAAGGATTTTAATTTGACAGTAACCTGGGTTAACCGTTTCCGGAGAACTGTATGTCCTTGCAAAATTAGCACGTTTTCTTTAAAAATCAGAGACCTCCACTGGCTGAGTGATATTCGATATAAAGTGGGTCTCAGAATGTACAAGAAGCACTACATTAAATTACATATTTCCCCACCATGTCTTTAATTAATGCATATTTATTTTACCCCAGTATATTTAATGAAGCTTCTGCGCTAGACTGCCAATCCTGACAGGTGTTAACGGCTTTTTTACGATTGAGCAACTAAATGAATGCCAAAGTCGATTTAACTGATTGTATTAAAATTGCATTACAATATCGATGCTGTAAAAGGAACCGTATAAAATGGAATAAAAAAAAAAAAAAACATTAAACGTTGACCGGAAGTTTATCAGCATAAGAAACACTAAGGGAAGAAACACAAGCTCGGAATATACCCTATAGTGCACTCCAACGAAATGGTAAGGTTTATAATTAATTAATTAATACATATTAAAGCTCTTTACCATTATTAAATGTAGATGCTGAATCACTGATATGTGTTGACTTGCACTGAGTCACAGTTCTAAAGTTTAATTAAAACAGTTTATTTTATTTTCAAGATCTGAGGTGAACTATCTGCTGCTGCTTTCAGTATATGGCAATAAATGTCCTAGGACAAAAACTCCTTTTAATATGGTAAATATTCCTTCTATCTTGTGCCGTTAATTAGAACACGACTCAAATCAGCCTTAAAGGTGCATTATGTAAGTTTGACACCCAGTGGTTGAACTAGGTAATGCACTCCCGGATCAGAACAAACATGGGTTGCCAGATTGAGTGAGTGATTTAAACTGTGTTCTAAATAAAAGCAACAACACACGATAGAGAGAATATTTTCCATATTAAAAGGAGTTTTGGTTCTAACCAACACCTCAAATTAATATATTAGAAACGGCTTCTATTTCTCACAGGTGTACAACAGAAACCTATGACAGTGATCACCTCAGGTAAACCTCGTGTGCAAACAGCCAAATTGCTCATCACTGCGTATCTCGTCACAAAGCGTGTTGTTAGGACATGCGGTTACAATGTAACCTGCTCACCTGCTGTTTATGTTTGTAATATTTATATAATTTGCTAATTGATAATCTCATGTGGAACTGAATCTGTCTCATTTCGACGTTTGATACAGTCCACCGGAGGTCACATTTTCGGTCACGGACGCATGCTTTAAGAGCCTTTCTGAATGAATGAATGAAATACGCTGTTTTCCAACAAGGTAACCCGTGGTGCTGAATTATAATTGACTAAACTGGCATTGTGTAGGTTAAGTTTACCTAAACAAAGACAGCGTTCCGGCACGGAAAAAAAATTTTCAAAGCAGAATATCTGACTTCAGCATTGTTTTTCAGTTAAACAAGTATGTTTACTTGGGATGTTTCTTAAATATCTGCACACATATTATGGTATTTTTATGCTTTAGAGGAGTCAAAAACTTACATACAGCACCTTTAAATCAGCCTTTAGGCTCAATAGTTAGGCACACTTCTGTTGATGTCATCAATCTGGCAACCTGCACTTGCGTGTGTTTTGAACCAGGTGTGCAATAACTAGTTCAACCACAGGTTGTCAAACTTACATACTGCACCTTTAATATAATAAAAACCTATAATAAGAATGTCTGACCATGTGAAAAGTTACTATAATGCTATAAAATTCTTCATGTATCATTGATGAGATAAAAAAGAAAAATTTAAGAAATTAATTACAGACTGTGAGTGCAGAAAATTACATATTTTGCGATAAATGTCAATATGCCAAGCACTCAATTTCCATTCTGAAATGAGCCTCATTGTACTTTGATCTCTCAATAATTCATTGTCTCATTTGCGGAGCACAAACAATTGGCCTCGGTTAAATAAAGAGTGCAAGAGATTACAGAGTGCAAAGCGGCAGCAGCATTCACGAGGATAAACCCCAGCACAAAACTCAAAATGTTTCTGTTTGATGAAGATGCATGTTTCTCAAAAGGACAGTGATTATAAATCATATGCGTGTGTGTGTGTGTGCGATCAGAAAGTTGTGTATTTTGAAGGTCACACACACACACACACACACACACACACACACACACACACACACACACACACACACACACACACACACACACACACACACACACACACACACACACACACACACACACACACAGTCAAAGCTCTCAGTGGGACTCAAGGCCTCACAAACACAAAGTTGATGTTGCTGCCACCACTGGGGCTCAAAATACATGCAAAGCTCAAACACACATGAGATATATTCCAAAAAACTTGACAGACTCCACACTGAAATTGATGTTTATCAAGATATTAGTTTGTGCATTCAGCTGCTCAAACAGTTTAACACTGCTTGATAAGCAACTTCAAAGGAACAGCAGGCATTAGTGTCACCTTTCTGATTAGTAAAGAACACAAATTAAGAAACAAGATCAAAAATAAATCTAAAGGGACAACATTCATATGATCTTTTGATAAGCTTATTATTACTCTGGTACTCGGTTTTTTTTTTTAGGCATCCACTAAATTCAAAAATGTTAGGTTCAACAACAATTAAAGAGCCCCTATTATGGGTTTTTGAAAATGACCTTCTATGTAGTGTGTAACACAGCTCTAAGTGGTGAAATATCCAGCTAAAGCTTAAATCTGAAAGTGCACAGTGTTTAAAACTATTGATTCATCTATAAAAGAGTCGACTCAGACTGGTTCAAATGAATCATCTTGATAACGAGTCTTTAGCCATTTCGGCGTGACGTCGATACGAAACATAAGCCCTGCCCAATTGTTGTGTGCGCAAACCCGGGAAAATTTTAACCTGCGGCCCCGCCCACAAACACTTCAGCAGATTCCATTTAAATCAAATCATGAAGACGCTGTGCTCAGCTGGATATTATTGGAAGTGTGAGGGAAAATTTGTGTTATTTTCTCGAAGATGAAACTGTGAAGAGTCAGTGGCTGAGGTTTATTTTTGTAAAAATACCTCAGCATTATCGACCCAGCCTTGTGCTGTGTTCCCTGGAATCTACACGCTTACAACAGGGGATTTGTCAGTCGTTTGTTAAAGGAAAGATCAGAAAAGACTATTGATGTATAGGATTTTGTCAGAGCTCGACAAAAACTTTACAGTACACAGTTCATGGATCAGTTTCCTCCTCCATTTCACAAGTGTAACTAAGTGCGATTAAGATGGTTGCCTCCTTGTTTTTTTCTAGCTTGCAAATTATGTTTTTAATTGTGTTTTGTTACTTGTGACCGCTTGTATTGTATGTGGTTAACTCTTTATATTCTCATATCGCATCTAAAGCCACGTTGAAAATGTGACGTGTGCCACTTTACGGATTTAAATGCGTTTGTGAGCTAGCGTTCCACTGCCGTTTGTCATTGTTATGGTTTCCGTCAGCGGTTCCTACACACGTGCGGCGGTCAAGGTTCAAGTGGCTTTTGCCACTGTGTGGATGGTAAAGAATAGAGCAATATGCTGGTGTTTAACTGCACTGCTTTAATAAACTCCTGCATTGGGCTCACACACATACCTGTCAATATTTGTACCTGAAAATCCGGGAGACATGTTCGGGGGTGAGGTGTCTGAATAACACTGTTGAGAACTAGGTACTGTGTACTATGGTGTTAGTAACTAATATGAAGTGTGTTTTGGGCGGCTGCTGCAATCGTACCCTATACCAATGTTGGCGACCCGGGAGTTTCACAGAACGTACCAAAATGTTGAAAATCAGGGGGAGGGGGGAGGGGGGGGGTACAGTTGTGGTTGAAATTTCAAGAGTTTTCCGGGATAAATAACAAAACGGGAGGGTAGCAGGAGATGGGTCTGAAATACTGGAGACTCCTGGGAAAAACAGGAGTGTTGGCAGGTATGCTCACACACACACTCTGACTACTTTAATATTGATGATAAGCCGTGATGGGCATTTCACTCTGTATCACGCTGTCGACCAATAGCAACAGGCTCTCATCGGTCCAATCGGCGCAGATTAGCTTCGCGCTAAAGAGAGGTTTAGGAACAAATGAATTGCTGAACGATTCATATGGGAGTTGCTGCGATAATTAGGTAAAAATAAATGCATATTATAAGACAATGAAAGTGTTTTTTTGACCTTGCATGCATATCAGCCTGTTGTTGGAGACCCATAAAACCAAAACATGACCCTTTTTAATGCATAATAGAGGCTCTTTAAACAGCTCAGCTTCTAGCTTAACTTAATTTTTATTATGATACAATGTAGATTTTCCAGTAGCTAGCTACTTTATCCAGCTATTGAAGTAGCCTTAACAACAATTACAGTCCATTTAGTGAACCTGGATTGGTCTGAGGCTCACATAATAGAAAAATAAATGACACATCTCATGGTTTTACTTTTATTTAAAAATTATTTGCAAAGCTTTCCTTCTCTTGTTCCCTCAGGTGAATCCCTGCAGCCATTTTAAAGTGGACAAACACCAAGGAAGCAAGTCTGCTTTATATGTATGCAACCCCGCCGGTCCTACACCACCAAACCTGCTTCGAGCTGGGATCGAACCTGCAACCTACTGCATGGAAGTCGGTTGCTCTAATAAGGAGGCTAAAGACCATGGCCTCTAGGGTCTGTCACTAGAGCACCTTTAGAGGTCAGAGGAGTGAGGTTAACCTGCACAGCACTTCACTACCTGGCCTTCGCTACACTCATCCCCCTAAACCTCGCTCCCATCCGGGTCACAGCACCAATGTGACTGTGTAGGCGATGGGATAATGAAAAATGCTGTGAGTCAGGTAGGTACAGTCACTCAAGCTCCTTTTATTGTCCTGAGACACACACAGCACCACTGATTAGTTCATTTGCAGCTGTGATGATATTTGAGTCAGCAGAGAGGTTTCTCGAACTGTTGGTATTACATTTCCTCCTAACTTTTACATTGTGAGTGGTTATAAATGTAAAAAAACATGTATGAAAATAAAGTAAAACTGCCTCTTTTCATCTCTCATCAAAATCACATTATTTCAACACAGCAAACTCAAGTGAAAGTAAAAAGCAAACTCACTCAAGTGACCAATAATTAGCATTTTTTGGAAAAAGAACAACAGAACAGGAAAAATACAACCCATAAATAACAAAGCACATAACTCAGCACGTGTGATATGTAGCATGTGTGCTATTGCTAACACAAAACATAAAAAACATGGGTAAACATACCTGAGACAAACACAGCACCACTGATTAGTTCATTTGCAGCTCTGATGATATTTGAGCCTTAAAGTGAAATAAACAGAGTTTCAAAGTTCACAGGTGCCAATGTAAACTCAATTATTAAGAGAAGCAATCACCAAAGCAGCTTACCAGCAGAGAGGCTTCTCAGAACTGCTGATAGTAAGTGGTAAATTACGTAGCACCGCCCCCTACTGTGATGGACGCGATTGCAGGTAATGCAAAAACCAATGGTGAGTGTTCCCAATTGAACCATAAATTTAAACATTATTTTAACTCTGTGGTATACTCCAGCACCTACAGTATATGTTCCAGAATGCAATGCGATTGTAACGTCACAAAAGTGTAGTTCCCAGGTGTTTAGGGCATTCCATTTAAACCTATTCAGATGCTCCACCAGAAGTGGACTCTTGTGTAAAATAATCAATGACGTACATCTGAGGGAACGAGACGGAGGAAAGTTAGTGAGTGAAGGGCATAAATACTGTAATTGGACTGGAATGCAGCCTAGCTACTTCTCCTGATTAGTAGCTTGTAGCATAATAAGTATATACAGGGCTTTACATTAACACCCGCCAACCCGCCAAATGCCGGTAGATTTTAGCTGTGGCGGGTTAGACAGCCACCTCCACTAGCCACTTTGTCTGGTTGAAAATCATTTTTAAATTGTAGTTTTCTTAAAAGCAGGGTTCGACAATAAGTATGGCCCAATAGATCAATACTCGTGCAAATGCGATCTTAGAATAGAGAAGCAGCATGACTGACAAATATAATCATGTTCATGCAGGCAAAAGAAAGCCGGTTGATTATCGAATGAGAGGATAATCACTCACGCCAACAGCTGATGTGACGCGCGATTGTTTAAAACACGTGCGCGCGACTCTTTAAAACACGTGCGCACTTCCGTTTCCTTGCTTGAAACAACCGTGCCTGGAAATGCAACTGTGTGCTCGGTTCTCTTTCAAATAGACTACACAAAAATTGATGATCATGCACCCACAGTCCTGCTGCTATCAAGAGCTCCAGATTGGACTTTTTGTAAGCAGCACCGGTTGCTTTCACTTTAACCATTATTTAAACAGGATATAGGATATTACCTTCCCATTTATGTGTAGTTAACTGGTGTTAACTGTTTTTTTTTTCGAAATGTTTTGTTAAATAAAATGTATAGTATACAGCTATATTTTGACACATTATTTAAAATTTGTGGCTGAAAAAAATTATTTATTTATTTTTAGTGTGGTTAGAAATAAATTTAGTAAATCATTTGAGCTCTGAAAAGTCCTGTGAAATAAAAACTAATTGTAATACATTATGAAACCATGACCCATGTGCTCATGCTGACTGAGCAAGCTCATACACATCATACACAAAAAGTGACATGAATGAGGAGGCATGTGGACATTCCACAAAATCTAAATCAAGTAATTTTAGCATGTCAAAGTCAAATGTATGCATATAAAATATATTTTCCCAACAACAAAATTGTGGCTAGTGAAAATGGCAAGTGGCTAGTAATGTTGGAAAACTACTAGCCACCATGGCTGGTGATCAAAAAAGTTAATGTCAAGCCCTGGTTGTCACTATTTGAAAAGTTGACCAGAAGTTTGCCTTTCCTCGAGTGTTTTTCACAGTTTTAAGTTTGCCATTGGCAATTTCTTTTTTTATGTTCTCCATTGCACAAGGCTGGAAATCTCTATGCACAAGGCATCACTGGCGATTATGGACCGCACGCATTAGATCTCATTAAACTTTTTAAAAGTTTTTTTCTAAAGCAGGCCTGAAGCCCGATATGCATGATAGCTATGACATGAAAACTGGCCCGAAGCCTGGCTCTAACGGCATAAAAAAATAGGGCCCCGATGGGCTCGGGCTCAAATGCAGGACTCTAAGCATTTTGGTTCATTTATGCAAAAAATAAAACCATAATAATAATTTAAAGTAAAATGAATCATTAGATTGGTTTAGTGTGAAAACTGAGCAACATTATAAATTAAAAGGAAAGAGCTACAAAGCTTAACCTGGCCTCTTTAAATAAATATCATTCCTCCAGTGAATCGGTCACACTGTTGTCTTGAATCTATAGCGGGTCTGAAATGTTAGTGGCAGAGCAAGTGAGAGATTTTAATTTGGCATCTGAGTTCCCTCACCACACATCTGACTGGGTTTAATAAGCAAACAAGAGACCGAAGCTAGTCGTGTCCTCAAGCCCTCGAGTCGCAGGATTAGCAATATTTCCCTAATGATGAATTTCTGGCATGAGCTCAGATCTTGTTATGAGCGCAGCATGTCTTCTCTCTAATATACACACACTCACTCACTCACTCAGCATGGGTCAGTCAAATTATAACCCGTTTCCTTCAATGCATGAGCTGAATGTTATATTTACGTTCACTAAATAATGTGTGTTTCTGGTCATAGTAAATTTTTGCTTTTAAAGCTGAACATCTATGCAAAAAAACAGAAAAAAATAACAATATTTACTTCTGCTTTCAAGCAAAATCTGATAATATACAAAAAATAAGTTTAATACTATTGATAATTATAATAATGCAATACCAGTGGTGATTTGTGCTCAAAAAACAAAGTTAAATAATTAATAAAACACAGTAAAACTTTTAAAAACATTTATATTTAACTTAAATCTTGACTTTTTTAGGTTGAAGCAGATGAAAGACTGTTATGCAAGCTGTTCAATTCTTACATAACAGAAATCAAAACTGATGTAGGCTACTTTACATACAGTTTATAGCTGGCAAAGCTTACTACTATTTATTAACTTTAATTATATTATGTTTATTGATTTAACCTAGGTGACATGGTGGCTCAGTGGTTAGCACTGTCACCTCATAGCAAGAAGGTCGCTGGTTCGAGTCCCGGCTGGGTTAGTTAGCATTTGTGTGGAGTTTGCATGTTCTCCCCGTGTTGGTGTGGGTTTCCTCTGGGTGCTCCGGTTTTCCCCACAGTCCAAACACATGCGCTATAGGTGAATTGAATAAGCTAAATTGGCTGTTGTGTATGAGTGTGAATGAGTGTGTATGGGTGTGTATTCCTAGTACTGGGTGGCAGCTGGAAGGGCATCCACTGTGTAAAACATGCTGGATAAGTTGGTGGTTCATTCTGCTGTGGCGACCGCTGATGAATAAGGCAAATAAGCCAAAGGAAAATGAATAAATGAATGATTTAACCTATATGTTTAGTGTATAATTAATAATTTAACATATATATAATTTAATAAAATTAAAAACCACATTTAAAGAGGCCAATAATAATACAAATTAAGTTAAATAAATAGTCATATTAAAATGGAATGCATTTATTATATAAAACACTGAATACATGAGAGAATTTTGTTTAATTTATGAAACATAATTAAAACTTAAATAAGCAGTTGAAGGCAAAAATATTATCATGAAAGGAAATTTTAATAAATTATGGTTAAATTTATTTAAGTCTTTAAAGTGCACTTTAAACTAATAAGTTTGCCTTCCAATAGTCATAATACACAATATAATATAATATAATATAATATAATATAATATAATATAATATAATATAATATAATATAATATAATTATGGGTCAGGCTGGGTCAGCTGGCATTTGTGTTTGGAGTTTGCATGTTCTCCCCGTGTTGGCGTGGGTTTTCTCTGGGTGCTTCGGGTTTCTCCACCAGTCCAAAGACATGCGCTATATGTGAATTGAATAAACTAAATTGGCCGTAGTGTATGAATGTGTGTGAATGAAAGAGTGTATGGGTATTTCCCAGTGCTGGGTTGCGGCTGGAAAGGCATCCGCTGTGTAAAACATATGCTGGATAAGTTGGCAGTTCATTCCGCTGTGGCGACCCCTGATGAATAAAGGGATTATAGCCGAAGAAAGTGAATGAATGAATGATTTAACCTATATGTTTAGTGTATAATGAACAATTTAACAGATATATAATTAAAAATAAATAAAAAACTGCATTTAAAGAGGCCAATAATAATAAACATTTTAATAAATAGTCTTATTAAAATGGAATGCTTTTATTATATAATACACTGAATACATAAGAGAATTTGGGTTAATTTATGAAACTAAATTAATTAAAACTTAAATAATCAGTTGAAAGCAAAACTATTATCCCTCTTGTGAAATTTTAATGAATTCTTTTTTTCAAATATTTCCCAAGATGTTTAACAGAGCAAGGCAATTTCCACAGTGTTTTCTATAATAGTTTGTTTTTTATTCCGCAGAAAGTCTTCATTCTTTTAGTTTGGCTGGATTAAAAGCATTTTTAATTATTAATTCTAAGTTCATTATTATTAGCCTCCTTAAGAAATTATTTTTTAAACAAGTTAAGTCTTTAAAGTGCACTTTAAACTAATAATTTTGCCTTCCAATAGTCATAATTCGTTCATTCATTTTCTTTTTGGCTTAGTGCCTTTATTAATCTGGGGTCGCCACAGCGGAATGAACCGGCAACTTATCCAGCACATGTTTTAAGCAGCGGATGCCCTTCCAGCTGCAACCCATCTCTGGGAAACCCAATAGTCATAATACACAATATAATATAGTATAATATAATATAATATAATATCATATCATATCATATCATATCATATCATATCATATAATATAATATAATATAATATAATATAATATAATATAATATAATATAATATAATTGTGGGTCAGGCTGGGTCAGCTGGCATTTGTGTGTGGAGTTTGCATGTTCTCCCCGTGTTGGCGTGGGTATTCTCCGGGTGCTCCGGTTTACCCACCAGTCCAAAGACATGCGCTATATGTGAATTGAATAAACTAAATTGGCCGTAGTGTATGAATGTGTGTGAATGAAAGAGTGTATGGGTATTTCCCAGTGCTGGGTTGCGGCTGGAAAGGCATCCGCTGTGCAAAACATATGCTGGATAAGTTGGCAGTTCATTCCGCTGTGGCGACCCCTGATGAATAAAGGGATTATAGCCGAAGAAAGTAAATGAATGAATGATTGAACCTATATGTTTAGTGTATAATGAACAATTTAACAGATATATAATTAAAAATAAATAAATAACTGCATTTAAAGAGGCCAATAATAATAAACATTTTAATAAATAGTCATATTAAAATGGAATGCTTTTATTATATAATACACTGAATACATAAGAGAATTTGGGTTCATTTATGAAACTAAATTAATTAAAACTTAAATAATCAGTTGAAAGCAAAACTATTATCCCTCCCTTTTTTTCAAATATTTCCCAAGATGTTTAACAGAGCAAGGCAATTTCCACAGTGTTTTCTATAATAGTTTGTTTTTTATTCCGCAGAAAGTCTTCATTCTTTTAGTTTGGCTGGATTAAAAGCATTTTTAATTATTAATTCTAAGTTCATTATTATTAGCCTCCTTAAGAAATTATTTTTTAAACAAGTTAAGTCTTTAAAGTGCACTTTAAACTAATAATTTTGCCTTCCAATAGTCATAATTCGTTCATTCATTTTCTTTTTGGCTTAGTGCCTTTATTAATCTGGGGTCGCCACAGCGGAATGAACCGGCAACTTATCCAGCACATGTTTTACGCAGCGGATGCCCTTCCAGCTGCAACCCATCTCTGGGAAACCCAATAGTCATAATACACAATATAATATAATATAATATAATATCATATAATATCATATAATATCATATAATATAATATAATATAATATAATATAATATAATATAATATAATATCATATAATATCATATAATATCATATAATATAATATAATATAATATAATATAATATAATATAATATAATATAATATCATATCATATCATATCATATCATATCATATAAAATAATATAATATAATATAATATCATATAATATCATATAACATCATATAATATCATATAATATATTTCCCAGTGATGGGTTGCAGCTGGAAGGGCATCCGTTGCGTAAAACATGTGCTGGATAAGTTGGCGGTTCATTCCGCTGTGGCGACCCCGGATTAATAAAGGGACTAAGCTGAAGGAAAATGAATGAATGAGTATACTCTTTCTATAAGTGCTATTAAAACAGAACAATGAAACCTGAAAAATAGAGAGTACCCATGACATGAAGCAGGAGAGAGTTTTCACAGAAACTGACTAACATTAACACCATCCCCCAGCTGAAGTCAGGCCTCCAGTAAGTCCTTTTAACCTGTAACTTTACTATATGCACCTGGAATCAGCAGGTTATACAGAACACCTCCATTTCCAGCATACTTACAAGGCTTTCAAGCTGATGTCCAGTGCATTTAAAAAAGTGCTGCTGTATTAAATGAAGCTCCTGCAGACTTTCCAGCTTCACAGGCGGAGCTGAGTTTGCTTTAAGTTGCACTGAAAAAAATATTCATTGGATTTACTCATTTTTTTTTAAGGTAAGTGGTTGCAAACAATTCATATGGGCTGATTGTAAACAAACAAATTGAACATTACTAAATTTAATTTGTTTGTTTAAATTCAGCCCATATAAATTTTTACAGCCATTTACCTCAAAATAAATATTAGTAAATCCAATAAATATTGCTGTCCTGGATTGAAGAAGTTGTGTTATATTAGATGTCATGCAGAGACTCCTGGCACATTTACATTCTTTCTGACTGCTTTCTGACAGGCTGAGCGTCTGACATCAGCTCTGCAGAGCAGCTAAACTAAGCCGGTTAGCATCGGTGTGTGTGTATGTGTGTTATATCCACATTTTTGTGTGTTATATCGACGTCTGTGACAGTTGCTTTCACACCTACGGTACAGTCTATGCAAAATTGTAGCCCATATGGGGATTTTGGTGGGGTTTTTTCAACAACATGTCTCTCAATTTTTCACTAGTTCTTAAATTAGTTAAGCTAGCTTAATGGTGTAAACTTCTGTGCAGTAGTGTTAACGGCAAAATGCAGATTAATATGGTTTAATTCTCCATCAATTAAAAGGCTGAAAGGCTTTTGCTCAATCATTCATTCACTCATTTTCCTTCAGCTTAGTCCTTTTATTCATCTGGGGTCACCACAATGGAATGAACCACCAACTTATCCAGCATATGTTTTACACAGCGATACATCCATACACATCCATACACACTCATTCACACACATACACTACAGCCAATTTAGGTCATACAATTCACCTAAAGCACATGACTTTGGACAGTAGGGGAAACCGGAGCACCCGGCAATAGTATCTGGATGCAGCCTTTATGATGCAAGCTGAGATTGCATCACTCAGCGATGCAATGTCAGACATAATGCACTCAATGGAGTGAGTGACGTCACTGTAGCGGGTGGGGTTAGATAAGCGCATTAAAAAGCATTGGATGCAGCTCAGATTGCACTGCACCAGGTTTGCATCCAGACCCCTCTCGCACCCGGAGGAAACCCACACCAACACGGGGAGAACATGCAAACTCCACACAGAAACACCAACTGACCCAGCCAGGACTCGGTCCAGTGACCTTCTTGCTGTGAGGGGACAGAGCTAACCACTGAGCCACCGTGCCGGCCAATTTCTATTATTGAACTATTTAATAATTATGTAATTTTGCTTGATCATAAATCAAATAATACTCTTTTAACATTGAAAATAATTTATAGGAAGGATTTAATTTATGTACGTCACCTCATAATTAGAGTATTGTTATGTATGTTTGTATTTAAAGCATAAAAAATAGTGGTAACACTTTATTTCGATGGTCCATTTGAGTATAAGTAGACTGTCTGCTTAATATATGTTGATACTGCTCCTTCAACAGACATTTAACTGACTATAAGGGCGTACTCACTATGTACAGGTGCCTTGAACCGGGCCAAAGCATGCTTGTCCCCCCTCCCGTCTCCCCCGATGGCCCGGACTCACATTACATTCGGGCCTGGGCATGCTTACGTCACCGATGATGCGCTGTGTAGTAAGCGCTCTCGCTCAGCATAGTGGAGATTTCTTTAGTTATATTGTGTAAGTCATTTGTAGGCCCACACGGAATCTGCGCGCGCAGAATTCCGCAGATTTTCTGCAGATTTTCCGCAGATTTCCGCAGATTTTTAGCCCATCATTAATTCTGTTTATTTACTTAAAGTTAACTATTTACAGTTAATCTAATTGGATTTGCATTTTAAACATTAAATACAAGTTAAAAAGATATAATTTTTTATTTAACATATTAAGGTTTTAGTTATGATACTCCCAAAATAATTCCGCAGAAATCCGCAGATTTTTACCAAAATTCTCCGCAGAAATAGCAAAAAACGTCCGCAGATTCCGTCTGGCCCTGGTCATTTGATATGTGGTGACATGCAGTCAACTATTTCGCCCAACAGATCAGCCACTTCTGACGCTCATAAACAATCATAAAGTCCTCGTGCTGCAGGAATTAGGAGGTTTGCTGAAGGTTTGCTGTCCTGCACTGAGGGGTTTGTGTCTTTAATAATCTACGACAGTTTGCGTTCATTGAACAGCACGAAAGATTAAATAATCCATATCAAACAGTCCCTTAATAGTCACGTCTTGCTTTCAGTTTCGGGCTTAGGCACGCTTGCACTCGCACTGCAAGCGTACCGCTCCTGAGCCCAAGTGAACCACGCTCAGGCACACCTCTTCCAACCAGGCCAGAGCCGCCCAAGTCAACCGTGCCTGAGCCCGATTCAGAGCACTCACACTTTTCAAACGATCCACGAAACGGGCCTGCGCATGGTTCGGATAGCATAGTGTGAGTACGCCCCAAGTAACTTTGCAAGAACATGTCAACTTACACTAACCCTAACCCCAACCTAACAGTTTACTTATAATCTAATGAGATTTAGTTGCAATGTAACTTAAATTCAACAAACGGACCATCAAAATAAAGCATGACCAAATTAATTTATAAAAAAACATGAATAATAAAATCTATTAAGAATATAATTTCTGCCAAAAATATTTAGTGTCAATTTCTACACTACAAAAAGACCCCCCAAAAAACAAAAACACAGAATAAAATAAAGTATATTGTATTAAACTAGATTAGATGCTGTTTAATTGTCTCTTAATTAAGCACAGCGCGCCAGTGACAGGCTTATGTTCAATATTACATCTAAAAAAATAATAAAAAGACGTCTAAATCATGTGTTGCAGTCTTCCTTTGCATGATTTGCTTGTCTGCCACAATAATGTAACGTCTCAAATCATCTTTAATTATCTTTCAAGCTTTTCTCTGCAAACATTGATTTACGTGATTAGCTGTGGTTAATTTGATTAATTAATCAGCAGATCACACAGTTAATTTGATTAAAATTCTTCCAGCAGTCATTACACCGTAGGAGCTTTTGAAGAGATGAGGAATATTAAACATGAACAGTCCCTAAGAGTGGAAGCTGCTTTTAACTCATAAACATCAAACAACCCAGGCTCATTCTGATTATGTACCCCTATATACATTTCTGGCGAGCAACAAATACATCCCAGGCGGTACATTCTTTTGCAGTTTTTGTTTTCGTGAATCCACCAGAGGGCGCTGTGTACGCTTTTTGAGATCTCAAATTTCTCTCTTGACTGACATTCACGCCTGCTGTTCTTGCGTAAATCCACCAGAGGCCGCTGTCGACTGACTGACCGACTGTCTGATTGACTGACCCACCCTCCTTCCCTCATCCTCCATATACAGCAACTATTCCAAGACATTCAAAGTGCAGGAAAATACCAAAAAGATTGTCTAAAGAGTTCATGTGACTTCAGTGGTTCAACTATAATCATACAAAACTTCAAGAACACTTTTGTGTGTCAAAAAACTTTTAAAATGACTTGAAATGAAATAAAATGAATGTTTACCTACATGTTATAGCTGCATTAGGTCAGTGTGTGCATTTACTACAGGTACTACAATGTACTGCAATTAGATTGATCAGCACAACACACAAGCATCATATTGCCTTTCAAGAGTTCACACTTAGCCTATGATTGATTATAAAGCTTGTTTGGCATGCTGTCCCTGAGCTCATAAGATCCTCGAGCCCGGGGCTCCCTCCCGTTTGCAAGGCGAGAGGGGAGTTTGAGCTCAGTTAGATCTCGAGAACTCCCCTGCTGTAGTAGCTTATGAACAGATGGTTATTGTTCTTAAGAGATAACTACTTACTAGGGGCATGTCTATGGTGCCGATTTGGATTAGTCAATTAACTTAAGTTACATGTTTTTGGATGGTGGGAGGAAACCGGGGAACCCAGGGGAAACCCACGTGAGCACGGGGAGAACGTGTAAACTCCACACAGAAACGTCGGCTGGCTTGGTAAGGACTAGAACCAGTGACATTCTTGCTGTGAGGAAACAGTGCTAACCACTAGGCCACCATGTCACCCATCTAGGAAAGGAGGAGGAGTAGGGGTGGAAGGGGGGATTCTTCAAAATAAATATGGCAGTTATATGGAACTTAGGGTATTTATAGTGGCTTAGGAATCGGCTAATTGGTGAATCATAAATTGAATAATGCGGGACCGGCTGCAAGCAATCATAAGCATGTGATCCTCTCAAAATTAGTTTATAAATAAACTTCACTTAGGAAACACACACCCTGACCTGGTGCAGAAGAGAAAGGCAAGCAAAGTTATTTCTACACTTTTTTAGGTGCACAAATTAGAGCTGAACCCCTGAATTCACATGGAGTGTTTTGACAATGTTTTTGATACTTTTCTGCCTTTTGAACAGACCCTTGTGGTCTATAGAGGACGAGAGACTGCACTGATTTCATCTAAAATATCTTAATTTGTGTTTTGAAGATGAACAAAGGTGTCTGAAATGACATAAAGGTGAGTAATTGATAACAAAATTTTCATTTTTGTAAACTAATACTTTAAAGGGCCTGCATGTAAGCTCTATTTTAACGATGTAAAGCTCATGGCGCAAAAGAATTACGGGCGTATCCGAATCCACTTTTGCTATTTTAAGGATGAAAAAATAAGGTCTGCGCCCTGGCGCATGGTCTAACAGGGTTGTACTTATCTCTTAATGAGTTATGGGTGTGTTTTGAGCATAACGTGCATTAAACCAATCTCATCTCATCCCAGTCTCATCTCCCCTTCCCTTTAATGCTGTGTTCACACCAGATGCGGTACGCGCAGATAAATCACGCTATTCGCACGTAAATAAATGCAGGAAAATTTTTGAGTTTACTCGCTTCATTCGCACATCATTCGCGTCATGGGTGGGGCTTATGTCTGCCCGGTGACTGTAGCTTCATTGCTTAATGGCTAACATGGATTTTATAGAGAGAATAAATGTGTTTGTGAACTTTATAAAGGCTGAAAAACAGCGTTGATTCATTTGGAGCCGTGTCTGAGTCCACTAGATCCTTTCAGAGGTGCACCCAGCTCTGTGAGTTCATCAACTCCTTCAGATACTTAACCTGGATGATGGAAGCTTCTTCCGTGTCTGATGTGAACGCAGCATAAGTGTCAGTTGTGTCGCGCACTGCACATTTGCTATTTACATGGCGAACTTAGTAAGTGGAAAAGCTGAAGCTTCACTAGCGAAAAAACAGTTAAACAGAACATCTGCAGCGCGAGGATAAAGAATGAGCCTCTTCCATTCGGCCTCTTTACTTTCTCTTTACTCTACTCCTTTATTTTTTCGTGGATAAGGAAACGGTGTTGTACGCACTCCACTGAAGACATCCATTAGCCTACATATTTATTTTGTTTGTTAAGCGCAAAGATTTGTTTCAAAACTATTTCTAAATTCAGTTCTAGTTTCCAGCAAATGAATAAATGAACAATAATAATGAAGTGTGGTAAAAAATAACTTAAATATATCCAAACACACATCCTATTCTTATGACACATATGGTGAAGGTGCAGATGTCTACAAAACCCGACAGGTGGACAAATCTAAACTTGTTTTTTTTTTTAAACAAATATAAATATGCATATAAATATAAATAATAATAATATTAATACCATTATACGAATGCAATCATGAATAGTGTTTTTTATATTTCTGTATAAAATAATAATTTTTGTAACATTTTAATCCTTTAATTTTTCATATGTAAAGATATGTGTGTGTTGCTGTACATCCTGTGTGTATTAAGCAATGTGTAAGTGTTTGGACCCGCATAGGTGCATAACTAAGGTGCTCTGCGCTGGACTTTAGAGTAACTTTTAGTTGGTCAATGGCGCAGTCTTCCTCTAAATAGCAATGCACCAACAATGTGTCTTAACACACCTCCTTTCTAGACCAGCACACCCATGAGTGGCGCAAATGAATTTGTGATTTAAACAACGTGCAGCGTTGGTCTGAAAATAGCAACAAATCGCGCCAAACACGTCTTGCGTCTTATTACGCCGGCCGAATGATAGGGTCTATAGTGTTTCTTTACAAATTGACATGTTCAACAACTAGCTTGATAAGCACAATTCACAAGATCTCTCTTTTTGGTGTGCTTTGCTCACTGTGATGCTCTAATAAAAATTGAATGGAACAAATGTTCACAAATTCTGCTATGAAACATATAAAATCGATATAAACCCTCTGCACTCACAACTGTTAAAGATTTACTAGTTATTGATTATAATGCATTTTCCTCTGGAGAAAATGAGTGCAGATTTACCTGTTGTCAGTAAAGTAGCTTTAATGAGCGCAAGGCGAATGTGACTTTAACACATTGCCATTAATATGTGCTTTCTCCTAATGAACATCATGCACCTGTAACCGTCACATCTGTAAGGCGAACATGCAACTAATCCATTGGTTTGGAAAGGTCATCTGCTGTAAGTGCTTAAATTTAGACGTGTTATATCCCTCAAGTTAAGTGCATGGTTTGATGCTAATGTGGCCTCAGCATATTGACAGTATACTAATGCACTTCCCAGCGAACTTATAACTTGCCATTTTGCAAGTGTTGCAGTTCTTGTTACATTCAGGCTGTGATTTAAAGGTCACGAATGTCCAGAAGTCACTAAAGCTGGTGTGATATTCAATGTGGTAACAGTTTTTTTAACAGCTTTTGTAATTACTGTGGGTGAGGGAAAAAAAATCATGCAGGTGTAGCTTTCGTTCTTTTACTGAAGTTATTTTTACATTGTTTTAAGTCAGAAAAGGTGTGCTTGAACTCTCTGTGATGATTAATAATAAAAATATAAATAAATAGTTAATTAATCTAATTAGTTTACACTTCTGATAAATCCAATATCCCATTAAACAAAGCTAATTTAACATGTTTAAAGGTGTATTTAGGAACAACAGGTGGAATTTACCTTCGTCTTTCTCAATTTGTGAGCATGAATACATTTTTCCAAAGAGAATAATTATCTTTCTTCTTCCCTGCTTTGAATTATTGTTCCCTTAGGGAGGAATATTAAAACAAGAAAAAAAAGGTTACAGATACAGTGATGTTAAACATTAATTTATATTCTGCTTGCCTTCAAATTAACGCGTCCACAATTGTGTGTCATTTAAAAGGTTTGAGTAATTACAATTCCCCGGCTTGTTAATATATAAAGATATAAATTATTCAAACCAGATAAATCAGTCTGATATGAAGCTCTTAGTTTCCACATCTGAAAGCTCACGAAGGTGAATTATTTCCTCAGTGTTAGATGTCATTCTTTTCATCTTTACTTTATAAGCATGCTGCAGTAAGAGTTTAATGTGTTTGGGTGGGGTGGGGGCAGAGTTGGCCCTTCTTATAAGCAAACTAAGTGGCTGCTTAGTGCCCCGCCGCCATTAGGGGGAACTGGGCCCGTTAGTAGTGCGAGTTGTTTCTTTGCTGAAATAGTTTTTATTTGCTTTTGCAAATTATCATCATTGACAGTGCTTTAGTACTGAAATGTTTATAAATTTTCACTGAAAAGAAAAAAAAAATGATTTTATTAAAGTTGAAATTGTTTTCGTGTGAAGGTCACATAATCAACAGGAAGCTCGCCGCATCTCATTTCTCACATGCGTTCTGTGTTCTCGGGGTTCGAGTTTGTTCTTTCAAGGTAATCTGCAAGATTGGTCACCACAAGATCACAAATCCGTACACAGACACAGCCATGGCCTTTGCTTCATTGCCTGCCCTATGTATATATCTGATTTATTTTAGAAATTGGACCGCAAAAATTAAACGACTCTAACGCTATACTTCAGGAAAATGACGACAAGAAGAGACAAGCACAAAATCATTTTTAGCATTGCTTTTAAGTGCTAATGATGATTTTAAAAGATATAATCTAGTTTTATCAAAAATAGGCAATTACAGATTAATAAACGTTAATTTTTTCCTGGTTTTAAAGACCTGGTTTTTAAGCATTTTACTGGAATACAATATTGAAGCGTCTTTCACTGACATATTTTGCACACTGGTAATATTTTTCCTGAGACATGTTCATAAAAGTCCTAATTGAATTAGTCATAGTTTAATATAAGCTCTGAACCCTGCATCTCAAATGTAAGGAAGGTGACTGTAGGGAATAATAAAGTTTGTGTTTGGGTATTAACATTAACCCAGTTGCTTCTCTATTTTTTATATGTTTTATATTAATATTTTTTTCATATTTACTGTATATTATTTGCTTGTTGATTTTATTATTTATGGATCGATCTTTTGGCTAATTATTGTTCAGTGTTGTTTCATTGCAGGGTTTTTGTGTTTGGAATTTATATATATATATATAAAAAAAACTCAACCTAGAATCTTCAGCTATAGAATCTTCAATTTGTTTGCTAAATTAATAGAATATGTTTTAAACACTCAAGAAGAACTAAAAGTAGGTATCACTGGTTCTTTTATTAAAGATTGTTTAATTCTTCGTTTCATAGTGCTGTTTTAAAATGTCCAAATCATTCAGAGAGTTATTAAGTAGAAGAAATCAGGCTTTACTTTTCTGTTTCATTGATTGTTTTTAATAAGCAATAAAATCATTGTGGGCTGGTTTGCAATGGCAATACTCCACTATTTAGAGCAAGGTAGGAAGGCAAAATTATTCAGCTTAGAGCCCCCAAATGTACAGGGCCGGCCCTGGGTGGGGGTGGGGTCCCTCTTTTGATTATAGTTTACCTGAGGTTTGAGACTTGCTTGAGAACAGTCAAATGATCACTATAATGCAGTCTAAATGAGTCACTCCACATTACACACACACACACTGAAGTGCGTAATGTAAGTGCACTTAAAGAATTTGTAATGCCAGGAAACATAACTATTTTCTTGTCAACTTCACTCAAAATAACTGTGAAAATATATACTGCATACATAATCATTATGCAAGTCTATAATCTGATCATACTTTTTATACCAAGCGCTTTTTGCCAACTCCAATGCAGGGGTCTTATTTATAAATGTGGTGTATGCAAAAATCTGCAGCGGAAACATACGTATGGCACTTCCCACGCAAAAGTTGTGATGTATAACAAACAAACTTGACAGGAGAATGTGGGCAGCTGTGAGTAAACTCTAAATAAACATATTTAACTTAAATATTGAGTTAATTTAAACAATTTTTCAAGAGTTCACACTTAGCTGATGATTGATTTTAAAGCTTGATTGGCATGCTGTCCCAGGAGAGAGCCCTGAGCTCATAAGATCCTCGAGCTGGGGCTCCCCCCCGTTTGCAAGGCGAGAGGGGAGTTTGAGCTCAGGTAGATTTTGAGAACTCTTCTGCTGTAGTAGCTTATGAACAGATAGTGATTGTTCTTAAGAGATAACTACTTACTAGCACCATGTCTATGGTGCCGATTTGGATTAGTTAGTTAACTTAAATTGCATGTTTTTGTACGGTGGGAGGAAACCGGGAAACCCAGGGGAAACCCTTGTGAGCACGCGGAGAACGCATAAACTCTGCACAGAAATGTCAGCTGGCTTGGTAAAGACTAGAACCAGTGACGTTTTTGCTGTGAGGCAACAGTGCTAACCACTGGGCCACCATGTCACCCATCTAGGAAAGGAGGAGGAGTAGGGGTGGAAGGGGGGATTCTTCAATACGAAGATGGCTGTGATATGGAACTTAGGGTATTTATAGTGGCTTAGGAATCGTCTGATTGGTGAATCATAAATTGGATGATGCGGGACCAGCCACAAGCAATCATAAGCACGTGATCCTCTTGAAATTAGTTTATAAATAAACTTCACAAAGCGTTATATGAGACATAATCAATTCATTAAAATACATTTAAAAAAATATTAAAATCAATTCTGCTGTACTTTCACTTTTAGGAAGGTTTTCCCAGATCGTTCCAAGAAATACTATGATGTATAATTGTTAACAAGGAGGCTGAAGCTGTTATCAGTGCAGAGGCTGCTATGCTAGTCCAGTGTTTCTCAACCACGTTCCTGGAGAACCAGTGGTGTAAAGTACTTGAGTAAATGGACTTCGTTACTTTACTTAAGTATTTTTTGGCTACTTTGTACTTGTACTGAGTATCAAAAATATAAGCAACTTTTACTCTCTACTTGACTACATTTTAGATTGAATATATGTACTTTTTACTCCACTACATTTGAACGGATGCTTACCGTTACTCATCACATTGTGATTGTGCGCGACAAGTCGGCATCTTTATCTACCACGGCTAATTTGTTGGGCGAATGAGGCGATATCGCCATCTGCAGGGTGCTGAAGGTACTGTATGCTATTTATGAGCTAAATCATGTGAACGTCGCGCACGAAAGTGGGGAGCGGGGGGTGGGAGGTGACTTTACAATGGTATTGTAAGCATAATGTAGCCAAAAGTTAATACAGTTACTGATATGGCAAAAAACACTGCGACATGACATGACTATATTTTAGCTTAAATTTTTTTTTTTTTGTGCAACATGAATAAATGTTTCACTGAAATTATACATTTTGCATCAGGTCCATTTAGCTGTGAGTTTGTGGTGTATTTTTCATTGAATTTATATGTAGTTTACTAAGTTGAAAAATAACACTGCTCCTCTTTGTTTAATTTTAATACAGAGAAAATATCCTGATCAATTGAAAAACTACTCAAAAAAAAAAAAAAATATTGCCCCCCTCTGAGACTGAGAGGTGAATCTGAATTTTTTTACTACGTTTTACTACTTTTTATTTATTTATTTATTTTTGAAAAATTGTTTGTGCCTTTTTTGAACATTTGAGTTTGACTGAGACTTTTTGTTCTATTTTTTTTTTAAATCTATTTTGTTCTGCCATTTTGAAACATTGAGGTGTTAAATTTAATTCGTATATTAGGAAAATAAAACCTTTCTTGGTGTTCTTTGAGCCTACATTCAGTATGAGTAAAATACTCAAGTTCTTTTAAAATCGGATACTTTAATACTTTTACTCAAGTCTTATTGGTATTAGTGACTTGTAACTTGTAATGGAGTAATTTTTACAGTAAGGGATCTGTACTTTTACTCAAGTATGGTTTTCAGGTACTCTTTACACCTCTGTGGAGAACCACCAGCTCTGCACATTTTCCATGTCTTCTTAACCAAGTGAAGTTTAATTTTAAACTAATTTCGAGAGGAGCATGTGCTCATGATTAACCCAGCTGGCCCACATTAGCAAATCATGATCTTCCAATCAAAGGATCCCAAGTCACTATATATATATCCTCATTTCCTTTCTACAACTATCTTCATCTGGAAGAAACCCCCCTCCTCCCCTTTTTCCACCTTTATCCAGAATGGGCGGCACGGTGGCCCAGTGACTAACACTGTTGCCTCACAGCAAGAATACCAATTGCTTCAGGTCCTTGCTGGGCCATCTGGTATTTCTGTGCGGAGTTTGCATATTCTCCCCGTGTCCGCATGGGTTTCCCCGGGGTTCCTCGGTTTCCTACCACCGTCCAAATATGCTCTATATTATAGATAAAATAAGCCTAAATCTTTTTTCTAATGTCTTACTCTCAAGAAGTTTACCCTGGCCTCAGCAACGGGGGAGTTTGAGATCGACCTGAGCTGAATTTCCCCTCGCTATGTGAAAGGGGGGAGCCCTGGGCCCGAGGATCCCTTGAGCTCAGGGCTCTCTCCCGGGACAGCACGCCAAACAAGCTATGTGATAAATCATGGGTTAAGTGTGAACTCTTGAAACACACCTGATTCAGATCATCAGCTCATTAGCAGAGACTTAAAGACCTGTAATGGGTGTGACAGATAACGGCGACATCCAAAACATGCAGTGTTGGTGATCCTCCAGGAACGTGGTTGAGAAACACTGCTTTAGTCAAGTAAGGATGTAATAAATGTTCCACTGATAATTAAAAAATTATATTATATTATATTATTCATTCATTCATTCATTTTCTTGTCGGCTTTGTCCCTTGCGGGGTCGCCACAGCGGAATGAACCGCCAACTTTTCCAGCACGTTTTTACGCAGCGGATGCCCTTCCAGCCGCAACCCATCTCTGGGAACTATATTATATTATATTATATTATATTATATTATATTATATTATATTATATTATATTATATTATATTATATTATATTATGTTATATTATATTATATTTCATTACAAAAAAGTATATTAATTATTTACCTGTGGTCTGTGTGGGCCTAATGTCCCAGTATAATGATGGGGACTTTATACTCATTATGGGATTTATATCATTGGGCACCGTCTGTCAAATGAGATCTTAAACCGAGGTCCTGACTCTCTGTTGTCATTAAAAATCACAGGATGTCCTTTAAGAAGAGTGAGGGTGTGTCCCTGGTATCCTGGTCAAATTTTCCCATTGGCCTCTGTTCATCATGGATTCCTAAATCATAATTAGCTCCAATTAGCTGTCTCTTGTCCACTAATAAGCTTGTGTGGTATGCGGTCTGGTGCAAAATGGCAGATGAGATTCCCCACCAACATCTGTAAAACACTTTGAGTAACCAGAAAATCAGGATATAAATGTAAGGAATCATTATTAATAAATGTTTATTTGATAAGCTGATTGTTTATTTAAAAGTTTTGATGCTGCACATCCTTGTGTGTGTAATAAGCAACTGTGGACCTGCCTATAGATGCATATCACTAACATGCTCTTCAAATAACAACAATTAAAAAAACTTTTGACCCACTTTTAATTGGTCAATTGCAGTGTTGCGGAAAGTTACTTTAGAAAGTAATACACTAGTTGCGTTACTTAACTTTTTATAAAAGTAATGCATTACATTACTTTTAAGTTACTTTTGCGTTACTTATTCTGACCTTGGGTGCGTTTCCCAAAACTATCGTTAGCCAACTAAGGTCGCAAGTTCCGTCATTACAAAGATAGTTTGTTGATTTGCCGTTTCCCAAATCCATCGCTCCAACGATCATTCGCAAACTGCGTCGCAAACTTGAGCACTTGAAACGACACCTCGGGAGCTGTAGTTAGAAACATCATTCCTGGCTGTGTTCTATTCCCACTTATCCCCCCTATGCCCTATTCATTTTCGAACATTCTTACATTCAAAGTTGAAATGATTAAAAATAAAAAAGCATTAAGGTCATCTCTCTTAGGTGTAATTTGCTTTCAAAGTATTTTTACAGTTCAGTTTTAGCGATCGTCATGTTTACAATTGTGCTCCCTTCACAGTGGACTTTGAAAACATTGATATCATTTTGAACACAGCCTCATGGCGAAAGCTATAGGTGACCTATTATTTAAAAACGGAATTTATTTCATTATCATTACCATCATTAATATTATTATTAAAGTAAATATATTAATAATAAATAGCCTCATTATTTGTTATTTATTATATGATTTATATATGATATTAGAATAGTGTTAGCTTTTGTAAGTGATTTTATGTTTTAGAATAGAATATGTAATGTTCAACTTCTCAATAATATTTGTAAAGGAAGCACAGGCTCTATATGTGCCATTTACATATATTTCAATGAACATGGAAAGCGAGTGCATGTTTTTACCAAAACTAATATTGGATTTTATTTTAAATGAGTATTTGTGTAAAACAATATAATTTGCACAAAGAAATGATGGGATTCTTCTTTAAAGAAGTTGTTACTCCACCCCGTTTAGAGCATATTTATGGGCGTTTTACGTTATAACTAACGTGGTTCAAGTGATGGATCTGCGACTGGGAAACATTCGTCACTACATCGTTCTTTTCCCAAACGATGCATTGTACTATGAAAGTTCAGCCGTGAGTTACGTCGTTGTTTGGGAAACGCACCCCAGGCTGAGGCTTGATCTCTTCCAGAACTTGCAGGGTGTTTCTTCTTCTTCTTCTTTTTTTAAATAAAGGAGTTCTGCAGTTAACAACACGCGGTATAACCTTCATTTACCTTAAAAAAAAAACCACACACATACAAAATTAATGTAGGATAAAGTTATCTTCGGAGAACTTCCTGACCCCAGAGCTACATATAAGACTCTGTCATCTTCATTTCGGTTTGTTGCTGCATTCTCTCATCGAGTGCTGAATTCAATGTGACCACGTTCATTTCAATTCAGCATTTTATTTTTTTTTTAAAACAAATGAATTAAGCTAGAAAGTAACTCATGTTACTTCTAATGTGTTACTCCCAACACTGGTCAATTGTGTGGTTTATTTCAGTTTCCTTAAAATTGAAATTTGCCAACAATGCACCTTTACACACCTCCTTTTCAGACTAGCACGCCATACCTGCCAACACTCCCGTTTTTCCCGGGAGTCTCCCATATTTCAGACCTGTCTCCCGTATTGTTCTGTCTCCCAAAAAACTCCCGGAATTTCACCCCCCCCCACCCCCTCTTCACCTCGCGCACGCATCTCTTCCCCCCGGTCTCCCGGACTTTTCGAACCAAATGTTGGCAGGTATGTAGCACGCTCATGGGTGCACAAAGGAGTGCGAATGTTATTTAAACACAGAGCAGGGTTTCTGCAGATATCATAATGTCAAATTCAAGACTTTTTAGGACCTTTTTAAGACCATTAAGTATTAAATTTAAGACCTATATCACTGGCTGTTTTAATACTTTTGCCTGGTGCCGCATCGCGCTCCTCCGATGACTGCGCACGCACCTTACGAAACAGACAAGGTTTTTATACTTGACGTTTTCGCCATTGTGATATTCTTTAAAACGACAACGGGCGGTCAAAAGAAACCCACCGTAAAATCAGACGGATAAACAGAGAAGTAGAACGTTTCCGGAACTACTTCATATCATTAATATCGTTCAAGATTTTTAAACGAATTATTTTTTATTTTTTGTATAATTTATTATAATGAATATTAAGATTTTTATAACCATTCAAGATTTTTTAAATCAAACTTTGAGGCATCACTTGCTTTTGTTCATATATCGGACAGTTTTACCTATTAAAATTAAATATTAATGACAACAGAACATGGGTTTCTCTACAAATATATATTTTTTTAATGGCAAGAATAAAAGCCCCCCAAAAAATACACACTAAAAATACTGACGTTTTTTTATTTTTTGCTCAACAATTTACACATTACTGTCTGGCTAGTTCTGTCCTGTACTGATATGCTAAAAAGGCAATAATGGTCCAACATTCCTGACCACTATGACCAATAAAGCCTAGAAAAACAGGCCATTGGTATATTGTAAACCGATAGGTTCAAATATTCCTTTCCAGTTATCAAATAAATAATTAGTTACTTCATTTTAGAATTCAAGATTTTAATATATACATCAGTGTAAAACCTATGACTGGTGGAAAAACATATTCTGTAATTGTGTATTAAAACCACCTCGGTGTCCACTTTTGCAATGGCATCTCTCTTTTTTTTTAACAAACTTAACCTTCAAATTTTTCTAAACTTTTACAAAAACTTTTCTTCTTTCCCACGGCTGTTGCAATTTCTAGCCAAGAATTATTGGTCATCTGGTTATCCCTATGATCACGCATGGACGGATCATAAAGATGTCTGTACAGACTGTTTAACACAAAATCTCTTCAAAGTGATTCATATTCAGCTCAAACCAAATGCGAGGCTTTGCTCGAGTCTCCAAAAATTTTGTGTGGTCCTCCAGCCGAAATCATGTCGCACTCACCCAAAACAAACCTCCGCAAACACAGCAATGACGTCACATTTTCCGGGGGCACTGAGTTCAATAACAGAAAGCTGATTGGCTATTGCATGTTGGTCTCATTTGTAGTTGTAATACCGCAAATTACATTTGGATTAGTGAAGTAAAGAACTACAACACAACAAAAACCAAGCAACAACAACAAAAAAGAATTTAAATGAGCATTAGATGTAGCGTTACAAGGACATCGGAAAAATAAGACCTGTGCAAAAATATTTTACAATTTTAGACTTATTAAGACCCCGTGGAAACCCTGACAGAGGTCAGGACGTGAACATAATATCCACCCTGGCCAAAGCTACTGTAGCAAAACAACATCTGCATCGCACATGCCGTTGCATTGTGCCAGGTGTATAATAGGACCCTTTATGTTATTCATTCATTCACTCATTTTCCTTCAGCTTAGTCCTTTTATTCATCAGGGGTCACCACAACAGAATGAACCGCCAACTTATCCAGCATATGTTTTACACAGCTGATGCCCTTCCAGCTGCAACCCAGTACTGGGAAACATCCATACACACTCATTCACACAACGGCCAATTTAGTTAATCCAATTCAACTATAGCGCATATGTTTGGACTGTGGGGGAAACCAGAGCAGCCAGAGGAAACCAACGCCAACGCAGGGAGAACATGCAAACTCCATACAGAAATGCCAACTGATCCAACCGGGGCTCCTTTTGCATTATATTACTGTATAATTATTTCTATAAACATCTAAAAAAAATCAAACCTGGAAAGTATAAAGTCAGATATTTCCAGTTTGTCAAACCTGTTCTTGAGCAAAAACGATCCATTAGTTCACGGGCTCCGGCTCATTACAAAACACATCCATACTTGCTAGAAGAGCACGACCTTAAGTTAATAGACAGATCGCATCAGCCAATCAATACGGCTCATCATGGGGCTTATAATCCGTTCCACTGGTCTGCAGCAGACGTGCCTTGTCGACTAAACAGACAGCAATCGCTTTCTCCGCTGAATAAAAGATGTATGTCAGTGAGTTTAAGGCATGTGTCAGAAAAAAAGTCTGATTCAATTGATCTGCTTTGGTTACGCGTTCCATGTTCTTGCTGAAAATGTGCAAAGCGTCAGCTGCTTTTGAGGGATTTGTCCTTAGAGCTTCATAAGAATTTAAGTGGATTATTTTTTTAAGAAAACACACAGGTAAGCCTATGCGATTAAACATTTGGGAGAGGGTGTTGTTGTGAAACATAGCAGGTAGAGATAGTGTGAATTTACTTCCTAAAGGTTTAGACTTTGCCATGTTTAAAAGCAAATGCTCTCTTCTTAATCTCCTTCTCGTTTAGTTTAAGAAAGGCTTTCCAAACACGTCCCGGTGACAAACGCCAATGAAGAAAAGCATATTTTCAAATCAAACCATTAATCCAAAAGCATAAATAAAAGCGTTTCTTATTTACAACAACAACTTCTCATCCTCTTCCTGTCTATTTTCCACTTATCCACAACAACCGCACATCTGCTCCTGCTTATTTTTTCAGCTTTGGATTACACTTGAAAGCTACACTGCAAATATTGTTACTTCCCTGTGATGTATTGCTCATGTTTTCCCTCATTTGTCAGTTGCTTCAGATCGCAGACTGTAAAATCTTCAGATACAAGAGTCTGCTGAAAGATTAAATGTAAATGTCAGTTCTGATCTATGCAAGACACTGGAAAACTTTGATCAAATTCAGATTTTCTCTGCCAACTCACAACCCACATCCAGTGGAAAAGAAATTTGCAGGTAATGAACACATTCAGATTGCTTTGTTTTATTAGATTTAAAGGTTGTATGGCTTTACAGCACCACATTCCCCCATGAGCGTTGAAAACAGCACAGAAGCTAATAAACATAAAAGAAATGTATACAGTTAGGTCCATAAATATTTGGACATTAACGCAATTCTAACATTTGTGGCTCTATACAACAAAACAATCTATTTGAATTGAAACTGCAGACTGTCAGCTTTACTTTGAGGGTATTTACATTCAAATAAGGTGAACGGTGTAGGGATTATAACAGTTTTCATATGTGCCTCCCACTTGTTAAGGGTCCAAAAGTAATTGAACAATTGACTTCTCAGCTATTCCATTGCCAGGTGTGTGTTATTTCCTCATTATACCAATTACAATAAGCATATAAAAGGTCCAGAGTTCATTTCAAGGGTGCTATTTGCATTTGGAATCTCTTACTGTCAACTCTCAAGATGATTTTTTGAAGGGAAAGAAATGGAATGTTATGCAATGGCCAAGTCAATCACCTGACCTGAATCCGACTGAGCACGCATTTTACTTGCTGAAGACAAAAACTGAAGGGAAAATGCCCCAAGAACAAGCAGGAACTGAAGACAGTTGCTGTAGAGGCCTGGCAAAGCATCACCAGGAATGAAACCCAGCGTCTGGTGATGTCTATGCGTTCCAGGATTCAGTCTGTAATTGACTGCAAAGGATTTGCAACCATAAAAAGTGAAAGTTTGATTTATGATTATTATTCTGTCCAATTACTCTTGGACCCTTAACAAGTAGGAAGCACATATGCAAACTGTTGTAATTCCTACACCGTTCACCTAAATTGGATGTAAATATGCTCAAATTAAAGCTGACAGACTTCTTTCATTTTAAATCCATTGTGTCGGTGTATAGAGCCAAAAATGTTCGAATTGTGTCGATGTCCGAATATTTATGGACCTAACTGTATATATAAGCAATATTGTTTCTATGTTAACCAAGAAAATGTCACAAATGTTAAAACAAACATTAACACTTGATTTTGAGTAGTGGCTGTTAACTGTACACACAAACAACTTTCTTGAAATATTTTAGTTATATTTTAATTAATTGTAACCATTGTAGTTCACAGGTTTAGTGGAACTTTGTCTTAAGCAGATAGATTGAACAAATGAACTATAGAAAGAATGAATGATAACATGAACGATACAGGGAATAGACAAAATAATGAACAAATGATAGAGCAAACAAACCACAATGCAAACGATAGAATGAATGATTTTATGCGAAAATGTAAGCACGTTTGCTTTACTGTATGACAACATGAGGGCAGTCAAGCAAGGTTATTTTAGTAAATGAAACTAAAATAAAGACTAAAACTGGTCAAAAATGTTTTACTGGTCAAAAACATTTTCCTTAACTGAAATAAAATAAAATATTTACAATAAATTAAAACTATGAACTAAATGAAACTAACAAAAGTGACTAAAATAAAATAATAATTACCAAAAAATATAAAATAAGTACTTTAAACAAACAAAACAAGTTATTTTTTAAAGTGCTGTTAAAAATGTCAATTGTTGGGAAAAAAAAAATGTAACTATTTTTGTGCCTGTGCCTTTACGCAAGTCAAGGCAAGTTTATTTATACACAGTGGCAATTCAAAGTGCTTTACATAAATGGGAATAAAAGAGACAAGTGTATGAAAAAAAAAAACAAAAAAAAAAAAACATAAAAACAGATAAAAATGTGTTAAAACAGGTTATAAAAGAATGAAAAATAAGAAAAAAAAACAATAGTGCGATCTGTCGGACGTAGCACAGTGCTCATTCAGTAAAGGCACAGCTAAACAGATGTGTTTTCAGTCTTGATTTGAATGTGCCTAATGTTGGAGCACATCTGATCATTTCTGGAAGCTGATTCCAGCAGCGAGAGGCGTTGTTAGTAGCTGAAAGCCGATTCACCTTGCTTTGACTGAACTCTTGGAATTTCTAGTTTATATGATCCTAAAAATCTGAGTGATCTGTTGGGTTTGTTTTCAGTGAGCATATCTGTAATGTACTGAGGTCCTAGGCCATTTAGTGATTTATAGACAAGTAATAATACTTTAAAATCTATTCTGAGTGTAACTGGGAGCCAGTGTAAAGACCTGAGGACAGGTGTGATGTGCTCTGATTGTCTGGTTCTGGAGAGAATCCTGGCCGCAGCGTTCTGGATAAGCTGCAACTGTCTGACTGTCTTTTTGGGAAGGCCCGTGAGGAGGCTGTTACAGTAATCCACCCTGCTGCTGATAAAAGCATGATCAAGTTTCTCTAAATCTTCATTGGAAACAAAGCATCTGATTCTTGCAATGTTTTTAAGATGATACTATGCTGATTTACTATATAGGTTCTTCCCACTCACTCTTGGGCCACTTCTCTCCAGGGAATGATAACCAGGATCCATTATAGCTAAGTTATGGTGCAAAATAAACCTGATTTAACATCCACAAACCAGGACCTCTATTGTGTGATTGGAGCGTCCTTGTTTATAGCTGTGTACACTATGCAGCTGTGCTGATTCCAGCGGTGAATAATTATGTATCTCAAAAGATATACACTACCTAACAAAAGTCTTGTTGTCGATCCCAGTTGTAAGATCAACAAAACAAATAAAAACTTGACTTCTAGTTGACTCCTCATTTGAAAAAGTGTCAGAAGATCGATTTTTCAGATGAATCATCAGTTGAACTGTTATTATTTATTGTTCCAAAAACTTGGATAGGTGACAAGACTTTTGAGCATGAGACTGATTCCTGTGACGCTCCAGGGATAGACATGTCTTCGCCGAGGTCCAGCAATCTCCAGCCTCCGGCGCTTAGACTGCAGCTCTGCACAAGACGTTTGGCCAGAGGAGAAATGGTCATGCCCAACTGAGCCTGGTTTCTCTTGAGGTTTTTTAATTCTTCACTTTCGCCAATTGGTGAAGTTTTTTCCTTGCCGCTGTTGCCACTGGCTTGCATGGTTCGGGATCTGTAGAGCTGCGCATCGATGGATTTGCTCTTCAGTGTTTGGACTCTCAGTAGTGATTATTAAACCACACTGAAGTAAACTAAACTGAACTTAAACACTGAAAACTGGACTGACACTGTTTCAATTTACTATAATCTTCTATGTGAAGCTGCTTTGACACAATCTACATTGTAAAAGCAGTATAGAAATAAAGGTGAATTGAATTGAAACTTTTGTCTGGTAATGTAGTTAAAAATGCTATAAAAAATACAAAAGGTATGGAACAGGTCTCCGTATCCAAGTGTCTTAGCAGTCCTGTCTGGTGGACGTTTATATAGCCCCTTTCACACAGTGACACCGGTAAATATCCGGAAAAGTTCCGGAACGACTTTACCAGTAAATTCAAGAAAGCGCTGTTCACACAGACAATGACGTTATGGAATGTTTCCGGAAAAGACTATTCACACATCTATTCCAAAATACGGGTAAATTCGGACATCATTAACCAGAAATGACCTCTAAACGGCTGCGATTGTATTTGCAAACATTTGACAACATTACAAACTCTGTGGATGGATAAGTATTGTGAAGAACTTCGATGAAAACATATGGAGGAACATTTTCGCATGTCGAGATGTACTTAGTATGTGTGTGCTGGCGCTCACCGGCTGCTTCACGTGCACGCGGGTCAGAGTTTAAAGGTAAACAAACAGCAGTTTATCATAAGCATTTTATCGATAATTTGTTTTAAACAGTTGGCATTAAGAAAGAACGTAGAAACGTTATGTGACTAACATCGAGCAGCTAAACGTGTCTGGAAAAATATTCAAAGGCTTCTATTTTCATAAACCTCGCGGATGTGAATACATCTGAGTATTCTGATTGGCTAAAGTAGACGCCTCACATCAGCGCGTTCTAGACTTGAACACGCTCTTTCCGGAAATCTTCCTTCTGGGTTCACACAGTGCAGCAATCTGGCAAATTAACGGAAATTTTACAACTTCTCCTTCCGGAAAATTGCCGGTAATTTACAAATTTACCGGTATTTTCAAAAAGGGCCTGTTCACACATAGGTCTGAATGTGTGAAAGGGGCTTATGTGCTACTATAGAGACATAATAATACACACATGTCAGTCAATATTTGTGCGTGGAGAAAACTTTAATGCAGTGGACCTCAAAATCTGTGTGATTTGAATCCTATTGTAAAGTCAGGAGACGTTAAAAAAAGAGACGTTGCTGTGTTTACTGCTTTTGCTTCCAAAAGTGCATTTTAAATTATAGGAGCCCTTTAAAATGCAAAATAACCTTGGACCCACATGAAATGTCTATTTGACCTGAATGAGGCAATAAGTGCTGAGACGTTTTGCAAACAAAATGATTGTACCTGATGAATAGTGAGGTAAACACACTCGCATTAAGATTTAATGCAGCAACAGTTAAAGTACTCATCATCCAAGCATCAAAAACCTCAATTTCTGCCCACTTCTCACGAAACCTTAATCTATTCAGACAAGTTTGTGATTTACAGATGGATGTTTCTTTCTTTCTATTCTGCACAGTGAAGCACACGGAAGACTCTAAAGAATAAACCACCAGTCTGCAAATCAAAACCAATAATCCAATGTTTTGCTCTGACAATGGCAAGATGAACACTTGATCAAACATCTCTCTAACTTCTTACGGTTAAACGAGCACCTTATTTCTTCTGCAGTGTGTGTGAATTCTCTGCATGCACACTTTCTATTGAACGCGATCCTGCTGTACTTACAAAGAACACTGAGTCCTGGACTCTCAGGGAGGAGAACAATTGAATATTTTCACTTGATATTCGGCAGACGTCAAATTCTGAACATCCATTATCTAGCTGAAGACAGTAAAAGGGTAAGAGGAACACATAGTAACCTTGAACTGCCATCTAATCAAATATTTTACTTTTCAAGGAGATTCTGTTGTGACATGTATTCATGGATTCACTGTTCCTGTTTTCAGCAGATTCAGGTCAGTTCAATTCAATTCAAATCATCTTTATTTCTATAGCACTTTTACAATGTAGATTGTGTCAAAGCAGCTTAACAAAGAAGTTCTAGTAAATTGAAACTGTCAGTTTAGTTCAGTTCAGTGTGGTTTAATTTTCACTGCTGAGAGTCCAACACTGAAGAACAAAACTATTGATGCGCAGCTCCACAAGTCCCAAACCAAGCAAGCCAGTGGCGAGGAACAAAACTTCACCAATTCATGAAAGTGAAGGAAAAAAAAATCTCAAGAGAAACCAGGCTCAGTTGGGCTCCACCATTTCTCCCCTGGCCAAACATCCTGTGCAGAGCTGCGCCGAATGTTTTACAAATATAAAAAGGGATAGTTCACCCAAAAGTGGATATTCTGTCATTTCATTTGTTCCAAACCGGTTGGAGATTTTTGCTGTTGTTATTGTTTTCTTTTGAAAAAAAAAGAAGATATTTTGAAGAATGTTGGAAATTGGTAATAATTGTTTTTAATATTAATTGCCTACAGATTTCCGACATTCTTCAAAATAACTATTTTGTTTTCAACAGAAAAATCCCAACTCAAATTGAGTTGGAATATGTCAAGAGTGATTAATGGATGGCAGAATTTTCATTTTTTTGGTGAATTATCCTGTGAATGCATCTTTATGGACATTTTTTGGTCTTTTATATTTTATTTTAATTAATTAATTTATTTATTTATTTATTTTGCTGTGTAAAACTGCGGTCCCACTGGACTTTTCTTCCCATAGACTTCCATTCATACGCACACAAATGCATCAGACCGGAAACGCAAACTTGTGCGACAAGTTTCGCAAATCGCTGCATTGCAAAGTTCAAGCTTCGTGAACTCTGACCTGCGAAATCGCATCACATAACCGCGTGAGACCAATAGAAGATCAAAACATGACCTCTCTGGACAGAAATTTAAAACATGGACCAATCGCTCGCTTTTTTAATGTCTAATCATCTTGTATAATCCCGTCCCTTTTCGCAGCGCCGTACTACAGAATTTGGCAAGCTCAAACTCTACTGTGACCACGACTTTAGTATACTGTCACAGCCATGCCAGGTTCTCCCCTTCCACAATCACCCCATTCATCACGATCATTGTCACCTGCCTTCTGATTATCCCTGCACCTGCACGTCATCATGCCCATTACCGCGCCACAATATACGGTGTGTCCCAAATTGCATACCTATGCACTATTCTACACTATTTTGTAGTATAAATAGTGCAAGTAGTGCATTCACATTAAAAACTCTAAAAATAATGAGTGCAATTTAATGATGCACTTATTCAACCGGTACAATGAAGTGTGAAATGATGGACACTTCACACACTCAACGACCGCAGCTTTGCTCATGTAGAGGAAGGGGTAGAGCTTTCGGTCACTGATGTTGGATTAGTTTATTTATTTTGGATTGTGAAAGCAAAATTCTCCTACGACAGAGATTATAGCGCCTTCAGGTGGTGAATGCGGTTATACTCATGGCAGGTATTACTTGGTACTTTGGTCATTTATTTCCCTAATTTGGCAACCGTCAAATGTCATCAGGGAAACGGCTTGAATATTTGCTTACTAAAAAGACATGTTCCATTTGGGACGACACTACATTCATATACTATGCTGTTGAGTGTGTAACTGCATAAGTACATAGTGCATAAGTGCATAGTGTGCCACTTGGGACGCAGCTATAGTCTCACCCCAGTCTGCACTCAGTGTCTGACCTCGATACACCCGAAGGATTTAATTTTCTGAACAGTCAGTGTTATTCTAGTCAGTTATAGTTCCTTACCTCTCTCCTTGTGATCTCTAGTGTCTGCGTACTTTCTCCTAGTGTGATTCCTCCTGGTTCCCTGTCTGGTCGTCTTGCGGTCGCCATGTCTGGTTCCAGTCTTTAGTATGTTAAAAGAAATATTTTTCTCATTAAAAGGTCACAAAACACCAAAACACATTTTTTAAGCTGTTGACAGTCATATATGTGTCCCACGCTGCTATAAACACTATTAGGACACAAATATTTAACTAAAAAGTGAAAATTGGTTGTTTTTGCGTTATTTTGAGCAAATTCGTTCTTCCGTTTTGAAACAAATTTTTGAAGCTGCGTTACGGCCATGAGATACTTGCGTGTAATCCAGCATGGAGAGTGGCTGTCTGTTCCTGCGAGTACATCATGACGTCTCTGAGGGTGCGGGATTAATTAATGAGAAAGACTTGGTTCAAACCAATCAGCGTGCTCTATTGTGTATGACGTGAAACTTCATTAATATGCATGATAGCTTCGAAGACTAATTTACCTGTTACAGTGTTCAGACGACAGAGAGACGCCACGTTGTGTTGCTAAAACAAGTGTGAGAACAAGAATTTGGAGACACGGGTCCTCAGTGTTGCATTTATTAGTGTGCTGCGTTTATTAATGTGCTGCAACAAAGCTTTTGTTTTCATTTTCCCACTATGAGAGCGCAGCTGGACTCATGTGGATTACAGTGCACATGACAGAAATGCGTTTGTAAGGAACATTTTTACCCGAGAGCTTTTCGCATCTGGAAATGATGAAATTCGGATTTGCCACTCGTCTCCTTTTAAAAAAGACGCAGTTCCAGTTTGTATAGATTGTCCTGTGTCTACAGATTTGGTAAGTGTGTGATCAGTGCCCTTTGTTTGTTCATTCAGATGGCAAAGTTACTTCGTATCGTCAGCAGTGATCTTTCAGTTTTTAAAGACATACCATAGTCAAAATGATTTAGTCATTATGTTTACAGTATGTTAATATCACTGCAATATTATAGTACAATATTATAGACTGAAAGATCCGCTGTAAATGCTTCTCTCCGAATGTAAACATGTAAACACCGCAATCTAACTATTACTGACATGTAGAATTTTCACCGCATTTTGTGACAGGATAGTCTATATACACACGGCTTTCTGACGCTACCTACCGAGTGCATCTAAGTTACCATAGAAAAGCGGAGGATTTTTTTTTCTCCCATTCGCCATGCGGTATCAAACATACCAATAAAACTCAACTCTTCTAGCAGTTCCTCACTTTTAAATATCTCGTTTGTCATGGGGGACATGCAGGAAATGTTCCTGAATAAAAAGTGAAAGTGCCAAACTGCAGTTAAAGTCGATGAAATAATAATTTGGCAAGTAATTCGATTACTGATGTCAATGTAAACACAGTCACTGTCTTTCTCCCCTGCATCTGTGTGTTTGTTTTGCATTGCGTGCCCAAACGGAAACTCCCATATTTGCAAATCCTTCCCTTTTTCCATCCCCCGACACTCCTACCTAAACAGAGCTGGACACGCCCACTTTCCTGACTTTTTCCTAACTAGAGGTGTGAAAACACCCTGTTGAGACAAGGGGGTTTCGTGGCCCTATAAGGGTGTACTCACACTATGTACAGTTGCCTTGAACCGGGCCAAAGCACGCTTGTCCCCCTCCCGTCTCCCCCGACGGCCCGCACTCACATTACATTCGGGCCTGGGCACGCTTACGTCATCGATGATGCACTGTTCAGTAAGCGCTTTCGCTCAGCACAGTGGAGATTTCTTTAGTTATATCGTTTAAGCCGTTTGATATGCAGTGACATGCGCTCGAACAGGTCAGCCACTTTTGACGCTCATAAACAATCATATAGTCCTCGTGCTGCAGATATTAGGAGGTTTGCTGTTGTGCAGTGAGGGGTTTGTGTCTTTAATAATCTACGACAGTTTGCGTTCATTGAACAGTACGAATGATTAATTAATCCATATGAAACACTCCCTTAAAAGTCACGTCTTGCTTTCAGTTTCGGGCTCAAGCACGCTTGCACTCACACTGTAAGCGTACCGCGCCTGAGCCCAAGTGAACCGCGCTCAGGGCCACCTCTTTTAACCGGGCCAGGGCCGCCCAAGTGAACCGTGCCTGAGCCCGATTCAGAGCACTCACACTTCTCAAATGATCCGGGAAACGGGCCTGGGCACGGTTCGGATAGCATAGTGTGAGTACGCCCTAAATAAACACTAGTGCCATTATGTATTCCTTAAAATGAACACATTTTAAAATATCTGTTCGTGAACAGTAGGATTGATGCAGATAAAGAATATCAGCACAATATCAGACGAACAGTAAAAGTGTAAAAAAGAAGAAACTTTCAGGATTGAAGTAGAAGGGTTAAATTGGACTGTTTTCAATTGTAAAGTACTCATTGAAGTGGAGTTTAGCTCCAGTTGATTTCTTGCCACAGAGAGCTCGAAAACTACAGGGGGGAAAAAGACAAGAAAATTGGACTGTCAATCGTTTTAAAGATTGGGAGTAGTGGAGGTCTTTCTCTCTCTCTCACACACCTGACGTGATTGATGGAAAGGCTTATGAGAGGAATAAAGTAATCCTCCAGTGGCTGGACTGATCACCTCACAGATGCAGGAGTCACACAGTCAATGGATGACCACGAAAGATGCAATTGCACAGGCTTTAGATGCACACAGATGGTGCACTAATATTCCTACGAACGAAGCTATGAAGCGGGCAGCACGGTGGCGCAGTGGGTAGCGTTCTCGCCTCACAGCAAGAAGGTCGCTGGTTCGGGTCTCAGCCAGGTCAGTTGGAATGTCTGTGTGGAGTTTGCATGTTCTCCCCATGTTCGCATAGGTTTCCGGCAGGTGCTCCAGTTTCCCCCGCAAGTCCAAAGACATGCGCTATTAGGGTTGAGTATCGTTTGGGGTTATTTCGATACCGGTGCTGAATTGATACTTTTAAAACGGCAGTGGTGCCAAAACGGTGCCTAAACCGATACTTTTGAGCCACAATATTATGGCGATCAAATCTTTTATTTGACAAAATCTTTTAAAAAAAGAATTTTAATAGAACAATATAATTAAAGTTTAAAGTAAACATCAATTCATATTTTATATATTTGAACCACATTAACATATTTCCTTTGATCATTTGTTAGTTAGCATGAATTTAAGATTTGCACTATGAAATTACATTAGCTTACTACTAACCTGTGGAAAGGCTGTCATCAAAATACTGAACTCCTTTTTTCTAGGGTTGGGGCTTGTGACTATGTTTACATGGTTATCCGTAATCTAATGATTTGTCTTAATCTGAAAAAGACGATAATATGATTAAGGTGTTTACATGAGTTGCTTTTTGAATGTTTCTTTTATGATCCCCTCTTACATGTTATAGTACATAGGTCGATTAACATCATTGCATCACCACGCTATCCATGTTTCCTCCAGAGTTTCATGTAATTTCAGGTGTTTCATTTTGAATTTTTCGATTTTAACTGCAGTTTCACTTTCATTCAGGAACATTTCATTCATGCCCCCATGACAAACTGAGGTATTTGATGCGAGCATTAAGTAAGGACTGGTGGAAGAGTGCTCTATGAAATTACATACCGCACGTTAAATGGAAAGAAAAAACCTCAGCATTTCACGATGCAGGTGTCTGTGGCCCTTTAAGGTAATCAAAAATCGCTGTTTACATGGTAGTCTAGACTCTTAATCAGATTATTGTCTTATTCATATTAAAATCGAAGCATTGGTGTCCATGTACGTACTCATTGAAAGTGCCAGATGATGTCGCAAGCTTTCAGAGACAGCCCATTCCCCTGCCTTTAAGTTGATTCCATGAGCCCTCAAATGTGTCATTAAGTTTGACATGTTTCCCCCTTACACACAACTTTTGTAAAGCATCTGCTTCACGTTGCTGTGTCAGAATCCTTGCTTGTAAAGTATGCTTTAGAATGCTTAGTTTAAGCAAATTTGATGAACGCGATCGTACGTGTTGATCTGGAGAGTCACTCTCGCTCACCGAATGCACTGTACTGCGCGCGTTGCTTGCGAGATGGTGTGACAACACGTACTTACAGATGAAGTCAGAATTATTAGCCCCCCTTTGAATTTTTTTATCTTTTTTTAAATATTTCCCAAATGATGTTTAACCGAGCAAGGAAAGTTTCACAGTATGTCTGATAATATTTTTTTCTTCTAGAGAGAGTCTTATTTGTTTTATTTCAGCTAGAATAAAAGCAGTTTTTAATTTTTTAGAAACCATTTTAAGATTCCTTCAAGCTATATTTTTTTCGATAGTCTACAGAACAAACCATCATTATTCAATAACTTGCCTAATTACCCTAACCTGCCTAGTTAACCTAATTAACCTAGTTAAGCCTTTAAATGTCTCTTTAAGCTGTATAGAAGTGTCTTGAAAAATATCTAGTTAAATATTATTTACTGTCATCATGGCAAATATAAAATAAATCAGTTATTAGTGATGAGTTATTAAAACTATTATGTTTAGAAACGTGTTGAATTTTTTTTTCTCTCTGTTAAACAGAAATTGAGGAAAAAATAAACAGGGGGGCTAATAATTCTGGGGGGCTAATACTTCTAACTTCAACTGTATGTGTGCCTTTGATGCACCCCTTGATGCTTCTTACATCCTTGTCGCAGCACCAGTGGCACTGAAATTAGGCACCGAAATTCATATGCTGATTCAGTTCGGTACATACCGATTACAATGGTACTGGTGCTATAATGGCACCGGGTTTCAGTACCCAACCCTATGCGCTATAAGTGAATTGGGTAAGCTAAATTGTCCATAGTGTATGTGTGTGAATGAAAGTGTATGGGTGTTTCCCAGTGATGGGTTGCAGCTGGAAGGGCATCTGCTGCGTAAAACATATGCTGGATAAGTTGATGGTTCATTCTGCTGTGGTGACCCCAGATTAATAAAATGACTAAGCCGAAAATGAATGAATGAAGCCCCGTCTTGTAAATAAAACAGCCAATTATTAGTAATGCAAATGCCATTAGACCAGTGCATAGACTGGAGCAGTGCATTGACCAGTTTTTGTCTGGTTTCTAGTCCAAATATCTAAGAATTCTTAAATCTTAAAAAATAATTTTCTAGTCAAGCAAAACATATTGTCTTGTTTTCAGAAATAATAAGTCGAAATTAAGTGAGTTTTTCCTTAAAATATGCAAAATAATCTTGTTTTCACTTTGATAGAAGAATATTTGATTACCCCTGCATTGACAGATTATTTTGCTTAACTGTTAACAATTTCCTGTACAATAACATACTGACAGCAGTTCACCATCAACTTACTGTAAGTCAAGTACAGCAAAAAAATACTGTTTTCATATTTACGACCCCATTTATCCTGTTGTATATGTATTTACAGAATTGTATGTATATCTTTACTGTAAAATATACAGTATTTTTTCACTTTAATATAGAGTAACATACTGCATAACTGTCCTACAGTAAAATACAGTTCATACTACAGTTAAAGGTGCTGTATGTAGGTTTTTGACTCTTCTAAAGCATAAACACCATAATATTTTTGCAGATATTTAAGAAATATGCTTACTGAACATTTTTGTTTATCTGAAAAACATGAAATGGTAAGATTTAAAATCTAATTAATACATATGAAACCTCTTTAACATTATTAAATGTACATGCTGAATCACTGAAATGTGTTGGAGTCCCAGTTCTACTGTTCAATTTCAAACAATTTATTTTATTTTCAAGATCTGAGGTGAACTATCTGCTGCTGTTTCAGTAGTATGGCAATAAATGTCATGTAAAATGGCATTCAAACTCACATTATTAGCATTTAACACTAAATAAAGCACTTGAGGTGGACCTGAGGTGATCAATGTCAGTTTTCTGTTGTTTAGCTGCAAGAAATAGAAGCCGTTTCTAAAATATAAATTTCAGGTGTTGGTTAGGACAAAAACTCCTTTTAATGTGGAACATATCCTTCTATCGTATGCCTTTGCTTTTATTTAGAACACGACTCAAATCAGCCTTTAGGCTCAATAGTCAGGCTCACTCCTGTTGATGTCGTCAATCTGGCAACCTCCGCTTGCATTGTTTTGAACCAGGCGTGCAATACCTAGTTCAACCACTGGGTGTCAAACTTGCATACTGCACCTTTAAATACTGTGTAATTTACAAAAATCATTAACAGTGTTGTTTTAAGGAAAAACTTACTTAATTGTGACTAATTGAGGTCACTTAATGGCATATTATTTCTGAAAACAAGACAATATTTTTGCTTATTTCTGTCACATGCTTATTGATTTAAGATTTTTTTTATTTTTTGTACAAGAAAGAAGACAAAAATCTGAAAACAAATAAAAATAAAAATGCAGTGCATTACAACAGACATCACATATTAGGTCCTTTTGTTTTTGCTTCTGGAAAATTTCACCAAATTTACAGACTGCTGTCCATGATATTACACATTTGTCATCCAATCAAATGTCAATAAGGCTCTACCTGTTGTCATTTGAAAAATATCCACTATACTGAAAAGAGGAATGACAACCACTTTGATCCAAACACACAAAGCAAGCAATATTTTAATTGTTTTATTCACATCTATTGATATGTTTGACAAAAATTAATATTCATTCATTCATTCATTCATTCATTCATTCATTCAATCATTTTCTTTTCGGCTTAGTCCCTTTATTAGTTTGGGATTCCCACAGCGGAATGAACCACCAACTTATCCAGCACATGTTTTACGCAGCGGATGCCCTTCCAGCTGCAACTCATCTCTGGGAAACACCCACACACACTACGGACAATTTTTTAGCTTACCCAAATTCACCTGTACCGCATGTCTTTGGACTGTGGAGAAAACCCACGTGAACGCGGGGAGAACATGCACAGAAATGCCAACTGACCCAGCCAAGGCTCGAACCAGCAACCTTCTTGCTGTGAGGCGACAGCACTACCTACTGCGCCACTGTATCGCCCCTAATAATTAATATATTTTATATAAAAAAAGAATTGTATTAATTAAAGTTCAAATTCGATTGTAGTATTGTAAGCTTTAAATCAGGATAAAAAAGTCTGCCCATTTTAATGTGTGTGTCAGATCAGTGTGTGTCTTGACCTTCATTATTTATATTTTGATTATAATGTGGACTATAAGAAACTCAATCTCCAGATCTGCTCATTTACCATCTCCTCACTGATGGGCTCATTAGGCTCTTTCTTCTATCAAGGTGAGAATGGCTTTTAATATTCATGACACTGACACTCCTCCACATACAGCCTCTCTCACAACATTTAAATCAGTATCATGGCCTTATACCAATCATCAGTAACACTTGACAAGTAGTATGGGGACAGATGTTTTTTTCTATTGTATTTTACCAGCTATTTTATATGTATGCTGATTGAGACTGCATGCATTACTTGGCTATAATTTAAACATATATCAACAGAGCAGCTAACCTGGATGTTTATTTTTAGTTTTATATTAAAAAAAGTTGATCTTTTATGTTTTTTTATTTTTTTTATTTCTTAAGACTGGTTATGAAACCACTGGCAATAAAACTAACACTGTTGCACTAGAAACCAACAAGAAAGCAGGTCATTACCACTTAAACACACACACACACACACACACACACACACACACACACACACACACACACACACACACACACACACACACAGAGTAAATTGGTAATGAATGAATCATTTATATATATATATATATATATATATATATATATATATATATATATATATATATATATTACATTGTATACAGTTCTGTCTGGCTCTCAAATCTTGGCTGATAGCCGTGTGATATTCTGCAATAACAACACTCATCCAGCCTTTTCACCCTTGTGAATTACTTTGCCCACATTAGTTATTTATAAGAATGTTGTGTAATTTAGGTAATTTAGATTGCAACCATGCAGTTTATTTATAAGAATAGTGCCAGTTTTAAATATTTGAAAAACTATTTTAGAGATTTAGCATGTCGGCAGCCATGCAGAGCAAAGAAATTGACAGTTGACGGCCACAGTGACCGCATAATAAGTTCTTAGGGAAGAAAAACTCAGCATTTTCTTTTCATATTTCAAACTACAGCTGATCAAAACATCATAAAACAGGTAAATGACATTCTAAGTCCATCTTCTTCTTTTGTATTTTGTAATGCTGTATTTATACCATAGTAATCTGGTAGTGTTTGCTTTACTTTGGCTTTTTCGGGGTTATTTATTGTAATATCCTGAATGCAACAGTGAAATACTGGAAAATCTCTGTAAATTGATGGCATTTCATGCCTTATCATCTGAAAATGTGAGCAAAATCACCTGTTTTCTCATCACTTTAGACATTACTCTAGAGAATCATTCAAACACTAGCTCTAAAATGACATTTGTGAATTAGTAACAGTTTCTGACATCAGCTGCAGATGTGAATGAATGGCGGAAGAATGTAGTTCCTTATACAAAAGGATTTTGAGACTCTCTGTGTTGGATTTTCTTTTTTATATACACAATTGTGCCGTTGAACTGTTGTATAAATGCAATATCACACTCGTAGCATGGCGATATGGCTGTATATCATCACTGGAGGAACACTAAGGCACTCAGCCTGTGGCCTCGAGCCAATGCACACCTCCCACCAGTGCCGATATACAGCCATATCACACTGGTACTCATGTGATATTGCCTGGGGCGTCGCCAATGGAGGGAAAAAGGGGACAAAGTGCATAGGGCCCTGGAAATTTAGGGGCCCTGCGACGACAAGTGGAGTTCGGAGTTCGAACATGTTCTAGTTAGTGTTCGAAAGCTAATTGATATTAAATAAATACATTAAAAACATTTATTGAAAAATAAATAAAGACTATTTAAAATGTTACTGATAACATTTTACTGTAAGGTCTATTAATAAGCATGGTTTATTCCATAAACTAACATACATGACTAATACATGACTAACAATATAAACTTTTGATAATAAACATTCAGCTTTTCAATGGTAGTTAAACATTCTCACTTGCATAAAATAACTACACATTATTAAAATTTGTAGTTATTTTATAAAAGTTTTTTGTATTTGGTGATGTTGAAATTAAAGTCAACTTAGAGTACAAATGATTATATATATATATATATATATATATATATATATATATATACAGTATATGTATATACACACAGATATATGCATATATTATATATATATATATATATATATATATATATATATAATATTATACATACATATATTAATATATACATGAATATATTAATATATACAAACACACACACACACACAAACACACACACACACACACACACACACACACACACACACACACACACACACACACACACACACACACACACACACACACACACACACACACACACACACACATATATACATATATACATATATATATATATATATATATATATATATATATATATATATATATATATATATATATATATATATTAAAGCATGTACTTAACTAATCTTAATACTGTACATGTAATTTTATGGTAAAGTGTTTTTATTTAATAGCATTACATTTATTTAGCAAAGTTGAAATTTCATATGGTAAAGAACATATACTGTAATATTTAGAGATAAGACATTAAATAATTTGGAGAGGTAATTGACTGATGTGGAATTGAGGGTGATGTGGTTAGGAAAATAATATAATCTTGTACTTCATTCCTGTCCATTTCAAATTGGTTAAAATTAATTGTTATTTTTGAGTATTGACAGATACAGTATGTAGATGTTTTGCTGATTACGATGAAACGTATTTGTATTTGAATCATCATTGCTAAGAGTTTAACCATGATTATTCTGTTCAAAATAAACAAATCAAATCAGATCAAATCAAATCAAAAATCTAATTTGTTTGACATAAAACAAATAATAATATCCTGTTTGGCCTGATCACAATTCTGATCAAAAGCCACTCCAACGACTCTCAGATAAGGAAAGAGCTTTGTTTCAGTAAAGAACCGTCTTTCTGGGCTTGATTAGAGGTCTGAATAATAAAAAGCCCACTGACAGTACCTACGGTTCAGCAAGTCTGCAATAATAATTTTGTATTCATCTCTATTTTCTGGCACCAGGCTGTGAATGTTTCTCACTGAGAGAAGAGTCATTCTAAAGTGTAGAAACACAAAGATGCAGAAATAAATAATCCTGATTCATGGATAAGGCTTTATAAAACATGAACACTTCACTAATCTTCTGTTTTGATGCATTGCTGCATTTAATTTATTTAATGTGTTGCACTGAAGGGCGTCACAGTGGTGCAGTGGGTAGCACTGTTGCCTCACAGCAAGAAGGTCGCTGGTTCAAGCCTCGTCTGGGTCAGTTGACATTTCTGTGTGGAGTTTGCATGTTCTCCCAGTGATGTGGTGGGTTTCCTCAGGACTCTAAGAAATAAAGGTACGCGAGCTGTCACTGGGGTGGTACCTTTTCAAAAGGTACAAATTTGTACCTAAAAGGTCCATATTCATACCTCAAGGGTACATATTAGTACCTAAAAAGTACAAAAGTGTTTCTCTTAAAATTTGTAGATACTAATGTATACTTTTGAGGTACCAATATGGACCCTTTAAGTACAAATGTATACCTTTTGAAAAGGTACCACCCCAGTGACAGCTCGCGTACCTTTATTACTGAGAGTGTGGGTGGTCCGGTTTCCCCCACAAGTCCAAAGACAAGTAGTATAGGTGAATTGGGTAAGCTAAATTGTCTGTAGTACATGAGTGTTTATGGATGTTTCCCAGTGATGGGTTGCAGCTGGAAGGGCATCCGCTGTGTAAAACATATGCTGGATAAGTTGTCAGTTCATTCTGCTGTGGCGACCCCAGATTAATAAAGGGACTAAGCAAAAAAGAAAATGAATGAATGAATGTTGCACTGAAGTTTCTTAAAGGGATAGTTCACCAAAAATTACAATTTCCTCATTATTTACTCGCCCTTAAGTGATTCTGTCAAGTTTCTTTATTTAATCTTTATCTCAATAAGTAAGTGTAATTTTTAAAGTGACAAAAGTCTGCACAGTCCTGTATTGCTGACCACTATTGTTTGGCTTGTCAACTACTCGCATATGCCAATAGAATACACATGTAATATACATGCACATGGTATCATCATTTTCAGTGATGTAGAGGGAGATCCCCAAAATGCTATACAAATACATACAGTTGAAACCAGAAGTTTACATACACTAAAAAAAGGAACATAACCATTTTTAAAAAAATGTCTGATGGTAAATCATACTAAACGTTTACTATTTTAGGTCCGTCAGGATTACCTAAATCATTTACATTTGCTAAATGCCACAATAATGAGAGAATTTTTTTTTGAGAATTTATTTATTTCTAGACAGTCAAAAGTTTACACACATTTCCTAGGTATTTTTTTTTAGTTTTGCTTTTAAACTGTACCTTGGTTAAATGTTTTGGGTATCCTTCCACAAGCTTCTCACAACAGTTTGAAGGAATTTTGACCCATTCCTCCTGACAGAACTGGTGTAACTGAGTCAGATTTGTTGGCTGTCTTGCTCGCACAAGCTTTTTCAACTCTGCCCACAAATTTTCTATAGGATTGAGAGCAGGGCTTTGTGATGGACACTCCAAAACATTCACTCTGTTGTCCTTAAAGCACATTTTAACTAATTTGGCAGTGTGCTTAGGGTCATGGTCTGTTTGGAAGAACCATTTGTGACCAAGTTTTAATTTCCTGGCTGATGTCTTGAGATGTTGCTTCAGTATTTCTACATAATGTTCTTTCTTCATGAGGCCATCTATGCTGTGAAGTGGACCAGTCCCTCCTGCAGCAAAACAGCCCCACAACATGATGCTGCCATCCCCATACTTCACAGTTGGAATGGTGTTCCTAGGCTTTTAAGCTTTCCTGGTCATATACTGGTCATTATGGCCAAACCGTTCAATCTTAGTTCCATCAGACCACAGGACATGTCACCAAAAATTTGTCTTTTTCCCAGTGTAATTATCAAATTGTAATCTGGCTTTTTTGTTGATTCTGGCTTGTTGATTTTCCCATGTTGTCACACAAGGAAGCAGTGTGTTTGAGGTTTTCCTTAAATACTATTCTACAGTTGTGCCTCCAATTAACTCAAATGTTGTCAATTAGCCAATCAGAAACTTCCAAAACCTTGACATTATCATCTGAGCTTTTTCAGAGGCATAATAATCTTATTGTAGGTAAACTTGACTTTCAAGAAAAGTTATAACAATTTCTCAATAAATATCTCTCTCATTATTCTGCTATTAAGCAGAACAGAAACAAATGTGATAATCCTAACTTACCTGAAAGAGGAAAAGTTTAGATTTAATTTAGAAGTTTATGGTTATGTGCCTGTTTATACAGTGTATGTAAACTTCTGGTTTCAACTGTATATGCATACATGTATACATACTTATCTATCTATCTATCTATCTATCTATCTATCTATCTATCTATCTATCTATCTATCTATCTATCTATCTATCTATCTATCTATCTATCTATCTATCTATCTATCTATCTATCTATCTATCTATCTATCTATCTATCTATCTATCTATCTATTAAATTGTTTACATCTATCCATCCATCCATCCATCCATCCATCCATCCATCCATCCATCCATCCATCCATCCATCTATCTATCTATCTATCTATCTATCTATCTATCTATCTATCTATCTATCTATCTATCTATCTATCTATCTATCTATCTATCTATCTATCTATCTATCTATCATCTATCTATCTATCTATCTATCTATCTATCTATTAAATTGTTTACATCCATCCATCCATCTATCTATTAAATTGTTTACATCTATCCATCCATCCATCCATCCATCCATCCATCTATCCATCTATCTATCTATCTATCTATCTATCTATCTATCTATCTATCTATCTATCTATCTATCTATCTATCTATCTATCTATCTATCAAATTGTGTACATCTATCTATCCGTCCATCCATCCATCCGTCCGTCCGTCAGTCCGTCTGTCCATCTAGCCATCTATCCATCTATCCATCTATCCATCTATCTATCTATCTATCTATCAAATTGTGTACATCTATCTATCCGTCCATCCATCCATCCGTCCGTCCGTCAGTCCGTCTGTCCATCTAGCCATCTATCCATCTATCCATCTATCCATCTATCTATCTATCTATCTATCTATCTATCTATCTATCTATCTATCTATCTATCTATCTATATAAACAATTTATTATATATGTGTGATAATGCACTCTAAGTTTTCTTTTTTCCTTTTATGGGTAAGTCTTTATGTGTGATGAAATCATAAGCAAATCCATTTTATTTTGAGTGGAAAAAAGATGCTGTGTTTCCAGCAGAATAAATCTGCCTGCAAAGTTTTCTTCAGAGAAAACAATTACGACCAGCATATTGAGGGATTTCTTCCAAACCGAACTTCAGAATAGAGCATTTCAAAGGCTACAAGTAATGCGCATGTCTTTGCACACGTTTAATTTGTGACATGGATGACGCAACATTATGCTGAAACGCATCCCATGTTTTGGTCCCCTGCACCCTTCATCTCTTCAAAGCTCTCTGATCCTTTGAAGCAACTGAGAATGGAATGGAACACTGCCCAGTTCACGGTTCAAAATGACTATGGAAGTCTGCCAGAGAATTTGATTCACTTCCAGAATTTCAATAGCTCCTGAGAGACAATATGCTTGTCTGTAGCTATGCCTCCATTCACCTATTTTCATGCACACTTTGGACTAGAAAATGCTTAAAGGATACTTATTATGCAAAAATTACTTTAAAGGCATTGTGTGGCAACAGGCTGTGAATACAACCAGTTTCCAGTGGTAAAAAACTATTAATTTAATTTTTTATAATCACACTTGATAAAAACAGTCTGCAGAAAAAACTTTGACTGACATTCTTCCTTTGTACGTGTCATCAGAGGGGAAAAACTCTGCCCATTACTGATGATCTCGCCCTCAATAATATAATACGTTAGTCCTGTTTTGAATCTGCCACTATGCTGACACAGTGTGCATTTGTAGCTCTGCCCTATTTTGAAAAGAGCACAATCTCCTTTAAATTTAAAGTAACAATGACCGAAATGGCACAATTAGAATCAAAACCTAAAAGGGTCAGTTTCATAGAGTTATAAAACATTATTTGTGGGGTATTTTGAGCTGAAACTTCCCATACACACATCAGAGACTTTATGGTCACAGCTAAGTAGGATAAACTTTTAATTTCAATAATTAAAAAATTGTGCATAAACTTCGATAGAAAATTATTTACCAAATAAATTCCAGCATGTGCATCAAAAAAAGTCATTGTTTAACAGTTGATATAATAAATACAATAAGGCCCAGTTTCACAAACAGGGCCTTAGTTAAATTAGGCTATTTAAGCCACATTTATAAAAATAGCCTCAGAAAAATATATTACTGGTGTGCACCTGGAAAAATAAAACGACACTGATGTATTTTAAGACATCTCACTGCAAGTTATTTTGAGTTGAGACAGTTCAAACATGCAATTTAATCTTGACTAGCCTTAAACCTTGTTTGTGAAACCGGGGGTATGTGTAATTGGGCTGCAATAATGGGCAAACCACTGGACTGACCACATTGCACAACATCTGAAATGTTGTTTTGGTCATTTGGTCATAAAGGAGGCCGAGCCTTCTCGTTTAAGGCTCCTAAACTCTGGAATAGCCTTCCTGATAATGTCTGAGGCTCACTCTCTCTGATTAAAGAACTATCTAGATTTAAGACCTATCTTTTTAGTAAAGCATACACACAATGCATGCATGAGTGTTCTCCAAGCAGGTGAGCAGGCTTGACAAACCACCTGTAGGACATACTCCTCCTGTCTTAATGCACCAGACATTTTGTTAGAAATACTCCTATGCTTTACATGTTTGTTTGTATAACTACTATTTTCATTTATAACACTTGCATTTCACTTGCATGTTGTTTAAATACACTAGAAGCAGCAGCTACGCTAATTATTTTCTTTATTCTCTATTTCCACCTGGGGATACTCATCCCGAGGCCCCTAGAGATTATGCAGCACCATTGATGCGAGCCAAGACCTGTGAAGAAACGATGCCAAGGTGTCCATAATCCTGGACCAGGCCGTATCCTGAGCTAATGCTGTGGTGGTCATGGAGGAGCGGAGAGCATGAGACTGATTCCTGAAATACCACAGTGACAAACGAGTCCCCGTATTGATCCTGTCAATCCTTTGTCAATTGGTGAAGTTTGTTCCTCGCCACTGTTGCCACTGGCTTGCTTTGCTTTGGATTTGTGGAGCTACATGTGGCCAGTGAGATAAATCCAGTTCTTATAATATGTTGAAAATTGGCCATGGCCCCTTTAAGAGATGCCCCAGTGTTGGGTGTAACGCGTTACTAAGTAACGCGTTACTGTAATTAAATTACTTTTCCACTGAAAAAGTAGAGTAACTGATTACTGTTCATTTTTAGGTATTTTAATTACAGTTACTTATAATGTACTTGCGTTACATTGTAAAATAATTAAACTCGCTGAATATCATTATATAATTGTATTAATTTATGTTCTAAAGGTAAAAGTAAACTCTGCCGCTTCAAAATCATCAAAGTGCAGGTGCACGTGATTTCGCGCGCGCCAGTTTGCGGCATAGTCATATTCTAAAGCGGAAGATGTCGGACTCGGCTGAAGCGAGTGGCTGTTGTACGAAATGGAAATATTCCCATTACTTCACTTTTCTGAAACAAGCAGACAAGAACATTACAGTAATATGTAAGCTATGTCCTGGGTTCTGGGGAGAAAAAAAAAACTATCGGCCGCTGTCAACAGCACGAGTTATCTAAAGCACCTGACACGGCAGCGTAGAAGAACACTTCTGAGTGATCCTTGTTCATCATCTACGGATAACAACGCGGCAACTCCTGCTAAGCAGGCAAAACTTTATTTTACTTCGCCAGCGCAGAAAGTGTCTGAAGGTAAGCTTAAAAAATTATTGCAGGCTACGTTGTGGAAGAGATGCTACTGCTGGCGTACTGTATAATCTCCGTCTTTTAGGTGCATATTGAACACAATACCTGTGTCTGGCAAAAAGCAGCACTGCCTCATCGATTTACCTTCCATAGTTATGTTTTGAGAGACTTGCGTTAATGAGATACAACCACTTTTTTAAAAACAAGGCAGCTAAGCAGTACAAAAACGTTGTATACAGTTTAACTTTATTTAACTTTTGTAAGTTAAGCTTTTTTGTTATTCAGATATGCAGAATAATATTTTTTTTGTTATTCAGGAATTGTGTTCCTAAAGAAGGTTACATTTCTTACTAAAAAATATTATGCATGTAATTATCATAGAATTTTTTTAAAATAAAATGTAATAAAGATGATTCAGAAAGCTAAAAGGCTATACCATTTAATGTTTGACTCGTATGTTTTATTTAATTATTTATTATTTACAGAATTTAATATCTATTGTTTGTCCACTCAAGGTTTATAAGAATTTTAAGAAGTATTTAGTTAAATTACTTATTGAGTAATTAAGTTACTTTTCAGACACTGTAATTAGATAAGTATTTTAAATACAACATTAGTTAAGTAATTAGTAATTAGTAATTAATTACTTTTTTAAAGTAACTTACCCAACACTGAGATGCCCAATCTTGACTCGCGATGTGTGTGTGGGCGGGTGCTTGCACGCTGTGCATGATTGAGCAGAGAGGCCATGTTTGCATCGTGGTAGGCTGTGTGTTACAAGCTGTGATCATCGTGGAAATAATGTTGTTTTGGGGTAAATACTTTCTAAAAATCTTTAATATACAATTGTTAAACCCAAAGATGAGATTTAATGGACATTGATTTTGCACCTCTTTGTAGATGACGTGGATTGTGTACAGTGTAGTGGACTTCATGTCAAACAGTAATCGTGATTTCTGATGTAAGTTTATTATTTCATGATATACAAAGTTCATTTACTGCTTTCTAGACATTGATAGATTATTGTTGTTAGTCCTGTAAAAATAAGGTATCTTGTGTGATGATATGTGTATAAATAATGTATGTTTTATGGAAAATGTACAAATTGTGGGATGTAAGGTTCAATTGGCTGTGCTAACATGCTTTATATATTTTTTGTACAATAGCACTGCCGTATTTCAGTATCATTTAAGGAAAATCTTTTTTCTCTATTTTTGTATACATATTTTAATTTTTTGGGCATTATTAAGTGAGTTTGGGGCACTACAGTACCTAGAGTTTTGTGCAACTGCATTTTCTTACCATTGTGCCATTTGAGATTTGCCTAAGAACAAGATTTTGGGTCTTTGTGACTGATTTTGGTGACCTGAAGCTAACTGTAATTTCTGCTTAAGTATTCATGTTAATGTATTTTTTATTATTATTATTTTCTTGACACAATTTCTTTTCTTTTTTTAAAGATTTATTTTTGGCCTTTTTGCCTTTATTAGATAGGACAGTATTTAGGCAGGAAGCGAAGTTGGAGAGAGAGAGAGGGGGGTAGGGTAGGGAAATGTCCTCGAGCCGGGATTCGAACTCGGGACGCCCTGACGTGCTATTGCACCACATGTCGGCGCGCTATCCACTAGGCTATTGCGCCGACCACAATTTATTTTCAGGGAGGTTATTTTACTGTGCTCTTTTTGACCGCTGGAATCTTTTCCTTATCAAACAGCAGTCAGATAAAACATTTTAATTTGCTTGTTTTGTGTCTTCTTTACTTGCCACCCGGCTACATACACATCGACGGATTTTTTCGTCAGTGTTTAAACTTTCAGCAGTGAAAATTAAACCACACTGAACTGATTTAACTGAACTTCAACTCTCAAAACTGGACTGACAGTTTCAATTTACTAGAACTTCTGTGTTAATCTGCTTTGACACAATCTGCATTGTAAAAGCGCTATAGAAGTAAACATGAATTGAATTGAATTGAATTATTCAAAAATTCCTCATCACAGTGGTTTAGTTTTATTCAATTAAATTCAATTCATCTTTATTTGTATAGCGCTTATACAATGTAGATTGTGTCAAAGCAGCTTCACATGGAAGATTATAGTGAATTGAAACAGAGTCAGTTCAGTTTTCAGAGATTGAGTTCAGTTCAGTTTAGCTCAGTTCAGTGTGGGTAATAATCACTACTGAGAGTCCAAACACTGAATAGCAATCCATCGATGCGCAGCTCTACAGATCCCGAACCATGCAAGCCAGTGGCAACAGCGGCAAGGAAAAAACTTCACCAATTGGCGAAAGCGGAGATTTTAAAAAACCTCGAGAGAAACCAGGCTCAGTTGGGCACGACCATTTCCCCTATGGCTAAACGTCTTGTGCAGAGCTGCAGTCTAGGCGCAGGAAGCTGGACCTCAGCGAAGACTCGTCTGTCCTTGGAGCATCACAGGAGTCAGTCTCATGCTCTTACTCCATGAAGACCACCACAGCAGCTGCTCAGGATACGGCCTGGTCCAGAAAACCTTGGGATCATCTCGTCGCTGGTCTCGGATCGCGTCAGTGGCACTGCATAGTCTGAGGGTCTCGAGATGAGAACCCCCAGGTGGAAATAAAGAATAAGGAGAATAATTAGCGTAGCTGCTGTTCATAGTGTATATAAACGAGAACCAAAATCATGCGTGGGGCACATCATGCGTCATAGCGCTATGTAATGCACTGAGTGTATGCTTTGCTAAAAAGATAGGTCTTTAATATAGTTTTAAACTGTGAGAGTGTGTCTGAGCCTCGGACATTATCAGGAAGGCTATTCCAGAGTTTAGGGGCCATAAATGAGAAGGCTCGACCTCCTTTACTCGACTTTGATATTCTAGGTACTACCAGAAGCCCTGAGTTTTGAGATCGTAAAGAGCGGGTTGGGTTGTAGCGAGACAGGAGATTGGTTAGATAAACAGGAGCTAGATTATTTAAAGCTTTATAGGTAAGGAGTAATATTTTAAATTCAATACGAAACTTAACAGGCAGCCAGTGTAAGGAGGATAAAATTGGGGTGATATGATCATATTTTCTAGAGCTGGTAAGAACTCTGGCAGCTGCATTTTGCACTAGCTGAAGTTTGTTAATAGAGGATGCTGGGCAGCCAGCAAACAGAGCATTACAGTAGTCCAGCCTAGAAGTCATGAAAGCATGGACTAGCTTTTCTGCATCTGATATGGATAGCATACTTCGCAATTTAGCAATATTTCTCAGATGAAAGAAAGCAGTTTTTGTGACATGGGATATATGATTTTTGAAAGTTAAATTGCTGTCTAATATGACACCCAGATCTTTTATAGTAGAGCTAACGCTAACTTTGTATCCCTCTAGTTGCAGGTCGAGTTGTGAAAACTGCTGTGTACAGGCCCAATCAGTAATAATTCTGTTTTGTCTGAATTTAAGAGAAGAAAATTGTTGGTCATCCAGTCTTTAACATCTTTGATACACTCGGTTAGCTTAGACAGCTCAGACATCTCATCAGGTTTAGTTGAAATGTATCGTCTGCATAGCAATGAAAGCTGATCCCGTGTTTTCTAATAATGTATTTATTATATTATATTATATTATATTATATTATATTATATTATATTATATTATATTATATTATATTATATTATATTATATTATATTATATTATATTATATTATAATTACCTCCAGAACAGTGCCGCGTCTCCAAAAGCCAGTGCGTTCATTGCATTTCATCTTCTGAGATGCAAATAAGAAAAAATCCCACAGTGGCTTCTCTTAACAAAGCAAAGTCCATTTTTCTTTTTGATATTTTGTGCTAGTTAACCAGAAAGTGGCGTTTTGTTCTCAACGACCCATTGGATGCTTAATTCACAAATTATTTTATGTGATATTTAAGTTTTGCACATGAAGCTAATTTTCTTCTTTGGATTGAAGCACAGCTAGTGAGCTGGAATGTCTGCGACGAGAGCGGTAGCATGAGTCAGTATCTCTTTAACACAGCTGGATCAGGTGGCTAATTAGCACTTGCTAATTTGAGGTGATGAAACCAAACCTCTGACCAAATAACGTATGTGCGATGCACGCCAGAGTAACATTAGGCGTCCCAGGATGCCCAGGTGAGGACTGGCAGCAAGAGTGGCAGCAGCTGGCACTCAAAAGGGTGTTCACTGTGGGAGACAAATGAAAATCTCAACCCGAGCACATCAGCCAGGCCAGTCAATGCACTTGAGCTGGGAACACACACAGATAGAGAGCACAGAAAAAGCATGAGACTCTCTTACAGAATCAAACTTGCATAAAGCTCATTAAGACGTCGTGACATGCAAGTCATTCAAATGAATGTATAGAGACCTGTGCAGAAGGTGTTTTCGCTCATATAATGGGGTTTGGTATATTATAATAACAATATACTGTTTTCTGTACGCAAGTAAACAAGATGATTTCCACATAATTTTGAAGCAAAAACTCTAGGCTACAAGATCAAGTTCTCAGAAGTCTTGTGAACAAATATTCTGTGTGTTTTTCATGAAGTTATTTCAGTGAATCTTTTACATAAATGTTGCTAATGTATTATTGTAGCCCAGTTTGTGCTGTTTACGGTGGTATTAGGCTTTTAGCCACTTATATGTTTATATGCATCTTAAAAAAGCAGGGCAAATCAGAACTTTTCCAGTTCCCCAAAACACCCTCAGACCCCAGAGGGTTAATTATGCATGGGGAATGTATTCTTGATGCCTATGAATCACAGACGTTTTACTGTTCTGGCTATTTGAAATGGTTCCAGAGGCGTAGTAAGGGAGTGATTTTGAAGAGTGTGGTTACGGTTTACTGGCTAACCTGAGTGTCCTTTTGGGATCAGAGGTCTCCAGTTATCACCCTTGTTAAGTGAAGTCAGAGTAGCATAGATAAATGGGTTCACTTCTTCCTTGGGAAAAGTGTCAGAGAATGAGAAGATGATATTTTTAGAATTTCAGCTAATACTTTTCCACAAAGCAGTACAAATATTCCTTTAGACAAGAACTGGTACAAGTAGATCATTGAGTGAGTGAGTTAAATGGGGTGGATAGATGGGATGATAAATCTGTGGATGTACTGTATACTTAGATGGAATGATGGTTGGACAAAATTAAATGATAAACAAACGGATGGAAGCATGAGATGAAATGATAAACAAAAAAGATGGATAGATAAAATGATATACAGATAGACAGATGGGTGGATGAAATGATAATCAAACAAATGGATGGATGAATGTAATTAAAAGATAAACAAACAAATGGACGGATGGATGGATGGAAAAATGAAACGATAAACAAACAAACAGATGGATAGATGGATTAATATAGATGAAATGATAAACAAACAAATGGATGGATGAATGTAATTAAAAGATAAACAAACAAATGGACGGATGGATGGATGGAAAAATGAAACGATAAACAAACAAACAGATGGATAGATGGATTAATATAGATGAAATGATAAACAGACAAATGGATGGATTGATGAATGGATACCGTATATGAAATGATAAACAAAGAAATTAATGGATGGATGGATGTAATGAAATGACAAATAAACAACTGGATGGATTGATGGATGTATGAAATTATAAACAAACAAATGGATGGATGGATGGATAGATAGATAGATAGATGGATGGATGGATGGATGGATGGATGGATGGATGGATGGATGGATGGATGGATGGATGGATGGATGGATGGATGGATGGATGGATGGATGGAATAAAAAAAAGTATACATGGATGGACAGATGAAATGACAAACTAACTGATGTGTACATGAATCCAAAACAGTGGATGTATAGATGGATGAAATTATAATCAATGGATGTATGGACAGATGGATGAAATGACAATCAAACCAATGAATGGATGGATGGATGGATGGATGGATGGATGGATGAAAAGACAAACAAACCAGTGGAGGAAGGTATGTATGTGTGGATGTGTGAACTGAAACAAATTGATATATGGATTGATTTAAAAAAACAACAACAATGGATGCATGGATAGATGCAATGATAAACCATCCAACAGATAGATGTATGGACGAAATGATAAACAGATGGATGAATACATTGATGATAAAAAACAATGGATGGATGGATAGATAGATAAAGTGAAATTAAATAAAATGAAATGAAATGACAAACAAACAAACATACAGACAGATGGATGGATTGAAAAATGAATGTATGCATGGATGAAAAGATAAACAGATGGATGGATGGATGGATGGATGGATGGATGGATGGATGGATAGATAGATGGACTGATGGATTAAAAAAATGGATGGATGGATAAAAAACAATGGATGTTTGCACGGATGGATGGATGGATGGATGGATGGATGGACAGACAGATAGATCGATGATTGGATGGATGGATTGACATATAGATGAATGGATGGATGGATGAAATGACAAACAAACTGATGTTTGGATGAATAAATATAATAGATGGATGGATGGATGGATGGATAGATAGATAAAGTGGAATTAAATTAAATTAAATTAAATGACAAACAAACAAACATACAGACAGATGGATGGATTGAAAAATGGATGTATGCATGGATGAAAAGATAAACAGATGGATGGATGGATGGATTAAAAAAATGGATGGATGGATAAAAAACAATGGATGTTTGCACGGATGGATGGATGGATGGATGGATGGACAGACAGATAGATAGATCGATGATTGGATGGATGGATTGACATATAGATGAATGGATGGATGGATGAAATGACAAACAAACTGATGTTTGGATGAATAAAAACAATAGATGGATGGATGGATGGATGGATGGATAGATAGATAAAGTGGAATTAAATGAAATGAAATGACAAACAAACAAACATACAGACAGATGTATGGATGCATGAAATGATAAACAGATGGATGGATGGATGGATGGATGGACAAAAAAATGGATGGATAGATGGATGGATGGATTAAAAAATGGATGGATGATGGATGGATAAAAACAATGGATGTTTGCACAGATGGATGGATGGATGGATGGATGGATGGATGGACGGACAGACAGATAGATCGATCGATGAATGGATAGATGGATGGATATATAGATGGATGGATGAAATGGCAAACAAACTGATGTATGGATGACTAAAAACAATTGGATAGATGTATGGATGGATAGATAAAGTGAAATTAAATGAAATTAAATTAAATGACAAAAAACAAACAAACATACATACAGATGGATGGATGGATTGAAAATGGATGTATGCATGGATGAAATGATAAACAGATGGATGGATAAAAAAATGGATGGATGAATAAAAACAATGGATAGATGATGGATAGACAGACAGAAAGATTGATGGATGGAAGGATTGATTGATATATAGATGAATGGATGGATGGATGGATGGATGGATGGATGAATGGATGAAATACAAACTGATGTATGGATGAATAAAAACAATGGATGGATGGATGGATGGATGGATATATAGATGGATGGATGAATTGACAAACAAACAAACTGATGTATGGATGATTAATAACAATTGGATGGATGGATGGATGGATGGATAGAACGATACCTGTATATAGATGGATGGATGAAATGACAAACTGATGTATGGATGAATAAAAACAATTGATGGATAGATGGATGGATGACATGACAAATAAACTAGTGAATGGATGGATAAAAATGGATGGATGAAGAAAATGATAGACAGAACAATAGATGGATGACATACTGTACAGGCAGGCGTACACACTGATAAAATTGCAGAAAGAACCATGGATGTATGGATGCATAAAACAGTTAACAGAACACTAAATGGATGGGTGGATGACTGGATGAAATAATAAAGTGACAGATGGACAAACATATACATAAATGGATGAATGGATGCTAGCAATGATATCAAGGATGATAAATGAATAAGTGGGTTGAGTCAATGAATGAGATGGATGGTGATGAAAAAGTTACATATTTTATTAGTGCCTAAAATCCCATCCCATGAACAATAATTTGTCAGCCTTTCATAAATATAAACGAGGGACTATTCTTTCCCTCAAGCTAATGTTCAGCTCTATATTCTGATCTGAAGCACATCTTCTGCTCTTTTCTTGAGCCGTGGGGCCGCTGCAGGGGCTCTTTTCTTAGACCACAAAATATCCCCCGTTCCTCAAATGTTTACTTACTTCCACACATCACTTAAATTATGGATAACTTGAGAGAAAAATGCCAGGCATATTTAAAAAGCTAGACCTCAAGATGTCCAAACAGATTTATATTTCACCGCAAGCATAAAAATAACTTTTGCAGGCTGTGCAACCAGTACAGGCATTCCTAGTAACAGCGTTTGAGTGATAAAAGACCAACCAAAGGTAAACCTGAGGACCATAGAGGGGTGTAAATAATTTAGGTCAACATAGGTCAAGTAGATCTACATTACAGTTAAAGGGATAGTTCACGCAAAAAATGAAAATGTCAACATAGGCTCATTCTGAAAATGCTGCCCTATATACATTTCTGGAGATCGCAAATTATGTAGCTAGAGCTACGTATGGCTGCATTTTTGTCTTTAAAACGAATGCAATGGGGCAGTATGACGCTGTTCCTTTTCTCACTTCCCTGCTGAAAAATCCAGCTTAAACCAGCCTAAGCTGGTTGGCTGGTTTTAGCTGGTTGACCAGCCTGGTTTTAAGAGGGGTTTTGGCCATTTCCAGGCTGGTTTCCAGACATTTCCAGCCTGGTCTTAGCTGGTCAGGCTGGGAGTTGACCAGCTAAAACCAGCTTGACCAGCCAAAACCAGCTATGTCCAGCTTAAACCAGGCTGGTCAAGCTGGTTTTAGCTGGCTTTAGCTGGTCATTTTCCAGCCTGACCAGCTAAGACCGGGCTGGGAATGGCTGGAAACCAGCCTGGAAATGGCCAAAACCCCTCTAAAACCAGGCTGGTCGACCAGCTAAAACCAGCCAACCAGCTTGTTTAAGCTGGATTTTTCAGCAGGGTTACCAGCTGACCTCTTACCTTCGTATGAACAGCTTTTCCGCTGTTACCAGTTTGTCTGTTAGCTCGACATGTATGTTGATGGACTTGAGATGCAGAGCAGAGTTGACGGCAACAACAGGGTTTGAGTCAGGTGAAGAATGGTTCCAGAAAGCAGGTAAAACAAATACAAAATAAAAAAAAAATGAAATAAACAAGCAAATAACAGGATGAGAATGTGGTAAAATCAGAAAGCATGGTAAAAATCAGAGGGCTTTTTCTGGATTGCTTTTTAAAACCTTGTGATTTGGTTTAGGGAAGTGGGTGGGTGGGTTAATCGGTGCTTTTTAAAACACTATTGGTTGGGTTTAGGGAGGGGGAGGGTGGGGGTATTGGCTTCTTGGTCAGTCAACAGTGGTCTCTGGTGGATTTACACGAGAACAGCAGGCACAAATAGCTCTAGCAGGAGAAATTTGAGATCTGAAAAAGCCTACACAGCTCCCTTCAGTGAATTCCTCCTGAGACGTATTTTGCTCTCTTCAGAAATGTATAGAGATAGGTATGAGAATGAGCCTGGGTTGGAAAATGTACTCTTTATTTACTCACCCTCAAGTGGTTTGAAATATTTATGAGTTGCATTCTGTTGAACACAAATAGATATATATTGAAGAAAGCTGAAAACCTGTAACCATTGACCTCCATAGCAGGAAATAAAATACTATGGACGTCGACGGATACAGGTTTCTAACATTTTCCAAATTTCTTCTTTTGTGTTCAACAGAATAAAGGTTTGATACAATTAAAGGGTGAGTAAATGATGACAGAATTGTCATTTTAGGGTGAACTATCCCTTTAAGTACAACCATGACACTTTACTTTTTAGGTCTGATGTCAACCATCACCGTTGCCAACTGCTCAGATGCCAAAAGTAAACAGCAAACGGAATTATATACTATGGTAATTTACTCACAGTGTGGTGTAACACTATTGGAAATTGTGATGGTAATGTTTATATCCATGCCCAATGTCAGATGGTCGGACAGTGATTCATTCATTCATTTTCTTTTCGGCTTAGTCCCTTTAGTAATCTGGGGTCGCCACAGCGGAATAAACCACCATCTTATCTAGCATATTTTTTATGCAGCGGATGCCCTTCCAGCTGCAACCCATCTCTGGGAAACATCCATACACCCTCATTTACACTCATACACTACGGACAATTTAGCCTACCCAATTCACCTGTACCGCATGTCTTTGGACTGTGGGGGAAACCGAAGCACCCGGAGGAAACCCACGCGAATGCAGGGAGAACATGCAATCTCCACACAGAAAAAACAACTGACCCAGCCTAGGCTCGAACCAGCGACCTTCTTGCTGTGAGGCGACAGCACTACCTACTGCACTACCGCGTTGCCCCAGAGAGTGATTGGGCTGGGGCACACACACACACGCACATGCACACACACACGCACACGCACACACACACATTATTTTTCACTGTTGTTTTTGTGGTTTGCAATGAAAATTGTTTCATTTGGCCAGTTAATTATGCTTTGCAACCAGAGAACATATTTGACTTGCATATAATCAATAAAACACTGTGCAGCTTTATTTATGTATTTTTGTAGCTGTTCACCAACACACATGGTTTAATATTGATTTGTCAATAAATGCTACAAGTTCAGAGACTATAGTGTACACTACTATATTTTAAATACAGTATATACTTAATTTAATGTGTGATATGACTGATCATTCATTTATTTTGTGGCTTAGTCCAATATTTATCAGGGGTCACCACAGTGGAATGAACCACCAACTATTCCGGCAAATGTTTTACGCAGTGGATGCCCTTCCAGCCACACCCCAGTACTGAAATCAGTGGTCATAAAAATATCTATTGATTGAGTTTTCACAATTCAAGTATAGGCTTGTACCTGGAGAAAATACTCTATACATCAAATGGCATCAAGTGGAAGCAGGCAAACTTAAACATAGATGCAGAATTATTTTAATAGTCTTATGAAGAATGATTCCCTGAATCCGGCTTGGTAAAATTGTTGCTTACGCCTGTTTCACACCGCAAGCGCAAGCAGAGCTTGCCATTCACACTGACTGCGTCTGCAGCACGCAGCGGATTGGCAGCTGCTGCACAGATCAATCTATCTCTGTCTATTCTGTCTAGTTACCTATCTATACATAAATACACTTTTTTAAACTTTTCATCAGCACCAAGGCCTGCGGAAACTTCCTCCAATGCTGTTTGCTTAATCTGCTAGTCTTTATTTTACTATTTATATAGATCCTAAAGAACTGTATGCTTCTCAAGCTCTACGAGGTGTGTCATGTCTTTTAAGGTGCACTTGGTCAGAAAACAATCGCCTGTGGTATCATGACATTTTGTTTTTGATTGTCAGCATAATGTAGGCCTATAGTTATAATAATATTTATGCAATATAGTTATAATCATATTTAAACATGATCAAACTAGTGTGCAACTTAAGAAAAACTAATTGTTTTAAATTTGGTTTTGTAGTTCCAGCCCGATCTCACAAGGAAACGTAAGTATTTTACGTTTTGTCAGTTTAGTGGCTAATTCGTACAAATTCGTACGAAAATGTACGATTTTAAAAAGGAGACATGGCACCCAACCCCGCCCCTAAACCCAACCGTCATTGGGTGATGAGCAAATCGTACTAAATTGTATGAATTAGATCATACGAATTCATACGAATTAGCCACTAAATCAAAAAGTTACGAATTGCCGTGAGATTGCGTTGGTTCTTCGGGCCCAAATAAATATTTGTTGCCGTTTTTTAGTCTTTTAAGTTCATTTGATTTCATTCATTTTCTTTTCAGCTTAGTCCCTTTATTAATCTGGGGTCGCCACAGCGGAATGAACCGCCAACTTATCCAGCACATGTTTCACGCAGCGGATGCCCTTCCAGCTGCAACCCTTCACTGGGAATTTATTCATTTTTTGGGTAAAATTGCTACTTTTTACTGTCAATCAATGTGTTTTTGGTCATTATCAATGCACTGTCACTTCAATTGCGCGTGTAAAATAGACCCAGCGCTAAAACTATAGCGGCACTGCTGCTTCAGCGACGCTCACGCCTCATGCTGGCGAGCTGCTTCTGCGTGCGGTTATGAAAGCTCTAATCTGTTAACAAAAAAAACACGCTCTGCTTATGCTTGCGGTGTGAAACAGGCTTTACTTAAAATTAAGGCCTGATTTGTTTAGGAACCAGACAAAAGTTAATTAGGCAACTAACTTAGTGGATCCTCTACTTTATGCACCAATGAAAGACATTTGTGTTGATGGCAGACTTATATGTAACCCTCAGCCCCATTTCTGCTCGCTTGGGGTGGTTTTGGACTGCAAAAAAGGATTAATGCAAATAATGAGAGATGAAAAGCATTTGCTGAATAAATTCTGATGTGCAAACATTACACCCATGTGACTAATCAGCTGTCTCACCTTGTTTACTGTTGGTTGCTAGGCTACCAATACTACAGTCAGCCACTCTAATGGAAACTCTAACAACATAATAGAAACACCTCATTTGCATTTGACTTTTTTTGCCAACTTTGAAACAATTCACTTCACATTACGATGGAAACACAGCTAATGACTGTATCCATAATAAGATATAAAATGATAATAAGAGTTAAACATTAGATATGCGTGTTATACCTTGGCTCTAAACGTCAAACAACCAAAAATAAGCTCAAGAATCTTAGTGTGAATCTGGAGTCAGACCTGAGTTTCAGTAGTCATGTCAAAGCAGTTAGTAAATCAGCATACTATCATCTCAAAAACATTGCAAGAATTAAATGCCTTGTTTCCAGTGAAGACTTAGAGAAACTTGTTCATGCTTTCATCAGCAGCAGGGTGGATTACTGTAATAGACTCCTCACTGGCCTTCCCAAAAAAGACAGTCAGACAGTTGTAGCTCATCCAGAACGCTGCAGCCAGGATTCTGACCAGAAGCAGGAAATCAGAGCACATCACACCTGTCCTCAGGTCTTTACACTGGCTCCCAGCTACATTCAGAATAAATTTTAAAGTACTATTACTTGTCTATAAATCACTAAATGGCCTAGGACCTCAATACATTACAGATATGCTCACTGAATACAACAGATCCCTCAGATCATATAAACTAGAAATACCAAGAGTTCAGTCAAGAGGGTGACTCTGCCTTAAGCTACTAACAGCGCCCTCCGCTTCCAAAAATGATGTGCTCCAACATTCAAATCAAGACTGAAAACACATCTGTTTAGATGTGCCTTTAAGTTCTGCATGATAATCAGACACATTTTTTTGTCCAGTTTTTATTCCAGAACTGATTCCATTGTTTTTGTTCTGGCTAAAGCTGGATTTATACTTTTGCCTGGCGCCGCATCGCGCACCTCCGCTGACTGCGCGCGCACCTCGCGAAACGGACGAGGCTTTTATACTTGCCGCGTTCGCCGTTGTGATATTCTTTAAAACGACAGGGGGCGGTCAAAAGTAACTGACCGTAAAGACAGACAGATAATCAGAGAGGTAGAAAGTTTCCGGAACTACATCATATCATTAATATCATTCACGATTTTTTTTACATTATTATTATTGTTTTTATAAATTATTTTAATGATTATAAGGATCTTTATAACAATTCAAGATTTTTTTTAATCAAATTTGATGCATTACTTGCTTTTGTTCATATCTCAGACAGTTTTACCTATTAAAGTTTATTAAAATATTAATGACAAGAGAACATGGGCTGCACTACAAATATATTCTTTATTATGGCAAGAAATAAAAGCAAAAAAAAAAGCACACTTACTAAAAAATAGATTTAGATTTTAGATTTAGCCGCTCCACAATTCACATATTAACTGTCTGGCTAGTTTTCTGTCCTTTACTTATGCTAAAAGGGTAATAATGGTCCAACATTCCTGACCATTATCACCAATAAAGCCTAGAAAAACAGGCATCAGTGTAAACCGAAAGGTTCAAATATTCATTTCCAGTTTTCAAAGCAATAATTTCTTAATTCATTTTAGTTTTGTAGTTATTAAATTGTTTTAAATTCAAAATTGTAACATATACATAAGTGTAAAACCTATGACTGGTGGATAAACATGTTTCTTTAATTGTGTACTGGGTCTCCACTTTGCCATGGCCTCTTTTGGCTTTAACAAACTCATCCCTCAGGTTTTCCCAAACCTTTTAACATAAACTTTCATCCTTTCCCACTGCTGTTGCAATTTCTAGCCAAGAATTATTGTTCATCAGGTTATCTGTATGATCACGGATCATAAAGATATGAGTACAGTCGTACTGTTTCAGTCAAAATCTCTTCAAAGTGGTTCATATTCAACTCAAATCAAACGCGGCGCCGCACGCACTGTTCGCTTGGGTCTCAAAAAATGCCGTGCGCACCGCCAGCCGAAATCATGGCTGTTTCTCAATATGCGTTCTTCAGCGGTCTTGCGTCCTCGTGTTCTCGTGTAACGTCATCATCAGCTGCCAAAGTTCAGTTCCAATACTCAAGATCGCAAGTACAGAGGACGCGTGAAACTTCCCGGATGTGTTCTTGATATTGAGGACGCACCGATGCAGACTTGAGCACCGATCTCGCTCTAGAAGTCCCAGAAGTCATTGCGACTGGAGGTGGGAAGAGCAGCATTTTATTTAGATTTATTATTAAAGTTCGGAGATATCACTTATTTACCTCAAGAGTTTGCCTAAATGAAACGGTGAATATAAACATTACCATGGACATCTTAATAAAGGAATAAACACATTAAGAGTGTTTGTTTGCTCAAATTCGGATTAAAATCAGTTTTATTTGTATTGTGCAGCGTATATTTATAATGTTTTTATGCATAATATATATTTTGAAAAGGGGAAAAACAATAAATCATTGTATAAATGCCTTAATGTTTAAACAATTTTTTATTTAAAACGCGTGAAGGTCACGTGACCATCAGGAACAACCAGGGAAGAACGCAGCATCTCATTTCTCACAGGACGCGTTCTCTGTTCTCGTGGTCTCCCGAGTTCGTTCTACCGAGGACACCTGGCAAGACCAGTCTCTACAAGAACGCAAGTCCATTCTCAGCGTTCTTGGAATTGAGAAACAGCCCATGTCGCGCGCACTCAAAGCGAACTTCCGCTAACACCGCGATGACGTCACATTCGCCGCGCGCACTCAAGCGAACTAGCGGACGCGTCGAGTATAAACCAGGCTTAAGCTAGTGCATACATTACAATTTTACAATACGATTAGGAGTTTAGTTTAAACATCGTTTTAAAGGCTGATTCACAGTATAAGTTAAGCCTGCAGACTCTCCACTCTTCATTCTAACACTGTGCTGTGTTAACAGTAACCGTAATGAACTGTCTCATCATCATCACAATAATCTATCAACCCATACCCATCTGAATTCAAATTAGACAGAGGCAAACGTGAAAGTCATATCCCATGAGCAGGGCACAGAAAAAAAAACACTGCCTCAACATTTTTGCAACGTTCTCCCCTAGACAGCATTTGCAGTGGGCTTGTGTTACGTCCTGGCATTTGATTGATGTCCTAATAGAGGCTTTCAGTCTCACTGGAGGACGAAAAAAACTCACTCTGCATTTACAGATCCATGCAAACAATGACGAAAGAGCCAGGGAGAGGAAAGTGGCTATTATAAAACATGTGTAAAACCACCATTGGTTTATCAGCAATGATATGTTGGGGATGGAGGGATGAAAGCGTTGTCAAAAGATGCCAGGAAAAGAAGTCCAAGCAATGACAAGTGCTGAAGATCAAACTCCAGACTGCAGCCGCTCGGGACTCGCTGTGATCACTGTAAACAGGCATGTCAACACTAATTAAACAGAGCTGAGATACTGGAAGAGACATTCATTTCTATATGTAAACTCTGAGAAGAGGAGAGACAGACAGGCTGGCGCACTTCTTAAACGGTACTATTTATGTTCTTTCACAATACAGAATCCTGAAAATATTGTATGATTACCATCCCAATGTTGCAGCAGAAATCGAGACTCATCAGACCAGGCAGCATTTCTCCAATCTTCAGTTGTCCAATTTTGGTGAGCCTGTGTGAAATGTAGCCTCAGTTTCCTGTTCTTAGCTGACAGGAGTAGCACCCGGTGTGGTCTTCTGATGCTGTAGCCCATCCGCCTCAAGGTTCTACGTGTTGTGCATTCAGAGATGCTATTCTGCATACCTTGGTTGTAACGAGGGGTTCTTTGAGTTACTGTTGCCTTTCTATATCAGCTTGAACTCATCTAGCCATTCTCCTCTGACCTCTGGCATCAACAAGGCATTTGCGCCCACAGAACTGCTCCTCACTGGATATTTTCTCTTTTTCAAACCATTCTCTGTAAACCCTAGAGATGGTTGTGCGTGAAAATCCTAGTAGATCAGCAGTTTCTGAAATACTCAGACCAGCCCGTCTGGCACGAATAACCATGCCACGTTCAACGTGATTTAAATCCCCTTTCTTTCCCATTCTGATGCTCGGTTTGAACTGTAGCAGATTGTCTTGACCATGTCTACATGCCTAAATGCATTCAGTTGCTGCCATGTGATTGGCTCATTAGAAATTTGCATTAACAAGCAGTTGGACAGGTGTACCTATTAAAGTGGCCGGTGAGTGTATACTGCCATTAACGGTATATAGAGCAGGGGTGCCCTTTTTCTTATACAGGGCCAAAAACCAAACAGTATTGTCCTCTATCTGTCAACTGGCAGTATTTATATTTTAAAAGTCTGAATTATTTACATTTAATTGTGTCTATCTAAATCGTTTAAATATCCCCATTGCAAAACATTTATTCAAGAAAAGGTAATTTACTTAATTTGTGATAACATAATATTCATTTCATAAAGATTGTAACACTGTGTGATGAATAAATTAAATGCAAATGCATATTTTCCTTGCTCTAAATGTCTCCCCTCCCAAGCAACACTAGCATCTTAAGCTTGCCCATTGTTCATTTTCAAGCGCATTAGGTGGACGTAGCAAACTTACTGATTTCTTTCGGAAACATTTGGTAGGAGAGTCTCTGTTGTGATCGCGAATGAAAGAGTGAGACACAAAGATTGCACGGATATATAGCTTGTCTACGGCCTGTAAGTATTTATTCAGAGATTGGTGTTAAAATGTAATCTGTAAGGAACAGGAATATGGTTAGTCTACGTTACTTCCGGCGAGATTCTGATGTCCGCATCCCATGCACGCTGCGCTATCCCATGATGCCCCACGAGAGAATTCATGAATGGGAGTGAAGTGACGCAAGTCACAAGGGTAGGTCACGTGATCATGACAAAATGGCGGATGTAGTACGTCCGAATTCCATTCATACTGCTTCCATTCATACTGTATAGAACATACTTTTCTAACAGCCGAGTAGTACGTTTAAATTCAAATGCAGTTCCTACTGAGTAGTAGGCAGTTTCTGACGCAGCCAATGGCTCCTAGTTTTCAATATTATTCTTTTTTCTTCCTTCTCTTGTGTTCAACAGGCTTGAAACAAGATAAATAATGTAGTATTGTGAGTAAATGATGACAGAATTTTCATTTTTGGGTGAAAATTTCCTTTAAAAATTAAAAAGCACTAGTGACAGAGAGTCTCCTCACTGATCCTGTGGGCCAGCCTGTACACCAGCCGGGGAGCTCTCTCACCTGCAGCTTCTCCACGGTGGACGTCCAGGGTTCTTCAGCCTCCGGCGCCTAGACCATACCTGCCAACACTCCCGTTTTTCCCGGGAGTCTCCCGTATTTCAGACCCATCTCCCGTATTGTTCTGTCTGCCGGTAAACTCCCGGAATCCCCCCTATCCGCCCCCGCTCCTCAGCATTTTGGTACAGTCCGGGCTGAAACCTGGTGCTTGTGCGTGTGCTCTTCCGGTCGCGCGCCTCCATCTCTCCAAATCTCTCACCCCTCCCGCTCGGCCGCTCCCCGCTCTTCAGTTTGCGCCAGTGTTGCCAACTTAGCGACTTTTCAGACCCCCCTAGCGACAAATTTTCAAAAAAGCGACAAATCTAGCGACCCCCCCCCCCCCATCTCCCGGAATTTACGAACCAAATGTTGGCAGGTATGGCCTAGACTGCAGCTCTGCGCAAGAAGTTTGGCCAGAAGAGAAATGGTCGTGCCCAACTGAGCCTGGTTTCTCTTGAGGTTTTTTTTCCTTCACTTTCGTCAATTGGTGAAGTCTGTTTCTCACTACTGGCTTGCTTGGTTTGGGACTTGCGGAGCTGCACATTGATGGATTTGCTCTTCAGTGTTTGGACTTTCAGTAGTAAAAATTAAACCACACTGAACTGAGCTAAACTGAACTTCAACTCTGAAAACTGGACTGACACTGTTTCAGTTTTCTAGAACTTCTATGTTAAGCTGCTCTGACACAATTTACATTGTAAAAGCGCTATAGAAATGAAGATGAATTGAATTAAATGTATATCGTGCTAATGAGTTTTATTGTAATTATCAGCTAAACTAGAGTTAACAGATCAGAGAATGTCAAAAACAACCAGTGATCATTGACATTAGTTAAGGATGCTCAATTAATAGAATCACATACTACACAGATGCTGTCTTGTTTATATAAGGCGATCATACCACAATTCCTTAATATATTCTGCACACATACACACACACATGGGCTGACATCTCTGACATGCAGAAGATCTCACAATACATTTCCTACTGCTCACTGTTATTTTTGTGGTTCATAAAGGAAAATAGTTTCATTTGGCCAAGTAATTATGCTTTGGAGCCTGAGAACTTATTGATTTGACTTGCATATAATCAATACAACTGTGCAGTTTATTTTTTATCTGTTCACCCACACTTATGGCTTAAACACTCATGTTAACATGACTTCATATAAATAGTATTGTTATTTAGTAATACAACATTTTGCACTCCCGAGTTTTGTTAGTTCATCTTGGTCGCATAATGGCTTGTTGTTTACCCTGGTTAGCACACAACATAAAAACATTTGTTATTGACTTTTCACTCAAAGCAAGTCAATGTGATAATGCAATTTTAAAGCATTTTGGATTTGAATGATCTTTAATATGAAAAACTAACTAACTAAATAAATCTATTATAATAATAAAGTATACAATTAAAGTCAGAATTATTAGCCCCCCCTGTTTATTTTTTTCCCCCAAGTTTTGTTTAAGGGAGAGAAGATTTTCTCAACACATTTCTAGACATAATAGTTTTAATAACTCATTTCTAATAACTGATTTATTTTATCTTTGCCATGATGACAGTAAATAATATTTGACTAGATATTTTTCAAGACACTTCTATACAGCTTAAAGTGACATTTAAAGGCTTAACTAGGTTAATTAGGTTAACTAAGCAGGTTAGGGTAATTATTGTATAACGATGGTTTGTTCTGTAGATTATCGGGGGAAAAATTAGCTTAAAGAGGCTAATAAATTTGTCCTTAAAATGGTGTTGAAAAATTAAAAACTGCTTTTTATTCTAGCCGAAATAAAACAAATAAAATATTATCAGACATACTGTGAAAATGTCCTTGCTCTGTTTGTTAAACATCATTTGGGAAATATTTAAAAAAGAAGAAAAAAATCAAAGGGGGCTAATAATTCTGACTTCAACTGTATATACAAGAGTTCTGTCTGGCTCTTGAATTTGATTGGCTGCCAGCTGTGAAATATTCTGCAAATAACAGCACTCATACCACCTCTTAACCCTTCACCCTTGTGTATTACTCCGCCCACATACAGCAACAAGCAGAGGACACTCTACAGATTGACAAATATTGCAGATGTTGGACAACATAATGTACTTTTGAGGCTTTTTTTAGTTGAGAATGTAGTTGTCTAGATTGCAGCTATGCAGTTTATTTATAAGGATAGTGTCTATATTAAATATTTATAATTTCTGAGAGACAGCGCGTCGGCAGCCATCAGCCTGTCATACTGAGCAGACCAAAGATGGTTGACGTTGTCCATCCACAAGATGGTGGCATAGACCACATAATAAGCCCATAGAGGAGTAAAACAGTGTAATTCCTAACTACAGCTGATCAAATCATTATAAAACAGGTAAGTGACTTTCTAAGTCAACCTCTCTCTCTTTTGTATGTTGTAGTGCTGTACTTATACCATAGTAATTGTAGTGTATTGAGTGTAAGAGGGGACTCACTTATCAGGAATGTCTGTATTTTGTGTTGGCCACACTTTGTCTAGTTACTTATTGATTGGCCATCTGTTTGTTTCTCATAAGTCTTCTGTATTCGTTACTGCCCGCATGTGTTTAGTGTTTTTCCTTATCGCAAACACAGTACAAAACAGTAATCTGGTAGTGTTTGCTTTGGCTTTTTTGGGGTTAATGATTGTGATTTCCCGATTGCAACAGAGAAATACTGAGAAATCTCTGTAGACTGATGGCATTTCATGCCGTTCAGTCTTATAATCTTAAAATGTCAGCAAAATCAGCAGTTTTGTCTTCACTTTAAACATCACTCTTGAGAATCATTCAAATACTAGCTCTAAAGGGATGTTTGTGAAGTATGGTTTCTGCTGTTCTGACGTCTGCTGCAGATGTGAATGAATGGCGGAAGAAAGTAGTTCCTCTTACAAAAGGGTTTTTAGACTCTCCGTGTTTGATTTTCTTTTTTATATACACAAATATGCCATCGTTGTATTCTCGTAGCAGTGTGATATGGCTGTATATCATCAGTGGTGGGACACTAAAGGCTCTATTTTAATGATCTAGGTGCAAAGCGCAGGCCGCAAAAGCATTAAGAGCGTGTCTGAATCCACTTTTGCTATTTTAAGGATGGAAAAATCCGCTCTGAGCGGCGGCGCATGGTCTAACAGGGTTGAGCTTATTTTCTTAATGAGTTCTGGGTGTGTTTTGAGAATAAACCAACCAGAGTCTCATCTCACATTCCCTTTAGGAGTCAGTTGCGTCACGCTATGGCACATTTGCTATTTACATGGTGGACTTTGTAAATGGAAAAACTGAAGCTTCACTAGCAAGAAAACAGTTAAACAGAGGATCTGCAGCACAAGAAGGAAAGATGAGCCTCCCCATTCTTTACTTTCACTTTCACTCTCTTTCGGGGATAAGGAAACGTGTTGTACGCACAGACATCCATTAGTCTACATAATTAATTTTGTTTGTTAAGTGCAAAGATTTGTTTCAAAACTATTTCTAAATTCAGTTCTAATTTCCAGCAAACGAATAAATGAACAATAATAACGAAGTGTGGTCAAAAGACTGAGTTATTTTCAAATACAAATATTATGTATTATATTAGACCCATATGGTCTAAAACCTGACAGGTAGACAAATCTAAGCTTGTCTTTAATAAAACAAATATAAATATGCATAAATTAAATAATACTGCTAATAATAATAACAGTATCCAAAAGCAAATTGTCATGAATAAACTCAAAAAGCCCCCCAAGATGAAGAAGGCATGAAGGCAGTGGTTTTTATATTTATGTAGAAAATAATAATTTTTGTAATATTTGAATCATTTAATTATTTTTTATTTGTAAAGATATTTGTGTATTGCTGTATATCCTGTGTGTATTAAGCAATGTGTAAGGGAGGCGCAGCTGGTCTATTAAACAGTCTATTCTAGTTTCTCAAAATAGCAACGTGCCAACAATGCGCTTTAACAGGCCTCTTATCTAGACCGAAACACTCATGAGTCCACAAAGTGGCACAAATGGATTTGCTATTTAAACAACGTGGCGGAAAACAGGAAAATTATGGTCTGAAAATAGCAACACGTCATAGAAACATGTCTTGCGCCTTATTGCGCCGGGTGTATGATAGGGCCCTAAGGGCCCTCGGCCTCCCTATGATAAGACCCTCGGCCTCCCACCAGTGCCGATATACAGCCACAATTGAACTGTTACTCATGTGATATTGCTCATATATATATATATATATATATATATATATATATATATATATATATATATATATATATATATATATATATATATATATATATATATATACAGTTGCAATCAGAATTATTGAACCCCCTTTGAATTTTTTCTTCTTTTTTTAAATATTTCCCAAATGATGTTTAACAGAACAAGAAAATTTTCACAGTATGTCTGATAATATTTTTTCTTCTGGAGAAAGTCTTATTTGTTTTATTTTGTCTAGAATAAAAGCAGTTTTTAATTTTTTAAAACCCATTTTAAGGTCAATATTATTAGCCCCTTTAAGCTATATATTTTTTCAATAGTCTACAGAACAAACCATCGTTATACAATAACTTGCCTAATTACCCTAACCTGCCTGTATATATATATATATATATATATATATATATATATATATATATATATATATATATGTTTTAATGTTTAATGTTAAAAATGTGAATAATTAAAAAGTGACTAAATAAATTCGCTAAAATGCATTTTGAAATTGCATTATTTTTTCATTTTTAATAAATCAAATTTTAAAAATAATAAATATGTTAATAAAAATTATAAATATGTTATATATAGTATTATACATGAGCATTTATTTTTTTAAATAGTAAGAAAAATATTTTCAGCTTTATTTTTTATAATTCTAAGTTAAATGTTGTTGTGAACTACAATAACCTTGAAATCTACAATAATTTTAGTATTATTGCATCATCAATAGACAATGTTTAAATAAATAAAACCCTGTGTTTGACTAAGTTCCTCCAGGCAAGATGTTTAAAAAGCCCCAGATCAAATATTATTTTGTAAAATCACGTTTTGATCTTACTGATTTCCTACTTATTTCATAAAAGTAAAAAACATTTTTTCATTGTTTCCACAAAGCAAGTGACAGAGGGTTAATTGATAAATGCATCTCATTAGCAAGAAGAGCTTTCAACAATAACACCAATAACAGCCAGACTCACTGTTACCATTATTTTTTTGCATTGAATTTACAGAGCAGAAATGACCTCTAAGTTTTCAGCGCTTATCTGATTCTTTCTAATTCTGCACGTGTCTCTATCTCACACCGGTCTGCAAAGCAATCTCCCACAATTCAGCTGTGATTCTAATCTCACGCTTTCTCCTTTTCTCTCACTGTCTCCTGCTCTTCCAGGAACACCAAAGACGGAACAATAAATAACAGCCAACGAGTTTCAATTTAATCTTTCTAAAGCGCTTGTTCATGTCCTGCATATGCATTCTTTCTGCACTGAAATTGACAATTTTAGAAGAACACGAACAATGGAAGTGAAGACAATCTTCAAAAGGCATCTTTACAGTATATGGATGTGGGACCAGCCATCACTAAAGTAAAACCTTATTTTTTGGTGAAATTCTACATGGTAAGCAATAGGCCAGATTTACTATACGGGGAAATTTTCAACACAGACTCATTGGGAAAATGTGCCCATGGATACATTTTTAAGAACCGAGAAATATCTGCATGTGGGTACATATGGCCGCATTTTTTTTTGTGTAAAACAAATGTTCCGGGGTGGCTCCATATGGATGACTTTTCTGGCATGACTAGTTTGCCCTGCAGGGATGGATTTTACTCAGACTTAAAATGTGCTATGTAACAAATACTCTTGAATCTGAAGAAAAAGGCCCAGGATAGACTTCACATTCACATTCTTGCCCTCTTTCCTGAACTCTCCGTCCCCTCTGGTATTGATAAATGCTCAGGTGTGACTGGTAACAAGGTTTTGTTCAATATTTTTGATAACTTTTGATTAAATCCCAACAGATGACTGGTTAACTTTGACAAAAGAATCATTCATTGCTCTCATAGAGTATTTAAAGAGAAGGACAAAATGTCTCTGGGGCACAATTCTGTATCTTTATCTTTGAGTAATTGATGTTGTGCATTTACTTCTAAATTGGCTTTTATTGTTTGATTTTGCAATTAGCATGATACACTTTCACCTAATTACCCTAGTTAAGTCTTTAAATGTCACTTTAAGCTGTATAGAAGTGTCTTGAAAAATATCTAGTAAAATATTATTTACTGTCATCATGACAAAGATAAAATAAATCAGTTATTAAAAATGAGTTATTAAAACTATTATGTTTAGAAATTAGTTGAAAAAAATCTTCTCTCTGTTAAACAGAAATTGGGGGGAAAAATAAACAGGGGGGCTAATAATTCTGACTTCAACTGTTTGTGTATACAGTATATATATGTAAAAAATAAAAAAATTAAAAATGTATATATATATATATATATATATATATATATATATATATATATATATATATATATATATATATATATATATATATATATTATATATATTAATTAATTCATTTTCTTTTCGGCTTAGTCCCTTTATTAATCTAGGGTCTCCACAGTGGAATAAACTGTCAACTTAATCAGCGTATGTTTTACGCAGTGGATGCCCTTCCATCTGCAACCCATATATATATATATATATATAAATACACACACACACACACACACACACACACACACACACACACACACACACACACACACACACACACACATATATATATATATATATATATATATATATATATATATATATATATATATATTTTTTTTTTTTTCAAAAAAGCAGCTGAATAATCCACCAAAATTCAACAATTCCACAATAATAATAATAGTCCTTAGATAAGTAAGTTATCTTAATGATCATCTGTTACAGCCCTAAAACAAAGCAGCTCATTTCCATAATGGCCAACACAATCTATTAATAGCATCACAACTGAATAATAATGAGTCTCGCTAATCGATATGTTGGGATAATGTTGTCTTCTGTCATTACAAATAAATGAACAAGAGTGGTGAAAATAGTCTTCACCCACCATGTGCTCACTGTTTTCAGTATTCCTCATCCTACTGCAACATAACTGCAAAGACATGCTTTTTTGGGTCTTAAATAATTATGCAGATATTAATAACTTGATGTCCGCAAACCTTAGTAATGATGAATGAATGAATATGTATGATTTCTTTACATTTACAAATCACACACAGATTTTTGTTTTTCCTGCCAGAATTTTTTTTTAGTTAACTTAAATTTTTTAGTCATCTCCATTTATTCATTTTCTTTTCGACTTAGTCTCTTTATTAATCTGGGGTCGCCACAGACGATTAAACCGCCAACTTATCCAGCACATGTTTTACGCAGCGGATGCCCTTCCGGCTGCAACCCATTACTGGGAAACATCCATACACACTCATTCACACACACACTCATACACTACGGTCAACTTTAGCTTACCCAATTCACCTGTACCGCATGTCTTTGGATTTGTGGTGGAAACCGGAGCACCCGGAGGAAACCCACGCGAACACGGGGAGAACATACAAACAGAAACACCAACTGACCAAGCCGAGGCTCGAACCAGCGACCTTCTTGCTGTGAGGCGAACATGCTACCCACTGCGCCACCGCGTCGCCCATCATCTCAAATTAGATAATTCAAATTTATTAAATAATAAGTTGAACTTGGCATAACTATTCGTTGTTTTGTTTTGATCAGATTGACACTTTTGTTCACGTGCACGGAGCTGCTGAAGTTACAGTAATCAGCACTTGGAGGCGCTCAAGCGCAACACTGTCAATGCGAGTGCACATTGAAGAAGATGCCCAGAGGCGATATGAACGTGGAGCTGCTTATTGCACTGGTGAACAATAATCATTTCTTCATCGCTAGAGCTGGCGCTGCTACTTGAACCATCCATAACAACCATAGACTGTAAAAGATATGGACGTAGTATCCGTGACATCACCCATAGGTTTCTGAACACTTCAAAAGAAGCCACAAGTAGGCGCGGCCAACCGTCGCCATTTTGTTAGCGCGTCATAGCACCAAACGCGGGATACCAAATAAGGGCAAAGAGGCGGAGAGTGAGCGGAGCTACAGACACATGCTGGATTCTCAGCATTTTGCTTAGACCTGGATTAAAACAGAGTTATTACTTTGGGAGAACGTTTAATACTTCATTACCTGTGACTCGTTTTTGTTCTGACCACATGTGCTTGGTTGTACACTATATCAATAAAGTGTTTAGACTTTTAAAAACACTGTTGTAACACATTGAGCCACTAAACATTGTTCTTATGATGTTTTTCGACAGTAGGAAAACGCGAATTACTATCAAACACTTCAGATATAGTCTGTGTTAGTAAATGCAAGGCTGTTTATAAAAATCCAGCACTAACACTGTATGACAACGTTTCAGATGACTGTTTTATAGCCTACAGCTAATCAATCTGTCAGATTCTGGAGTGCAATACTGGTCTAAAGAACATTTAAATGATAAATGATCTTAAATAAAACAAATGCATTTATTGAGATGGTATAGAAGTATATAATTTCACTCACCTGGGAAATGGAGGCAACTTGAACAGTTGGTAAGCACAATTAAATCCACACAGCATGCCATATCATCTGATAATTGCAGGAAATAATTCCAAAAGGCAAATGACGGTGTAAAGAAACATTAAACAAAACAAAAACATGATGTATATGCAGAGCTTAGCGGCTAATTAGCCAGAATCAGCTGAGGTGACGAGACAGCGACCAGCGAGGGCTAGCTGTCACTCAAGTGGCCACGCCCTTAATTATGCAAACTTAATATAACCTAATAAAAACGAAACGGATGAGTTATAAAAAAATTCACCCCCCTCAGAGTTGTCATGAAGGGTAATCATAGATATATGCACCAAAGCCATCGTTTGTACCAGGCTGTAAACATGTTTTTATCAGCTGTAAAAATGGCCAATTTACCAATGCAGAAAGAAAGCCCTTGGACTTCCTGGAGCCAGCCCCCCAGGCGAGTCGATGAATTGCAGTTTTAGTTACTTCCGTATTGGCTTCCCGAGGTAGAGCGGGAGGTTGCCAACAAGCGTGTCAACTTTGTCTTCTTCTGTGTTACAAGCGGGTGTCAGAAGCTTAAAGTTGTGTAGCGCCATCTAACGTCAAGGAGTGATTTTGCGTACTCTTCTGCTCGACGCCTGTGAAAATCGCTTGGGTTTGAATCCGGAAAAAATGTCTTGGAAAACGCTGATGATAAACGCAAATGAAAAGCGTCCCGGTGTATACGAGCCTTAAGACTGGTATTGTGATCCATATCATTTTGCACAGTTCATGTCTTCTGAACTGTTGTGTTTAATCAACTACAATCCACATTGACCACCCTGTGATGTGATTATTTTTGATACACACATTACAAAGTTGATGCTGAAATTAATAATGTGCAGCCGTAACACAAAACTCAACAATGAGTCTATAACAGGCCTCGAACTAAAAGAATTAGTGCTGACAATCAGCCCTCCTTCTGTCATGCCCTTTTACCTTTCCCAAAATCATTCATCAGCCTCAGGGTGTACAAGTGGACACTGTTATTGACAGAGTTAGTATGAGGTTCACAGGGTTGACTTTGTCCTTCTTCTCTAATTACTGAATCCTGCTTACGGTCACATGCGGATGTCAGTGGAAGTGTTTTAAACTTAACCAACATCAAGGTTACTCTGCAAAAAATATAGCAATGACACTTAAATGCGTGCAGTGGTTTGTATTTGGCTAAGTCTTGCGTGGGAATGGATTCTCTTATTTTATGAAGACTCTAGTAAACAGAATATGAAGAGGAGAAACTGTATGAACTTACAGGAAAGCTGTCCTTGCTGAAAAACCTGAGGGCAGGTCATACAGGAGACAACAGAGGTGGACAGCGGACAGTTATAGTTGCTCAGTAGGTCAGATTGTCCTCCTAATGTAGAGCAAAATATACACGCACTCCTGTTGGCCCACACTGTAAAACAGAACAGCAAAATTATTTAAAATAAATGAGCACTTCACTGAAATGTTCATTTAAAAAAAGTTCATTATAATTATTAGAAATGAGTTGAGTGAACTGTATAATCAAAGTAAGTGATGAAAGTAAAAATTATTTTGTGTGTTCTTGCACAAGGTGAGACATACATTGGGATTTAATGTTGCGCTATGTTGGGATTTACAGAGGTTTCTGTTTTATAGAAATTTGTGCTTTACTATTCTGGGGTGCGTTTCCCAAACAACGATGTAACTCCCAGCTGAACTATCATAGTACGATGCATCGTTTGGGAAAAGAACGATGTAGTGACAAGTGTTTCCCAAAACCTGTAGTTTCTCTGTCGCAGATGCATGGTTTGAACCACATTAGTTATAGCGTAAAACGCACAGAATGATGCTCTAAACAGGGTGGAGTAACAACTTCTTTAGAGAAGAATCCCATAATTTCTTTGTGCAAATTATATTGCTTTACACAAACATGCATTTAAAATAAAAACCAATATTAGTTTTGGTAAAAACATGCACTCGCTTTCCATATTCATTGAAATATATGTAAATGGCACATATAGGGCCTGTGCTTCCTTTACTAATATTATTGAGAACATTACATATTTTATTCTAAAACATAAAATCCCTTACAAGAGCTAACACTATTCTAATATCATTTTTAAATCATATAAATAATGAAGCTATTTATAAAAAAATAAAATTTAATATTTATTACTTATTAGGAAATGAAAAAAAATCCTACTTTAATAATAATAATATTAATAATATTAATGATGATGATTATTATTATTATTAAAGTAGGATATTGTTTTTTTTTTAAGTCTACTTTTACAATTTGACACATGCAAACCACTGCAGAAATGTTCTAACCAAACAGGTCATATACAGTACAGATACTTAATAAATAACCCACTATAAATTAAAAGCATTAACGTGCTATGTTTTTTTTTTTTTTCACAAGCTTGTAACATAAATTCTGCTTTTAAATAGTAGGTCACCTATAGCTTTCGTCATGAGGCTGTGTTCAAAATGACATGAATGTTTTCAAAGTGCACTGCGAAGGGAGCACAATTGTATACAATAAGATCGCTAAAACTGAACTGTAAAAATGCTTTGAAAGCAAATTGCACCTAAGAGTGATGACCTTAATGCTTTTTTATTTTTAATCATTCCAACTTTGAATGTTAGAATGTTCTAAATGAATAGGACAGAGGGGGGACAAGTGGTAATAGAACACAGCCAGGAACTATGTTTCTAACTACAGCTCCAGACTTGTAGTTGCAAGTGCTCAAGTTTGCGACGCAGTTTGTGAATGTTCGTTGAAACAATGGATTTGGGAAATGGCAAATCAAAGAACTATGTTTGTAACGACGAAACTTGCGACACGCACCCCTGGTGATAAATACACTATACAGTTGAAGACCATATTATTATTACATGAAATTTTAATTATTTTTTCCAAATACTTCTAGAGAAAGTCTTATTTCTTATAGTTTGGCTGACAATGACAAAAAAATCTTCAATATTTTAAGCTCACTTTTAAGAATTGTTTTGATTGGCTACAAACCAAACTACAATTGTGCAATGACTTGTCTAATTGACCGAGCTTGCCTAATTACTTAGTTAATCCTTTTAATTGCACTTGAAAAATGACTAACAAAATGTTATGTACTGTCATCATGACAAAGGTATAAAAAAAAAAGTGGGAGAGATACATTCATTATGAAAACTATTATGTTTAAAAATATGTGGGGGAAAAAGTCTTTTCTCTGTTAAACACAACTTGGGAAATATTTGAAAAACAAATGTTAGAATTTCACAGCACGGCTTTGGCATGCATGTCTATTCGATAGTTACATGTTTCTATGTAACAATCATAAAGATTTCTTTCTTTATTTAATTAGTTTATTTGTCAAGGACAGTGTATATTAATTAGCATTGCTGCAATTGCAACAGAATTTTGCATTCATTGTCCCTAGACAGATGTTAAAAGTTTCACCCTAAAAACAATACAAGGATTGTGGCACTTTATTTTGATGGTCCTCTTATTGCATTTTGTTGAATTTAAGTTATTTAGGTTAATTGCATCTACATGCCAACTCAATCTCACTAGATTATAAGTAGACTGTTTGGTTGGGGTTAGTGTTAGTTGACATGTACTTACAAAGTTTCTTATAGTCAGTTAAATGTCTGTTGAAGGAGCAGTATCAGCAGATATTAAGCAAACAGTCTACTAATACTCAAGTGAGAAGTAATTGGCCTGTAGTTGCAATGCAACTTTTAGTCAACAAAATGTGCGAAAAGGACAATCAAAACAAAGTCTTACCAAAATTATACAATAAACCTAAACTAGGGTTGGGCCGATAGACGATGCCATCGTCCATCGCCGATGGCCGATAAACTTCACGATGCTGAGCCGGCATCGCGATCCATCGCCCCGCCCCACATTTATATTGATATATAACTTATTATTTGCATGTCATCTTAATAGCAATAACGGTCTTTTCATGAGCTGTGTTAAATTTTACATATAGCTGCCGCTTGCATGGCTGACAGCATCGTGAGGATTAAATGAAGGTTTATACAGCACCTCTCGCACTTAAAATGTGTAGATTCAGTGGCAAACGCTGTTACCTGCAAACCCCGTCCCGTAGACTTTACAGTGAATGGCTTTAGTCATTTTCATAGCGGACTTGAAGCCACTGGAAGTCTTTTATCCACTCTTGGAAAAGTGTAAAAGGTGGATTAACATTCAGCACATGATCACTAATGACTTTAGGTGGTTTCTAAAACTAAATCTGTCAGTGTTATTTTCATTCTCTCATCTTCAGCGCTTCACATTTTTGCAGTTATAGCTCCTGCAGACATGTCATCTGAAGGCAGAAGGCATTGACTGAGTGATTGACAGCTGATATTAACCAATCCATTCGCGCACAGTTCTAGAGCAGTGGGCCAATAAGAAGAGCACAAAGGCGGGGCAAGCATTGCAGGCTTTTTTTACTTCAGCAAGTTCACATAACAACTGTTTCAATCTGTTCCTGAGCGGTGCATTTGGAGTCTTTAGGTGCAAAGATGCATTCTGCAGAAATGTCTCCTAAATCCACGCACGCGGTGAGGATTTTGCAGTGAAAACAGGTCGCACGACAACAATTTATGCACTAGCACAAATGCTTCCAAATATATTTTTAGGTCGCATAAAATTTCGGGCGCATACGCGACCAAAACGGTCAAGCCCAAGCATCTTGTTATTATGTCCTCATAATAATAATAATAATAATAATAATGAAATAAGGAAGTTATCATCATTCACAATACAAATTACAGTGAACTCCAAATGAACTCTCGTCTCCTCCACCAGCTGTGGGAAAAAGCCAATATAATGACATAGATCATTCCGCCTATTCATGGGAAAAGTCAAAAAAGTGATTGACAGGTGGTAATTTGTGTGTAACCTTATTTATTTATGGTCTGGTTATGGGTAAAGCAAATGCAAAAGCACCATGTGGGTCAGGTAGTGAAAACGGTAGGCTACAATTAATTAATTTGTTATGAATTAATTAATATTTAACAACAACCACCTCCGCCTACGACGACGATACCATCGTCCATCGCGATGTTTCACATTAGACATTGTACGATGCCAAATTGGTCAACATCGCCCAGCCCTATACCAAACATAACTAAGACTAAAATGCAGCACTAAAATGGTCATCATTAAGTAAATCCTAATAAACATAATGTATATAAAAGTTGAGGAAGTGTGATGTTTATGCAAACAAATATTATATACCTATTACATTATACCTTATTTGGTATTTCAATTAAATTACAATTAACAGTGTGATGTTGTAATACAAAAAAATGAGTATTTAAAAAATGAGTTAGTTTAGTTAAATGTTTTAGGCAATAAATTTCCGCAAATGTGACCCTTGACCACAAAATCAGTCATAGGTGTATATTTTAAAAAATGTGACTAAATAAGTGTTGCATTGTATGCATTGTTAGAATAAGGCAATATTTGGCTGAGATAAAACTATTTGAAAATCTGAGCTTTCACATAAATCCAAATTATATTTGAAATCATCCAAATTAAGGGTCCATCAATGCACATCACTATTCAAAGCCGGCCACAGCCACATCACCCTGCAGCCCAAGACCAGTTATACTCACTGAAGTAGGAGACCACATGGGAAAACTAGGTTGCTGTTGGATGTGGTGTTAGTGAGGCCAGCAGGAGGCGCTCAACGTGCGGTCTGTGTGAGTCCTAATGCCCCAGTAAAAGTGAAGGAGATGCTTTACTGTCAGTGAGCGCCGTCTTTCAGATGAGACGTTAAACTGAGGTCTTGACACCATGGCACTTCTCGTAAAGAGTAGGGGGTAACCCCTGTGTCCTCGCCAAATTCCCTCCGTTGGCCCTTACCCATCATGGCCTCCCAATCATTCCCATCCACCAAATGAGCTCTATCACTGTCTCTCCACTCCATCTATAGCTGGTGTGTGGTGAGCGCACTGGCGCCGTTGTCCTTTGGCTGCCGGCTCATCATCCAAGTGGATGCTGCACACTGGTGATGATGTGGAGACACCCCCACCCCCCTCATGATTGTGAAGTGCTTTTGGTGTATGGTCATACACGATAAATGCGCTATATAAATACACACGTTACATATTACACGACAAAAAATGAGTTTTAATACAGTATATTTACGAAAAATGTTTCCTCCACAGGCTGGCCCGGATTAAGAATTCAGAGGCCCCTGGGCACAATGTCTTGTAGGCCCCCCTACAAGACCGCACCTCTATAGTTGAATTAAAAAATAAGATTAATATAATATTTTTTAAATAAAGTTAATCTATATTATTTTGCCCACATTTTTAAAATAAATGACATAGTACATATTTATAGTCAACAAAGATTTACCTGATTTTAAAAGCATTTAAAGCACACTTTGATAAAAATACTAATATAACTAGTGAAAATTAATGCTTTTTAATATACTTGTTCAAGTTCACTGAAGCAGTACT